>OY751431.1:23460690-24119803 GCA_963565745.1 Phengaris arion | reverse complement strand
TGTTCAAGAGGTGCCGTACGAGGATATCATCAAGGATTTGATGATTTGATTGATCATCATCCCTCACAATTCGTCCGCGGCCACACCTATCACACCGCACGAACTACGAGACGCGACAAGCAAAGATCCGATTTTAAGCGATGTAATTAAATATCAAGGCCAACCATTCAATACATATTATATAAGTATTGAATGGTTGGCCTCGCAAAATGAAAAAAGAAGAGATTAAACCTTATTTACTTTGCAAATTACAGCTATCGTACGAAAACGGTTGTCTCATGAGGGGCCATAAAGTGGTAATTCCCGAATCATTACGAGGTCGTGTGCTAAAATAATTATATTCATCGCATTTTGGTATTGTTAAAACTAAAGCAGAAGCACGGTCTCGTGTATGGATTCCGGGAATAGACAAGACTCTCGAAGAAATCATAAGTACTTGTGACGTGTGTAATCAGCTGAGGGTCTCGCCGCCACGCGCACCGCTGTCGCCCTGGCCGCTCCTCCCGCACGCTTTTCATAGAGTACATTTGGACTTTTTGGGTCCTTTACATATTTAGTGATTGTTGATGCGTTCAGTAAATGGGTGGAGGCAGCTGTAACACGGGGGCTGTTGTAGAAAAAATGTACGAGTTTATGTCGCGATTCGGGTACCTAGGACGTTAGTGACTGATAACGGGACGGCTTTTTATTCGCAAGAATTTGATTATTTTTGTAAATTGAATGGAATTTGTCATTTGACCTCGCCGGCATACCACCCGGCTAGTAACGGCCAAGCTGAGAGCTATGTCAATGTAGTTACAAAGGGTATTAAATCTAGCATTTTGAGTTGTAATAACTTGAGAGATAGTAAGGTAAATTTATTAAAGTACCTATTCGACTACCGTAACTCGGTGCATAGTTCTACAAACAGCACACCGGCTCAACTAGTGTTCGGCCGCAATTTGCGGTCCCGGCTCGACCTGCTGACTCCCGCTGTCACGTTGTCCTCGTCCACTACACTCATCACTGATGATATTAAATCTGAACAGTGCTTACGAACTGAAAATGACAAAATACTCAATTGTATCCTGGTCAATATGTTTTTTATAATAAATTTAGCAGTAAGGACAACCATAAATGGTGTAAGGGTGTTATTGTAAGAATTCTAGGGAAAATGTTATTTTTTGTGAATTATTTGAAAACATCTGCTATAATTAAAAAATATGAAAACCAAATATTATTATATAATGGTAATATTAGCGGTAAGCAGCCTTGGGACGTAGAGGACCTACCGGCCACACACGCCGCAGATCAGGCAGAGTCGTTTTTCTCACCTACATCGGAGAGGTCGCTTGTGTTGGATCCACAAGAGGAGGGAAAGTAGAAATTTGAGTCTCGTCCAGCTCAAATCTTATTGGATATTGTTGAGAGCACCGCGAATAGCCAGAAAATATATGAACCATTACGGTGCTCAGATGGTGTTCCAGTTCCAGAGTTAGTCACAGACCCAGTTCAAGCTACAGAGGAATTAGACGAAACAGCACGGTGCTCTGAGAGTGTTTTTACCTACAGCTGAGATCAAGCAACAACGTCAGAGACGTACATGTGTGCGTAATCGTCCCAAGGTTGACTATAGGAAGTTTTTTTAAGTTTATAGATGTTTATCTATGAGGGAGAACTATTCGATATTTGTATGTTGTCTATGGCAATGTGAATATTGGCAACACTGTTTTCGAGATGATTATACAGTTTGCAAATGGTTGTCGTGTTTGATTTATAGATTAAGCAAACACTTCCCTATATTTAACAAGCTGTATTGCACAAACGTTCTTTGACAACTTTTTTTAAATTTATTAATAGAAAGGTTTTGAATGTTTTATGTCTGCTTACAAAAATTAATGTATCTTGTGTCTTATCGTACTGAAAATGCATTTAAATGAAGAATTGTCCAATTGCAAAAATGTTGAGGTTATAGAAATAAGCCTGTAAGCTAATCACTAAGGACTAGAAATTCGATCCTTATAATCTATTTGATCACATCTGTTGTGACAACTTCTTTCGTAATATAATAAAATCTTCTAAGATCCGTTTTATTTCTGCTTTGTAGCTTTCTCGCCTCGTAAAATCTAAGTACATTTTGAGAGAATATAATTTAATACTTAGTCCTGATAAAATAAGTCTACGTTGCTTTTCTTCTAGTTAATTTTATAACGGGTCAGAATATCTTGGGCATATCCTACTCTCACTTTAATGATTATACCGAGATTATACCTATGAAAGGGTTTTTTGTGGTAACCTCTATAGATCCTAGCCACAAATCAGTCTGCAGCTGCAGACATGTGTGTTGGTTGGCTATCGTACGTTACAAATCTACGACATTTATTGTTATTGGATAGGAATGTATATCTATGGGAATGGTAATTCAGCATGTTGTTCTGTCTGTTACAATATTGTAAAATATAATGCACTCTTTATTAGCTATATGGACAACGGAAAAACAATGCAATTAATAAAAATTTTACATAAAATAATGCCCAATTTAAAAAAAAAGTCTCACTGTCTGTTAACTTATACATTAAACGAGCAAATCCTATATATACGTAATCGGAATCAGAAAAATGGCTGCAAGTATTTCCATGGCATATGCAGGGAGTTTTAGGGGAAAAAAATCGATGTCAAATCCGGTTGCAGGTTTGGTAAGCGTTGTTGGCAAATTGGTGTCTTGGGTTCGAATCCCAGTCGGATGAATATTTTGTGATAATTTTTTTTTGTTTTCGTTTTATATTTAATATTTTTTATTTTTTCATCGTTCTACTACGATGCAACTTAGGCATTATATTATCTACTTATATACTTTATATTACAACTAATATTGATTCCAGTCATTTCTTACAAAATGGACACGCGATCAAAAATTCATCCCCCTATAAAATAGCGCGGTAATAGCCTTCAATAATGACGGTATAGTCCACCTTGTGCCGCCGATCGATATCAGACAATCAATTGTTGATGAGGTCGCCAGTTACTTGGATACGTATTGACCGATACGACTACGTATACATTTAAACGTGTAATAAACCGTTTTATTTTATCTAAATCGAATTTTGTGGAGGCATGTTATATACAATTGTAGACATCGTTAATCTGTTGAGTTCAGTGGATCATTTTAGATTGAGTCACTTTTCACGATTTAATTTGTCTTATGTTTAAAACAGACTCGATACTTTAGATATTTTAAAAAATTGACTTAAATTTGAGTCTAAAAATTTTATAGAATAGATTCTAATAGTTATTAGGTAGAAAATGTTTCATTTCAATTTCGATCTGATAAAGCAAATATTGGAGAGTGCAGTGGCCTGATTCAAATCTATTTACACCAGCAATATTAATTAGTAATCGGTTATTGTGTTACACCTGCACGAGTACATAATAATACGCCCGAAGCAATTGACGTTACATTTCAAATGAAATTGGAGCCAATATGAAAGCCTGATTATATTACGTGGCCCTTTAAGCTTTAGATTTTTTTGAAAAGCTTAAAAATTTTAAGTACATACACAAATATAACAATTGTTTAATAGTAAATAGGAATTTGTTAATTCATTCAAATCTTAAGAGGTTCTTGTCGGTGGAGTAATCGCCATACTTCTCGGTTGTGTGTTTTACTTTTGACCTCTTGATACGACATAACGTTAACCTTCTCTTCACTAGTTCATAGTAGTTTTTCCTGGGCCTCCATCTTCCTCTTCTCTCATCTACAATTCCTTTCATTATATAAAAGGTACCTATGAAATTGCCGTACTGCAGTACTGGCCATTTCAAATCAAAATAATTTTTGTTTGGCTAAGAATTCTAATTTTAAATTAATTTTATTTTACAAACATGGAATTCTTTTTCCAAAAGCAGTCATTTCTTGATTAGTGTTACATTTTCATCGCATTTCAATCTTTTTTGTCATCATGGATACGTTAAAAATTCGAGTAATTATGGAATATGAGTACCGTCGTGGCAGCAACGCGGCATAAGCGGCACAAGCGGCACGCAACATCAACGACGTTTACTAAGCTAACACTACAAACTAACGCACCACCTGTTATTGATTTGCTCGCTTCCGTTCTGAAAATTTCGACCTAAAAAATGAACCTCGCGGTCGTCCGAAGACTTTGGTCGACAATGACGAATTAAAGGCGATTGTGGAAGCTGAGATACACAATCTACGGCTGAATTAGCAGCAGCTTTCGACGTTAGCGTCAAAACAATATTGGTCCATTTTCGTCAAATTGTCAAGGTAAAAAAGCTTAACAAATGGGTGCCCCACGAACTCAATGATCGCCAGCGCGAAGTGCGCGTCGAGACGTGCCTTGCACTGCTCAACAGACCCACAAATAAAGGAATTTTGAACCGCATTGTTACCTGCGATGAAAGTTACCTGCGATGAAAAATGGATTCTGTTTGATAACCGCAAGCGCTCAGCAAGTTGGTTGGATCCTGGTTCAGCACCTAAACAATGCCCTAAACGAAAATTTACCCCTAGAAAAGTGATGGTCACTGTTTGGTGGTCTAGCACCGGTGTTATTCATCACAGCTTCTTACCAAACGGGGTGAGCATTACTGCAGATGTGTACTGTGAAGAACTGAACACAATGATGGTTGTTGCTGGCACATCTCCAACCAGCATTGGTCAATCGCTTGTCTCCGCTGCTCCTGCACGACAACGCGCGACCTCATACTGCACAGCACACGGTTTCCATGTTGCAAGAACTGGGGTTGGAAGCTCTCCGTCATCCGCCCTACTCACCAGACCTTGCGCCTACAGACTACTACTTTTTCCAGAATTTGGATAACTTCTTGGCGGGATAAAAATTCAATACCCGAGAGGCAGTACAAAATGCCTTTGAAGAATTTGTTGCCCCGTCCAGCTGATTTCTTTAAGAAGGGCATCAATAAACTACCACTGCGTTGGCAAAGATGCATTGATTACTTCGATTAATTCAAATAAAAAATACATGTAAAAAATTCGTTTGAATTTATTCATACAAAACGGCAATTTCATAGGTAAAGATCTAATATTACTACTATTATGTGTTAGTTTGTGACGGTGGATGTTAATCTTGTACAAAAAACTACTGAACGGATTTTGATGAAATGTGGTATGGTAGTTATAGGTATAAGTTCTGGATTAACACATAGACTACCTTTTATCCCGAAAAAGTACACTATTTCCATTAGATAACGTCCTTTTTTCTAAGACCTATAAAAGAGTGACAATCGCTCCATATGGCTTGATTTTTTCCGACACCTTCAACAATTATCGTCAAAAATCAAAAAAAATCACAAAACCTTAACAAATTATTATCGATCTAGACTTTCCTAAGGAATCACTCTGTCGGTAAATATTAACGGCATGAAAATCCTTTCAGTAGTTTTCGACATACCGACAGACAGACTTGGCGGGGCACTTAAGTATCCTATGTCCGTCTCCTGGTTCTAAGCTACCTCTCCACAAATTTTCATTCAAAACGGTTCAGCCGTTGTTGAGTTATAAATAGTGTAACTAACACGACTTTCTTTTATAAATATAGATTTTCTATTGTTTTAATGATATATGAATATCTAAAGTGATGAATTAGATGCTCTTGGTTAAGTTATTTTTGTACCTCCTTAATCTTTTTCCGAATTTTCATTATGGCGTAATCTATGAATAGATTGAATATGAGGGGTGCAAGTAGACATCCCTGTCTGACTCCTTGATTTTCGGTGTGGCCTTTTTCTCTCTTATTGGAGTTTACTCCTTAAGAATCGATTTTCATATATGGCCCCCGGTATGAAAAAAATATAAGCAGTAACATCTTCTGAACGAATGACCGCGTTACGTTTTCGTGCGCAACCTATTCTGCACACCTGTCACTTTTTTTCACATGGCGCGAATTTTTGAACTCAAATCGATAGCTAAAGTTTTTGTTCCTTCTGAGAGACGTGTTTTACTTTTTAGAGTAAACTCCAGTCGTGCGTCGGAGCTGACACACACTTTTCTTTTTATTCTATCAGAAGGTTGCGTGTTCATATCACGTCGGGGTCACCAATGTGGGAAGAGTGGATGCCCCAAAGGGAGATCTCTGACCGAGCGAGATGGTATTCTCGGTCAGGCCGAAGCCCACTTGCAGTCATTTAAGGTGTTGTATATATACCGCCGATTTAAGAAAACTTTGATAGCGCGATTGGATCAGGATTGTGGCACTAATTGGTCCGCCACATCAGTTTCTTGTTCTACGTAAATTTATAATAAATTATTATATTTTTATCCCTGCAATCCAACCCAGACATTTTTAGTATATTTATGATTTTACTCCAATTTATTCGGTCAAAAGCTTTTTCTCGATAATATGTGTTTAGGAATGTTTCTTGTAACAAAAAATATTAATAAACGCTTCTCACATAGAACATTGTCTTTGAGAGAATCTCCATATGGTAAGATTTTCATTACACTGCACAGTATTTAATTTTTATAATGTTAGAAGAGTATGTTTGTACTGTCAATACTCATGAAATGTCTTCCTAAAACTACATTAGCATACTAAACATCAAATTACGTACCGTTGTACCTACCTATAAAATACCTCTGTTGGTAGAGGTATTCTATAATATCTTACATTACCTATGTAAGAGAGGTGTAATATTCATTTTATTTAAATTAAATCATTGACCCCCGTTTCATTGTACCCGTCGCAATGTATAAAGGATGATTCAATTATATTTAAATTTATTAAAGTCTAGAATTGGGCTTCTTGCCAGACACTAAACTCATTCATTTATACTCGTACAAACTACGATTCATCTTAGAATGCCAGCTATAATTATACAATTCTATTAATGAACTTGTAATAACAAAAGCACTTGTTTTTTAATAAGTTTACTACTTATAGCTTTTTTATGCAACATCTTTTCTCCCGCTTTTTATAATCTCAAAAATACTGTTCTCAAAATGGGACGAGTTAGCGTAAAGCCACTACTTCACTCACTCGGACGCTATACCCGATGTAAGTACTATGGCGATGGGGGTAATGTTGCTCAAATGGATCTTGGGGGCCCCGGAATCAAATACACACTATAGATTATTTATTATGTGTATTTGATTTCATTATTATATTCTTACTCACATTTAATTACTTGATTCAGCCAATACATTTTACTTCCTCCCTAATAAGTCTAGTCTAATCTGATAGCGCGGTCAGCGCTATCGCGAAGTATTTAGCGGCCGTAATTATCTTTTCTCGAAGCATTTTGCGACTTTTTCGTGCCCCCATATTTTTGTTGTAATGAAGCTAGCGGCCTGAATTTTTGTCGGAGGGAAGTTGTTAGCGGCACAAGCTATCCGCAATACCGGATCAATTATAAGTGCGTTTACGGTCTTTAAAACCCTCAATTCAACCTAAACATTAAATGAAAAATAGCCAAATGTTTCCCTCGCAAAAAGTTATTAGATGTCGTAGAGACCAAGTGCAATTCAAGATAGTCCATTTAATTAGTTATTTATAAAAAAATTTGGTACCGTATGTGGAAAATTTTATTTTTATAATTTATTATATTATAGTGACTTGGCAATGAGCACCTTAATAAATCTAAAGTTACTAATGGCTTAAAGCTAGTGCAACAGCTTTTAACCATTTTTTCATAAAACATGAAACTTAGACATTAATTCTAATTCTACTTATAATCTAAAACTTGACATGCCTAATAATAAAAGTATATTTTTATATCTATGCGCATGTAATGAAATTATATAGATTATAAACTACTTAAAAATACGAATGCTGCAGGTTACGATGAAATATCTATAAAAGTAATCAAACAGTGTAAATGTGAAATAACTCCGATCCTAACATATCTTATAAATAAATCGTTATTTGAAGGAGCTTATCCAGATAAATTAAAAATGTCCATCATCAAACCTTTGCATTAAAAGAGTGATAGAAAACTACTTAATAAAAATAGACCTACTACCCTATATTTTCTAAAATATTTGAAAAGGCTGTGCACTAAGGAATCACTCGTTTTATAAAAAATGACACATTTTAAAAAACTAACAGTTTGGTTTTCAAAAAAATAAGTCAACACTACAAGCTTGCTATAATTTAACTAAGCAGATAATAAACGTCATGGATAACCGAGAATATACTACAGACGTTTACATAGACATGACCAAAGCATTTGTCTCACATAAAATACTGCTCTACAAATTAGAAAATTTAGGAATTAGCTTGGATCAGGTCATTTATCTTAGAGAGAAAACAATATGCTGTAAATCAATCAATATGAAATGTAAATCAAGAAGAATGTTTAGTCGTTATGAAGTACCGCAAGGCTTAGTATTAGGTTCACTGCTATTTTTATTATATATTAATGACATACCATATAATCTGACTAATTATAAATTAACTTTATTCGCAGATGACATATCAATACTATTTACATATAAGAAAAATTACATACCTAATTAAAATAGAATCTGACATTAATAAAACGCTCAAAACTATAATTGATTGGCTGACATTAAAATCTAAAAATAAATAAAACTAAATACATATTATAATTCATAAATTACAATAAAAAGCCGTTATAATACAAAATATCATATGAAAATAAAATTATTAAGGAGGTCCATGAAAACTCATTTCTATGAATAAATATGGACAAGCATTGCAATTGGCAAGCACACATAGATGCCATTAAATTAACAGATTTGTTTTTGTTTTGAGTAGGCTAAGGACAACAGTGAGCAAACATGCGGCGATACTGGCACACCATGGCTTTGTCTCATCTGTACTCTGTAATGGATTCATAATATGGGGAAACTCGTCACATATAGACAAGGCATTTTTTGCTCAGAAGAAATGCCTCAGAGCAATAGCTAAACTATCGCCGTATAAATCCTGTAAGCCACTATTTAAGAAACTTCATATCCTGCCTCTGGCATGTATGTATATCCTTGAGATGTTTAAATTCGTAATTAAGAATAGGAATTCTTTTACGCAATTAGTAAATAATTATTGCATGAAATACTATTGGAATCATCAGAGACTGATCATTGATAAAACACCCAAGACATTTTTGATCATTGATAAAAACCCAATTGCTTTCCTTAACAGTACTTATTGTATGTGTGTAAAAATATACAATAAGATTCCGACACACACAAAATGTTGAACATATAATCGATCTGTTGAAGAGCTCTAAATTGCTAGCAAACAAGAGTTACTATAGTGTAAAAGAATTTTTACAGTCGAAAATTTACTTATAAGTTAATTACAGATTCTATTATGCACTGAAATAATTTGACATGACATAAAATTTAATAAATAATAATTATTAGTTTAGGGTCAATATTATGACACGATACCTGGATAATTTATTGTAAAATTATTATTAATTCTGTAAAATGTTAGTGTTTCAATTTATGTATTTAAAATTTAATGTAATTTGCGAATCTTTAAAATTATACTGTTATAAATAATTGTAAATTATAATGTTTTAGATTTAACTTTATATTGCACACCATCAAGTGGTAGAATGAAAGATCAAATTATATTTATAGAACTTCATTCAGGCAATAAATGAATTATGAATTATTATGAAACATCTTATTACCTGCAGTCATTCTATTATTTTTTATCTAGATTGTGTTAACGATTTTCAAATTAGACAACTAAACTTATGAAAAGTTTTCTAAATGGTCAACAGCCTTTGAAATTAACGTACGGATAACCTGCATTGAATCTTTATTGTCATAGTGATCGAAATGCTTTTCCAGGTTTGTCAGTGACTGGCATGGGTCAAATCTATTCTATGCTATTTATATTAAAATATGAATACCGGTACCGGACATTTATCTCATTTCATAATCAGGACAATTCACTATAGTATTATAATAAATTATAAAAATACATTTTTTCACATACCGTAACAAATTTTATGAGTACCTAACTATTTAAACGGACTATTTGAATTGGACTTGGTCTCTACGACATCTCATAAATTATTGCGAAGGAAATAGTTGGCTTTTTTTATATAACGTTTTGTGGCATGATCTTTTTCTTACTGACGTAACATACAGATAGCATATATTTTTTTGTTCTAATCATGAATTTATTTCAATCTTAAGGCCTCCACAGACGAGAACGAGGCCGATCGTTTCAGTTAGAACTGACGTCAGTTCGGCCCTTAGATTAATAACGCCTAGATAGCCTTCAAACAAACGCATCGTACAAAGTGAAGCAAGCAACAGATAGATATAGGCGTAAGCATTACATACCGACACGCACACAAACAAAACTTTAAAAATGTGTAGTGTGTACTCTAAAAATTGGAATTGCTGTATTTGCTTTTCTTAATATCGTGATATAAAAATGTTACTTATATTTCATTTTAAACCATCGAAACAGAATTTGTGAACTTTATTTATATTAAACTGGTATAAAGGATTATCTTAATTCGGGCAATATTTTAAATTCATAATTTTAAAAATCAGAAAATATTATAAAACTTTGTCTTAGTTGCAACTGTTAGTTAGCCATGAAAATTTTCAAATAAATTTATTTTTACTAGTTACACTTTCACAATTCACAATAGGGCAGCAACATGGCGATATATTATGATTTTATTTTAAAATGCTTTAAATATTTGACATAATACATGTCAAATTGTTCGGACATAACATTTCATACTTGCATATGAAATGTTATGTCCGTCTAATTTTTTATTCTTTTCCGATGCATTGTGACACCCAATAACGACACAAACCGTCATAATGTTTTAATAGTTAGAGATGTATGCATTAGCGCTTGACCTTGAAAACTGACGGGTCGTTCGAACAAACTGAGCCGATATGGCTGAGTATGATATTCTTCACTTTTCATGCGCGTACCCGGTTTCTAGGCGTTTTAATCTAAGGTTCGGCCTGAACGGATTCGAGCACATACACGGAAAATTACCGCGAGCTTCTGTCGTGATTTTAGGGTTCCGTAATACTTAAGGAACCCTTATAATTTCACTCTGCCCGTCCGTCTTTCTGTTTGTCCGCCGCTCTTCTAGCTTCTGTAATAACTTTTGTAATAATTCAATACCTACCTATCGCGCGTTGATAGTTACGGAACCCTCCTTAGACATGTCGTCACATGCTCTTGGTCAGTTTTGCCTATTATTTTATTTATTTAATGTACACACACCGGCATATTTAGCGGAACATAAAATAAAGGTTTGATATCAGTATCATATAAGATTGCTGGCTGGTTTATATGTCATTTAATTTAAAAATAAATATTTTCAAATTAAGAAAACAACAGAACATTACATTTTATGCAATTGTTTTATTTAAATACACCTTATCTGGAGCGAACTTCGAGTATTTCTTCCTTCTGAGTTTGATTTAAAATTTCATTGAAATACTGTTTTTTGTTAGTTTTTTTTTTTAATTGCGTATCTTTTTGGAGTTGAGGACTGAATTATGCCTGACTTAGCCCCAACGGAGATTGCCAGGGCACTCGAAATGCGAAGAAATGGTCAAACCTACAGAGTGATATCCAAAGATCTTCGTCGACCAGTTTCAACGATCCATCGCAGTATCCAACGGTTCAGGGAGACCGGTACTTATGTGAGAAGAGCAGGACAAGGCAGAAAAAGACGCACTTCGAGTAGGGATGATCGTTTCATTCGGCTTCGTGTACGTAGGAACCCCCGTTTGACGGCCGTCCAAGCCCGACATGAGTTAGAAGCAGTGCGGGGTGTAACCGTAAGTGAGCGTACGGTACGAAGAAGGTTCGAAGAAGCTGGTTTGGGTTCATTTGTGCCCGCCAAGGCTCATTGGAGCTCGAGGTAAATCATCGTAGAAACAGGTTAACTTTTGCTCAGGAACATCGACTTTGGAACACGGACCAATGGAGTAAGGTATTGTTTAGTGATGAGTGCAGAATTTTCTTAAATCAAATCGACGGCAGGCAAAGAATATATAGACACAAAGAAGAACGATACATTCAGACAAATTTTGAAACTACAGTTGCATACGGTGGTGGATCAATAATGGTTTGGGCGGGTATTTGTTTGGGAGCTCGCACAGACTTGGTGGTGATTGACAGAGGGAGTCTGACTGCAGACCGCAATATCAGAGAAGTTTTAGAAGAAAATGTCGTACCGTTTGCCCCATATATCGGTGACGATTTTGTTTTTATGCAGGATAATGCTCGGCCGCATACCACTCGGGTAACTCAAGCTTATCTTAATGATATGAATATCACTGTTATGGAGTGGCCGGCGAGATCACCGGATATGAACCCAATAGAGAACGTTTGGGACTTGCTGAAAAGAAAAGTTAAGTCCAGAATTCCAGCTCCTGCCAACGTGGGTGAACTGCGAATCGCCGTAGTTGAGGAATGGCGGAGACTATCCCAGGAGACCATCGATAACATCATTCTCAGTATGCCTAGATGGGTAGAAACTTTATTAAGAGCACGTGGAGGAAGTACGCGATATTAATCACCATTTTTTAATTTAATAAATTGTTAATTTAATATTAATTTTCACTTTTCCCGGTTACATGAAAAGTTCAAAAATGTACCATTTTTCACAAATAGCCTTTACTCGCAAAATCTGTTCTTAATGTGATCTCATTTTAAGTAAAACAAATGAAACTTTAAATAACAAAAGAAGTGTAGTAAGTAGATTTTAAAACCATATTTTTTTTATTATGGACCTTTTTTTTGTGTTCCGTTAAATATGCCGGTGTGTTTATTTTGCTGTAATTGTAATCATGCTATCGACGAAACCGAATTATTGTGTCATACATTTTTCCAGTAATATTTTATAGAAATCATATCTCTTTGTTTTATAGTCTTTAGATTTTATAAACCATAGTGGCTTTAAAGTTCTAAATAATTTCAATAAACTCTAATAAATTTCTTATGACCACGTGCCATTTTTAGGGTTCCGTACCCAAAGGGTAAAAGCGGGACCCTATTACTGAGACTTTGCTGTTGGTCCATCTGTCGCCTGGCTGTATCTTAACCTTCTTATACCGTGATAGCTCGACAGTTAAAATTTTCACAAATGTATGATGTAGGTATTTCTATTGCCGTTATAACAACAAATACTAAAAACAGAATAAAATAAAAGTTTGAGGCTCACATACAACAAACGTAATTTTTTCCGTTTTGTACGGAACTCATCTTGCCGACTCGCACTTGATCAGTTTTATTTTACACTCGAATTTTATTACCGTTCAGTCCAATTTTATTGCCGTTCAGTTCATCCGTACAGGTCAGAATTAACGTTGCCAACTTAGTTTTTTTACAAAGTATTACTAGTAAATGTTGTATTTTATTTTTTCCTTAGTAGGAATTTAGTTGTGAGTAGTGGTTTTGTAGAAAATAGCTAGACAGTAATCATAATATGCAAAATGGCTTGCTTCTATGTGCTATTATGACCTTATAATAATAGTACATAGTAGCACGCATCCGTAAGTCGCTTAAAACTACCGATTTAATTTCTATATATGTAATATTTCCTATTATATTTTTTTAATTTAACGGTTAAATATTAAACCTAAAAATGTATGTATGTTTGTAAACACAAAATCCCTAAAAAGACTTTTAGAGATTCTTAAGCTTAGTAGCTATTTTATAGTTATCGGTACTCTTTCAGTAGTTTTTTGTAGAAAACGACGCGAGTTTAGTAGTTTCGCAAAAACAGAGTTGGCAACACTGGAACGAATCGCTTCAGTCCATACGGCCGACATTGCACACAGACGATACGATTTTGCATCCGTTCAGGCCGAACCGAAGGAAAACCGGACCGTGTATGGGACCTATAACCTACATGGCAATACTGAAAAAATCCGGTTAAGATTGTGTGCCGTCGAAAGGACATCTAAATTTTCAAATTTCGTGTTTAAGTTATTGTGTCATATGAGATTGAGAATTGTGATGTGTTGATGGTTATACAAATAATATCAAACAAAAAAGTGTGTATGAAATGTATTGTACTGTGTGTATGAAAAATAATATTATAATAAATAAAACTTTCTCTTATTTTACATATCCTAGAGATTTTTTTTAGGAGCCTATACTATCCCACTGCTGGGTAAAGGCCTCCTTCAAGGTCTTCCATTCCTCTCGTTCCTGCGCCTCCGTTGGCCAGCTTGGCTGGTATGCATCCAGCTCATCGCGCCATCTTTTTCTAGGTCGGCCACGACGACGGCATCCGTCTTCTGGTACCCAATCTGTGGTAATCTTTGCCCAGCGGTCGGGATGTATGCGGCTGGTACGACCGCCGTCCAATCCCACTTTAGCTTGGCAGCCTTCATATTAGCGTCGCGTCAGTCACACCCGTTTTGGAGCGCAGCGCATCTTATTCAGGCGGCTATTATTACTCCCAAAATTCTGCGCTCTATAAATTTGCTCTTTGGCAAACCTGCTGCTTTGGCAAAGCTGGAACCTTTGTGACTCGGTCAATGACCAGTTCTGAGCACCGTAGGTTAGGATGGATCTCCCCTCATCAGCATCTTCATGGACCAGTAGCTCTTCCAGGCGTCTCTTCGATTCGACGACGACTTCCTTTCCTTGTCTGCTTTCAAAAGAGACTAACTGGTCCAAGTAGATATACTCGTCGATATAGTGTATTTCTTGCCCGTCTACTTTAACCCTACGTTTCGTGCTATTGGTCATTATTTGTGTTTTGGACTGATTCATCGCTAATCCTCCCAACTCGAGGCTTGCAGCGCTTAGGTCTTCAAGCATGCTTTCTAATTCTGAGGTTGTAGGTGCAAAGAGTATAATGTCGTCGGCGAACCGAAGGTTTGTGAGCCTTCTGTTTCCTAATTTAATACCCCTTGTCGGGCGACAAGGGGTATTAAAGTAGGAAACAGAGGGCTGCCAGATTTCGAAATACTTCTTCGTGAACACTCGTAAAAAGTTTGGGAGAGAGCGGGTCCCCTTGTTTAACCCATTTGAGGACTCGGAATGTTGGACCAGCGTTACATTTAGCGATAATGTTTGATAAGTAAATATTTCATTTCCTCCACTTATTGTAGCAATATTTATTATTATCAAAGTGATCTGTTTACTAATATTTTATAAAAGCAAGATGATACTTATATTCGTTAAATAATTTTAGGAGTAAAGTTTTCTATTTCGGTTAAACTTAGTCTTTCATTTTGATGGTTTCGTCTACAAGGATATTTAAGTGCAAAGTTCTTGAAACATGAAAAACTTTTAACGCGAATATTTTTCAGAAAATAAAAAGTTGAAGCCCGCCGGAGGTAAATATATCTAAGTTTTTAATATTTAATACATTCTTAAGCGGCCGGATGTAAATATTTGATTACTTCGTCAAAAGGCGGAGAAAGCTCAATTGGTCAAGAGCTTAATCTCGCGAGCTTGGAACTTTATTATGGCATAATATTTTCATGAATCATGATTTTTAAATACACCTCGTAAAACTTTCATAGTTTGAAAATATATCAACTTTGCCAATGTATGTACAGTCGGGGAAAATTATAAAAATGAAGAATGGGCAGAAACGTATGAACGATGGAACCTACCTAGTACAAACAATATTATGCAGTATGTCAATAGAAATTGGAAAGGCCATTTATATGTAAAAGCTAGTATAATAACATTATGGTTTGATCTATAATAACTGGTGTCATAATATTATAACAAAGTAAAATTTTAGGTTAACAGTTAAAATAGATACATAATAATAATGTGGAGGGCGGAATATCCGCTAGAAATTTTAAATAAATTTTGACACTCAATAATAAGATGAATTTCCTTTAATTTATCAAGGTGTTTATTACAAGAATCTGATAAATCATCAGACACTTTGTTGACACAAATAAAGTTCCATCGTGTGGCGCGCGTCCAAATTTTTATGTTATTAAAATCTCTCGAAACATATAAACAACGTTTTTAATTCTGCGAATTCAACAGATAAAATAATAGTTGTACTTGATAAAACTAACTATTAAGTTGTTTCAATTTTGCCGCTTTCGTTCTACACTATAACTGCACTAATTGTTTTGGACTCAATCCAAAATACATACTTAACCGAATTTCACGGCTGAACATGATGCATATAGAACCGTTACGCTCGTATAAATTTGAGTGTCAACTCGCGAACACAATTATTAATACGCCCTGTGAACCACTGACACATTTCAGAAGCGATGGTTTTATGAACTTCTGTTGAATTTTATGTCCTGTCAGCACATCAAAGGGTAGGACCGAAAATACAGACGAACGAAATGCAATTTTACCCATATACTTGCAGGAGTAATGTGTAAATTTTGAATTTGATATTGGAAATTCAAACTGCACACAGTATATTTACTGTGTACATTCATTGACTCTATCTTGTCTACCCTAGATAGTCCGAATAGAGCATAGATAATAATCTTTCACCAAGAAACTAATATTAAAAGGCATTTTTAGCTTATTTTTAGACTTTTTAGTTTATTGTTCAAAAGTGGGTATTTAGTCCAGTTATAAAAATATAACGCATAATAAAATATCTATACGGTAAAAATTCTCTACCGTGAAGTACCAATTCAAAAATTTTATAGCTCTTATGTATTCTTAGTCAGAGAGCTGACACGTTTTCTGTAATATCTATTTACATGTAAGGAAAAAGAAAATTTTCAATACTGTGAGACCATGGTCGTGGTGTTTCCAAAATAAGCATTACAGTTCTGTAAACCTAATAGTATGTATGTAGTAGTCGAGTTCTGGTCAGTGCTTCTAGATCCTGGGTATACCTTGGCACAAATTCACCTAAGATTTCAGTAGTATATGCTTGGGTTACTTCAAAAGAGTTGAAATCACTTAATAGTGACGGTGAAAATTTTGAGGAATTCTCTTGATTCCTCTTGGATCCTATCACATCTACAGCCTACGATTTTGTAACAATGGAATCAACTTGGAAGTAAAATAAAAAAATAAATAAAAATAAAATAAAAAAAGAAAAAAGAATAAAAATAAAATAAAAATAAAAAAAGAATTTTGAAAATCAGTCCACAAACGGTGGAGTAATCGCGTAACACACATAAAAAATGTACAGACTAATTGAGAACCTTCTTCTTTTTGAAAGTCGGTTAATTAGCCGAATCATTTCAGCCATTCTCGAGTTGTAGCGAAAAGAAACTGAACATAATTTTAAAATTTATGAAGGTTAAGCCTTTGAATCTTACACATTTGCCGATTTTCCTTTTTATTCAATGAAGTAATCACTTATTTAATTAGGTAGATATTTTATTTTTATCCTATCTTACGACGATTATAAATGTGAAAGTTTGTGAGGATGTATGGATGATTTAAATAAGTGAGTGACTCTTTCACGCAAAAAATACTGTTTATCCCGGCAAAACGTATGGTTCCTATGGGATTTTCTTTTGTGCGCACGAATCCGCGGACAACTTCTAGTCTATTACATAGATTTTTTTGTACTGATTTACTACACAAGAAGATACACGTTGAATTGCAAGAGTTCGAATGTAAAACTGCACCGCTCTGCATAGTGTACCCTTGTATTAAAATGTGCGTCTTCTTATGTACTGAATAAAGTTTAATTTTGCAGCGCTGCATAAAGTGTATCGTCTCGTTTCGGTATGGGCTGACCCAGTGTAAATTTCTTTCACTTCAAGTAGAAAATGATTACTGCTCTTAGACTAGAATGCGCCGCACTAGCGTCAGGTATATTCCGCGACATTTCTTCTTGAAACGAAAATAGTCATTTAGAGGTCACTCCCACGTACTGGATTTATTTCAATATGATTTTATACAAGATAATGTGTATCGGAATTATTTTATGCTCTATACTTTTTACAAAATGTATATCGTAAGACGCATTCTTGGCACAAGACGTTCTCATACAGTGCAAATTTTATGCCGCACAATATTATCACTTCTCTAAAAATGTCCCGAGAGGACAAATATTTTTGTATTGGAAAAACTATTATAGTGACAGCTAGTGACAGTAACAGGTAGGAGTGCCACGACCTTCTCTCTCTATCTATCTCTTTCTCAAATAATAATTTTGAGGTGTGAACAACTAAACACAGTTTTGTAAGTAATTTTAAGTTAATGTCCCCTTATAAAGTTTAAATATTTTAGCCACCCCTTAAACTAATAATCAAAAGTTAGTAACATAATTACAATACTTTACTTTAACCCCCCACCCCACGGTCGGTCGGACGGTCAATGGAAGGCAGGGGGACTGGGGGAGGCGGCGGCGGAAGTGGCAGCCAGAGAAGCAGCCCAGTAGCAATAGACCAGGGCCCCGCAGGCTCTATGGAAAGCCTTCTGGCGGACATATCGTGCGCGGTTAGGGAGAGTTATAATCTGCCAAACCAGACTAGGAATATGAAGAGTGAGCTAAAGTCTGGTTTGGCAGATTCCCTCGCAATAATAGCAGAGACCACAAAGAAGGCGGTATTATTAAATAGGCAAAGGAAGGATAATGAAAGGGAAAATATAAATACTAGGGACTCAGAAACTCAGTGTGACAGCGAGGAGGGTGATAGTGGAAAGATAACGATAGAGGTGTATGAAAGACTGAGAGATTTAATAAACAATAGGATGGATAGACTCGAAGCACATGTAGACGAGGTAGGGTTTCAGACAGGGAGTGGTATAAAAGACACTATTGCTGACAGTATTAGAATAAATGGTGAGGACATGATAGAGGAAAACAAGAAAAGTAATGATAGGAAGATTCTTGAAGTGGTTATAGGAGCAAGGGAATTAAATAAGGAAGCTAGGCAGGAGACAAGAGTCGAAATTCAGGAAATAAATAGAACAAATCAGGAAATGATAAGGGAATATAGGGGTCTAAAAGGGGAAATAAGTAGCAAAATTGAGGAAATAAAACAAACAAGTCAGATAGTAGGAAAAGAGAATAGGGAAAACCTAAGCAAGGCACTGGAAGAGTGGGGGGCCAGGACTTGGGTGGGACCTCAATCCGCGACATATGCGAGTGTGGTCAGTGGCAGTGGGGAAACCCAAATCTTGCCACCGAAGCCGAAGCACCTGACCCTCCACTCTCTAGTAGTGACGGACAGGGATGACATTATGACGAGTGCAGAGATAGTGACAGAAGTAGGAGCGGTTATAGAGGCAAAGATGGAAGGAATAAAAATTGATAGGATTAGAAAAGGCAAAGATAGGAAAGTTATCATAGGATTAAGTAACAAGAAGGATAGAGACAAGGTTAAGGAAAGAATAGAGAAAAGTGGGGGAAAATTAGAAGTCCAGAGCATAGAAAATAAAGATCCGCAGGTTGTGCTGTATGGGGTGCTCAAGTCGAACACGGATGAAGACATTTATAAAGCCATAAGAACGCAAAATGAGCACCTCATGGAGCACATCCTGGGGGGGGGAAAAGGATAGGATGAAGGTTAGATATAGGAGGCGGGGGAAAGACGACAGCACCGAGCACGTGGTGATGATCGTGTCACCTGAGATGTGGACGTGCTTCACCGAGGCGGGCTATCTATATATAGATATGCAGCGTGTGCGGGTCGCCGACCAGTCCCCCCTAATACAGTGTTCGAGCTGTCTAGGGTACGGACATGGGCGGCGATTCTGCGCTTCCGCCGAGGTGAGGTGCGGCCATTGCTCCGGGGCGCATCACCAGTCTCGGTGCGAGGACCGTTTGGCTGGCAGTAAACCGCGCTGCGTAAACTGCGTTGGGGTGGGAAGCAAAGATGTAGAGCATAATGCTTTCAGTGCGGAGTGCCCGGTCCGACAAAAGTGGGACGCCATGGCGCGTGCTACGGTAGCATATGGCCCTGAAGACCAATAGTTCCAGTTCTGTCGAAAAGTAATTGGATATAATTTAAAATTGTATTTTAAAGAACACCAATGTACGAAGTAGACAAGCAAACAGACCGACATTATTGTGAAACTTGGCATATATATGATTATGATTACATAAGACAGCATATATAGCTATAGTGATGCAATTTAAGACCAAATGTAACTGAAATAACTGGAACTATTGGCGGAGGGGAATGCCATGGAGTCTCGCAAAACATGCAAAATGTTTATATAGGATATAAATCTTGAGCATGTAATATGTAGGGGTGGACACCTCGACCTGGATAGAAATAAGAAGGGAAGATAATAACGTAATAAATTTACCTAATGTAAATGAGCAGAGAATAGACCAAAAATAGACCAATGAAAAATCAATATGTAAATGAAATGAAATAATGTTGATAAGTATAAAAGGAAATGTAAAACATGATACAAAGAGAAATATAATTTTAAAAATAGAAATTAGTAAATAAATAAGAAAGGTAAAATGCTAAAGATATAAATCTATCAATATATATATATATATATATATATATATATATATATATATATATATATATATATATTATATATATATATATATATATATATATATATATATATATATATATATATATATATATATATATATATTATTTTATTAAGAAATGTAGAAATTAAAAGAGAAATGAAATGTAATTTTAAAAAAGAAAAGTAGTGTAAGTAAATGTTGATGTGGTGACAAACGTAAAGGAAATGTAAAAATGTAAGTAAGAAATAGAGTTAAACAAAAAACAATGCAAAAAATTGGCCCTGATACTGTTAGGGGGAACAAGAAAAAAAAAAAAAAAAAAAAACCCACCCATCCTTCGTATAATATCTTTAATTACTACAAAAAAAAGAGCCCATAACAAGTTTTAACTGATAAATAAACTTTGGTTTGAAGACCTACTCAACATGTTCTCATTAATAACATAATATATGTATATTTATTAGATTTCTATGTTACCGACTCAAAACTAATTACAGCTCTGATAACTATACTGCACTTTGTAGGAAATTTCACATTCGCTCTTAACTAACTGTCGACGTATTGCTGATTGCACATTTATCCTACAAATCATAAATAACGAAATTGACTGTCGTAATCTTCTCTATAAGTTCAATTTTAATATTCCTTCCAGATTCCGTAGATATAACCCTCCTCTGTTAATCCCAGTGTACAACACCAACTACAGAAGAAATTATTTTTTGCACAACAACCCGAGCCATCCCCACAAGAACCCACGCCAACGCTACAAGAATCATCGCCATCGCCACAACAACCATTTCCATCGCCACAACAACCATTGCCATCTCCACAACAACCACTGCCATCGTCAAAACAACCATTACCATCGCCTCAACCATCGCGAAAGAAAAGACGAAAGACTGAATACGAATGCACAAAATGATTCTATTGACAATATATTGAAGGACACTTTTTCCATAATTGAGAAAAGTACAACTTCCATAAATGTGCCATGTGTAGCATTCGGTAATCATATTGCACATGAACTCAGAAAATATGATCCTTACACTCAATCATGTGTAAAAAATGCTATTAATACTATTATTCACGAAGCGGACATGGGAAAATATCAGATGTTTAGACCAGGATATTACACACAGCCACCCACTACATCTTCAACCATAACTTCCGCTGAAAATCTGCAGAACACACAATTTAGTCCTACTACTACTACAGAAACATCAGACTTTAATTTTGGTGACAGCTCCGTCATTTAATGTATAATTTAAATATGAGGCAGAAAATAAATAATTTGATTGATTAGTTACCATGACTTTTTATTTACCTTAACGTAATCACTGAGAGCGTCTATAATTGCATCACACGTTCCTGGAACTATAGTTGATATAGATTGTTTCGATACTCTAAAAAGATATTGAAGACTGGTATAGGAGTCTCCTGTTGCCAAATATCTCAATGTTATTAGCACTCTTTCGGATACAGTTATTGCTTCTCTGTAGTTAGTGTCACATTTTTTTATTTTTATAGCCACTAAGGAGCACAAATATTCAATGTCTCCCGCAGACATGCGTGTAAAATTTGTGACTGAATGGTCGATTGTTAGTTCCTTTAACAAACTGTTGCCGTATTGGTTTCGGTTTTGGTACAATTTATTAATCCAGACTTTTCGTTTCTCTTTTCTATTTTTTATTATATATCCAGACAACATAAGCGCCGATACGTGGTTTTCCATCGCTACACGGAGAGAAACTAAATGCTCAAACCGGCTCACCTTGGCTCGCGAGCCCGGCTCGGAACTCTTTACAAATTAGCTCGGGTGCCACGGCTCGCGAGCAGGAAGTCTGAGCGCGGCTAGCGAGCGGCGCTCAGCCGGTCTGGACGCGGCTATTGACGCATAAGCTGTGTTCATATTAACCAATTAAAGTAAGCAATTTTGACATTATGTTACGCATGATTCACAGCTTTCTTAACACGAACAGACTATAGACCCCCTGAATTGGCGCACGCATGCATAAACGTCATTTACACGGCTGCTAACCAATCTTCGCACAGCGAAACTCTGCAGTGTCACGACTCAAGCCACGCGCCGACGAGACTGGTCGCTGCGTAACTTTAACTGTAATGCTGGCCATACACGCTATGGTCCATCGGAGAGGCCAGCCTGTGCAGGTATGCCTACGCAGGGAGATCGCAAGATATTGTGTGGGAATAGACGGTACACCCACCGGAACATCCCCATATACGTTACCGACGATCGGGATGTTGCGATCTCTCAGATTGCAGATGCAAATCATGATGGAAAAGCTAGCTGCTAAACAACCGAGGTTGGTCATTGGCTCTAGGCCACTGCTGATTCAGGACAACGCTAGACCACACACTACACAACATACGGCTACCAAATTAGAGGAGCTTCAATTGGAATGTCTATGATATCTACCGTACTCCATGGACCTTGCTCCAACAGATTTTTTTCGAAATTTGGATAACTTCTTGCAAGGGAAAAAATTGAACTCCGATGGGGCAGTCCAAAGCGGCTTCAAAGATTTTATTGATTCCTGTCCGAATGAGTTTTTTAGTAAAGGAATCAATTAACTACCTATGAAATGGCTAAAGTGCATAGATAGCAATGGTATACTTTGATTAAATAAATATATTATGTTTTAAAAAATCGATTTTATGTTCCTCCTCTACAAAACGCCAATTTCATATGTAATTACCTAATAAAATCTGTTTTCACTAAACAACACTGCTAAATAAAACATTAATAATTTTTACTCCTAAATTCAAAACATACAAATATACACAAAAAGGAGAAATTATAAGTACAGTCACAGAACTTATTTATTGGGCACGTGATCAAACTCTCATTTCATAACTAAGCAACGGGAAAATGATATAGCCTCTAATAATTTAATTCGCCTTTTTTACAACGCCAACTAAATAATTTAAAGAACGCCAACTAAATAGCCACGGATTTAACAACTCATCACTATTTTACGTTTTAAAGGTTCAATAACTCTTAAAATAGAAGGCTATAAATCATTAATTATAATGGTTCCTTCTAGTTACTACGGAATTCTAAAAATGGGTTAGGTTAAGTTCGATCATTTTTATTACGTTCAAAACGTTCAAAAAAAAACAGAGTGTGATAAATAATTACTTTTCAACCGACTACTAAAACAAGAGGAGGTTATCAATTCGTGTGTATGTTTTTTTTTTGTATTTTTGTTACTCGATTACTCCGCCGTTTGTAGACTGATTTTCTAATTTTTTTTTTTTTATTGTAAAAACCACTTTTGACACCCAGTGATGGGATCCATGAGGAATCGAGAAAAATTCTCGAAGTTTATCCTATAGTGATATTTACTTTTTTTTATGTTTAAGTTTATTGATTATCCAAGAAGAATTTGGAAGAAGACATCTAACATTGCAGACCTTTCGCATACATCTTCACAAAAGTTCTTTGAGCAATTCAAAAAATTCCCAAATGTGTATCTTTAAAGACTGACGAGTTCCATTCAGTCCTTTACGAACCAGGGTATAAACTATATAGGGTATAACCTCACGTTGCATTGTCTTAGAAAGGTACCATTACTATCAACGCGTAATAGGTTTTCTTTAAATTGCTTCAAAAGGTATTGTCCGATTTCGCTCAAAATAATATTCAAAAAAAGTTTTTGGCATATTGACTGATAGATCAATGCTGATTAGCACGGAAAAATAAATTTCATCCCTATTTCATATGTATGGAAAGCCACCCCCAAAATATAAAAATACTGTTACTTTATGATGCAACAACTGAAATCTTTAACTTCCTATACTAAATTTAATTAAAATTATATCTAGCAATATCTTTATAGATATGACCAAGGCGTTTGACTTTGTTGACCATAAGCTATTGCTACACAAATTATACAAATACGGCATACGCGGAAAACGTTACGAGTGGATTAAGAGTTATCTCAGTAATCGAACTCAAAGTGTTGAAATCGCTAAGATTGAAAAAGGTTTTATAATAAATATAATATATATATATATATATATATATATATATATATATATATATATATATATATATATATATATATATATATTATCTTAATAATATAATATCGAATAATTTAATAATAATATAATCGAATATCTTCAACTTAACGAGAACGACGTCCCGCAAAGAAGTATATTGGGACCTTTCTTATTTCTATTATATATAAACGACCTTCCTAACGTCACTAATCATAAAACCATATTATTCGCAGATGATACTACTTTAATAATAGTGTGTATTGACCAAGAAACATACCAAAATGAAATTGATATAAATCTTGACTAAATTCTTAAATGGCTACATAATAATAATTTAAAAATAAACTTAAATAAGACGAAAATTATACAATTTAAAAATCCTAGAGGACCAACTATTGATCTTGACATTTGTTATGGCGATACAAAAATTTAAGAAGTTGTCTGTTATACAAAATTCTTAGGTTTAATGGTGGACAAACATTGTGACTGGAAAGCGCACGTAGAATATATATGTAATGATCTCGACAAATTCGTATTTGCTATTAAGAAACTACGTTTGACGGTATCCACTGATACTGCACTAAATGGTTACCACGGGTACGTGGCCTCAACGCTAGCATACGGTCTTTTAATATGGGGCAATTCCGTGGACTTTAGCAAAGCTTTGCTAAAGTCCAAAAAGCCGTGTTCAAAAGAAATGCCTAAGAGTAGTTTATGGTGCTTGTTCGTTGGATAGTTGTAAACCACTGTTTAATAAATCTCACACTTTACCGTTGATTTGTATGTACATCACAGACATCTGTACTTTTGTGAAACAAAATCCTAAATGTTTCGCAGTAAACTCTAATGTAATCAATAGAAAAGTCGCTCCACGAAATAAATTTAAACTATATTTACCTCAATGTAGATTCGACATATTCAAACGCAATGTTTACGTTAGTGCTATCAGACTCTATAATAAACTGTCCAATCGATTTAAAGAACTACCTATCATTTCTTTTTTTCAAAGAGAGATAGATACCTATCTAAATGGTTACTAAAATACAGTTTCTATTGTTTGAATGAATACATGTCTCATATAGAGCCGACGTAACGTTATAAAATGTTTGTCTTACGAAATATGGATATAAAAATAGTTCAAATGTTTTAATTAATTTTTTTATGTAGTTCAATGTTTTGTGCATGTTCTAAATCTTAATATTCTTTATGTAATTCTATTACATTTTTGACTATTCCGTATATATCTATATAATAAGGGAGATGACTACATCTAAAATATTTAGTTTCTTTAATATACTCAGAAACATTAAGGCATTACTACTTAGTTTTTTTTTTGCTTAATTAGTACACGAAACCTACATCATTAGTTTACTTACATAATATTATACAAAAACATTCATTACGGTAAGTATGAACTTAAACGCACAGGAGATATTTACAAATATGTTCCTGCGGCCTTATAAATAGTTCATACACTTTTACCTAGATTTTGTATACAAATCGTTATACCCTTGAAAATATTGACTGTTGATATAATGTTTCTTCTGAGAAGTTACTCATATATAAGAGTGCTATTCAATTATGCAATAAAAAATTCAGTCATCTAGCATATACTTAATATGTTTAATTTTGACATGTACACACATAAAGTCATTACGACACTATTCAATCAAACTATTACAATAAACCTAATAATAAGTATTAGTAATGTCACCTTACTATAAATTATTTCTTATTAATATTTTTTTTCCAATTGCACGGCATCCGTATGGCAGAATGTATAAGAACATGTTTTTAAATCATTAGGATCTCTTTAACACTACATTCTTAAACATATTATTACTATGTATATAAAAGATACCCAATACCGCAAGGATAACCATGCGTAGCATCTTCCTCCTCCCATACTGCTTATGCGTACACTCAGAAACAAGATCGTACAAACACCACCACCACACAAGCAACAATGTCAGCAAGATCGTGCAAGGCCCCACACCACCATCCAGGTTGCAAATCTCGACGCGCGTTTCGTCCCGATCTCGGAGCATCCACAGGAAGTGGACCTACGAACAAAGTTCGTTATTCACTACTACGACTAACGAACTTTGTTCGAATGTCCACTTATATAATGTTAATTAAATTTAATGGTTTGGATTTCCGCAAAGAAACGTCTGATTCTATAAACTATTTTTGCAGACGTACAAACCCTAACGCTCCGGTCAGCCACGCTCAGTTGTGATACTAATTTCAAGGACACGGCTCCGTTACACTACTGTATTATATATTATGTTCTGTGCTACTACGCAGTTTTTTTTTCAAATAATTTGCTTAGAAACCTACTTGCTTAAGAATTTAAAAAAATATTTTCTTATTAGGACCGGTAAACTAGCGATTATAATGCGTTCTATCGGTAATTATCATCGCACATGATATATAATAATTAATTAATTGCAACACACTGTTATACCTTGCCGGTCTTTTGATCCGCCACCTAAATTCACTCGTTACACAATTTTTTTGCTGATATTTCGGTCTCAACTACAAAATGCCTAAATTTTTCGCCTGCAGCTGCTGAAAAGGTACTCACAGGTAACGTCAAGGAATGTAATGTCAATTTTAAATTTAGATAAATTGATTCCAGAGATATTATAAATACATTTAAGTTGTTAAATATTAAAAATACTACCGATATCTGGGGTATGACTACCTTAATAATTATTAAATCAATAATTGATATTGTAGCTCCTTACCTAGCCATAATATTCTACAATTGTAGAAAAAGTGGTGTATGTCCTCCTTCCTTTATTCTATGAGATTAAAGGAAGAGAGACCGCTCTTGTGTACTGCCCATATAACCCAGTGGAACGGATAACCGACACGACTGGCGAGAGATCAGGTGCAGGTCCGACTTTTTACATGCCCATCCGGCATGGATCTTTCTTGTCAGACAATCAGGTGATCAGCCCGCATTGTCTTAACCAAACTTGGAAACTACATTTTTTGTAGTTCCAATGCGGGAATCGAACCCACGACCTCCGTCGAGTCGAGAGCCAAGCTCTATCCACTAGACCACGGAGGCTGTTAATATGGAGCTTAGTGTTAATAATTTACTTTTAAATGCAAATAAAACAAATTTTTAAAGCTTAGCATGCCAAATGTTAGGCAAGTACAAACCATTTTACTACTCAATGATGAGAAAATGAACTTGGTAGACTCCACTGTATTCCTAGGTATTACGCTAGATTGTAAATTACAGTATTGTATACTCATATTGCTAACCTAGCAAATAGACTCAGTTCTGCAGCATATGCAGGCACATGAAGAAACGGCACGCCTGGTTTATTTCAGCTACTTTCATAGCAGAATGTCTTATGGCATACTTTTATGGGGAAATGCTGGCGTCATAAATTCAATATTTGTGCTTCACAAGCGAGTTATTCGTGCTATTTATAAAATGTCCCTTTTTGAATCTCTGAGAGAAAAGTTTAAAGAAATAGGTGTACTGACCGTAGCTTCTCAGTATATTTTCGATATTTTATTATACGTTAGAAAAAACTTAAGCAATTTCAATAAGAAAAGTGATATTCATTTTATAAACACTAGAAATAAGCATAAACTAGATGTACCAGTGATAAGACTTAGCAAAGTAATTAAATCTTTTAAGGGCCAATGTATACGCCTATACAATAGGATCCCAGAAAACGTTCAAATCCTTTCTATTAATAAATTTAAAAAAGTAGTCAAAGAACGTTTGTGTGCTAAAGCTTATTATACAGTAAATGATTATGTCAACGATTGCACACCTTGGGAATAAGATGCTCATGCATCATGACATGCAAGGCTATCTCTATGTACTTGCGTACTTTTGAATTTTTTTATATTTAACATAGATTTAAGTTTACAATGTAAAATATATTATATTTCTTTCAAAAGAACAATTTTCCATCTTTTTGCTAAAATATGGCCCCGTGCGAGTTTCTTATGCTGGTTCTTCATAGGGTTGAACCGGTGGTAGCTCTTTCTATTGACTTTCCAAAATAGCTTGTTAAGTTTCATTTCGATTTTTTTTATTTCATTTCATTTTCATTCAAGCGCTATTTCACGTCTGTTTTCTGTTAGATCGTGGTATTTGTCTAGTTGACCCTGCAGTGCCGAAGCATTGCTCTCTTATGTTCTTTCGTAAGTACCTACTGTTACTTTGGCTTATACATAATATACGAACTGAACTTTACCGAGGTTGCTCAGTTTTTACTGCACTACCTACTAACCTATGCATTATGTAAAGTACCCTCTCTATGATAATTTTACACTTATTGAATACCTAATTATAGATAATTGGCAGTTCAATACACTCCCAGGAGTTACTAAATAAACAATTCATGAAGTAAATTTAAAACCGAGTGTTATTATTCGGGCAACCAAGAGCTTATTATTAAAATAGTAGAAAGCAGACAGTTAAGAAGCCAATAATAAATTTTCACTAATAGCTATAGAATATAAATTATACAAACTTAACAACAATCACAAGCTACCAACAATAATAAAAAATGAACTTAAATCTCAGTACCTACATGAAAATTTAAGTTTTGAAATTCTGACTAATATACTTAAAAATAATACAAATACCATACTTACATCAATCATCAATCGCAATTTTTTTTTATTAAGTTCAGATCTTGCTTTAGAAACTTTAGTAACAAAAGGATCTAAGTCTAGTTCCTTACGTAGTGCATTAAAGGTATTACTTGCTCGCACCAAAAAATAATTTCTTCTGTAGTTGGTGTTGTACACTGGGATTAACAGAGGAGGGTTATATCTACGGAATCTGGAAGGAATATTAAAATTGAACTTATAGAGAAGATTACGACAGTCAATTTCGTTATTTATGATTTGTAGGATAAATGTGCAATCAGCAATACGTCGACAGTTAGTTAAGAGCGAATGTGAAATTTCCTACAAAGTGCAGTATAGTTATCAGAGCTGTAATTAGTTTTGAGTCGGTAACATAGAAATCTAATAAATATACATATATTATGTTATTAATGAGAACATGTTGAGTAGGTCTTCAAACCAAAGTTTATTTATCAGTTAAAACTTGTTATGGGCTCTTTTTTTTGTAGTAATTAAAGATATTATACGAAGGATGGGTGGGTTTTTTTTTTTTTTTTTTTTTCTTGTTCCCCCTAACAGTATCAGGGCCAATTTTTTGCATTGTTTTTTGTTTAACTCTATTTCTTACTTACATTTTTACATTTCCTTTACGTTTGTCACCACATCAACATTTACTTACACTACTTTTCTTTTTTAAAATTACATTTCATTTCTCTTTTAATTTCTACATTTCTTAATAAAATAATATATATATATATATATATATATATATATATATATATATATATATATATATATATATATATATATATATAAGTTCAATTTTAATATTCCTTCCAGATTCCGTAGATATAACCCTCCTCTGTTAATCCCAGTGTACAACACCAACTACAGAAGAAATTATTTTTTGGTGCGAGCAAGTAATACCTTTAATGCACTACGTAAGGAACTAGACTTAGATCCTTTTGTTACTAAAGTTTCTAATACAAGATCTGAACTTAATAAAAAAAAATTGCGATTGATGATTGATGTAAGTATGGTATTTGTATTATTTTTAAGTATATTAGTCAGAATTTCAAAACTTAAATTTTCATGTAGGTACTGAGATTTAAGTTCATTTTTTATTATTGTTGGTAGCTTGTGATTGTTGTTAAGTTTGTATAATTTATATTCTATAGCTATTAGTGAAAATTTATTATTGGCTTCTTAACTGTCTGCTTTCTACTATTTTAATAATAAGCTCTTGGTTGCCCGAATAATAACACTCGGTTTTAAATTTACTTCATGAATTGTTTATTTAGTAACTCCTGGGAGTGTATTGAACTGCCAATTATCTATAATTAGGTATTCAATAAGTGTAAAATTATCATAGAGAGGGTACTTTACATAATGCATAGGTTAGTAGGTAGTGCAGTAAAAACTGAGCAACCTCGGTAAAGTTCAGTTCGTATATTATGTATAAGCCAAAGTAACAGTAGGTACTTACGAAAGAACATAAGAGAGCAATGCTTCGGCACTGCAGGGTCAACTAGACAAATACCACGATCTAACAGAAAACAGACGTGAAATAGCGCTTGAATGAAAATGAAATGAAATAAAAAAAATCGAAATGAAACTTAACAAGCTATTTTGGAAAGTCAATAGAAAGAGCTACCACCGGTTCAACCCTATGAAGAACCAGCATAAGAAACTCGCACGGGGCCATCTTTTAGCAAAAAGATGGAAAATTGTTCTTTTGAAAGAAATATAATATATTTTACATTGTAAACTTAAATCTATGTTAAATATAAAAAAATTCAAAAGTACGCAAGTACATAGAGATAGCCTTGCATGTCATGATGCATGAGCATCTTATTCCCAAGGTGTGCAATCGTTGACATAATCATTTACTGTATAATAAGCTTTAGCACACAAACGTTCTTTGACTACTTTTTTAAATTTATTAATAGAAAGGATTTGAACGTTTTCTGGGATCCTATTGTATAGGCGTATACATTGGCCCTTAAAAGATTTAATTACTTTGCTAAGTCTTATCACTGGTACATCTAGTTTATGCTTATTTCTAGTGTTTATAAAATGAATATCACTTTTCTTATTGAAATTGCTTAAGTTTTTTCTAACGTATAATAAAATATCGAAAATATACTGAGAAGCTACGGTCAGTACACCTATTTCTTTAAACTTTTCTCTCAGAGATTCAAAAAGGGACATTTTATAAATAGCACGAATAACTCGCTTGTGAAGCACAAATATTGAATTTATGACGCCAGCATTTCCCCATAAAAGTATGCCATAAGACATTCTGCTATGAAAGTAGCTGAAATAAACCAGGCGTGCCGTTTCTTCATGTGCCTGCATATGCTGCAGAACTGAGTCTATTTGCTAGGTTAGCAATATGAGTATACAATACTGTAATTTACAATCTAGCGTAATACCTAGGAATACAGTGGAGTCTACCAAGTTCATTTTCTCATCATTGAGTAGTAAAATGGTTTGTACTTGCCTAACATTTGGCATGCTAAGCTTTAAAAATTTGTTTTATTTGCATTTAAAAGTAAATTATTAACACTAAGCTCCATATTAACAGCCTCCGTGGTCTAGTGGATAGAGCTTGGCTCTCGACTCGACGGAGGTCGTGGGTTCGATTCCCGCATTGGAACTACAAAAAATGTAGTTTCCAAGTTTGGTTAAGACAATGCGGGCTGATCACCTGATTGTCTGACAAGAAAGATCCATGCCGGATGGGCATGTAAAAAGTCGGACCTGCACCTGATCTCTCGCCAGTCGTGTCGGTTATCCGTTCCACTGGGTTATATGGGCAGTACACAAGAGCGGTCTCTCTTCCTTTAATCTCATAGAATAAAGGAAGGAGGACATACACCACTTTTTCTACAATTGTAGAATATTATGGCTAGGTAAGGAGCTACAATATCAATTATTGATTTAATAATTATTAAGGTAGTCATACCCCAGATATCGGTAGTATTTTTAATATTTAACAACTTAAATGTATTTATAATATCTCTGGAATCAATTTATCTAAATTTAAAATTGACATTACATTCCTTGACGTTACCTGTGAGTACCTTTTCAGCAGCTGCAGGCGAAAAATTTAGGCATTTTGTAGTTGAGACCGAAATATCAGCAAAAAAATTGTGTAACGAGTGAATTTAGGTGGCGGATCAAAAGACCGGCAAGGTATAACAGTGTGTTGCAATTAATTAATTATTATATATCATGTGCGATGATAATTACCGATAGAACGCATTATAATCGCTAGTTTACCGGTCCTAATAAGAAAATATTTTTTTAAATTCTTAAGCAAGTAGGTTTCTAAGCAAATTATTTGAAAAAAAAACTGCGTAGTAGCACAGAACATAATATATAATACAGTAGTGTAACGGAGCCGTGTCCTTGAAATTAGTATCACAACTGAGCGTGGCTGACCGGAGCGTTAGGGTTTGTACGTCTGCAAAAATAGTTTATAGAATCAGACGTTTCTTTGCGGAAATCCAAACCATTAAATTTAATTAACATTATATAAGTGGACATTCGAACAAAGTTCGTTAGTCGTAGTAGTGAATAACGAACTTTGTTCGTAGGTCCACTTCCTGTGGATGCTCCGAGATCGGGACGAAACGCGCGTCGAGATTTGCAACCTGGATGGTGGTGTGGGGCCTTGCACGATCTTGCTGACATTGTTGCTTGTGTGGTGGTGGTGTTTGTACGATCTTGTTTCTGAGTGTACGCATAAGCAGTATGGGAGGAGGAAGATGCTACGCATGGTTATCCTTGCGGTATTGGGTATCTTTTATATACATAGTAATAATATGTTTAAGAATGTAGTGTTAAAGAGATCCTAATGATTTAAAAACATGTTCTTATACATTCTGCCATACGGATGCCGTGCAATTGGAAAAAAAATATTAATAAGAAATAATTTATAGTAAGGTGACATTACTAATACTTATTATTAGGTTTATTGTAATAGTTTGATTGAATAGTGTCGTAATGACTTTATGTGTGTACATGTCAAAATTAAACATATTAAGTATATGCTAGATGACTGAATTTTTTATTGCATAATTGAATAGCACTCTTATATATGAGTAACTTCTCAGAAGAAACATTATATCAACAGTCAATATTTTCAAGGGTATAACGATTTGTATACAAAATCTAGGTAAAAGTGTATGAACTATTTATAAGGCCGCAGGAACATATTTGTAAATATCTCCTGTGCGTTTAAGTTCATACTTACCGTAATGAATGTTTTTGTATAATATTATGTAAGTAAACTAATGATGTAGGTTTCGTGTACTAATTAAGCAAAAAAAAAACTAAGTAGTAATGCCTTAATGTTTCTGAGTATATTAAAGAAACTAAATATTTTAGATGTAGTCATCTCCCTTATTATATAGATATATACGGAATAGTCAAAAATGTAATAGAATTACATAAAGAATATTAAGATTTAGAACATGCACAAAACATTGAACTACATAAAAAAATTAATTAAAACATTTGAACTATTTTTATATCCATATTTCGTAAGACAAACATTTTATAACGTTACGTCGGCTCTATATGAGACATGTATTCATTCAAACAATAGAAACTGTATTTTAGTAACCATTTAGATAGGTATCTATCTCTCTTTGAAAAAAAGAAATGATAGGTAGTTCTTTAAATCGATTGGACAGTTTATTATAGAGTCTGATAGCACTAACGTAAACATTGCGTTTGAATATGTCGAATCTACATTGAGGTAAATATAGTTTAAATTTATTTCGTGGAGCGACTTTTCTATTGATTACATTAGAGTTTACTGCGAAACATTTAGGATTTTGTTTCACAAAAGTACAGATGTCTGTGATGTACATACAAATCAACGGTAAAGTGTGAGATTTATTAAACAGTGGTTTACAACTATCCAACGAACAAGCACCATAAACTACTCTTAGGCATTTCTTTTGAACACGGCTTTTTGGACTTTAGCAAAGCTTTGCTAAAGTCCACGGAATTGCCCCATATTAAAAGACCGTATGCTAGCGTTGAGGCCACGTACCCGTGGTAACCATTTAGTGCAGTATCAGTGGATACCGTCAAACGTAGTTTCTTAATAGCAAATACGAATTTGTCGAGATCATTACATATATATTCTACGTGCGCTTTCCAGTCACAATGTTTGTCCACCATTAAACCTAAGAATTTTGTATAACAGACAACTTCTTAAATTTTTGTATCGCCATAACAAATGTCAAGATCAATAGTTGGTCCTCTAGGATTTTTAAATTGTATAATTTTCGTCTTATTTAAGTTTATTTTTAAATTATTATTATGTAGCCATTTAAGAATTTAGTCAAGATTTATATCAATTTCATTTTGGTATGTTTCTTGGTCAATACACACTATTATTAAAGTAGTATCATCTGCGAATAATATGGTTTTATGATTAGTGACGTTAGGAAGGTCGTTTATATATAATAGAAATAAGAAAGGTCCCAATATACTTCTTTGCGGGACGTCGTTCTCGTTAAGTTGAAGATATTCGATTATATTATTATTAAATTATTCGATATTATATTATTAAGATAATATATATATATATATATATATATATATATATATATATATATATATATATATATATATATATATATATATATATATATATTATATTTATTATAAAACCTTTTTCAATCTTAGCGATTTCAACACTTTGAGTTCGATTACTGAGATAACTCTTAATCCACTCGTAACGTTTTCCGCGTATGCCGTATTTGTATAATTTGTGTAGCAATAGCTTATGGTCAACAAAGTCAAACGCCTTGGTCATATCTATAAAGATATTGCTAGATATAATTTTAATTAAATTTAGTATAGGAAGTTAAAGATTTCAGTTGTTGCATCATAAAGTAACAGTATTTTTATATTTTGGGGGTGGCTTTCCATACATATGAAATAGGGATGAAATTTATTTTTCCGTGCTAATCAGCATTGATCTATCAGTCAATATGCCAAAAACTTTTTTTGAATATTATTTTGAGCGAAATCGGACAATACCTTTTGAAGCAATTTAAAGAAAACCTATTACGCGTTGATAGTAATGGTACCTTTCTAAGACAATGCAACGTGAGGTTATACCCTATATAGTTTATACCCTGGTTCGTAAAGGACTGAATGGAACTCGTCAGTCTTTAAAGATACACATTTGGGAATTTTTTGAATTGCTCAAAGAACTTTTGTGAAGATGTATGCGAAAGGTCTGCAATGTTAGATGTCTTCTTCCAAATTCTTCTTGGATAATCAATAAACTTAAACATAAAAAAAAGTAAATATCACTATAGGATAAACTTCGAGAATTTTTCTCGATTCCTCATGGATCCCATCACTGGGTGTCAAAAGTGGTTTTTACAATAAAAAAAAAAAAATTAGAAAATCAGTCTACAAACGGCGGAGTAATCGAGTAACAAAAATACAAAAAAAAAACATACACACGAATTGATAACCTCCTCTTGTTTTAGTAGTCGGTTGAAAAGTAATTATTTATCACACTCTGTTTTTTTTTGAACGTTTTGAACGTAATAAAAATGATCGAACTTAACCTAACCCATTTTTAGAATTCCGTAGTAACTAGAAGGAACCATTATAATTAATGATTTATAGCCTTCTATTTTAAGAGTTATTGAACCTTTAAAACGTAAAATAGTGATGAGTTGTTAAATCCGTGGCTATTTAGTTGGCGTTCTTTAAATTATTTAGTTGGCGTTGTAAAAAAGGCGAATTAAATTATTAGAGGCTATATCATTTTCCCGTTGCTTAGTTATGAAATGAGAGTTTGATCACGTGCCCAATAAATAAGTTCTGTGACTGTACTTATAATTTCTCCTTTTTGTGTATATTTGTATGTTTTGAATTTAGGAGTAAAAATTATTAATGTTTTATTTAGCAGTGTTGTTTAGTGAAAACAGATTTTATTAGGTAATTACATATGAAATTGGCGTTTTGTAGAGGAGGAACATAAAATCGATTTTTTAAAACATAATATATTTATTTAATCAAAGTATACCATTGCTATCTATGCACTTTAGCCATTTCATAGGTAGTTAATTGATTCCTTTACTAAAAAACTCATTCGGACAGGAATCAATAAAATCTTTGAAGCCGCTTTGGACTGCCCCATCGGAGTTCAATTTTTTCCCTTGCAAGAAGTTATCCAAATTTCGAAAAAAATCTGTTGGAGCAAGGTCCATGGAGTACGGTAGATATCATAGACATTCCAATTGAAGCTCCTCTAATTTGGTAGCCGTATGTTGTGTAGTGTGTGGTCTAGCGTTGTCCTGAATCAGCAGTGGCCTAGAGCCAATGACCAACCTCGGTTGTTTAGCAGCTAGCTTTTCCATCATGATTTGCATCTGCAATCTGAGAGATCGCAACATCCCGATCGTCGGTAACGTATATGGGGATGTTCCGGTGGGTGTACCGTCTATTCCCACACAATATCTTGCGATCTCCCTGCGTAGGCATACCTGCACAGGCTGGCCTCTCCGATGGACCATAGCGTGTATGGCCAGCATTACAGTTAAAGTTACGCAGCGACCAGTCTCGTCGGCGCGTGGCTTGAGTCGTGACACTGCAGAGTTTCGCTGTGCGAAGATTGGTTAGCAGCCGTGTAAATGACGTTTATGCATGCGTGCGCCAATTCAGGGGGTCTATAGTCTGTTCGTGTTAAGAAAGCTGTGAATCATGCGTAACATAATGTCAAAATTGCTTACTTTAATTGGTTAATATGAACACAGCTTATGCGTCAATAGCCGCGTCCAGACCGGCTGAGCGCCGCTCGCTAGCCGCGCTCAGACTTCCTGCTCGCGAGCCGTGGCACCCGAGCTAATTTGTAAAGAGTTCCGAGCCGGGCTCGCGAGCCAAGGTGAGCCGGTTTGAGCATTTAGTTTCTCTCCGTGTAGCGATGGAAAACCACGTATCGGCGCTTATGTTGTCTGGATATATAATAAAAAATAGAAAAGAGAAACGAAAAGTCTGGATTAATAAATTGTACCAAAACCGAAACCAATACGGCAACAGTTTGTTAAAGGAACTAACAATCGACCATTCAGTCACAAATTTTACACGCATGTCTGCGGGAGACATTGAATATTTGTGCTCCTTAGTGGCTATAAAAATAAAAAAATGTGACACTAACTACAGAGAAGCAATAACTGTATCCGAAAGAGTGCTAATAACATTGAGATATTTGGCAACAGGAGACTCCTATACCAGTCTTCAATATCTTTTTAGAGTATCGAAACAATCTATATCAACTATAGTTCCAGGAACGTGTGATGCAATTATAGACGCTCTCAGTGATTACGTTAAGGTAAATAAAAAGTCATGGTAACTAATCAATCAAATTATTTATTTTCTGCCTCATATTTAAATTATACATTAAATGACGGAGCTGTCACCAAAATTAAAGTCTGATGTTTCTGTAGTAGTAGTAGGACTAAATTGTGTGTTCTGCAGATTTTCAGCGGAAGTTATGGTTGAAGATGTAGTGGGTGGCTGTGTGTAATATCCTGGTCTAAACATCTGATATTTTCCCATGTCCGCTTCGTGAATAATAGTATTAATAGCATTTTTTACACATGATTGAGTGTAAGGATCATATTTTCTGAGTTCATGTGCAATATGATTACCGAATGCTACACATGGCACATTTATGGAAGTTGTACTTTTCTCAATTATGGAAAAAGTGTCCTTCAATATATTGTCAATAGAATCATTTTGTGCATTCGTATTCAGTCTTTCGTCTTTTCTTTCGCGATGGTTGAGGCGATGGTAATGGTTGTTTTGACGATGGCAGTGGTTGTTGTGGAGATGGCAATGGTTGTTGTGGCGATGGAAATGGTTGTTGTGGCGATGGCGATGATTCTTGTAGCGTTGGCGTGGGTTCTTGTGGGGATGGCTCGGGTTGTTGTGGCGATGGCTCGGGTTGTTGTGGCGATGGCGTAGACTGTTGTGACGGTCCTGGTTTTTGAGAAGGATTTCTCTGTAAAAATAATGTTTGTTTTGTTATTTGCAGACACCGTCCACAGAAGAAGAATGGCTAGCAGTATCAAATGAATTTGAAATAAAATGGAACTTCCCACATGTTATAGGGGCTATGGACGGGACACACGTAACTCTTCAAAGACCCATCAATATAAATACTGATTATGACAACTACAAGAATTTTCCTAGTATAGTGCTCTCCGCTCTCGTGGATGCTAATTACAAGTTCTTGTTTGTTAATGTCGGAAGTAAAGGGCGTATTTCCGACGGCGGAGTTTTTAAAAATACGATTTTATATCGAAAATTAGAAAACGGTCAACTGAACATTCCTGAAGCGCAGATACTACAAATACCGTACATAATGAAAATACCATATTTCATATTGGGCGACAAAGCTTTTATGCTTAACAAATATACTATGAAACCATTTGAAGGTAATCCAGAGGCGGGTTCCAAAGAAAGAGTGTTTAATTACAGACTTAGCAGAGCTCGCAGAGTCGTTGAAAATGCCTTTGGTATTTTAAGTTCAGTCTACAGAGTCATTAGGAAACCTATCCTCCTAGAGCCAGAAAAAGCTACAAAAGTGGTCTTAGCAACAGTGTATTTATATAATTACTTACGAAGAAATAACTATTCTATTCCACCAGAATATTATGATAGAGAAGTGGATGGTTCATTTATTCCTGGTCAATGGAGAAACAATATTCCATCTACAGCACTATTACCTCTAACGGCCATTCCGCGCAGAGTCACTGTTAGTGCTAAAGATAGTCTACATTTAGCAACACATTTTGTAACAAACGGAATAATTCCATGGCAGGATCAATATTAATGTTCAACTAATTTTGAAAATAAACATAAATAAAGTACTTACGTTATCTATTCCGCCTTCTTTTGTGATTCCTGTGTCATCTTTATTGGACATAAAGTCAAAATATTTGAAACCAAACCACTTCGATATATAAATTTCGTCAGCGCCTGTAACAAATATGTAGACGTTATAGGTATTTTTCGTTTCCTAGTGTGTCCTATAGTAAATGTTGTTTATATGGATATTTGACAATGAGATTAATTAATCTAACATTCAATATAATTAAATAAATAAAAGAATCTTTACCTGAACCAGTGATATAACTTTTTCTCTGCTTTGACTTTTCGCGTCGGTATGAACCTGTCAATGAGTCAAGTTTCTTATTCAACTCGGGTACAGGTAACTTCATTTCATTAGAGATCTTCCTCCAGCAATCTTCTCGCTTACTTTTATTTAAATGATCTGGATCTTTCGAATCCCATAACATTTTGAAGCTTCCGTAAAGTTGCATTAAGCGAATACTGTCTTCTTTATCCATTTTTCATTCACTGGCTCGCAAGTGTCTTTACGTCCGTCTACACCGAGCGAGCAGCTCAGACTGAGCCGCCTTTGAGCATCGGTAAAAACCGACAACGCATGGCTCGGGGCCGAGCGGCGCTCGGGCGAGCCAACGTGCGCCCGAGGAAGCCCGAGCGCCGTCCACACCGGCCGAACTATTGGCTCGCGAGCCACTCGCGGGCCGCGCTCGGCCGGTCTGGACGCGGCTATTGATCAGTATTGACATATTGACGCATTATTCACTGCCTTCTTAACGCGAATAGACAATAGTTATATTATGAAGATATAGTAGAGTATTATAATATAATTATGTGTACTGAAGTAATATGTACCATAAAACTATATCTACTTATAACATAATAATTACAAACAGACACAAATGAGGCATAAGATGCAAATAATAATATGATAACTGACGTCATCGTAGAATCGAGGAAGACGATAGAGAAATGCGTTGACCCGTCACACTGACGAGATAACGCACGGGTCAGATGCTACATAGAGCGAGGCTCCATTAGTGCTTTGCGCTGCGTTGCGTTATCACAGGGTCGACGCTGCATCGTTTTTCATAGATAATTATGACCCAATGCGTTACGTCGTTCAACGCGACGGTTTAACGAAACGATGTACGATGTGGATCATGAGCTTCGCTATCACCCTCTTGCATTGTAATGTCTGCGTCAACACAAAGTAGGTGTGGCATACAATGCGTTAATCCGGTGCGACGACGCGACGCAAAGCAACGCAACGCACTAATGGGGTCTCAGCCTTAGAACGCATAGACGTGTGGACTGAGATCCCCGCCCTGACAGACTCTTCTACTTACTAATAAAATGTATGTCATATAATATTGGTTGTGTACAATGATATATTTGTGTACTCACCAGATTTTGCGGAGGACCAATTCTCAGGTCCAGAGCGCCAAAGGTACAAAAAATTGTACAAACTTTTCTTACATCCTTTGAAATTATTCTAATGTATATTAAAGTAGAATTTGTATTTTATTGTATTCAAATGAAATTTGAATATAATAAATTGAAATTTAGACGGATTGCTTACTTCTATGTTGTACTTTTCATAAAATTAAAGAATGGAAAATCAACAACATAAATATAAAAGTCATTAAACTTTTATACCTCTGTTTAAACTAAGTTTAAAGAAAAAATAATTTAATAAGTTTTGTTACTTACGTTATTCTGAATCCAAAAAATAAGATTGATTCTTTATCAGAACTTTACTTAAGGTTAGTACAATTTTTTCGCAGGTTTAGCGACTTGTACCTAAAAATTGGCCAACGGCACAATCTGGCGGGTATGCATACGTTCATTGTACAGACTAATTCTATAATCTGAAATACATTTTATCAGTGAGAATATAAGGGGAGTCTGGCGGGGCTGGGATCTCAGTCCATTATGTTCGCTGCAGATTCATCATCACTATCACCTCTTACAAATTCATCGTCTTCGTCTCGATGCCAAAAGTTTATCTCTTGCAATAGTAAACACATGAGCAAATCTGTGCAATGGAAAGTTAAATAAATAAGGAAGTAAATTGACCGTCTTACATCGCAAGGCAAACGTTTTGACAACGCATAGAAATCCTAAGTATTGTACTTAGATAATTTTATTTAACAAATAAAATTAACTTTTACGAAAAACTAGACATACAGATTTTTTTCCTCATATGTAATAACGTTGAGTTCCTTACTTTTTTAGGGTACTTTGCTGATGGCTTTCACATTTAATTCAACGGCGTTCTTTATTTATACAGGCACTTACCTGATAATTAAATCTGCAAACTCCGAGCGGTTACCCCAAACACACACACATATTCACTACACTCACACTCACACACACACACTCGCACGTAATTAGATCCACGAAACGTAATCAACCAAAATTGTTTGCAAACTTTCGTAGCCACGTGTTGCGCGGGAAACCGGTGGTAAAACAATTTTATTTCCACTGAACTCCACACCACACCGCAAGTAGCTGACAACTGGCCGCGTCACATACATCGCCGTACAACTAAACGATTTATTTTCATTATGGACGTATAGAAAATCGATAGATTACACGGCTAAGAAAACTTAACATGCGAGAAAAAGTTATAAATAATTTTAACACAATATTCTGAAATTTACTACGACAGGCCGATTTCGAAATCGCTAAAATTTATTGCGCTCTAAAAAAGTGATTATATCAACTTTAGAATGATATATTGGGCAATGGGCATATTCATTAGCTGTTAAAAGTGTTTGCAACGCACTACAACAAATTGTCATTAACACACAAATAACGTTGCGTCTTTAAGAAAATAGTACTAATTACTCGTATTTGCTTATATTATAACTTCGTTTAGAAGTTCTAAACTAAGGTCACGTTAAATTAAATTGTAGAGTGATTGATTCAATCTTGTAGAACATAAGACATTCTAAAATAGTTAGGAAATTAAAAAGAGTTTGTTTTAAAGACTATTCTAGATTATAGAAACTCATTTTAGCAATTTCCATGAAATTGTTGGTTGGTTGGCACACTATGTTAATAAAATAATACCATGAAATAATTATGTTTAGATGAACACAGATGCTTTCTACAAGTTTATGGGGGCACGTATTCCATACGTGATTTGAGTGTGTTACTTTAATTAGGAGGGAACAGTGTATGTTAGTGCTTACTCACCCCATATAATATAAATAAAGTCTGGACTGGACACATGGGGTACGTAAACGGTAACTATAGGTCAGTAAATAAGAGTTGGCGCCTAAGACATGGATACATATTGTAGTGTATGTGAGCATATCATACTGCCTCGAGTGCTCAAGCCACAGATGACAATTGACGTGTCACGATGACAGTAGACATCAGTCACGTGCGATAGCAGAATCGTACACATGTTACATTGTGTGCTATATATGAATAATCATGACGTGCCACGTCACGTAATGCTTATATTCATAGACACTGCACGACGTAACATGTATATTTGTTGAGGGCGCCAACTCTTATTTAGCGACCCTTAGCCTATTGGGCGAAACACAGATCAAGGATTTTTTCATACCGTGCTGGTTTCTTTCTATATAAAGTATAAATACCTCATTTAGCCGGTCGAGCCGATGCTTGGCTCACAGGCTCACACACGGTAAACAGATTTAATATCATAATCTTAGGTTTCTTAGTGCTCATTGTAACACCAGCGTTGTTATGAAGGCACTGCTGGAAGTAATGACCGAATCGATACAGGGGCTTTAATAATTGATTCCCCAGCCGCTGTCCGACGCCCGTTTCAAATCCGATGTTAACATTTGTATGCTTCACCTTTTATATCGATCGTTAGCATCAATGGAAATTGTATTGATATGTTGTTTTCATATGTGGTAGTAGCGAGCACTTAATACACACATACGCGGGACTGTTTCCACTATCCACTATCGAGCCAAGTTTAAAAACTGATGCCTACTACTAATACTCATACTTTTTGTAAACTTACCCACTATTGTTATTGGTATAAGATAATTAAATTACACTACCAGTTTTGATAAGGTCATTGTCAGGTGTAGGTAGATATATAATTAAAAATAATTAGTTAACTATGAGCTTAATGTAGCCAGCTTCATACATTTTTTACAATTATTTTGTGCAAAATAATGTTAATTTTCTAATCTAGTATACATACTATTTTCTACAATAGGTACCTACATGAATCCCCACCAAGAATCAAAAACAGAGCACAAGTAGTACAGCACAATCAATCAAATACAGTAGTAATAATAATAATAGAACTGATAATATGTAGATTGGTTATTATCAGTTAAAAGATAATTGATTGAATATAACCTAACCTATCGTTCAATTAATTGCCCTAGTGTCGGTTTGTAGAAAAGTGACATTTTTTACCTATGATGTGAAATTACGTAATAAAATTAATAGATTGTTTGGAAACGCAATTTGATAAATGATAGATGTCGCTCTCACGTTACGAAAACCTAAAACATTATAATTATTTTTCTTGGTATAAATAGTATAGAGGGATCTATTTCACACCCCAAGTAACTTTTTTTTTCATACAACAAGTACTAAACTGTTGAACTATAGAAAAAGAAAATAACTTTATACTCCAATAAAAAAAACATACCGGTTGTCAGTAAAGTCGGTTTACTGACGATAGTTGAACGTGACAACGTCAACAACAACAACAACAACAACAACAATAACAATAATAATAATAATAATGAGGTAAAAGCAATGCGAGTTAGCTGGTACTTGGTAACGGTACTTGGTAACGATAGCGGGTAACAGATAACGCATAAGTCATGTTTTTTCGTGCGTGCAGCCGGCTCCATCGATTTATAAGACTTTATCACGTCAAAAATAAATCTATCTATTAGGCTACTCGATGGAGATTTTACGTCTCAAATTGACAATTTAACCATACATATAGATATGATGATAACCACTATACAGATTTGATGACAACGACTACCACAGATAAGTACGTATTTTGCATATGTATTCTCTGATATTCGGAGATTCATAGCTTTTTATTTCCCAAGTCCTAATTTTTTTAAATCTAAATAATAACTTTTTAAGTACTTTAAAGTAAGTTTAATTTTTAGTTAGTTTAAGTTTTTTAACTTACGAGGGCGGGTCAATAAGTCCGTGACTTTTGGAATAAAACACAGATTTTTTGATAAATAAATCATTTTATTTTTCAACGTAGTCCCCCTTGAGCTCTATACACTTTGTCCAACGCTTCTCCAATTTTTTTATCCCTTCCAAAAAATATAATTTGTCGAGGTCCTCAAAATAGGCCTTTGTTTGCGAGATGACTTCATCATTGGAGTCAAATCTTTTTCCACCGAGCCATTTTTTCAGGTTTGGGAACAAGAAGTAGTCACTCGGAGCCAAATCTTGAGAATAGGGTGGATGTGGGAGCAATTCATAGCCCAATTCATGGATTTTTGCCATGGCAACTACACATGTGTGCACCCTTGCATTGTCTTGGTGAAAAAAGGTCGGTTTTTTTTCAAATCCTCATTGAAGCGGTCCAATAAGTTGGCATAATATTCCCCATTAATTGTTCTTCCCTTTTGAAGATAGTCAATGTAGATTATCCCACGTGCATCCCAAAAAACAGTCGCCATAACTTTATTGGCTGACAAACCCACCTTGGCCTTCTTTGGCGCCGATTTACCCTTAGAAACACACTGTTTTGACTATTGTTTGGTCTCTGGTGTGTTGTGATGGATCCATGTTTCGTCCACGGTTAAAAATCTCCTCCATATTGTGATTAAGCAACGCCAAACCTTCCTGTGAAGTTGTTACACGATAGCGTTTGTGGTCGACTGTAAGCAAACGCGGCACCCATCTAGCGGAAAGCTTTCTCATGCCCAAGTGATCATTCAAAATTGAAACCACTGAGCCATGCGAGATGCCTATGGCTTCCACAATCTCTTGCACTTTCAATCTTCGGTCAGCCAACACCATATCGTGAATTTTTTCGTTTGTTTCGGGTGTAGAGACCTCAACTGGGCGTACAGGACGTTCGGCATCTTCAGTGCTTGTACGGCCACAACGAAATTCAGTAAACCACTTTTTTACCATTGAAATCGATGGTGCAGAGTCCCCATAGTATTTATCAAGCTTAGCCTTGGTCTCGGTAATGGTTTTTTTTCGCAAAAAATAATGCTTAATAAGCACACGAAATTCACTTTTTTCCATTGTTTCCTTAAGTTACTGGATAGTCTGATAAAGATAGCTGTAAAACACAAACTAACTGACGCAGCAAGTTCAAATTTTGATAGGAGTCAACTGACAGATGCCTGTTGACAGGAGTAGTGTTGCTTTTTCAGTAAGGAGGTTAGAAATTCAAAAAGTCACGGACATATTGACCCGCCTTAGTACCATCTGCATATGTAATACTATGTACCTACTACATTCAGTGAATAAATGAATAAAGGTACTATAAAACCACATATTATATTCGAAACTTGGCCGCTCTTAATGGAAAATCGGGCAGGATTCGCTAGTGTCCTTTGTAGTGTTGTACCCATTAGAAGTTATATTGTTGTCCCATCGAGAAAGTTTTAAGTTGAAACCAATTGTCAATCTGTCACAACATTTAATTTTTTCACTTTTTTATATCTATAAAAAAAAATTAAATGTTGGTTTTTGCCACTCAGATGAGTGGCAAAATAATAAATAAGGAGGTATATGTTTCAATATAAAAAATAAGGTCCTTACATTATATGAAATTGGCGTTTTGTCGTACTGGCCACTTTGATCTCAAATATATTATTTTTGGTTAGGAATTCCAATTTCAAATTTATGCAGCTATTTACTCATGCATTTGTGTTACATTGTTACATACAATAATTCATTTGTTTTTTCCTCTTTTGGTTTTTTGCTTTGCGTCACTTTGTTTACAAAATGGGAAACATGAAATATCGTATTATTTTCAAGTACGAGTACCACCGTGGCACCAGTGCTGCAGAAACGGCTCGAAGGATTAATTGTGTGTATGGCGGGGGTGTCGCAAAAGAAAACACAGTGCGTTTTTGGTTCCAACGTTTTCGTTCTGGAAATTTCGACCTGCAGAACAAGCCACATGGACGGCCGGAGACTAAAGTTGATAATGAAGAATTTAAGGCTATTGTGGAAGCGGATCCATAGCAAACAACGTCCGAGTTAGCTCCAGGCTGCGGTGTTAGTGATAAAACTGTTTTAATCCACTTGAAGCAAATTGGGAAGGTGAAAAAGCTTGAAAGGTGGTTGAACCTCATGAATTGTGTGCAGCAAATCGACAAACGCACGTCGACTGCTGCGTTACGTTACTTAACCGGTACAATAATGAAGGGATTTTAAATCGAATCATTACCTGTGATGAAAAATGAATCCTTTACGATAATCGTAAACGCTTCAATGGCTGAACCCTTGCAAACCAGCCAAAGCCTGCCCCAAGCGAAAATTGACTTAAAAAATGTTAAAAACGCTAGACCACATACTGCACAACAGACGGCTACCAAATTAGAGGAGCTCTAATTGGAATGTCTAAGACATCCACCGGACTCCCCGGACCTTGCTCGAACAGATTACCATTTTTTTCGAAATTTGGATAACTTTTTAAGGAACGAAATTTGGATAACGCAAGGGAAAAAATTCAACTCTGATGGGGCAGTCCAAAGCGCCTTCAAAAATTTTATTGATTCCTGTCCGAATGGGTTTTTTTAGTAAAGGAATAAATAAGTTTATTGATTCCATAGGTACTACATAGGTAGTTAGTTACCTATAAGATGGCAAAAGTGCATAGATAGCAATGCATTATGCATATTAGCATATTAGCATATTAGCAAATATATTATGTTTAAAAAAAATCGACTTTATGTTCCTACTTTACAAAACGCCAATTTCATATGTAATGCCCTAATATTATAGCTGTCTCTCACATTATCGCGCACGATAAGCGACATCGTATCGCATAATGTGAAAACGCTTTAATACGTGATGCAAAAATCACGTTTTCACGGTTTGGACCTGTAGTGTATGTGCAAAAGAGAAGGAAGTATGCTGTCATCTCCTGCGTACACTTGTTATAGACCCTTAAGTCACACGCGTAATCGTGCATGTTCGATCCCGGGTTGTGGTGTGTACCGATCAGACTTTCTCAATAATCGTATACTGCCGATAGACTTAGTCTAATTTACCCCCAACTTTTGTGACAACCCTGACAAAATTTGGATCGTTCTATGAAAGGTGAACCTCTGTACGTTAGTATATATTTTTACTCTGTGGCTTAAACCGCGCGCTATGACGTATTTTAAGTATTATTTAACACGCGGGCAGTTCAAACCGTAACACATTTGAAGTCGTAGTTAGCGCGACAGTTCGATCCGCAGTCCTATCCGCAACCTTAACTTTATGTGTGCAAAGCACTAATATAAAATCACAAGCATATCTCATTGCTAATAAGAATTGGAATTATGACAAAAGTGAATATAATATTAATAAGAACTGATAGCAAATGCGAAATATATTGCAGTATAAAGGTTGGTCGATATCGCTATTTATAGAAGCAACTGCATTCTATGGGCTTCTAACAATGAGTAACTAGAACATCGCAACTTGTTCGCGGATGTTTATTGCAAATACAGAAGCTTACATCTTTCAAGTTAACAATTTACATTTTATAGAACTAAATTTAAGTAGGTTGCTGGTTTTAATTTTGAAGTGTTCCTTAGTACATAAGGAACCCTAGTATAGTCTCACTCTGTCCGTCCGTCTGTCTGTTTCTGTTTGTCGTGTCTGTTGGTCCGTCTGTCTAGCTTCTGTTTTTATGAATATAAATGGATGAAATTGAATGAATAAAAAATAGTGTATACATAATATTATTTTTCTATTTTTGGGGTGGCTCTCCATGCAATACGTGAAATGGGGATGTACAAAATTTTTTCACTCTACTCCATCGTGTGGGGTATCGATTAATAGGTATTTAACTCTATTGCGTATATTTGAGGTTGTCAAATAGTTTATCAGAAGGAAGACTTACTGAATAAAATGTAGAAATATTTCACTGAATTTATTATGTCCTTAATACATGTACAAAGCTTAAGTTACAGCTAAAGTACAAGAAACGACCTGGCTGGGCTGTGACGCGGGACGACTGACTTGAACTCTAGCGCATAGCGCGTCGAATGATAAAATTGCTTAGACTACAAATTGTGTTCCCTACATCACACCCTCCCTAAAATTTTGGTACCAAAAATTTTAACGAACAAAACTGAAACATTTAAACATTACAACATAAACTCTGCATAAAAAAAGTAGGTGTGATACAATCTAAACAATTTGCTGATTTGAATTATATAATATAAACAAAGTCGTCGCTCAACTGCGAACATGAAATTTGAGTCCAGCCAAAGACGATAATATTGTTTATTTAGCTTCTTACACACTACACAGTACACTTAATAATTATAATATTTAAAATACAAACATTATGTCTTAATATCTAATAAAAATGTCCCTTAAGCTTCCAGTACAAACGGAAAATAAACATTTTTAAACACAAAAATATTATAAATTTTCATCATTATATGACATGAGGTTGAATGAATTTACCATGCACAATCAAGTCGTCGACTATGTGAACACCACCTTTGTTGGATTAGTTGTTTGTTCACGCGGCTTTGTCTGTACTTGAATACTATTTTCATCACATGAAGTGTGATGAACTGAATAAGGTAATAATTGAAGTCTTAAAAATTTCTGGTAAAAAGCAAAACAACACTTGCAACAATAACACATAAACACTAAAAGCACAAAAACTGTGACGATTGCTATGCAAATCGAAAATATGTTCAACTTTTCGTGAATGCTGTTTATATCATTCAGCTGATTTATTTTTCCTTGAGGTTGAGCTATGATCACCTCTTCGTTCTTAGTGCTGTAATTACCCATTGTCGAGTTAAATCAGTTTTAAAAACTAAGTAAAATTTTACTAAGTAAAACGCACCGGGCGACGTATTTCACGTCCGCTACGTGATATTTTTTGCGTAGTCGGTGTATTCAGCGTCGACCTATCGAAATTAACATGAGTTTGCTTAACTAACACATCTTTTGTTATACATGTTGATTCTTTTTCGTTGCTTGACGATTCTTGATTTAAAATGTAAGCTGGTTTAAGCCTATCGATCGATATTTACGCTTGCCTCTTAGGAAATTGAATTTTGAAATTTTTTGATTTCCTTTCTAATACGCGAAATGGTCCATCGTACGGAGGTTTCAGCGGTTTTTTAACTGTATCATCTCGTACAAATACATACTCACATGAATCTAAATCTCTCGGTAAATAAAATATTTTATTATTATCATTACTTTTCGAAACAGGTCTATTATTTTCTATCGCCTTATGAATATCGTCAAGTAACGAACTCGAATCATACTGCATGTTTCTCGTCATATCAAAGAAATCACTTGGTAACCGTAAATTACGTCCGTACGTATATTCTGCTGGACTAACGCCTGTGTCACAGCGACCTGCTGCTCGCAGTCCAAACAAAACAGTTGGCAATTCCTTGATCCAAGTAGAAGATTCTAACCTAGCTGTTAAAGCTGTTTTAAGTGTAGGATGCCAACGCTCTACCAGTCCATTACTCTGTGGATGATATGGCGTTGTACGAATTTTCTGTACACCTAAGTATTTTAATAACTCAGAAAACAATTGACTTTCAAATTGTCTGCCTTGGTCGGTAGTCAATTTGACAGGACACCCAAAGCGAGTAATCCATTGCTCATAAATTACCCTAGCTACTACTTCAGCCATCATATCTTTTATAGGTACTGCTTCTGGCCATCGCGTAGCTCTATCTACCAAGGCGACGCAATATTTAAAACCGTCCTCGGAAATAGGTAACGGACCTATCAAATCCACGTGGACATGCTCGAATCGGTCAACAGCTGCAAATGCTTCGAATTTCGTGAAAGTATGCCTATTAATTTTTGCACGTTGATACGAAATACATGATTTAGCCATTATTCCAACATCTCGATTCATTCCCGGCCAAAAGTATTTATCAGCTATCATTTTACGAGTAGTTTTAATACCAGAATGACTTTAGTTGTGTATTGAATCAAATATTAATTTTCTAAATGATTTTGGCAAATACGGTCTTGCGATTTTAGTTGACATTTCACAATAAATATCGTTGTTACTTTCGGGCAAAAATATTTTCTTTATTAATACATTACATTGTTGCGCACCACTTTGACTGTTGTGCTGCGCAATATAGTCATCAGATTTCTGTTCGTCAGCGTGTTTCGCGAAGTCGACACTCGTAGGAACGGAAATGGTCGCGACGAGCGATAAGGCGTCGGCTACAACATTGTTTTCGCCGCTTACATGACGCATTTCGGTTGTGAATTCACGAATGAATAAAAGTTGTCTAGTTCTACGAGGAGTTTCAGAATCAGTACCTACCTTTTTAAACGCATGAATTAAAGGTTTATGATTGGTGTAAATAAATAAACTACGACCTTCAAAACTTTTCCGAAAATGTTTAATGGACACATAAATCGCGAGCAATTCCCTATCGTACGTGCTATAGCGTTGCTGCGTATCTGAAAGTTTTTTGGAAAAATATCCAAGCTGTTTCCATACGTCTCCTATTTTTTGATGTAAAACCGCGCCTACGCAACGGTCCGATGCGTCCGTCATGAGCGATAACGGCGCATCGTTATCTGGATAGCTTAACGTAACAGCATTTTGAAGTTGTTTTTTACAATCTTTAAAAGCTTGTAATGCCCCCGAATCTAACGCAATAGGAGATAAATCTTTCTTTTTCGCGTTACATACATATTTCCCTAAAACGGCTTGGCTCTGTACGGCATGAGGTATATGCTTCCTATAAAAATTAACCATCCCTAGGAAACGTCTTAACTAATCCACGTTCTGAGGTACCGGAAAATTAACAATGGCCATTACTTTGTTATCTAACGGACGAATACCTTCCGCTGCTACATGAAAACCTAAAAATTCTAACTCCGGCACACCAAAACAAGATTTTGACAAATTAATTGTAATTCCAAATTTATCTAGCCTCTCGAACAATAACAATAAATGCTCCTTGTGCTATTGTTCATCTTCACTAGCTATGATAATGTCATTTATGTAACAGAAAACAAAATTTAAATCCTTTACAACCGTATGATGCATAAACCTTTGGAAGGTTTGTGCAGCATTTCGTAATCCGAATGTCATTCTCACAAATTCGAATAATCCAAAAGGAGTAATTATTACTGTTTTAGGTACATCATCTGGATGATTGGGATTAAAATGGTACGCCCTATTTATATCAACTTTTAAAAAAATAGTTTTCTTATTCAATAAGAACGTAAAATCATGCACGCGAGGAATGGGGTATCGATCCGGTTTCGTGATCGCATTAAGTCGCCTATAATCCCCACAAGCTCAAATCAACCATCAAACCATAGTGACTCAAAAAATCTGCCTCTATTATCGGTTGCTTAACATTAGTTATAATAAGAGTCCAACGAAAATCTCTCCTTAAATTTAAGTTTAAAGTAAGTGTTTTTAAACCATAAGTATTCATTTTTGTGCCGTTAGCGGCGTACAAAAAATAATCACTACATTTTTGCTTACTGCTAACTAAATTACTAGGAATTACCGATACATTCGCACCAGTGTCAATTAAAAAATTAAACCCACTACGACGGTCGGTGATGCTGAGGCGGTGATTGACGCAGGTACAGCTTTCCGCCCCCGGCTGCACCGATGCTAGTTTTCCGGCCTCTTGCCTTGCTACGCACATGGTTCCTTACATTTTGCAGCTTTCTCTCCATATCGGAAATGGTAAAAGCAAAGCCAGTCTGGATTTCGTGGTCGTTTACCACGTGGGGCTGACTGCTATTCCTGCCTCTATTCATGGACCTCCGTGAACGTGATTTAGAACGCGAGCGATCGTGTCTTCTAAATCCCTTACGTAATTCCGCTATTTCCATTGAAAGCTTGTCCAGACGATCGGATAAACTGCCTTGGTTTACAGTCTCAACCACTGCAATGCTCGAAAAAGCTTGCGTTTCATGCACCTTGTCCGCTATCGAAGCTAACTTCTCCACTTCTTTCAGATCTGTAGCTGCCAGAATTGCTCGAACCGACGTAGGCAGATGATTTTGCCATAATATAATCAGTGTCTCCATGTAAACACGATTTCCCGCCAACTCCTTCTTTTTCCGAAGCAACTGTGAGGGTTTCTGGTCTCCTAACTGAAGTTCTCATATCAGCTTCTGGATACGACGTACTTCCGTCTCCTCATAAATCTCCAACAACCGTGCCTTGAGGGCCTGGTATTTATTAATCGCAGGCGGGCTACCAATAAAATCTGCAACCTGCTGGATAACTGACCCAATTTCTTTCCACTTTCCCAATTTCGCGATTAATTGTTGGTATTTGGCTTCGTCCGAAGTCTTCTGCGGCGCGACCACGGCTTCAAATTGCACAAACCACAGTTCTGGTAGGTCAGTCCAAAAGTCCGCGATCCGATGATCCTACTGACGAGATGACACTGATATTAGCATTTAGTTCGGCTCACTAGATTGTTCATTATCTTCAACAAATTTAGGCTCAGACATAATTTATAGCAAAAATAAGTCACTGCACGCTAAGTTACAACCGTTCAAAGTCCACAAGTTGTTAACTGTATCGGGCTGCGACCTCTTGATATGCAAGTCCTTCTCACGCTTGAGTGGTGATGATAATAATAATACAGCAGCAATTCTTATACTCTCCTTTATTGGTGCTTACACAGATACGTATTACAATACAATATGTAATGAGATATGCTTAACACAATATATACGTCTACACTATGTATAGCCTTTTGGCCAACTAAAATAAACTCGATAGGCTTTACTTCATGACATCTGTCAATGTCAATAATGACATTGACAGTTACATCTTACTGTTGATATATGTAAAAATGTTTAAAGTATACTATGTATACAGTTAGCTCCAGCCAGGTGTTATAATTTGAGCCACCCGGAAAGAATAAAATGCGCACTTATTTATTAAATCACGACGGGGTCACCAATGTAACTCTATTGAGTATATTTGAGGTTGTAAAATAGTTTATCAGAAGAAAGAGTTACTGAATAAAATGTAGAAATATTTTACTGAATTTATTATGTCCTTAATACATGTACAAAGCTTAAGTTACAGCTAAAGTACAAGAAACGACCTGGCTGGGCTATGACGCGGGACGACTGACTTGAACTCTAGCGCATAGCGCGTCGAATGATAAAATTGCTTAGACTACAAAATGTGTTCCCTACAGGTATTTATAAATAAATACACACACAAAGTCAACCATTTTCGAGTAATTGGACACCTAGTGGTTTATACGTTGGTCCCCCCCTAGAATTTCTAAATTTTAAGAGATAGAAATAAATTTCCATGCAGATAGATTATACTTAAAAATCTTAAGGAAAGTTATATTGCGCGTTATTAGTTACGGAACTCTCCTTGCGGCCCGTTTCAATAACCTATCTACCAATAACTATTAGTTAGAAACGTCAAATTTGTATCGCAATAAACCGGCAAAAGATTGAATGACGAAGTTTTAAACAAATAGTTATTGGGAGATAGGTTATTGAAACCGGCCATTAGACATGTTTTGACATTGGTTATGTTACTTATAACATTAATACGTAGCTTGCTGTTTGTCATTTTACTAAACTAATTTATTTTATATTATCTATTAACCATCACATGTACGCTGTACAGTGTTCTTAGATATTTCCTTTTTTTCTTCTTGGTGACATATAATTGCATAGTATTCTTAAATATTTCTTCTTCTTCTCGGTATAGTGACACCAAGGCTGTTGGTACCTGAAATGGAACCAACATGAATAATAAACACGTTAAATACATCAACTATAATATTGTTATTTGATGATTATTCCAATTATTAAATTAAAATACAATATAGAGCCAAATAATAAACTAAAACATACCGGTTGTCTGTAAAGTCGGTTTACAAACGATAGTTGAACGTGACAACGTCAACAACAACAACAACAACAAAAACTACAACAACAACAAACTTATAGTGTTCTTTATCGGGAGTTCCAAAAAAAACGATTTTATATAAAAGATTTATTGAAGTTAAAAATTAGAAACTATTGTTACATTTAAACTCAACTAAAATGAATCAGATCTATGTTGGATCTAAACTCAAGAATTATAACTAAATTAAGACTACCGACTTTGACCGATGTAAGATCTGAAGTGTTCAACTTAACTCCAAATTCACGGTCCCACGGAGTTGGGACCATCACGATGATGCGGCGACAGCATTTCCAGTATATGACGATTTCTTTCGTAATTTTTGAAGAAACTGCACGACATGTATTTTCTTTATAGTCCAAGAGGTGGCTTTAATTATTATACGTTATATGTTAATTATAGTCCAAGAGCATCTTCGACTGCGACTGACCGATGATGATGATTCCCATATAATGGTATTCGGCAATTCGGTGCTAAGTCCATATTACATAGGGGGTACATATATAACACCTCCCCCACAGTTCGGCGACTATTTCGAAAGTTTTGATAAATTTGCCGAAATATCGCTGTGATCTATTTCTATTTCAGCAGGACGCGGTCTTCTTTTTTCCAGAGGTATATCGCTGTTGTCTTCTATGTCGTGAGTTTTGTGAAGGCTTCTTTTACGTAGATATTTGTATAAGATGTATAAGGCACATAGTATAACTGCAATCGATATCATACAAAATGGGATGGTTGTATGGTACAAACTTAGTTGTAAATTCTTGTCTAGTTTTATGGGGTTTTGGAATAAAATTTTCTCATTAATAAAGTGAAGATTTCGGAGATCGATTGAGTTTAAGGTTTTTTTTTTTTTATTAAATAAGGGGGCAAACGAGCAAACGGGTCACCTGATAATAAGCAACTACCGTCGCCCATGGACACTCGCAATATCAGAAGAGCTGCAGGTGCGTTGCCGGCCTTTTAAGAGGGAATACGCTCTCTTCTTGAAGGTTTGCAGGTCGTATAGGTCCGGAAATACTGCTGGTGACAGTTCGTTCCAGAGTTTTACAGTGCGCGGCAGAAAGTTACGCGAAAAGCGCACGGTGGAAGACTGCCACTCATCAAGGTGATGAGGATGGTATGTTTTTCGCGTGGGACGATGGCGAAAAGTTGCAGGTGGTATGATTCCGAACAATTCCTCAGAGCACTCCCCGTGATACAACCGATAAAGGATGCAGAGTGAAGCTACATCTCGGCGTAATTCGAAGGGGTCCAAGCTGTTTGAAACACTATGGCAGTCAACAACTCGAGCGGCCCTTCGTTGGATACGATTCAGAGGGATCCAGAGGCAGTTGGTATTTTGGCGCCCCTTCCCAGAGATGAGAACAATATTCCATATGAGGCCGAACCTGCGCCTTGTAGAGTTGTAGGCGTTGGTCCGGACTGAAGTACTGTCTCGCTCTGTTAAGAACATCAAGCTTCTTCGAGGCTAACTTGCCCTTACCCTCTAGATGATATCGGAACTGGACTTCGCTCGATATGTTGACGCCAAGTATCTCAATGCTAGGGGAGATGGTTAAAGATGTGCCCTCGAAACGAGGATATACGACCATTGGTGACTTTTTAGTGGTAAACGCGCAGACTTGAGTCTTGGCGGGGTTGAATTGGACTAAGTTACGTCTACCCCATTCAGAGACTTTCTCCAATGAATTCTCTATTTTAGACACAAGTTCGTTTCGACTCTCAATGACATTTAGCCGAGAAATATTGGGGGAGCCGGTATATACAGTATCACCTGTACTATCATCCGCATAGCAATGAATGCCGTTGCATGTTGAAGGTTGCATGTGTGTGATATGTGCTTTCATTAATTTCTTGATATTTCGGTAGTTCTATGATTTTAGAGGGTGACCTTTTATGTGATCATCGGAGTTGAAGATTGTGAACGTAGACGTCTTGAAGTAGCAATTTTCTGGAACAATAGTTAAGTAGCTTCCTTGTAGGCTTCTGTATTGTTCTTGGCCACATGATGTTCTAACTTTCGTGATGTTCGGAAAATTCATAGTAAAATGCCTGTCGTCAAGTTGTTCAACTGCTCCTTTGGTGAGAGTGACGGTAGTTATCTGGCACGATGAGTGAAATTCTTGCTTGGTAATTAGGTGATGGATGCATTCGGGGTATTCTGTTACTTTGTAGTTTGACACTGATGGGCAGAGGAACCATTCCTTTACCTTTGGGCATTCAGCCTCCATGTACTTAGAATCGTCACCAGAGATTGCTAGGTAAGGTGAGACAGGTGGGAGAATTTGGTTGTATTTGTTAGGTACAAGGGATAGTTTATACAAGTCATATGTTAAGAAAGAGACAATCGGAATCTTATATACTATAACTATATAATTATCTGCATAGAAATATGCTAACCTAATAAAATCATAAAAATATCTAGTATCTACGTCAATAATTTGAATCTTAGAATATAATATTTTTAACTTGTCTATCAATAATTTTAAATCATCAATATTTACAGCAAAGTGCGGTGCACCGGCTATTTTTATAAAAGCTAAAGTATTTTCGAGTCTATATATTCCTTCAGATAGCTTATCTATAATATCACTAAGAATAATTAAATGTTGGGGAAAATAGAATTATAAACTCGTTGTCCCTATTACTATCACTATTAATTATCAAATCCAAAGTCTTAGCTATTTTATATTGATTAAATGTAATATTTTCTAAAATTTCGGAATTTTTCAAAGTCCATTCTTTATTTAGGCTTACGTGATTATTAATTTCCAACTCCAATTTATGCTGGTTTTTACTTAAAACTTCAATGGCATTATTATATTTAATTTCGTCTGTATAATCCAAATTACCCAAAATGCTTTTGATTATTGAACCAAGTCCGTCAATGAGACCTTGTTTTTTACAGTCGGCCTCAAATGTATATAACTGATTTAAAACTCTATCGAATTTCGATGTAAGGTACTGTATATGGGGTTCATATAAAGAAATTGATTACTTAAATCAGTACGTGCTTGGTAAAGTTGTATCTTCACTAATTTAATTTGTGAGTGTATTTCAGACAGATCTATTTTACTAAGAAAAGAGTGGTAGTGGGATATGATTTTAGCATTTCCTAATTTAAACGGAAGTACTCCTGGACCGTCTTGCAGGCTGTTGATCGTCACGTCCTGTCCTTGAGTCAGTTGTGTCAGTAGGCATAGTAGAAGTATCCTGTAACAATACAGGGTCCTTAGTACTTCGTTTTAGTCGTGATTTTGCTTCGGGACCTCGTTTTCTTTTAGTATAAATATGTATGGGAAGGTCAGTTAAAACTACATCCTGCGTATACTGCGGGGCGAGTTTCTGACGAGATGCCATAGGGTTTCGTACGAAAACTTGCTGATCTGGGGAATATTCTCGTTCCGGCTCTCGATCTCTATTTCTATTTTCAATTAACTGAGTTCTACTATTTAATGATGTTTCGTTAATCATGTCGTATACTTGAGTCATCCTAAGTTTATGGTCTATTATATATTGTTGTAATAGGTGTTGTGTTAAGTCTATGTCAGGAGGGTCTCTAGGGTCGAAATGTCCAAAGATAAGGTCTATAGGTCGACATTTTGTGAAGCTATGAATAGAACTATTATAGGCGAAAAGGGCGTAAGGCATAAGATTGACACTTGTTTCAGAATTTCTTTCAAGCTTTGATATACGCAAATGTTCGAGTATCGTCGAGTGAAACCTTTCCCCTATACCATTATCGTTTGGAGCATGTGCTAAAGTTTTATGATGCTGAATTTTATGAAGTCTCACGAACTCTGAAAATAATGCATTTGTAAATTCGGCTCCTTGGTCAGTTACTATTGTTATAGGTAGACCGTGATGGGCACAAAATTTAAGTAGAGCCTGGACGACGCTTAAGGCGGTTCCATCTCTCAAATGGTATGCCTGGGCATATTTTGAAAAAGCGTCAACTAAGGTTAGGTATTTTTCGCTTTCGACTGTAAAAATATCAAGATAAAGAATTTCAAATGGTTTTGTTGGAGGTGGCACTACTGAAAATATTTGATTAATTGGATTCCTATCATATTTTGCTTGACCACAAATACCACACTCATTTATTAATTTAGTTATCGATTTTCTCCTTTTTGGCCAATAGTATCTACGAGAAAGGGCAAGGAAGCATTCGTTAATACCACGGTGGTTAGTTTTTCCTTCATGATACCAACTAATAATTTCATTTTGTTTTAAATAGTCTTCAACATTTTCCAGTTCTGTTTTTGTAAGAACTCATTTCATTGCTAAACTTTTAAATTTATTTTGCAGTATGGGGACAATTTTGTGCATGGGCAAAGATGGGTCTATGATTAGTCCTGTTTTAATTTTAGGGTTCACATATTCTTTTATTGCATTTACTACGTCATTTTCTAAATTCGATTCCGATATTTGAATAGTGGTTTTTGTATGAGTCTCAAATGGCTTGGTAACTGTCGGTCGTTTTTTATATCTCCTACTACTACAAGAGATATTTGTCTACTTAACTTATTTAACGGGTCGTCAGATATAGGAATTTCTAGGATAGGATTTTTTGCGCTGGAATGGACGGTAATTGTAGAGGAACTAGTGTGTGCAGTAAGTGTTGAGGATCCAGATGGGGATTGAGGTCTGTCTGCTTCAGAAACATTTACTATAATAGAACTAAAGTCCTAGTTGTTAATTTCTATTCGTGATAAGGCGTCAGCATTTGTGTTAAATTTGCCTTGTTTGTAGATCACACCCATCTATATATATCATCTATATAAATATCATTATATTCACTTAGTTTTAAACGCCATCTAGTGAGTCTTGAGCCGGGCTCTTTAAGATTCATTATCCATTGAAGTGGCTTATGGTCTGTTACTACCTTAAATTTTCTACCGAATAGATAGGGGCGAAAGTATTTTGTGTCAAAGACTATAGCTAAAAGCTCCTTTATTTATTGTATTTATTTGTATTTAGCGTCCTATATGCGTAAGCTATTGGTCTATCGTTACCAATAGGTCCTTGGGAAAGAACTGCTCCTATTGCAAAATTCGAGGCGTCTGTAGTAAGTATAAATTCCTCACTAAAATCTGGATATTGCAGGATCGGGTCATTGGTTAATAGGGTTTTACATTTTTCAAAACATACAATATACTCGGGATCATTTATAATTATTTTACAGCCCTTCTTCAAACATTTTGTCATTGGTTTTGTGATACGAGTGAAATCGGGTATAAATTTTCGGTAATAACCTAAAAGACCAAGAAATCGTTTTATTTCTGTAGCGTTTTTTGGAATAGGGAATTTCTGAATAGCTGCGATCTTATCTGGATTTGGTTTAATTCCATCTATACCGATAATATGTCCTAAGTACGCGGTTACTAATTTGAGAAATTCAGACTTGTCCATTTGAATTTTGAAATTTGACTGTCTAAGTCTTTGGAATACCTTTTCTAAATTGACCATAATATTATGTTCTTGTAATGAAGTGCTGAATACTACTATGTCGTCTAAATAAAGTAGGCAAATTTCATTTTGGAGGCCTTTTAATACATTGTCCATCACGCGTTGAAACGTAGCTGGTGAATTCTTTAGACCCATGGGCATCCGCAGAAATTCGAAGTGTCCATGATCTACATTGAATGCTGTTTTCTGAATATCACTAGGATTCATCTCTACCTGGTAGAATCCACTGGCTGGGTCGAGGGTGGTAAAATATTGGCAATTACCTAATTTATTAAGAGCATCTGAAATATTTGGAATTGGATACTTATCATCTATTGTTTTATCATTTAATTTCCTAAAGTCTACGACCAAACGCTATTTGGTTTTTCCTGAGGCGTCTGTTTTTTTGGGGAGTTCCAAGCTGATTAAGAGGGGGCGGATTATACCCTGCTTCAACATTTTTGAAATTTGTTCCTGAACTTCCTGCTTATGTATGAAAGGATACCTATAACTTCTGGTATAGACCGGAATTTCATCAGTTGTACGTATGTTGTGTTTTATTTGATTTGTAAATATCAGTGGTTCGCCGTCTATGTAAAATATATCTGAATATCGAGAACAAAGAGCTTCTAAATTAGCACGTTCTTCCGGGTTTAAATACTCTGTTCGCAACCGAGATAAAACCTCAGTAACACGGTCTTTAAATTAAAAATTTCGGCAGTAACCGGACGATCCATTGAGAAAACTATGTCATAACGAGACGGGTTTTTTATTTCTATGATGCCACGATTATTTTTTACGGTGGTCACACAGTTAGAAATTATACAGTTACAAATTATTTGCTCAGGTATGAAGGCTTCACCTTCCTGAAAATTTATGGGTACACTAACTAATTTTGAAGTATTGCTTGTATTATTTCCTCATATAAATTACAATTACGTGAATCGTACATAAGTAAAGGGGTCATTGAAAATTTCGTAATTAATAATTTATTTTTAAGATCAATATTCGACTCCCATTTTTCTAATAAATCTAACCCAATTAATCCATCGAAAAAATTATGAAATTTATATATACTTAAATAATGTAATTTTATCATTGTCATTTATTTCCTAAAAGCAAGGTCCAGTTATAGAATAATTATTTCTAGTTGTAGCATGAATATTAGTTACCTCAAAAGGATCATAATTACATTCGATATGTGAATAAAATTTTCCTACGGCGCTAGGGCTAATAAAAGATTGATTTGCCCCGGAGTCGATTACAAGTTTTAAAGGTGGTTTACTTATTTGAATATTGGGCAACTGTCTTTGAGTTTGTAAATTTATTTATATTTTAACTTGTCTGACTTGGCTATTTTCTGAAAATCCTGCTCGTTCTTTGATGTAGGGGTATCCTGTGCCTCCTCTACAATACAAGTTTGAGAAAATTGGGGTTGTTGATCTACTCGGTATTCGTAATAAGAATTATTATAATATTCGTCATCATAGTCAAAGTAAGTTCTGTCAAAGTCTGAGTTATTGGTCGTAGTATGGGTCGTGAATTTTGTTAAAATTTATTTCCCTAGTTTTAAAATAATTATTTGCTGGAGGGTTGCCGAATTTTCTCCAGTCATGGGGTTGTCTGTTCGTCGGTGCAAATGGTTTAGTTATGAAATGGCTTACACCACTCATAGGCTGTGGTTCATTTTGAGAGGGACGTTTGGGTAATCTGAATACATGACTTTGAGGTTTACAGTTTGGTGGGGGCGCGGCAAACATTTGCTGCATCCTTGTAGGTCGCGTTCCGTGGACCTGCGGCTGTGCTCTCCAACCCTGATCTGGGCGTGGGAGGTTTATACCTAATTGTGGGCGGAATGGTGTGCCTGACATAGTGTTAAATGGTCGCGCTGGTGCTACAAACTGTTGCGCGGGTAATAAGGACATAGAAGGTTGTCGCCCGTACTTAAACCTATTCCTGCATTTTCTTCTCCGACGAACGCTCGTTACGCATGTAGAGTGTGTTCATCTATTCATGAACATAATATTCTTACGCTTTTTCTATAGTGTCCGGGCGCATGCAACGGATACGAGATCCTAGTGGATCGCGGAGTATCGTTAATTTCGACTCTATTACGACAGCCCATTTGGCAGATTGGTATGCTTATGTATGTATAATTTTTGTTTTGTTCGAATACTTGGAATATGGTGAATTCGAATCTCGGTGTGATAAATATTTTTGGGCATTTTTTTTTAAATTTAAGATTATTAGAACTACGAGCAAATCTCGGATACCCAGGTACCTAATATTTAATTATTACGAGACCTGATATTATATGATATGACATAATAATGTAATGTAAAATATTTTATAGAAATATTTGTCAATTCATTACAAATAGTTCATATCGCTTATCCGACGGTCGCGTCGCGTCGAGGCGGAAAGTTATCTTTTATATTATGAATCCAGCGCAATTAATATATTAAACTTCAATAAAACGACTAAAAATAGGTTTTTGAACATACAGTTCATGTCAAAGGTTGAATATAGCTGACATTCCAATTTTAATGAAACGAACGAAGCGATATGTTACATGTTTTGTGGAGTTAAATATAAGGGGAAAAATTGTCTAACTTTAAACTATTGGATGAAACAATAATATTATATTATTTTTTGTCGTAATTCAGTGAGAATCAAGAACTTTTTTTTGTCAAAATCCTCATTTTTGTGCTGATTTGATAAATAATGTGCCAATATTAATTACAGCCAACGTTTGTAGCGGGAATAAAACGTATATTTTCGAAACAAATTCTTGTTTTATACCCAGATAGTATTAGCTGATGGAAATATACTAAGATTTTAGTTACTGAGTGTCAATTACATCATCTATCTTTTTCTCTTGTTACCACATGAATACATTTTATGTCCATTGGTAATGTTAAGCTATTATTTTCCTGGAACAAAAACAAATTTGATTATTCCTAATGTGTTATTTAAAACAATACAGGGTGGAATACGATCGTAGTTTTAGGATGATCGGATCGTAAAAACATCGGCTTCCTATTGGCAGCCAGCCAAAGTATTGATAACAGCCTGGTTAGCACTACGAGTCGAGATCACTTGCCAAAAATACATACTACGAAAATTCATACATTTAGAAGAAAATTTGAAACTAATATTTTTCATTCGTTTTTATGATTTGGAGTGTACGCTGAAATACATTTGCGTAATGTGGTAATAATTTTAAGTGTCCACGGTTGAAGGAGGATTTTCCGCTACAAAGCCAGGGGTGGCAGAGACCGTCAATATGTGAATTTAAAAAATTGAAAATACTAATGATAGGCAGAACTACATTTGTTTCAAATATATTTCAAAATGTTCGTATCGATTCGATAGTTAACTAGTATTTTTATTTCCTGGAAATAACATATCTTTATGCAAATATTAGGTACTTACATATGAAATTGGCGTTTTGTCGTACTGGTCAAATATATCTTCTTTGGTTAGGAAATCCAAATTTATACCGCTATTTACTCATTCATTTGTGTTTCGAAAACCGTAATTCATTTGTTTTTTTCCTCTTTTAGTTTTGTCTTTGCGTCACTCTGTTTACAAAATTGAAAACTTGAAATATCGTATTATTTTCGAACACGAGTTCAACCGTGGCACCAGTGCTGCAGAAACGGACGTGTATGGCGGCGGTGTCGCAAAAGAAAACACAGTGCGTTTTTGGTTCCAACGTTTTCGTTATGGAAATTTCGACCTGCAGAACAAGCCCCGTGGACGGCCGGAGACCAAAGTTGATAATGAAGAATTGAAGGCTATTGTGGAAGCGGATCCATCGCAAACCACGCCCGAGTTAGCTGCAGGCTGCGGTGTTAGTGATAAAACTATTTTAATCCACTTGAAGCAAATTGGGAAGGTGAAAAAGCTTGAAAGGTGGGTACCTCATGAACTAAGTGCAGCAAACTTTACATTACTCAACCGGCACAGTAATGAAGGGATTTTAAATCTAATGATTGATTGAATCGAATGATTGAATGAATAAATGATTACCTGTGATGAAAAGTGGATCCTGTACCATAATCGGAAATACTCATCGCGATGGCCAAACCCCGGCGTATTAGCCAAAGCCTGCCCCAAGCGAAAATTGACTCAAAATAAGTTACTTGTGAGCATTTAGTGGACTAGTGCCGGTGTCGTTCACTACGGCTTTCTTAAATCTGCTAGCAACTGCAAATCATGATGGAAAAGCTAGCTGCTAAACAACCGAGGTTGGTCATTCGCTCTAGACTGCTGCTGCTTCAGGACAACGCTAGACCACACACTGCACAACAGATGGCTACCAAGAAATTAGAGGAGCTTGAATTGGAATGTCTTAGACATCCACCCTACACCCTGGACTTTGCTCCAACAGATTACCATTTTTTTTTCGAAATTTGGATAACTTCTCGCTAGGGAAAAAATTCAACTCCATGGGGCAGTACAAAGCGCATTAAAAGATTTTATTGATTCCTGTCCGAATGGTTTTTTTTTAGTAAAGGAATCATTGAACTACCTATGAGATGGCAACAGTGCATAGTTAGCAATGATATAAACTTTGATTAAATTAATATAATATGTTTAAAAAAAATCGACTTTATGTTCCCTCTTTACAAAACGCCAATTACAAAATATGTAATGAACTAATATAAAATGATTAAAATTTAAACGATAAATGTTTGCGCCAAAACGACAGCCATCATTATCGTGACGTCATAAGAACAGAAACAAACAAATGTCATATGTGCGTGTGTAGTGCATGAAAGATTGAATTATGTCCTTATGACGTCACTGACAAGAAAAATATGGCATCTGGCGTTCTCGGTCCCATGACATACAGATAATAAAACTACAGTTTTATTTTCGAAATTATAAATAAATCGCATATTTATATAACAAAATACTGTTGCATTCGTATTTCTTATGATAGAAAGTATATTAATAACAAATTTATATCATTTGATTTTGATAGATAAATATGTATAATATAAATATAGCCTATTGTTACTACTAAAATTAAAACTCTTTCTAAAATGTTCATATCAACTATTCAAATCGTATTTATTTTCTGTCAATTTCTATTACCACTCCATGCACTTGTTGCTTTTAAGTATTTTATGTGATCATGAGTTTATATGAGATAACTAGAAGTACGACAAGATATTCTATATTTATTGCCGTACATTTGTGCAGCCATTCAACTAAAATTCGCGGTATAGGATTATTATGGTATAGGATTTTACGATTACGATTCCAGAAATTCTCCAAACACGAGTTAACATATCAGCGATATCGATTATATTAATTACTAGATTGTCCACTTTCGCATTGCCGCGTCCTGGCGCGCGGCCAATAGCGCCCTCCTGAGTGAGTCAACACATCGCTCATATCCCGATCACAATTAATTAATATACTTTTCCTATAATATGTAGATATTGATTACGTTTCTCTGTGTGTACTGTGTATGATTGTGGAAAAAATTGTGTTGTGAAAATACTAAAAACGAGGATCGAATTTTCCCATGCTAACTATTCACTGTGTACAATCTGTCACCTGACTGCCAAATATTTATAGGTACCTTTAGTTCACCTGTTTGGTGATTTATTTATTCCATTTCATTGTTTGGACAGAACAAAGTGTGTCGGGACAGCTAGTCTGACAGTATCATAATAGGCTACTTGACATATATTATTTTCATACATTGAAGGAGTATTTCTTTTAGTACTTGGCTTAGGAAAACGTACCTATTCTAGCGATATCATAAATTAAAAACTTAAGGTTGATAAATAAAGTTAATTTTTGTTCTTTAATTTCTACTGATGAAAACACCGCGAAGTAACTTCCGGCAAGGATGTGACGACACAAACACACTAAACACATACGTAGTAGTGAAACGGGACGTGTTTCTGTAAATAAATAGTTCATGACATCTTGTAAAGTTATTTATTTCAAAACGTCAAACGGAACGTCACACCGCCATTTTGTAGGAGCGGAATATAGCACTAGTAGATTACAAATAGTACTAGTATGACGTCACAGCACAGATAATATATCAACCAACATGGTGAATAGTGTTTTCGGCGGTTTGTATTTTAAGTATATTTTTTCTTTAGGTTTTAGGTTTCAAAATAATGTTTTTTTTGTGTAATTAAACAAATATGAATCGTTTAGGACATAAATAAAAACAAGGTTAAGTAGCCTATTATGTAAACATATCTGTCGATTTTTATTTTTTAATAATGTCTTTTTAAGTTTTTTTAAATGTAATAAACAAAATTAAAAATTTAAGTAATCGTTTGACTTATTAATTTTGTTTATTACCTTAACAAAATCACAAAAATTGTAATCAGTTCGCTTACTGCTTCACTATTCAGTCAAGCAGTAAGCGAACTGATGGTAATGAATTATAGCTAAGATCTCCTTTGATCATGTCATCTAACCAAGAGCATGTCAGGACATGTCTAAGGAGGGTTCCGTAACTATCAACGCGTAATAGGTTTTTTTCAAATTACTTCAAAAGTTACAGTCCGATATCGTTCAAAATAATTTTACTAAAGAGTATTTAGCATGATCCTTATAAACGATTGCTCAGATACTGTATGAGATATGGTTCTCTGAAACGTTTCTAACAAGTTCATACTTAGTACATACAGTAACTGGGAACATACAAAAGTTTACCTCATAACTTTATGAAGAACCAATTCTGCAATTTAAACGAGGTAAAAGGTAAACTTTAGACTGAAGCAATTTCTTCATACGTTTAACAAATATGTATTCCTGTAGCAAGTATGTTACAATGTTAAGCCTATAGTGCATCCCGCATTGTACTAATTAATGAACGATACTTAAAAAGTAAAACGCAACAACCACAACGTGTTTTGACGGTTTGGTATGCATTCAAATCCATTAAGATTATTTTTACTACTTTTGCAAAGCTAACTAAAAGCTTTAGTGTAAAAAATCTATGTAATATGTAAGGCACTAAAGGTTATTCTAATTTAATAAAATACTTATGTTTATAAACCATAGAAAAACTCAAGAGTTGAGAAAATCATCTTAAATTATTGCCCGGTATTAAGTTTATTAAGTGACTCTTCAGACATTCTGGAAGCAAATAAGGTATTAGTTATAACGAGTAGCTCAATAAGGTATTAAGCGAAGAGTCTGAAAGTACAGTAAATACGCATTGAGTGCCTTGTAAATAGGGCTGAAGAGCGACGCCATTTTGTGAAATTCCCGACAAGAGGATAATCGTTTCTGGGAGAGCCGGGGAGTCTTGAAAATCCTGCAATACTGAATATTCAAGGAAAATTTTATAAATGAGTCTTTGGGTATAAATAGTTTAAAGCTCTTTTAAGATTCTATAGTATTTGCACGCTGATTTTTTACTAAAACAAATCTGAAAAAGTTTCCTATATTTCAAGACTCCTAACTTAATCATTACATTAGAATATTACTTATAACCGATGTATAAACTAACACGAAGACATAGTATGTTAGTAATATATATTCTTTGACTTAGGTACGGGCGAATACTTGAATGTTTCCTTAAGTTGATTCTACTCTCTCTGTTTGGCAGACTGACAAGCATGTGACATGAGACCAAAGATTTCAAAACTAAAGATAGGCTATGAGTTATGACGTACATTTGACAGAACAAATCTTCATACAAGAAAAAGTCACGCCATCTTGGTTTTCACCATACCTCAAATGTCAGCCATCTTGATTTCCCCATACTTCAATTGGAAAAATGGACACGAAAATCCAAAAGTTGGGCCATTTAAGTGGAGACAGTTTTTGACTCAACATGCCTCGTCTATAATATATACGTCTATGCATGACACTCTCTTAATTAAAGAAAAGTATTCGGTCTACTAGATTAGAAAAAAAATCTATTCTTCTATCGAAACTCGATTACAAAGCGTATTTAAATAAATCCAGGCGGTAAAGTTAAATGCAAGTCATGTAGGATCTACCGAACATCTGTGCCGAGGTTTAAAACTATATCATAAGCGTTTATGAACAAAACATAAATTCAACATAACTCAGTTCGCCGGGCGTCTTTTGAAAATGGTCTTTAACGTCCGACGGGCTTTGTATAAATAATGTTCTTTAAATTTATCGCTACAATAAACGTTATATTTACCTATCATGGGAAAATTAGACCCCTTCGGTTTTCATTCCTTTTCGTTCAGAACGTCACAATATAAAGTTAGTTTCGTTTCATAATATTGTATTTCTACATCATAACTGCGATGAATATAATGATGATGTATATTTAGATTTAAAATATTTCCACAATCTATGAAATCCCAATTGTTCACTCAGTGTGTAGCCAGGAAAATGGAACAGTCGGAATACCAGGGACTATCCCGGATTAAATTTTGCGCAAGAGCGACTTTGCAGTGTCTAGATGTCTTCACCTTATGAAATAAATACGGGATTACGAAAATGTTATCTTATGAAACTTTTATTAATAGCTTTGATAATATACTAATGGTGCCTATTTAGTAACAGATTTGTCCTATTTTAGTAACAAAATTGTAATCAATTGATTTTTTTCGGCTTTTCCTGCTGTGAAGGAAAATGACCTAATTGAAACTAATCGATAAGGGACTATTCACAATTTACGTAAGGATAATTTTGGCGAAAATTGCCAAAATTATCCTTACGTAATCCCTCCTATGTAAGAATACGTAAGATTTCTCCAACCCTCTCTCTTAATACGTAAGATTCTATCGTCATTTAGAACAATTAATGTTGTTAGAACAAGTTGGAAAAATAAGACACAGCAGAAACAAGTAAATCGAATCGTGCATTATAAAATGAAGAGAGCCAGCCATTCGGCATTCAAAATGGAACAATATTTTATGTTAAATTTCGACTTACAAAATTTTACGTACGAGTTGGCTTTACACCCACCCACCCAACGTAGGGATTTTTCTAGCCCCGGTCCCCTCTAATAAACTTATGTAATTAATGAATGGCCCCAAAGTAGGTACTAGGTATAGAGCAAAAACACAAAGAAATGTGTGTGTAATGCTGATAATACGAGGTTATAATTTATTTCGTCGTATTAGGTATTAGGCGTGTCAATAACGACCTAGTGCATAGTAATATTACAATTCCATTGAAAGTTTTCTGCAGAACGTTTGTATGTTATTAATGCTTTTTACTACACTGCAGAAGAATTCCACGTCTAATTTCTAATCTTGTTTAGATTTGTACGTAACAAACTACGTACTTTATTACAACAGAGTATGTAGAGAATTTGTTTATTAAAACACAGGCGGTTAGATCTAAATAAATAAGAATAATATTATCTAACCAAAAATACACAATAATTTATATAAGGCTCAGTACAGACGGGCCACAAGCGACCGCTACGCGTCACTATTTTGACACGGTTTTTCATACATGTGAAATGTAAAAGTTTGTGAGGATGGATGGATGATTTGTGACTCTTTAACGCAAAAATTACAAACCGATTTTGATAAAATTTGGTATGGTAGTAGTTTTTTTGGCTCTGGATTAACACATAGGCTACTTTTTATCTCGAAAAAGTATAGTGTTCCTGTGGGATAGGTCTTTTAGATATAGATTAGATATAGATAGATATAGATACATAGATATTTTTTTCCAAAAGCAAAAGCTATTTATATAATATACTCGATATACATGATATGTAGCTCGCGGCAAGTGGCGACTCTAAATGCTTGACAACTGTTTAACGATGCGACCTGTCGCGCCTGTCACTTATCAGGAATCTGCGTCGAGCCTAAACAAAAAGGCACAATAATTTATATAAAAAGGGATAGCTCTGAATTCTGGCCAAGTACCACAATGCTCAGGTAAATAAGTCTGCCACCAAGTGAGCCCACACAATAGCAGTTGGCTAATTTATTAGAGAGCATTTAAGGTTGGTGCGACGCCTAAGCCGGCGGATACAGAATTGATTAAACTTGTGTGATTGTTAAATACTTTTTTTATTATTATGAATATTTTATTATAAAATATGTCTCTTTCTATTTAAATATACACATAATAATAATATCTGTGTAGTTAGGCTCTCTTTAAGTATGATAGTAGGTAAGGGCGAAAAGAAGTGTATGTAAAAAAGTTAACTACACCTAATTTAAAATTATAATTACTTATGTATCAAGTTGTACCGTCACTACGTAAGTACGGTACGGTATAATACATTTTTAAGAATAACTTTAAAAAAAATAATACCTATAAATGAATTTCCTACAAATAGAAATATACTAAAAGCCAGAGTACTTTATTACTTGAAAAGTAACAGTTTTTTTTAAGATTTTAATGATTAAATTGATTAAAAAATCATTGCATGTTATATAAATTTAGAAACTAAAATAAATTTCCTATATGATGATGTAACTGGAATTTAAAAAAAAAACTAAATTAATAAAAGCAATCTTGATGTGAACACAAAATAATTGGTTTTTTTTTTACTTAGCTTAGTTTCAAAACTCAATAAAAAACATAATATTTATGTTTTTATATACTTAAATTTGCAATAATTATAAACTGTGGATAAATTATTCATATTATTTAAACCAAAACAGGACAATGTTAAAAATTAAAATCTAACCTTAAATGTCGAGAGTCATTATGCGGCAGAAGGCATCCGCGCTTGTTTTTCCATTTTCATTGATGAATTGTTAATAAAACTTTGACATGTTAAATACATTTAGAATGTAAAAAATTGCAAGAAATATAAAGTACATCATGCAAAATATCAAATATGATTTCACTGGAAATTAAATTTGTTTGTTTTTGAAGTTAAATTATGGCACAATCTATATGACACGCATATCAAAATTATTTAATAACGATTTATATAAAAAGTTTCGTGATTTATAAATAAAATTAATTTAAACATCAAGTATTGCATAATGACAACTGATAAAAATTATTTAGTCCATAGATTTAAATTTTGTTTTAATATATTGGGTCTATTTAGGCAAAAACAAAAATCTACATGGCATTCTTTAATCTCTGTTTAAAAATAAAAAATAAAAATCAAAGACTATAAATACCAAAGAATTTTAAATGAGACGAAAAGAAATTCCTATCCTGCCGTGCCAGCCGGAGGTATGCGACGATTAACGGTGAAATTATTCCATACCTCCCGCCGGCACGAGGGGCTCAAGAGGTAAAATCAGAATAACATTAAAAATTGTCAGTTTGGCTAGACAAGTAAAGTTAGCCAGTGCCATACTAAATGATACCATATGCCATACCCTCTTGACCCGGAAAGTAAAACAAAATGCCCCTCTTGCCTAATCCTAATAAAAACTATTTCATTAGGTTATATTAGTGCCTACCTATTAGATATTTCCATTATAATTCGCTTCTTTAGTGGCCACACCGAAGCGAGTAGTTGGCAAAATTTACACCGCTAACCGTTCTACCGTTCTCTTAACAAGCTTTGTAACAAACACTGTGGAGAAATTATTGGAATTCGCTGTCTCCAATTATAAAGGCCTTAACTTTAAGATAATTAAGCCATGAAGACTTACTGCGGCACGGTAACCTTTTTAAATTAATAGACGCCTTTGCACCATGAAAGGCACTTTATGTAGCAATTCTAATTAATATGAATACCTATCAATGCAGCGAAGTTAGAAGATATTATTACCTACTATAATTAGTATTTAATATTTTGTTATATTTATCTTGCCTACATATAAACGTGGCCTAGTGGGTAGACCGTTTGATTCGCACTGGAGAGAGTGCAGGTTCGATTTCCATGTTGTGGCGTGTATCAATGAGACATTTTCAGATCTCAAGTACATTATACGGACGCTCCAACGGTGAAGGAAAACATCGTGAGGAAACCCGGACATGGTTGGCCCCAGATGTATTGACCAGTCATTCCTCTGGACTAGGCTGATTGTGTTGTGAGAACGCCGTATGTGCTTGGGCAACTATACGACGTTAAAAAAAAATTACTGTACCAGAGACAGTATTTCAAGAGTGATCGCTTCGCTCGGAGAATACTGTATAAATCATCCAATAACGGATGAAAAGGCCTAAGTTTTTTTAATGTAATTAACAGCATGTCACCCGCGGCTCCCCTCACGTAAATTCAGTATTCCACGATAACACTGTACATTTTCGGGTAAATAATTGTCATGTCATGTCAATGTCATGTCATGTGTCCTTCCCCGTGGTCTACTGTATATATGTATTCAAAATCGGCCCAGTAGTTTCGGAGCCTGTTCAATGCAAACTAACAAACAAATCTTTCCTCATTATATTATTTGTAAAGATGACACCATGGCAAAGGCATAGTTTTTTTGTTTTGACGTGAAACGTCTTTAAAATCGCGCCGAAACATACGGGTACCAGGTTTAAAAACTGGACCGTAACGAAAAGGTCTATACCATCGTACCTTAATAATTAAAAAACTATTAGTCTTAGAAACAAAAATGTGGTGTAAATATTTCACTTATATAGTCAGCTCGCTGTTATGACATTGAGTTCGTGTCGGGGTCAAGCGGGGCGGCGGGGGAGGGATACTGCGATAACTGTGCGAAACCGGCGCTCACGCTTGTTTCTATTCAGTGTAACTCGTGACTCCGACTTTATAGCGTGGTGATTCTTTCGTGTGTTTGTCAAGTTTATTTGAACCGATTGATTTATACAAAAAAACAGCGTCCATCTTGTTTTCATTTCAATCTTTTACTTTAAAAGCGATTCGCTAACATAGACGTTTCAGGTTAAAACCAACGGCCGTGTGCCCCGACACAGCCCCACCCGCTTTTTAATATTGATGAAGATGCCGCTTTGTTCACAGTATTGAAACATGGTCATCGATCAATGGTCATCGGTCATCAATATCAACAATTGATTTTGAACAGCCTTATATTCCTTCAAGAACAAAAACACAATTTCTAGAACACTAAATATAATTCCTTGAATGACATTGTTCATTCAATAAGACTACGCTTGAAACAAAAGCAATTTAAATGTCTTTCTCACCAACATTGGGGTGAATGTTCGCGAACGATAAGACTGCTGCGTGTACTTTTTGTCTCATACTACGTCTATCTCTGGGGCAACCTTGGTCTTAAATCTTTAGCTCATGCAAAGGGCTTAAGAATAGATCTAGAAAACGTACAGACAGTTTAAAAATTTCCATTAAGTCTCCGTTTTAATTATACATATATTAGAAGTTTTGCCTATAGGTTATTAAGCGCTTATTTAGAGAAACTATAAACTTGATTGCAAATTGTGTCGGTCGGTGGCAACAGGTGAACGACTGCAGCTGTTTTCCTACATAATATTCTTTTTTTTTTATAAAAAAGGCCCTTTACCTAAGATACCTTAATTACGATGACGACTGCGACATGAGTTATTAAAAAAAATCGGTTGTCTGTAAAGTCGGTTTACTGACGATAGTTGAACGTGACAACGTCATGTTTATAGTGCGCGCGGAACTAATTGGCCGCGCCTTACCTAACTACATACCTAAGACGCGGCCAGCTGAGGTAACGGCAAATGTGGTGGTAACGCTATGAGTCATGTTTTTTCGTGCATGCAGCCGACTCCATCAAATTATAAGACGTTATCACGTCAAAAATGTAATGTACTGAAATATCGTCCATATGCCACTAAGCAAACGTTATGTCAATCCCATATACCTATACTTGCACTTTCGAAGATCGTCATTGTAATTACTGATGGCATAGTGGCTAAGACTTCAGGTTTCTTCTGCGCGCTGCACGGTCGCCGCCTGCATGTTATTTGTCGGTCACGTGTCTAAACACGAAAAAAAAGATTAGAAAAGCAGGTTGCCTGTCGTCAATATTCGTATAATATCAAACCGACATGTCATTGGCAATTCTACTGCGACTGCATGTCGTCATTATAATACAAATTAATTATGAGAACACTCTACCTGCTTATGAATTAGATTCCCTGATAGTACATAATATAATTATTATGAAACTCGTCCTACTATATCAGTTCAATACTGCAGGTTTACAAAATAATTGTAGTAATTTACTCATTCTCATATTATTATCTGATCACAATTTATTCCCGTCTATATGTCGCCCTAGAATCAATGATCCAAGGTCTATTAATTATGAGAACACTCTACCTGCTTATAAATTAGATTCCCTGATAGTACGTAATATAATTATTATAAAACTCGTCCTACTATATCAGTTCAATACTGCAGGTTTACAAAATAATTGTAAAAGATTTTTAGATCAGTCACGATAATGTGTCACAAATCACATCGATCGATGTCCTATACTAAATAAGCGTATCTAAATAGTATCTACTCACTTCTTATATCTTCTTTGTCGAGGGTGAAGCTGGATGTGAGAATTGCGTCGTCCCGATAACCGTACAAGTGGGTTTAAATGTGTATAATGTGTTTGTGACATTGTGTTAATGAATTAAATACACGAAACTCCCTCGTTACTAAATTAATTAGACATTTCTATTCGTATATTAAATTTGCCTCCGCGTCTTTAGTTGCTCCCCCAGCCGAGAAGTTATGTCATATTGTATCAATTTCAAAACTCATACACAGACTGCTCCTGAAATACTGTCAGTGGAAAACTCAGTTTAATTATGAACTTTATGTACTCGGTTTTGTGGAGTAGGTACCATTACGATGAGTTTGGGAATTTGATATTTTCATTGGAAGTTGGGAGTATCAAAATTCGATAAAATGAAATAGCATTGATAATATTGATAGGTTTTTTTTTAACAAAATGTAGATAGACACAAAAAAAAAAGTACAAACTATAATATGACGTGCTTATAATGTAAGCAAAGTATCGAATTATTACAATATTAATATGGAGATATTTCAGCCCGAACTCGATTAGAAAGGTTAATGCGAGCAGAAGGAGTTTCATAAGGGTTACGGGTCTGGCTATTAGCCATTCCACCGGCCTATTAAATACAATAGCGAGCGGGTCCGAGACCTTGGATCATTGATTCTAGGGCGACATATAGACGAGAATAAATTGTGATCAGATAATAATATGAGAATGAGTAAATTACTACAATTATTTTGTAAACCTGCAGTATTGAACTGATATAGTTGGACGAGTTTTATAATAATTAAATTATGTACTATCAGGGAATCTAATTCATAAGCAGTAGAGTGTTCTCATTATTAATTTGTATTATAATGACGACATGCAGTCGCAATAGAATTGCCAATGACATGTCGTTTTGATATTATACGAATATTGACAACAGGCAACTGCTTATGAATTAGATTCCCTTATGTTTTAGCCTTCATGTTTTAAAAATGACTGTTATGTTGGTTAGGTGTCAACGTAAAAAAATATTTAATACTTCTTACAGCACGTTAGCATGTTGACCACGAACAGCTGAGCCAAGTAAACAAAAATATAGTTTATATGCCTGAAACATAGACGTATATAATATTATAGACGACGCATGTCGAGGCAAAAGTTGTCCCCACTTAAATGAACCCACATTTAGGCTTGTTTGGGGCTATTTTGAAATTTGAGGTAGGTAGGTAGGAGGTAGGTGAGGAGTAAAATCAAGATGGCGTAACTTTTTCTTGTATGATGTGATTGATGATTGATCTGATGAGATTTGTTCAGTCAAATGTACGCCATAGCCTATCTTTAGTTTTGAAATATTTAGCCTGAAAACTGAAAATAGACACAACGCATTACGTAGCTGAGGATATATGGCGTTTGGCAACTGATTGCTACGCGTACGTATTAGCCCCCGCTGGGTCTGGCTATTAGCAGATTGGGCTGGTCCATCAATCAACGCCGACCGCCGACTTATTGATGTGTTATCACTAATGCAATTGTACTGTTTTCGCTGACTGACTCTTCATCAAGTTCATAGACAGGAAGGATAGTAGATATTTAATTCATATTAATACTAAAAATAATAATAATCACAAACCTTCAAAATATGCCTACTGGAGCACGGACTTAATTTAAGGGTTAGTATATTACACTATCCTGCTGCGGGTTGGTAAGTATATATTTGCAATAAAAATTAAAATGAAATATCTAGGAAAATAAATAGGATCGCCCGATGGTAAGCGAGTACCGCCGTCCATGGACACTCGCACCAGAAGAGTTCCAGTTCTAACTCTGGTGTTGCGCACTTGCGTTCATGGTCCTTAAAATCCGTAACCCCCTTTGAGGCCTCCGGTAACCTCTTATACGGCGAAATACAACACAAGCGTTATCAGTTTTCTGTGAGGCCGCGGTATTTATCCGGTCGAGCCGGCCCACTCGTGCCGAAGCATGGCTCTCCCACGTTTAATGCATGCAATTGACCCCAATTGCATGCAATATAGAAATATAATCACGAGTAGAATCATGCTGATTGGAAATTATTTAAAATATTGTCGTTAAAGACTACGATATTACGTTTTTACTTTATACATTATTATTATTATTATTTTACTTTATACATTATTAGTATTATTTACACGTGCAGCCTGTGGGCAGCTTAAAAATCGTGAAATGTTAAAATGGCTACATGATTCATCTGATTTCATCATATTAGAAAACATCAATTTTGACAGTTTTCTATAGAAATGCGTAAAATGGCGGACATGAGTTGAAAAAAATATATGAAACATAATATTAAACACCTAAAGTGGCCTTTTAGACCCTCTGTACTTATAGTCAAAGTCAAAGTCAAAGTCAAAATTTTTTATTCAAAATAGGTATTATATACATTTTCTGAACGTTGATCTACATGATGCCTACCACCGGTTCGGGAACTAGCCCGGCGAGAAGAACCGGCGTAAGAAACTCGCGCGGGGCCATCTTTTATCAAAAAGATGGAAAATTGTTCTTTTTTTAAAATATAAAAAAGGCATATATAACAATGTTATGACTAAAACTACATAACAAGAGTACAATGATATATGTAATTTAGAAGTAGCCTTGCAGAGGGTCACCTCATTCCCAAGGTGTGCTATCATTCATAAAATCATTAACTTTATAATAGGCTTTTGCACACAAACGTTCTTTAACTACTTTTTTAAATTTATTGATTGAAAAATTTTGAACGCTTTCTGGGATCATATTGTATATACACTGGCCTTTAAACGAATTCTTTACTTTACTAAGTCTAGTCACTGGTACATCAAGCTTATGCTTATTTCGGGTATTTCTATTGTGGTTGTCACTTTTCTTTTTGAATAGGTTTAAATTTTTTTTAACATATAGTACATTTGATAGAAGATACTGAGAAGCTACAGTTAAGATTCCAGTTTCTTTAAACTTCTCTCTTAATGACGTGTTGGGGGATTTATCTCAACCCTCTGAGTCCTATTTGATAAATAAGATTTTAAGAGGACGAGTGCTGGTCCCCTTACTCCATAGTGGCATAGTTTCCTGATCAACGTTGTGTGCTGCACGCAATCAAATGCCTTAGAGAGATCGCAAAAAACTCCAAGAGCATCCTGCGACCCCTCCCAAGCATCAAAAATATAACTAATCAGATCAACGCCAGCATCTGTTGTAGAGCGACCCTTCGTAAAACCAAATTGTTTATGATGTAAAATATTATTTATATTAAAGTGTGCTAGTAACTGAGTAAGTAATATTTTTTCATATATTTTACTTAGTGTTGGTAAAATAGATATAGGTCGGAAGTTAGATGGATCCGACTTACTACCAGACTTAAACAGAGGTAAGAGGAGAAACTTTACTATGTTTCATTAGATCAGGAAATACGCCACTTTTTATACAATCATTAAAAATTAAAAACGTTTCTTTCATAGCAAGAGCTAGCAAAACGCACAAAAATAGCCAAATCACATCATCCTCACGGTAGTGTGAGTTAACACATATTATAATAACACTTTTAGGTTATGTTAGGCTGGTGGGGCCTAGCTAGTGCAGTGCGTTGGCGATGTTCGCGTGCGCACGAGTTGACTGTTTCTTTGCCGCGATATAGATTTCGATTGCCGCTTGCGCAAGCGAGCGTCATTCCAGGGCCCCAATATTCGTACCTCGGTTCGATTATCGCGCTGACTCATTCGTATAGGCGTCAAATCATGCATGCGCGAGCGGGACAGACTGACAACCAAACCGAGATTCAAGGTACAGGAATTGTGGCCCTGGTGCGACGGAGCGGGTAGCGCCAACATCATACCGGCTGCGCTCGCTGAACGCCCCGCGCCCTGACAAGTGACGACCCGCACATTAAGCGAGAGTTGTAGCATATTGCACACGACGCGTAATCGAATAATAAGTTTATAAGTATGTTTAATTATAACAATAATAATATCTATGGACGCTTCACACCACGTCAATCTGGCCCCGTGCTAAGTATCTGAAGAACTTGTGTTACAGGTACCAGAAAACGGGAAGTAGGTATATAATTTAATACTTGTATACTATAAACATATTTAGAATTTTTGTTCCTTCGGCGGGATTCGAACCCGCGACCCCAGGCTTGAGCACCAACGCGCTGAACCACTGAGCCACAGAGGTCGTCGCAAATTCATTCTTATAGAAATAAAATGAACTACTAATATAATAAATGTGAAAGTTTGTGAGGGTGGATGTATGGATGTATGGATGGATGGATGTTTGTTACTCTTTCACGCAAAAACTACTGAACAAATTTTGATGAAATTTAGTATGGTAGTAGTTTAAATTAAAACATAGGTTGTTTCATCCCGGAAAAGTACAGTATTCTCGCGGGATACCCGATAGTATATTATTTACGCGGGCGTAGCCGCGGGTAACAACTAGTAATAATTAATACCTAATTAAAATTTTGTTGTGATTCTTAATCTAATGTGACGTTATAATTTTAATTTGTATGCTTATGGGTCTGTGTTAAATGAAATAAATATTTATATATTTATATATAAACCAATCGTGTGCATAAATACCTACTGTGGAATATTTGGAATGAATCAATATCCCTACGTTATTCCTTGAGCCACCTCACTTATCTGTTGCTGTACTCTACCAAATTATTGAAGAGGGGAGATAATCCATTCAAATCCGTTTTCTCCAATCATTTGTGATCAGATTTCGTCAGTGAATTCACTTGTTTTGGATACCATTTTGAGCCTTGTGAGCCTATCTGCCTTTGACGAATAACAGGGGAAAATCGGTAACTCTATCTATCTTTATATAATATATAAAAGGCAAAGCTGATTGACTGATGTATAAACGCACAGGCCAAACACTTTTAAGGCTAGAACTTTAAAATTTTGCACACGTATTTCTCAAATGACTTGCATGTGAATGCACTAAGGATGGATTATTCGAAATTCAACCCCCAAGGGGGTAAAATGGGTGATAAAAGTTTGTATGAAACTATTTATTCCTTGGACATATTTGCATGATATTTCGTATGAATTGAGTACGAAAAAAATGATGAATTAGGTATTCCAGCATTTTCTAAATTTCAGCCCCTCGGTGGGTAAAATAGGGGATGAAAGTTTATAAGCTAATTTCACGAAGCCAAGCCGCGGGCAATTAATGCTGGTTTTACTATAATTTACTTGAAATACTATATAATCTAGTGTCTACACGTCATATAAATTCATCATTATTTATATTTAATATCACTTTATCCTTCTATATAAAAACAATAAAAAGGGTCCTCAGAACGTTTGAGATATATATTAGGTGTTTTATCCGCTTTTGATTGTAAATCAAATGCAATAAAGCTTAATAGTTATATATTTAAATATGGCCTAATTTCATCCATGGTCGCCGTGGCTAATTGTTCCATAGTAAAATGCCCTCTCTCCTTTAAATAGAGTGCGATTAGACATCGATTAACCCCGATTACCTCATAAGGGCAACTGGCAAACTAACGCGTTGCTTGTGATTCGGTACTCGACGATACTATTCCGTTTTGATTAATCATTTTTGTTAACTAATAAATTTTTACTACAATTGGGCTTACTTTAGCTCTAATTATTCTCTATTTTATTTTAAAAATAGAGGAATAAGACATTAACAAAATAAATTTTATTTAAATTTTAATCGTTAGCGATTTACGATCATTAGACATCGATTATCTCATATGGTGAGCAATCTTACGCGTTGCTTGAAGACCGCTCGACGGGGCAATCCCGTTTTGATTTATCATTGTTCTTAACCGATAAATCAGGCCACAATAGGGCTCCGGGGCTCTGCGGAACTTCTATTAATTCTCCTTAGAACAATTCCCAACTTACCGTACAATGGGATTTAATACAACGCTATGTGGAATACCGAAACCTGATCAGATTATATCGATGGGATAGGTTAATTTAATAGACACATGTAGGGTCTGTTCCAAGGTCGTACATATCGAAACTAGCAAGAGTCCAAACACAAATTGTATAAAACGTTTACCTACACAATTTGTTGAAATTATTCAGAATTTGTACCGATAATAATAATGATATTGATTTTACCTATTTTAGTAGTTATGTAGATACGAGGTATAAAAATTGCATTATTATAAAAATATGTATGCATAATATTAAAATTTTTTCTACTTCAATAATAATTTTTGTGATCAAAAGTTATGTATCACGTGCTTGCTATTTCATTTCAGCAGGGGTCTTGGGTTATTAACTATTTACCTACAGTTTTTTTTTTCATGGACATAACATCAGATTCTATTTACAAGCTCTATAACTTTTAAGTAAAATGACATGCTTATACTCATTGATTAGAAACGAAGCCGCTGTAACATTCAATATAAATTTCCCGATAAAGTAAGTATTAGTACTTAGGTATCTGCCATCTTAAAATGTCTAGCTTATATTTTTTAATTGTATCATCTTATATGAGAGTTATGTAATAAAAGCAAGTTTTATTTATGTAGAGTTAAAATAGTGCGTATTAATTACTTCGTCCCTCGGCAATCATCATTTATATATACACTGATAGACGTTCTATGGAGAACCTCGATTCTCGAATGACATTAAGAACGTAGTTATACGGTACTTAAATTAATAATAACAATAATTCGGTTAAAATCTTTACTATAGATAGACTTACTTAAAAAATCAAAAATGTCACATACATGAGAAAATATTACAAAAGTACAAATAATAAAAACATTAGTCCGTAGAGAATTATTTCACCTTGGAGTTTCTATGAGATGGCTTTATGTTGTCAGCATTGGTCTTGTCAGAGGTAAAATAACTCTGAACGGACTCTAATCATTATTGATGTTGACTCGATTATGTTGGTGAATAGAATAAAAAAAAGATAATTTCTAGAATCAAGAGAAGAATGTCGCTGCTTTTTACCCGACTGCACGACGCAATGGAGGGTAATGTGTTTATCAGTGTATGTGTACCTTTGTGGCACTATTTAGACCAAACGCGTGGGTCGATTTTGATAATAAATACGTCGTTTGATTCGTCATCACGGCGCAAATATCATAAAAAGCATAAAAATATGAAAAAATCAAAATGCCTATTTTGGACGCATAATGCGAAAAAGAAAAAAAATTTAAAATCAACGAGCTATATCAAATGGAGTATCGTTGAATAGGTATTTATAAATCATTTTAGGTTTCTCATATCGTTTTTAAATCAGAATTACCGTTGAGGATCTATAACTATTTAAAGTTGGTTAGTAACGATTCTCACTTATAGGCTTGCCAGAACTGATATTGCTATTGCATTGCTGATGTTGACACTTGACTGCAAATGGTTTTGAGGTAAAACAAAGACAAACAAACACTAAAAAGAGTAAAATAAAAAAATGAATTAAAAAATCGAAAAACCCGACTGCGTAAAAAATGAAAAGAAAAGACACAAGTGCGATTTTAACAGTCTGGACAATAAAGGAAAATCCGTCTTTCTAGTAATACTCGTAATGGGTTCCGACTCCCGACTTTTTTTATTAATTTATGTTTTGAACTCATATTATAAAACAATACCTAAGTTTAATCTGAAGTTGTATAATATGTCGGTAGTCTAAGTTATAAGTGATTTAAGAGAAAGATTTAAGCATTAATATAATCAGCGAGTTAATAATAAAGTGATGTGAATAATAATGTGAGATTCAGGAGCCGATAAAGACTAACGATATGAGGATGAGGTGTAGGTCACAGAACAATTAATAGGTAGGTACTAATAATAATTAAAAGGTACTACTAAATACAATAAAACAATACGTAGTGAAATTTATCATGACATGAAATGTACAAATTACCAACTTCCTATAATCGTGCTATTGAACCTTTTCGCAGCAAAGTGTAATGAAACTGTCTAGTGATTTCCGCGTAAGAGCGCGCATACATCTGAATTTTAAATTACATAGGTAATTATCACAACACTTACATAAAGTACTCGAGAAATTCGTTGCATATTAACTTAAGTCACGTAATAAAATTTAAATGAAAATCGTCCCAATGTCGGTGGTTTCATAAAAACTTAAATAAACCGACGTTTTCTGTCCCCTCGCTCGATTTGTTACCCCGAACACGTTCTATAGTTCTTTCTGAACAGAATTGCTTCCAATAATCTCGTGAACCAATTGAATTTAAACCTTTTTACTTCGGTTCAAGTTACAATTTGGCACACAAGCGCTCCCGCAGTGATTCTGGTGGAAAACCTGAGAATCTTTCGGAGGTTTTACACTTTGTATGGACGATGGGTCCCGATGTTTGGGTCTACGTAGACTTTTACATCAATTTTCGTATTACCAATGGATTAAAAACGTGGATTGGCTCCGGGAAAGTTTCGAATTGAACGGGGAACATGATTCAATGTTACACAATTTATATTCAGGCATGGTATACTTTGTATCGAAGGTCCATCGATCTGAAGGTATATTTGTTATTTTGTAAGGCTCTTGAACCTTTTCAAAAACAAGAACTAGCACCTTTAATCAAGGCGATTTTCTCAGATTACTAGAAGTTTACAAGTGGAAAAAAATTAGTTTGAAGTAGCAAGTTGCAATCGTTTGTTCTATGAAGTTCATAGAGCATTTAATTTTTTTCACCTTTTAAATACTAAGTAGTAGCAATGTGATTAGTTTACTTTTTACAATTTAAAGAACGATAGTATTATATTTTACCTGCTCCAATCCATAAAAAATGTTAACTGTGAAATATAATTAATGAGTCCTAATGAATTCTCGTTTCCAAAATAATTATAAAATTAATTAATTAATAAAATAATTTTATGAAACGAGCCTAAACCGCAAATATTGGTTTTGAAAGTTAAGTACGATATCAACTGATAAATTATGGTACATATCTGTATTAATTATATTATGGGATCAATCATTTTTATTAAGCTTATTGTTTCTTTCGTTACATATACGATTTACAGCAATCTCAAAAGTTATTTCAAGTAAATGACTCCACATTTATGATCATTTATGTACTAAAATGTTCGTCTTCTTTTATAAAAATGTATTCCAATTCCAATGTCTCTAAAATTCAAGTACGGCTGAACTGATTTGGCTTATTTTGATCTTGGAGGAGTTGTGAATGTTCAGGGAAGGTTTAAACGATGGGAAATATTCGAAAAATTGCTAGATAATACTAAAAACACGATTGGATTTTCCCATACAAACTATTCACTGTTAAATTTGTCACTTGACTGTCAAATATGCATAGCAACCTAGTAAACTGAAAGCATCAGTTTACTAGGCTTATTTTTAAAAAATCGGCCAGCCCCAGTAGGTAAGTGGTGTAGGTGTAGTTGTTGATGGCTGTAGTTGTTGTTGGCTGTAGTTGTTGTTGGCTGTAGTTGTTGTTGGCTGTAGTTGTAGATGTTGGTGTAGGTGTAGTTAAATAACTACTATAAATAAATATTTATTCTAGGCCCATAGTTAAGACAACGTGTGTCGGGAGAGCTAGACTTACATAATTCGGAACATAATGCTTAAAAATTAAAGTATGTTTTCGTCATAATTTATATTCACGTTAAAACTATGTTTGTACAGATGATTTACCTGTTGTATACCAACTACAACTACAGTTCATCAAGCCTGGTGTGTACACAATGACGCAGTACCTACTTCGGACTTTTGTTGATTCTATTACTAAGAACGTGCAAACTACAAACCTATATACGTTAAGTATAGAAAAAGCGAAAAACGATACTCTAAGATCTCAAATACCTATAGTAAATAGTAACTACAGAAACTGTGAAAAAATAGGTAAAGTGCGATAGCGGGGCACGTAGAATTTCGTACATTGAGTTATTGCTCTTTAACTTGCGCGCGAATATTATATTGCTTTCGCGTTTATATAATATTCGTGCGCAAAATAAAGAGACAAGTAGCTATGAGTCAATGTAGGAAATTTTACGTGCTCCGCGATCGCACTTTATACTAAGACGTAATACTTAAAATAAGATTCACTTATCTTCGTCACTCATATAGTTATGGAATATTTTTTATTCATAGCCAAATATTTTTATATAGTCAGCATTGAATTAGGAATAGATATTATAGTGATGTATTGTTAGTTCATACAGTGTCCGGTCATACAGAATGCACATCCACGATTGAAAAGAGACGTTCAGTTTGTAGAGTATCATATTTGTCAAACTCTCCCATTGTGACATTTGGAAGAGAAAACGCATTCATAATACAACATCTCTACGATGCCGACACTTTGTGCATTCTTAATGGCCAGGCTCTGTACCAAGAGTTTAAAATAAATCGTTATTTTGGATGAAGTCAATTATATAGTACATATTATACCTAAACACAGACCTCGACGCGTAGCACCGTCACCGTAGAAATTGTTTCTTTCTACGAAAGAATAGAGAAAATGACAGATTAACTAAGGAAATCTGTAATTTTGTCAGTATAACTGTTCTTGTAAAGACAAAACGCATTTTTGTGCTGGTCATGGTAAGCGTGCAGGTAAGAATACTTATAGTATGATTATACTACCCGTAGGAAAGATTAAGCAGTGCTCAGAAGCCCAATTCTCTTAACTATTTTCGATAAAATCTCGGTTCAATCAACGAGCTGACTCTTTCGCTTACGCGTTAAACCGAGCGCGCGCGATCGGGATAGCACGTAATTTACAAACGAGATTTAACCGATAATATTTACGGGAATTGCTTCTCAGACTTCATCACCAAATCTCTTGCAACCTGCAACGTCTTTAAAATGCCTGAGTGTGTCGAGATTAGCCTCGCTTTAATATTCACAAAGACACCAATATCTGACACTTTGCCTCTGGACCACTTTAACACTACAGCGACTTTGAAACCCAAACAGAAACTGGAACATCCTAAAAGCCTTAGACAAAATTATAAGCTCTGGGAGATGAAAATGGGGAATTGGGAGATGGTATCCATATCGTCTATCCATGTAATAGTTTTCTCATCTAGACTATATTATGTACCCATGTACACAATACACATAGGCTAGACGAGACTCTAAAGCATTTACTTCTACTTCAATTTATCTGTTTACTACTATTTTAAGAGTCTGTTTTAAATATGCCATCCGTATTTTAGTTTAAACTCAAACATACCTTTCATTTACAAAAAAGGTTAATGACTTAAGCAGTTATTTTGCGACCATCAAGAGTTGCAATCACTTTAGGAAAGTACATTTAAAAAATATAACTTTCAATAAAACGCTCTGAATTTCATGTGCATGAAATATATCAACTTCTATCTGTGCAAGCGCATTGTAAGCATTATTTAATAAAACGGTTTTATACAGTTACTGTATTAATAGGAATTTAAGTATCGAAGAGGCACTGTAATCTCGCCTGGCCTTCATGCATTGTGGACACCAAATCCCTAATTAAACATCTCGACGGATTTAAAATGTTTGCAGCTTACACAAACTATCACGGTCGTATAGCGGTCACATAACAGCATCAACAACCTACAGCACAGAGTAGATATTAAATAAAATATTAAAAAAAAAGAGTAGATGTTAAAAAAAAAATTATATATATTAAATAAAATAGATAATTCTGACGTCCCCTTCAACGGCCCACGATTTTTCCACAGAATCGTGGACACACCGTATGCTTGTAGTAGTGCAAATAAATAAAGCTAACTATGTAGCTGTTTATTTATTCCTATTTCTTTAATCTGTGCCTACAGTACGTTCAGTTATTTTCCCTCTGACAGAACCTTTATGCCGATGACATAAGGATCTATCTTATAGAATCTGCGAGGTACAATAACTCTGAACGGACTGGAGGTATCGTACCTTTTATGAATTTTTGTCATTTTTAGGGTCTCATACCCTAAGGATAATAACGGAACCCTACCCTATTACTGAGACTTCGCTGTCTGTCTGTCCGTCCGTCTGTCACCAGGCTGTATCTCATGAACCGTGATAGGTAGGGTAGGACGTTAAAATTTTCACAGAAGGTGTATTTCTGTTGTGGTTATAACAACTATGGGGCGCCCCGCCACCGTTCTACGGTCGATTCGGCGGTTGAGTAATAGTACCAAAAAACAAATAAATTACGTGCAAAAAATATATGTTGGTCTCTTTTTAATGTATTGAATATTGAAGCTAATGAAAAGGATGCGGAATCTAATATACATACATTTATAATCCTAACAAATAACAAACACGATAGCCAATTGAAAACAACATACGTGGTGTCAAATTGCTTTCATTGTTCAGTACAAAGAACAGAATAAAATAAATATTTGAGTGGGGCAAACATATAATTTTTGCCGTTTTGTATGGAACCCTTCGTGCGCGAGTCCGACTTGCACGTGGCGGTTTTGTTTTTTTACTATTTTCACTTATATGATTTTTAAGAAACAACTCTCCCCACACTTAATGAAGTATGTAGAATGTTACGTACTTAAATATACAGACAGCTAATCGTCACTAATCTGCGAGCGCGGCAGTGGTCTCGTCAAGTCGGTAAACGGCCTAAATTTTATCGACTGGCAAAGATATAGTAACGAGAATATCCTGCAAGCTTTAAAATGTCGTGGGCTGTTCTTTTCAAAATTACAATAAGAAATTCCTTACATAAGAATAAGTTTAGGTTAGGTTAGGTGCACTACAAACTCCGGTCACCGTCCGCACTGCACCGTCAAATATCATAAAAATCTGTTATTTCAATACTATTACCAGTGCAGTGTTACAAAATAAAACTATATTATTTTTAAGCTATTGCATAGCTTTTATCGCGGGCTTTGAGCGCGGCGACCGAATCAAGAAATTGCGTAACGAAAATAAACCTAACACCCCCCATTCCGACCGGCACAGCGGTGCGGCGTTGAAAGCCGTGCATCGTCTAACGTCGTTTCAGTTCGGCGGACTTCGGCACGGTGTTTGTGTGCGTGCGACTAGACGTATGCGTGTAGACTTACTATGCAATAGCTTTACCGCGGCAGTCCCCGAGTGCCACACGTATTTTTTATTCTAGATAGCATTATAATATATGTTTTTTTAATTGTTTGTGTTTAAAATAGAAACACATAATATTTATCACCGTTGACTCTTTATAGAATGTGAAAGAAAATTATATAATTACAATAAAATAATATATTTTTATATTTTCAACCTTATCACAAAAGTAATAAACGTAATTAAAACAGTGGTTACCGGCAAAAAATGGTACCCATTTATTTGATTAACTGGAGCTTAATAATATAATTATTATTCTTGTAAAAATAATTATTACGTGTGCTGAATATTAAATTGAATGGTTTTTTATGGCAACCGATGCCATGTATGTAATTTGTGATTATCTATAGGCAAATGCGTATTGCTACCTGATTACGGCGAAGCCAATGGGAAGGGATTAGATTTTGGCAGTCTTTGTATGTATAATATTATGTTATGTGTGTTTGTTTGTTTACCGATTTAAGTGATAATTAAGGTGTAGATAGGTTCGTAGTAACGGCCTGGTGTAACATAGGCTACCAGCTACCTCTATAGTTTCCGTAGTCGGGTTATAATTCCCTAACTTTTGATTATGGACAAAATCGAGTTGTTCAACTGTTTAGCTGTTTACGTCCTGTTCTAAAAGTGATATATCAACTTCAATAGTTTAGATATAGATTTAGATATATCAATTGAGATCTCAAGATATGCAATTCAACTTATTAATATACAATAATATTGATGACTATGGCTTATGGATATATTGAGGCGCTGTACATCATAAATGTTCTTTATATAATTTTATAAGACGAATGGATACATTTTAGTGCAGCAAAAAAATATATGTTAATCTTGAGCATATAATTTTCTCGATAAAAAACATCATAAAATAATCATTAAAATGGATACTCTAGCAGTTGTAACTGCATTGTTGGTGAACAAAAATGAGAAAATTAATTACAGTTACGTAATACATAATAAAAGAGAGGGAATTGTAGGAAGTTGTGTCTGTTTTCTTTTACAACATATTAATATAATTTTGGTTGTAAAAGAGATAATTTTAGAGATATTTAATTAATACATTTGCCTTAATTGTTTCAAAAATTCAAATTAATCATTGCGGTAAAGACAAACACTTAACAATTATTATCATAATTACATAAATGTTTTGGGTTATATTCAAAATAATGTTACTTCGCTTGGAAAGTGTATTTTAATTTTGATTTGAATTTAAAATGTAATGGTCAGTGCGCACCACGGTAACATCCCATGTTTTAAACTGCATCACTATAATAGTGCACGCGCTGTAGCGTAGCGCCTCACTAGTGGTGTGAAAATTATCGACATTTTAATACTTTATCGATATCAAATATTTTTATGCACCTAAATATTATGTGGCGATAGTAACAATAATTACAATCTATAATTTCTGTAAAGCCTAGACTTATTAGAAATAGTAGGCACATTTTATTTGTAAATTTGATTTTATTATTGGATTGCTATGTAGGAATAATAACCGCTATATTATACAAGAAATAATAACGCGGTAAATATTTTTCTATAATAACAACATTTTATAATTATATTTTATGGGTAAAACTTAAAGTAAGGTTTTGACTATATTGTTTCGAATACGGAAAGCCGGAGAAAATTCCGAGCATTGTAAATAGAACTCTGGACTAATACAGTAAAGTTGAAAATTAAACACACGAGTGGCCAGTTGTCATTGACATTTGACTTGACACTCGTGAGTTCGATTTTCAGCTCTAATGTATTAGTCCAGAGTTATATTTTCAGTGCTCCGAATTTTCCCGGGACCGCCGGATCCCAGATCATATTATAGTCCCAGCCTGATACTAAACGTCTTCGTAATTTACAATTTGAAAATTATTAACTATTGTAGTATATAATTATAATAATTCTGAGCAGCGAGTAAAAAAATTGCATACGTGGAAACTTAAGTTGATACTCAATTTTCAATACGATCTACATGAAGCCGTCACGAACATTGTATCATGTTGATACATTAGGACAACACTACGTGCGCCTGCCTTCCGTCTCTTCAGTTTACGCGCAAAGCGCATGCGCGCTACCGTCTTTTCTTTTTAAACGTACTTGTGTATATTATATAAGTAAATTTATATGGCAGTGTTGACTCGACCGTTTCGTGTTGTTCGAAGTGCGGGAATCAATTGTTCACTCACACGACCATTCCAAAATGGCTGGGTAATACTAATTGTATATTGACCTTGTTTGGGTATTGTAAGCAGTTTTATGGTTGAAGTTATGTCACAGTAGATAAATGATTTTATTTTACTTTACGACAATATTTAAAATGCTGGCATGTCACACATTTGTGACATGCCAGCCAATGTCGATTATAGGTAAAGTTATATTTTTGAAATGCGATCGTATTTTAAATATCTTATATATAATAATATATATAATAGTCCTTATTATTCCCTAGAAAACATGATATAAAAATTAACCAAAACATATTATTTTGTAGTTTACTTTATAAATTTACTATATTATTATATTAGGAAGGTATAATAAATACAATAAAGAAGAGGCATCATTTCGTCATGGACTTTTTGTAGACCGTAGGATATATTTATAATTAGTATAAGAAGAGTAATTTTGAGAAGGAATTTTGGGGGACGGAGCAAAAAATGAATAGCCTACGGGCGGCAAATGTGTTAAGCGCCTTACTCACCTACCAGCCTGCCAGCCCAGGTACTAAAGACCGTCATTAGCGTCAAAAGTGTCAATAATTTTTAATTTTTGCCTACAAGCCCGCAGCTTTGCGCAGCCTTGAATTTACAGGTTGGACCGGGAGTACGAGGGCGGCACTGAAAATTTCGGGAATCAAGGAAGTGACACAACATTACTATTTAAAAATGTATTTATTGCTTTTCGAAGTATTCTCCGCCAAATTTGACACATTTTTCCATACGATGGAACCAATCATTGAAGCAACCATTCCATTCGGAAGTTGGGGTCTCCAAAATGGCCGTTTTGTTGGCGTCCACAGCTTCTTCAGGTGATGAAAATCTCGGACCACGCAATTTATTCTATATTTTAGGGAAAGTATAGAAATCATTAGGGCTTAGGTCGGGGCTGTACGGCGGATGGTCTAATAATTCTATGATTTCTTGCTCTAAAAACTCTTTTGTTCTGTGCGCGGTGTGAGAACTCGCATTGTCGTTATGATGATGATGATGATGAGGTTGCAGTTCTCTTTAAGGAGTTCAGAAACGACCTGTGGCAAAAAAATGTTAGCATACCATTCTGCATTAACCGTTCTTTGTCCCTCAAGAGGAATAGTCGCAACATGGCTGGTTTTGGAGACAAACGTGGCCACCATTTTTTTTGCAACACTCCGTGAACGAACAATTTTTGTAGGCTTTAACTCATTTTCGAACACCCAAACTCGTGACTGGTTTTTTGTTTCAGGTTCGTACGCGGTTATCCAAGATTCGTCACCTGACACGATGTTGTATACAGCATTTGAGGATCCTGTGTGGAATCTTTCGAGAGTTCTGACGCACCAAGTAACGCGAGCCGCTTTTTGCTCTTCACAGAGCAAATGCGGTATCCATCGGGAAAACAACTTTTTTACACCTAATTGTTCATGCAAGATTATTTGTATTTGACTCATGCCAATGTCTAAAGTTGCCTGAATTTCGCGGTATGTCACATGTCGATCTTCCTCAATCAGCTTACGCACAGCATCAACGTTTCTTGGGTGACTGCAGTTTTTAGACGACCTTGACGGGGATCATCACTGAGCTTGACACGTCCACGTTGAAATTCAGCAAACCAGCGATAAATTGTGGTTTTGGATGGGGCTTCATCACCAAATGCAGAAATCATCCGGTCAACACACTGTTTTTGTGTTAAACCACTTCGAAAGTCATAATAAATCATCGCTCTAGAATTTTCTCGAGTCAATTCCATTTTCTCAACGACTAAACAAGTTTGACAAGACCTTGTGACAAGACCGAGAATCTTTTTTTAAATAAATGAACGGTATTCGATTTTTAAAACCAAGGAGTTTTAAATTAAAAAGATTTTAATATGACAGGAACAGTGGAAATATTCCATTCCCGATACTTTTAGTGCAGCCTATGTATAGCGCTTAACTCCGACACTGTAAATATAATAGTTAGACAAAATTTACACATTTTTATTGCGTATCTAAGAGGCAAAAGAGCCCTAAAAATTGAAACGAAATTCGAGCATAATTCATATTAAATTTTTAATATGAATTATGCTCGAATTTCGTACACAGGACGATCTCTAGTAATAGATAAAAAGGATAATACTAATTATGTACCTTTGTTATTACGGTTTCGTAGTACTGCAAGGAATTATACTTTCGCTGTGTCCGTCCGTCCGGCTGCCCACCTAACATCTATTAATATAAATGGATGAAATTAGGTATAGTTAGAGATCCAGAAAGGGCAGTTTTGGCATAATAAAATAATAATATTTTATACTTTAGGGGTGGCTATGTGAAGTGGGGATGAATAATATTTTTCATTGTTCCTGATTGTGTCGACGAATAGGTTTTTTTTTTTAAATAAAGAAAATGTTTCATATATATGACTTTAATACAAACTTAATAATTTTCGAGTAATCGGCCTCCAAAGTAGTTTAGAGTTGGTCCCTCCCTAGCATTTCTAAACTATAAGAGATAGAAACTTGTAAGTTAATGGTTACGGAACCGTCCTTAGACATATTGCCCTGACATGTTCTTGGTTAGGTTTATCTTTTAAAATCATGAAGAAAGCTAACTGCTAATGAATTACTGAACATTATTAAGTAAAAGGTACTTAAGATACCTAAGAAGCCTGTAATGCTAATAAAAATGATAATTAATTCCATTTGAGGAAAATGTAACAATTCGTTATAAATCATACATAAATAAGAGGTAGGTAATTTAAACCTAATGTGTTTTCTACTTTATGACAAGAACAGTTTAAAAAACTATATGATATTTTGTAAGTGCTCGTGAAATTTATGAAGTACCTACACGAAGAATTTGCTCGTAGGCACAGATTACTAAATAGCTTCTACGTAATCGTAGGTAACTATTGGCTCAAAGGGTCAGCTCACACTGATATATTCAATTTTGAATCGCTATCTATCTCATCTATAGCGATTCAAAATTGAACTTTATTTGCTGCACAAGATAATATTATACACGTTTAATTGCAAGAGTTCGAATGTCAAATTGCACCGCTCTGCACAGCGCGGCGCGCGCTGCGCCGCTCCTGCAATTAAACATTTATCTTTTTGTGTACTGTATAAAGTTCATTTTTGAATCACTGTGTCGCGTAACGTAACGTCTCGTTTCGGTGTAAGCTGACCCTTAGCCCTCGTACCCACGAGAGTTTTTTTGTAGTCGCACAAAAAACTCCACTGTAAATAGAACTCTGCGCTAATACAATAGAGCTGAAAATCGAAGTGTCAAGTGTCAAATGTCAGATTTGACAACATTACATGATTTTAAGCTCTATTTATGTTTTTTTCAGCGTACAGTCTGTCGCGCGTCGCGACCACTAAAAAAACGCTCGTGGGAATGTAGCGTTAGAGTGACTATAACGCAGTTTTCATTTGACCATAGATTTCTTCTTGTCTTTTTGTTTTATTTTTAAACGACTAGATACGCGTGCTCTCTATAGAATAAAGCACAAATATTTTCTTTATACATTCAACATTTAAAAAATTTGCTGTCAAAAAAACTCTTTGGTTTCAGTGGCTATGGTACTAAATATGTGTCTTTTGTGAATAAAATACGGAAGATTTCTTGTCAAATATTCCAACATTTTTACACGTAACTTAAGTACTCATATTACGCTACACTACTTGACATGAAATTACTTCCGTGTGTGTTTTGTGTAACATTTAGAGTCAACAGTATTACAATATTTTAGTAACATGCATCTAGAATTTAATGATTTCATCGAAGACTAGACTATAACGGGAACCTTTTGGGATCGAATAAGCGCCATAAGTTCTTAGCGGTCAAATCCTATATTATATTATTTATTATAAAGTTAGGGCCACTGAATGACAAGGGCAAGGGGATGGCACAACTAGGACATGGGCAGCATACGACTTAAGGCCTCTTAGTAGAAAAAGCGTTTAAGTGTGCGACGAGAAAATTCTTCCTAGTCTAGAGTCGGAAGTCGGAGCTATTTGGGTGCTATTAAAAACTGTGGGTGCTATTAAAAAAGTGCTTATGTCTATTAAGGTCCTATATTAGCTCGGGCACCCAAAAATAAGGTAACTAAAATTACATTATGTCGAAATGCTTTACTTAACGCGTAGGTGGATTCACTTTCAATTTTATACGCTCCAGTTTTTTCCCTAATAGATGCCAACTTAATGATATGGTCGTTTAAATTTCTCCACACACGCAAAAAAAGGGACTTTCACAGGGTAAATTTTCATACGCGTCTCTATCTAATATTTTTACATTAATTCCAAATACCTATTGCATGCAAGGGTTGTATGCCCAAAGGGTAAGAACGGGACATATTTACTGTATTGTAATAAGTAATACAATTTAAGTAATTTATATCAGCGTGAGGAATGAGTATTCGAAAACGGTACAGAAATTAAAAGTTAATTACATATTGATTAAGAGGAAAATCACAGTCATGCGATACGATCACTGCACTCTAATTATACGTTTCATTTCACTGTCCGTGTTGAAACAAAGTTTAATAAACAACTAACATAAATAACGTTATATTGTAATTCAATTTTTTACAGAAAATGTAGGTACCTACTTACATGATTTCCTGCATAACCCATTAACCGCCAAATTAAAGACGGCAAAGTAAAATCAATAAAATCTACATTTTGTTAATAAATATGAACCAAGTAAATACAATAACACAAAATGTGTTGCCAATTCCTATCAAGCATTATTTTATAATTTTTGTTTAAGCTTATTAGTTATGTTAGCCTTTGCAAATTATAAATTAAAATTTTTACTCTTCATTTATTATAAAATATTAAAAATACTAAAAAACATTGCTATACCTACGTATTCGGCCGTTGTACCCAATTGGATACAGAAGGATTTACAGAACAATATCCTTATAGGTGTAAGTTTGAAAGTATCATCTTATGTTTGTATTACATAACAATAGAATAAATATATATAATATTTTTAAATACTAAAATCAAATATTGATTTTAGTATTTAAAATTATTATACATTGAACATTAAATACTGAAAAAGACTAGAAACGTTACCTTTCAGACTAATATAACCTTACGAGGACCAAAATTCCTAACATTTTTCTTTGCTACAGAAATTTTTTATAAACATATTCCTGATTTGTATTGTAATTTAAGTACAAAATTATCCATTTATTACGAAACTTGTAAATAATCGCTTTAATTATGTTCAATTTTACCCTAAAAATAAATTAGTAGGTGTACCCAATTGCGTACGGCGGCGGTAAATGGCATTAAAGCAGAATTTTTGTAAATTTAAAAGTCTAAATACTGAAGTTTAAAAAACACGAAAAACAGATCAGCTGATAGTGTCAGGTCAATGGGAAAGATCGTTTCATTATTAGATATTATATATTTTTTTCGACTTTAAAATTTTGTTCTGTCTTTAGGTACGTAGTAGTAAAGTAGTAATATTTTTTTATTTATTTATTTACCAAAAAGTAACAACATAAATTACAACAAACAATTTTACACGATGACACTTATTGTGCCCATGAGGACTGTGGTTATGTGTGGGTGTGAATAATTAAGTAGTTGGTAAATAATGTTCCCAAATTTTCTGTATTTGATTAATTACAAAACGATATGTTATGGGCTTGGGGTGATATCCACCCCGGTTGCGACCCAAAAGGGGGGTGTTTTGTCGATAAAATTAAACCTTTTAATGTTGTTAATATCTTTTAGCCTCGAGACGACACACACCTGTTTTAGCTTCGTATTCGCTTATGTTTAAGATTTACATTCCAACACTCAAAAACTAAAGTAACGGCAAAGTATTAAAAAAATATATATATTTTGCAGCATTCATTACATGTACCTTAAGAGTACCTACCTGCGTTTTTCATATCTCCGAAGAAATTTTCATAGACATTTCTTCAAACGAAATGATGCAAAACAATTTCACGCGTCGATAGCTCGTATCGTATGGTGAATAATAATTATTTATTGATTCTTATTCTTTGATTAGATACAAATACTATTGTATGTAAATTTACAAAAATAAATACAATAAAATATTCCTTCTTGGCGTAAAATAAACAGTGTTTTAGCAAACCATTATCTTAAAGGAAATTACGAATAATATTTTATGCATCCCTCTTACCTAATTTAATGCGATGCAAACAATGCAATTTTATTTGCATTAATTACAAAATGGCATAAAAAATCGGCTAATCCAACATTGATAACAACTCTTGAAAAAAATGAAATTACAAAACAGTACGACAAAAGTAATAAATAGATGTCCGACGATAATTGTTGTCGCTTCCTCTACCGTGCCATAGATCTGCCTCATCATCATTAGATCATCTTTTCTCCATTAAGCCGCAATCTATTCTTCCATAGGTTTTTAGTGGACAGGAATGTGTTTTTATGGACTCGCATCATTACAACATTCTAGCGTGATACCAAGACTAGTGCTCACTAAAAACTTTTTATTTCCTGTTGTTGTTGTATGTATTAAAGTTAAATATAAAATTATTTTTAAACGTTAGGAGCAAAATTTAAAAACTAACAAAATATATTGAAAAATGAGTGTGAGTTAAATTATAAAATCAACATGAATTATTAACATTAAAATAATAAATACGAACGCATACATCATTATAATACATAAAATAAATCATTTATAATTTTAAGGTAATACGAACCCAAATAATTCAGATGTTTGTTTCTTGAACGTACATTGTAGGTGGAATTCCTGGCGATACGAGTACATTATACGACTCCAACTAATTCAAATGCAGAAAGTAATTTCATAATCCCACATAAAGACTTCAAGGGAGCTAAAGAGTTAGTATCGAATGTCCAAAGTTCAGAGAGCACATTATGTTATTCGCACGTACCTCTTTCTCGTAACTTTTTGCTGTTTTGATTTATAGTTGGTTCGTGGCTAACATAAAGATCTTTGAAATATAGCTTTACTTAGATTTAACTTTTTACTAAGTTGTATATTATATACATTATGTGATAAACTTGGGATTACTTTTAAGAGTATATTAATAACGGCATAATCTGATAACTCTATGTAGAGTTAAAAAAAATCATTCATAATCATAATATTATAATATATTAAAAAAAGCAAATTGTAGACACAGTCGATTTTGAATGTTATATTCGTAAATTTGTTGACATGTTTCGTTTGTTTTAATTACGGTATAATATAATAATACAGAACAAACAGGACACAAAATCAGGAGAAAACGGGTTTGTTTCGGACGTACCACGTCTATGAGATGTATGCGATCTATGGAGACAAAGTTATAAGAGAGAAATGTAGCGGCGTCAGTTTGTACATATTTTTGCTATATGCTACCAACTTAAATGTCAATTATTTTCCGCGCAAAAATAAATACAATAACATTAATTTGGTGCAATTTAACATTTTTGTTAACAGATTCAATTGTATCTTAACATAGTATAGATTTGAAAAAAAAACTTTATTAAACACACTTAATAATATGCAATAGAATAAACATGTAACATACATCACATCCATCTAATCCCATGCTAAGTTAATACTCGTGTTATGGCTACTATAGGTAAGAGACTAACCCTTGAGAGTGCGCTAGTCAACGGCTCGAACTCAGTGCGGCGTGCGGGGAAAATACTTGTTATTTCACGTAATATCGGGGAAAAAAGAATATACCCATAATATGGTAATCGATACTTATAAGAGACGCTATAGTGCATACATTTATACTGCTTTTTAGACTATTTTAGAAAAATGCGTCTTCAAATTACGCAAATCGACACTCAGCTGTTAGTGTTTTATGAAAAAACTATATAATATTTCTGTCTGAAGTAAAGTTACCTCAATTTCTGAACAATCAAACTGTGTTGGTATGTACCTGCTCTTTTTTATTTTCATTCTTCATTTGTTTTCTATTTACGGTCAAATTTGCGCTATAAATCTAAACTAATGTAATTTTAGAAATATAAGCACATACCGGTCTAGAAAAGTGTAATGAAAATCCATATTACGCTAAAATTTGGGTTTATAATGTTTGACATTAGAGTAAATCACCAAAAGCATTTGTTTGGAGAAAAAACCGACTTGTGCATACATATTATTATATTAATTGGTTTAAAGTGTGTAGGACTATATCAATAACCAGATGTTGCGCGAGACCTCGTTCACACAAAAGGTAATCCCGCGGGAACCATAAGTACATTATTCTGCGGTAACAGTAGCATATCTCCTTCCCTGCCGTCTAATCTATATCTGTGTCAATTTTCATCAAAATCGGCGCAGTTGTTTCGGAGCCTATTCAATGCAAACAGATATTTCCCCTTTATAATATTAGTATAGTTAGTATTATAATTTGTCGTCAAAGTTAAGTATACAGGTATCTCATCACAGTAAGCGCTGCAATTTAATCTTGCTCGACGTTTCCTGTTAAATGGCACCGGATCTCATAGTTTAGATAAGTCCTCGCTGACAAGAAGGTCGACAATGAAGGATTTCATCAGTTACAGCACAGTTTTTCTTTGTTTTCCCGAGTATTTATATTTTCCTTAGTTCATTAAGGGTTTCGATTTTAGTTGAAACTATTAATGTTTATTCTAAAGTTATGTTTTCAACTTTTCTGTACCTACTGAATTTATGTAATACGCGATAGCAAAAAGAAAATTTGTCTGTCCCGCGGGTACCGTATATTATTTTCCCGCATAGTAATTAAAAAAATAAGAAATGTAATATGTAATTATTGTATCCTATATCATAATTTCGCCTGTGAGCTACCGTATATATAACTTCTTCTAAATAAAATGTTCTCACGCGATAGAGTAGGTACCTAACTAAAATTAATAATATTATAATAGTAACATCTATGGGTGCTTTCACACCACGTCAATCTGGTCCCCACGGGACCTCGAGAACATGTGTTACGGGTACCAGATAAAGGAAATATATTTAACACTTTTTATACTATACTCATATTTAAGATTTTTATTATAATTTAATACCTACACAATATTATATTCAACACCCATCCATGACCAACAACAGAAAACTTTTTGTTCCGTGGCGGGATTCAAACCTGCGACCTCCCGCTGAAGCGCCATCGCGCTAACCACTGAGCCACAGAGTTTATTAATAATATTACATAGTTGGTATTTAAGTATGTATCCTACAGTAAATTACTATGTTACGTGTTCACAATGCATTGTACTTGTAATGCCATAGTACTGAGTTCTCCAAACAAAGTAAAGGAGACATAAACAAAGCAAAGTCTAAGTTTTCAAAACATTGGTGCTTCTACGCAAACATGTTTCACATGAACTAAGTGCTGAGGTATTAGCCAAGTACTTGCATAGCTTAGTCATTATGCATTAATTTAATAGCTGAGGTCATTGACACCATATTACGTTTGAAGAGATCTCAGTTCGCCGACCAAATGAGTTAATGCAGCACTGTATTCTGTATGTATGATATTTTCTTTCAACTTTTTTATGAAACTTTTATCTAATGTTATCAGTTGGTATAAGATAGTCAGCTAGTACAGCTCATATTAAGCTTTCATTTATTCATGACAAGTGCCAATAAATAGTTTATGCCTCAATTAACATTAAAGGGGGGGGGGGGGGGGTTCATCACAAACGTGATGACCGATGAACGAAGATACTTTAATATTTTATATTAAGACTAGATGTTTCCCGCGACGTTTCTGACGCAATAAAAAGTAGCCTTATTTTTTTAACTTCTTTTTTTTCTTTCTTTACCTGCTTCTAGATATTCTTCATGGTTTACTCTATGTCTGTGTCAAATTTAATCAAAATTGGTCCTGTGGTGTCGGAGCCTATTCGATGCAAACATACATATAAACAAACACACCTTAAACATTAGTTTAACCTATAGATAAAATAGACGCTTGCTATACAGTTTGTATGAACTATCAGATACGGCTAAGATACTGTACATTTCCATATTACGTACTGTAATATGAAATATAAATAGTATCTTTGCCGTGTGTGACGCCATTTAATATACTTTTAGTGATGCAAACTATTTATATAGAATACCTACCTACATAAAGACACTAAGATCAGGAATGCATTTTTTAAATATTATGGCCTTACAAGATTTATCTTCTGAGAAGATAAATTAATTATGTAAGGTATTGTGCGATGGTAATTTACAGATTGTAATAATTGCTTTTGCCATTTAGTGATTACTAACCAGACACGTTATTTTTAACCATATTCTTGTACCCACTTAATGAACATTGCGGTTTTGCAAAAACAACTTTGTCATCCAAAAATATGTTCGACTGGGAAACGGAAAAATACGAAATAAAAAAAAGTTAAAAAAACACATATATTCTATTGATATTACTGTAGGTTCTTGGTGGAAATTCATGTTTCACATTTAGTATAATAAAGATAAGTTTAAAATCGCGGACAATATCGGTATTCACAGTCTCACTTGTGATACATGTGGAGGAGTGTATATACGGGGAGAAAGTTTAAAACTAGAATAAAAGAACATATAACAGCTTGGAAGAAGAATACTGGATGACCTACTTTTGCCGAACATCTAAATAGTAATGGACACAACTTTGACCCCGATAAAAATATAAAATATTTACATATATTACCAAAAAGCAGGTAGATGGACGCATTTGAAGCGCTTGAAATTAGCAGACACAGTTTAATTATTATTTATATGTTATACTGTGTTCTACATTCCACCATTAATTCAATTTATATGATTTTTTTACATTGGTATTAATTTTGGACGAATTTTTGACATAATTTATTAATTTTAATTTTGACATATTTTATTTTCATATAACTTATTTCCCATTGTTTATAATATCATTGGTGATAGAAGTATTTTTAATTTTATATTCTGACATCCATTCTATATAATTATATAATTCTATAACATTACAAATCAATCAGTTATTAATTTATCAATCTAATGTGTTTATAATATTATACTAATGTTAATTTGTCATATACAGTAGAAAATAGAATAAGTTGGTATAAAATTTAAATTACGTTGCACAAAGATGTAAAAATTTCAAGATGCTGGCAACCCTTTGCACAATGTTTACAAAATTTAAAAATAATTTAATCTACCCACACCTGACGATGACTTTGTCGAAACCGGTCGTGTTATATATTAAAAATAATGTAAAATAATTATTAAAGTGGAAATAGTGCAAGATGTCCAATGTGTTATTACTGTGACACATACATTCGTCATACATGTACATGTATACCCCAAGATAGAAGACAGACAAGACAGACGGCTGCGATTTCACATCGACTGTGCTGAACCTTTAGGTGCAACCACGGCTCTACCTTGACCATTTTCGTATCTATGCATTTCTAGATTTCTATCTGAATTATTTTCTTATTTCGGCCTTTTTGGACCCCTCTTTTACATAGTCGGGTTTTTCTAACTTATTTTTTTAATGACGCCTTTTAACAACGAGGTCGTTAATATTATACGAGTGTAATATGTTTTAAATTATTATTCCAGGCCATAGAGAGTGCACATCGATGATTGATAAAATATATTCGGATAGTGCGGACATTATAGAGACATTGTAGAGCGTTTGTATGTAGAGTATGTAGAGCGTTTTGTGATCATACTGTTTAAACAGATATCTCTTTCTAAAGGCCGTCGATGTCTGTAATATAATATAATTTGTCTATTTAAATTAAATAATATAATTGAAACACATTTACCTACTAGTTGATAGGCTAAGATTTATCCATAGTTGAACTACATACGAGCAATAGAATTTAAATTGTTTTCTGCATGCTTTTCATACCGGAAAATACTACACAGATATATTTAATACGTATAAGGTAGCAATGTCTATAATAATATAGAATAATCATACAAAAAATAATTGTTAAGATGTGCTTATTTTTCTCAATAATGGCCTTGATTTTCCGCATTCATAGATTGTGGTTATTGTATTCTATTGTATTTTAAGTGAAAAATTATACCCAATGAATAAAGTAAAGACATGAAGAAACAAAAAAGTGCATAAATTATTATGAAAACTTGTTTGTTTCCACCAGAATAACCACATATATGAAGATTCAAAGATACATTTAAATCGCTTGGTTGTGATTTTCAGAAACTTGAAACTTTAATTATTTAAGAATCTATAGAGAATTATGTAAATTCACTTTTTATGTCTACATATCCTTGCCTTAGATCTAGTTTTTCTAAAATGTATTATAATAATAGAAAAGTATATTTTATCGACACAAACACAACAGATGTTTTTTTTAAATACATTACGGAATTATTGCCACGTTACGTTACCGACGTACACGTCGATATGCCCACTCACGTATTGAATATTTTTTGGATAATAACTATCATTACGTAAGGCTTATTTATACGTGTGACATATTATGACTTGCTTGGTATGCCAACTTGGATACTACCTACTAATATTATAAGTGTGAAAGTTTAAGACGATGGATGGATAGATGGATGTATGGATGGATGGATGTTTATTACTCTTTCACGTAAAAACTACTGAACGGATTTTGATGAAATTTTGTATGGTAGTAGTTTGATGTCTTGATTAACACATAGGCTACTTTTGGTCCCGAAAAAAGTACAGTTTTCCCTTATTGACGCGGGCGGAGCCGCGGGTAAAAGCCAGTAGAATTTGACCTTATTATAGGAAAAAAAGTTTTTAAAAGTGTCCACACAAATGATGACTACGACTTATTTAACGCTTTTTAGTGAATTTTTACCCGACTATGACGAAGCCACATGGAAGGGTTGTGATTTTCTCTGTCTATGTATGTATTTTTCTGAATCGCGATATCGAAGTTATTTCAGTACGTAACGGCTCTTTAACCACTCTCTGTATAACGCCAGTGAACTTGAGCGTCAAGTCCCATACTATTTTTTAGGTGACAAGGGCGTTTCGCAACGACCGGAGAGTATTTAAATCGGATAAAAATCGCTATAAATGTTTGAGACAAAATTTGCATTAACTAAAACGACCTTCCCTTGAGTCTTGTCTTACTTAAAACTAACTTTCTTTGCTTACTATTATACTTACTTATATTTAAATAGCGTCCCATATTATTAAGTTTGTACTAATGACTGTACAGTGTACACCTAATCAGAGTTAACGTTGTAATACGAGGTCTCACATGACACACTCGTTAATTGGCAAGCCGCACTGACGGTAATTTAATTAGGTTTCGTCTTACCACACTGTCGGGAAGATATCACATTTTTTTTGTAAAATATATAACTAAACAATTGGATTTCCCATCCCAATCAATAGTGTCTAGTTTAACATTAATAATTTAAATGAAATAGCAATCTTATAAATTATTAAATCCTAAATTTAACAATTCTAATAACCAAATGTTCTCTATAATTTCTCTTCTGTATCTAATATAAAAAAACAAGTTAATAATGTACAAAAATAATAATAATTGGTAGTAATGTAATATTACTAATAATAAATAAATTGATGTATGTAAATGTAATAACAACAATGTATTATTAAAATCAATAAAAGTACATGTAAAGATAGTTGCAATAATACTAAATTTTCAATAAATGAAGTAAAAATAAATGAATGTAACATAATATATTTTTGGAATGAATCTTATATTACACACTGATTGGCAAAAAATGTAAATAAAACATATTTTGTACAAATTTAGGTAATATTAAGAAATAAATTAGAAATCGATAAAAATGTAAAAAAAAAATGTTATGAAACGAATAATAATAAAAGGCTTTTTATTTTTTATTTTGAACTATTATTAGCGGAGTTTTTATTTTTAATTTTGAACTAAAATATCTCGCTGTATTAGATATAATTGCACGTATAAAAAAAACCTTTTCTGTAAATTATTATTGACTAGTTGTCCCGACACACGTTGTTCTGTCTTGACCTTTTCCAATATTTATCACCTTTTAAACCTATGAACATACACAATAATTGTGTATGACAAAGATAGACAAGACCATAATTAGCCAAATCGGTACAGCCGTTCTCGAGTTTTAGCGAGACATTGGAATTGCAATCCATTTTTATATATAAGATTGCGTCATAGTTACAAGGTATTTGAAATATTGTAAGCGTTATTTTATTATTAGAAAATGTCACGAAGATGAGCCAAATGTTTTGTGAATTTAATCGAAAAGAAGGATTATTTATTTATTGATGAGTGGTCAGTCAAACATAAATATATTTCATTACGCTACGTTTTTTTTAAACCAGCCCCAAAACGAACGTCTGCGTAACACTACGCTAAGTGGCCCCATACACGGTCCGGTTTTCCTTCAGTTCGGCCTGAACAGATGCAAAATCGTATCGTCTATGTGCAATTTCGAGATCGCATCAGTCGGCCGTATGGACTGAAGCGATTCGTTCCAGTGTTGCCAACTCTGTTTTTGCGAAACTACTAAACTCGCGTCGTTTTCTACAAAAAACTACTAAAAGAGTAACGATAACTATAAAAAAGCTATAATAGGAAATATTACATATTATATAGAAATTAAATCGGTAGCTTTAAGCGACTTACGGATGCGTGCTACTATGTGCTATTATTATAAGGTCATAATAGCACATAGAAGCAAGCCATTTTGCATATTATGATTACTGTCTAGCTATTTTCTACAAAACCACTAAATCACAACTAAATTCCTACTAAGGAAAATATAAAATACAAAATTTAGTAGTAAAACATTGTAAAACAACTAAGTTGGCAACATTAAATCTGACCTGTACGGATGAACTGAACGGCAATAAAATTGGACTGAACGGTAATAAAATTCGAGTGTAAAATAAAACCGGTCAAGTGCGAGTCGGCAAGATGAGTTCCGAACAAAATGTAAAAATCACGTTTGTTGTATGTGAGCCTCAAATTTTTATTTTATTTTGTTTTTAGTATTTGTTGATAAAACGGCAATAGAAATACCTACATTCATCATACATTTGTGAAAATTTAAACTGTCGAGCTATCATGGTATAAAAAGGTTAAGATACAGCCTGGCGACAGACGGACGATTAGCAAAGTCTCAGTAATAGGGTCCCGTTTTTACCCTTTGGGTACGGAACCCTAAAAATGGTACGTGGTCTAAAGAAATTTATTAAAGTTCATTGAGATATTTAAAACTTTAAAGCCACTATGGTTGATAAAATCTAAAGACTATTACTATAAAACAAAGAGAAATGATTTATATAACATATTTCTGGAAAAATGTATGACACAATGTCGATAGCGTGATTACAATTGCAGAAAAATACAATAAATAAATAAAATAATAGCCTAAACTGACCAAGAGCATGTCACGACATGACGTCTAAGGAGGGTTCCGTAACTATCAACGCACAATAGGTTTTCTTTGAATTACTACAAAGTTATTTTCATAAAGTTATTACAGAAACTAGGAGAGCGGCGGACAGACAGACGTACGGGCAGAGTGAAATTAAAAGGGTTCCTTAAGTAATACGGAACCCTAAAAACATGACCGTAGCTCGCGGCAATTTTCCGTGTATGTGCTCGAATCCGTTCAGGCCGAACCTTAGATTAAAACGCCTAGAAACCGGGTACGCGCGTGTAAAGTGAAGTAAATCATTTTGAGCCATATGGGCTCAGTTTGTTCGAACGACCCGTCAGTTGTCAAGGTCAAGCGCTAGTGCATACATATCCGACTATTTTTATTATTAAAAAAATTATGACGGTTTGTGTCGTTATTGGGTGTCACAATGCATCGGAAACGAATTAAAAAGCTTCGGACAATTTGACTTGTATTAAGTCAAATATTTAAAACATTTTAAAATAAAATCATATAATGTCGCCATCTTGCTGCCCTATTGTGAATTATGAAAGTGTTACTAGTAAAAATAAATTTATTTAAAAAATTTCATGGCTAAGTAATAGTTGCAACTAAGACAAAGTTTTATAATATTTTCTGTTTTTTTAATTATCAATTTAAAGTATTGCCCGTATTAAGATAATCCATATTACATTCCTTAATATTAGTTTAATATAAATAAAGTTCTCTTTGAATTACTACAAATAAAGTTCACAAATTGTGTTAAGATGGTTTAAAATGAAATATAAGTTATATTTTTACATCTCACGATATTAAGAAAAACAAATACAATAATTCCAATTTTAAGAGCACAGACTCCACAACTTTAAAGTTTTGTTTGTGTACGTGTCGGTATGTAATGCTTACGCCTACATCTATCTGTTTCTTGCTTCACATTGTACGATGCATTTGTTTGAAGACATCTAGGCGTTATTAATCTAAGGGCCGAACTGACGTCAGTTCGGTCGGATGCGATTTTCTCCGTGTATGTGCTCGAATCCATTCAGGCCGAACTGACGTCAGTTCTAACTGAAACGATAAGCCTCTCGTCAGTGGAGGCCTTTATACTTAGACGCGTGTAGTAGGTATGTAGGCTTACTTGCTCTAAATAAAAATATATAAATAATTTAGGAAAAACAAACATGGGACATTACAAAGATTAAATTAACTATTATGGGTACTAAATTTCAAATAAGTATCTTAATTTATATAAAAGTTATCACGTTTTTCCCTTTACAAGCCAGTCCTGTAAAGTACAGTTTTATGAGTTAGCTTAGTATAAATTGCTGGTATCGACCTGCTACCTAGAACCTACACTATTTCGATCTTTTCAAAATAATAATAATATGATTATTGATTGTAATCCGTTCCGATTCAATGTCATCAAAATGTAAACAAAAAAATAAAATTCAATTGAAATAATGTGACGGTGTATTTCTTTATTGCGCGGTGAATAAGTGACATTTAAATTTGAGGCATTACAGCCGCCCTTATTGAGCTTTGTTAACTTAAGGTTATTCAAAATCAATTATCGGATTATATTGATATAACAATCAATACAGTTATTTTGGTTTTATTATTATGATCCACTGCTTATGTCAAGACGTTAAGGCAGAAAAATAATTAGATAATTGATAATCTCAGATTAATAACTATAACTTATTAAATAATTCGAAAAAAAATGTATACTTAATAAAAATACATTGCGATCTCTAAGGCGCTGAGGTCATTAACCTAATAAAACAGGATATATCAAATATTTTGCCTGAATAACATCAGTACAGCTGTGTAACCTCCAGCACCTTCGAAGAGCGTAATGTATTTTTTTAAATTATTAATCTGCCTAAATGTCTTGTCGTAGGTAAGCAGTAGATCATAATATGCCCAAAACCCTTATACTTATTTAGATTATAATCGGAACGGAGAATAGGTATATTATGTTATGAGGCCGTAAAAATTTACTATTTAGTGACGTGACAGTTTTATTTTTTATTATGTATATGTAGTATATTACAAATAACGTCCTACCTTGTTATCATTAATTATCGTCAAACAAGAAATGATTATTTCTTGTTGACAAAACAAACAAATAAACGATTATTTTTATTTTCCTTTGCAGACATTCAGACGGATATTCAATGTAATCAGCACACAAATATGCACTGTAGCCGTCTCGCTCACGCTGTTCAACACCGTAAGGCTACCGAGAGAGGCGTCGAAGTACGGAGAGCTAGCCTACCTAGTAGTATACTCATTTTGGCTGTTGGTTGTGGGAGTATCCACGGCGGTGCTGCAACTGGCCATGGGTCAGCTCAGCCAACAAGACCCTGTAGGAGTATGGAGAGCCGTCCCTATATTGCGAGGTAAATATTTTGTAAGTATTCAATGTTACTATGTTATCTGCAATCTTTACGAAGAATGTGGTTTATGTCCTTGTGTATAGGTATAAAATAAGAACTAGTTCGCTCGACACACGTTGTTCTGTCTTAATGATGAACAGAATTAATGGTAACAAGGTCGTCAATAGAAGCTCTAAATCGCCATACCATATCTAAATAGCCATACTTTTAAAATGGCTGCCGGGAAATCTTCTCGGGAAATCTGCTCGATCAAAAATGATCAAATTTTCAAGTAAATAACTGAACGAAAAAAGAAACTATTTGTCTTGGACCGCCATGATGTGGAGTAGTAGACATTATTGTAAGACTATTTGACATTGAAATAAGAAAACGTTTCTAGTTTAGCGGTCAAAAGAGGCCATTTTGTGAGCTCATGCTCGGGAAGAAAGAAATCTTGTTTCTCATTACGACGATGCATCGACCTTGCTACCTTACAATAAGAACTACTTTGCTCAGAATGGTATTAATGTTTCTTCAATCTGTCATTTCGTCGACTCTACGGTGTTTCTAGGGTGCGCATGCTAAGCCTGCAGGTCACCTATTGAGACCGGCCGATTTTTTTGAAGTAAAGGGAACAGATAAACAAAACGCAAATAAACAGAAAGTCATGTGACAAATTGAACACAGTGAATAGTTAGTATGGGAAAACTCAATCGACTTTTTTGGAATTTTTCATGAAATTTTTCCAATATTTCTCAACGTACAAACCATTCCTAAACTTCCACAATTATTATTTCACGACCAAAATTAGCTAAATCTACAGGAATCAGGAAAAGACTGGGAATATAAACTTATCAAAAATCAAATGATGCAGTTTTAGTCCTCATCACATTATGTAGGCACGACGATTAGTCGTTACTTGGTTCTAGTTATCTCTTTTGAAAATTTTGCTAAGTTTGAGTATAGAACTCGTACACATAAGACGTAGTTTGTGTATTAACAATTATGAATGAAATCCTTGAAGGCTGTTTGAGAAGATATTAAGTCCAAAACTACAAGTGTCGAAGCCCGAAAACAAATCCGCGTATATTTACACACATTATGTACACATATTTGTTTCTAAGCGTTCCAGCATGGCACACGTATATTCTTTACGACCAATGAGTAATGATTATATTATTATTATTATTATTCTATGACATATGCCTGCATCTAGGTATCACAATATATCACGCAGGTGAATACATCATTATTATTATATAAATACGTAGTGTGTTTCACGTATAGTAACAAGTATAGTAAAAATAACTCCCCACACCGATTTCGGTGATGGTGGCCGGTTTCATTGTAACCAGGCCAGTTACGCAGGAGCAATTTTATGGTGCCCAAGTGTGTGCGCAGTATACAAGAGCACTCTCTCTTCCTTTACTCTCATAACCCAGTGGGACGGTTAGCCCACACGACTGGCGAGAGATCAGGCGCAGGGGTCTTACCACGACGTCTAATAGGAGTGTTACTTTATCATTACTTTGGAATTTCATATAAACAAACATGATCTCTATTTATATAAACAAAAAGATATTTTTAATTTGGGCGAAATCCTAAATCCAAAATAAAGTAATGTTAAAGTTATACTGCTATAAGACCGCATGGCATAAGCCTGAGGTCCGACTTTTTACATCTTTTGTGTCAGACAATCAGGTGCCTGCATTGTCCTATCCAAACTTTTTGTTGTCCCAATGCGGGAATTGAACCCACGACCTCCGAGATGAGAGCCAAGCTCTAACCACTAGACCACGGAGGCTGTAAACTATAATAATGATGATATTAATGGGTAATTACGGTAACTACTATTAACCAGATCTATAGAATATAGAATAGGCGCTGCCTGGAATTTCGCGGTGAGCTGCGCGGCGGCGGGCGGTGACAGCAGCGGCGACGCGTACTCCAATGTTCACTCTGCAAAATAGGAACGATTTAGTTCTTATAACCTTACATACCTACAATTATATGGGATTATTCCGATTATACACAAGGCAGCAATTTGACAACTTGACACTCGCTCTATTTTCAGCTCTGTTGTATTAGAGTTATATTTACAGTGCTGTTATTACTGAGACCGACGGAAAAAACCGCTCGTAGGAACGTAGGCTAACGCTCGCTCGTTTTTTCCAGGTGTTGGTCACTTGAGGTTGCTGACGTCATATCTATGCTGCGCCTACAGCATGATCTACGTAGCGCTCGCTGCTGCTTATATCATTTGGATCGGGAAAGGGACTTTCCCTTTGCGGGATTGCACAAAACTGCACATCACACTTGTAAGTATGATTTATTTTAATATTATTGTATTAACGACCATGTTATATATTTGTTGTTGTACTGTGGTGATGTGGTCGTATTAACAACTATGGACGATTACACATCACGTCAAACATGGACCAAGTTCTCGAAGAACTCAACACAGTCCCAGTGTTACGGGTACCGAGCAACGGAAATATATTTGACACTTTTATACTATTTAACATTTTTAATTTTATAATAGGTAAAAGGTAGGTAGCACATATTTATTACACGTCCAGGACCCAGGAACGGAGAAAATATTTTTGTTCCTTGGTGGGATTCGAACTCGCCACTCAACGACTGAGCCACTGCAGAGGTCGTTACATATTATCATAATAACACGTACCTGCTATTGTAACTATTGACAATCATTTTCTTTAAGTCGTCTTATTTATGGTTGTATTTAAAAAAAGATAACATTACCATAGTCAATGTTTACTTTGCTGGGTTCTAAAGTAATAATAATATTGTTGAGGGTACCTTTATGTGTCAGACACTTTTGCTATCAACGATTTTTATTTTTACCTTCAAAATTAGGATTTATTTTCTGCGGAAAATTAAGCAACATCTAAATACAACGACATTCAATAAATTGTAATACTAAAAGTATGTTTGTCATTCAGACAAACTTTAGAGCGCAAATTCAAAAATACAAATTTCCGCCTATAAGATGTAAAAAATAAAGCAACTTCTTTTGTTATAACGGAAAAAACATTCAGATAATTGGAATGTTGACAATGACAGGAAACTGACATCAGCTTAACGGAAAAATACTTTAGATTAAGCAGTTTGACCATCTTCGTAATTTGGTCGTATTAAATGACGCAGACCTCGTCATCAGTTTCGTTCACCTCGAGTACGTTATAGGTATGTCACTCTCTTAGTAGGGGATTTATATGGGTCGATTGTCGCTACACGATTTCCGCAGCATGGTAAAAATCTACCGTGGAAATGACAAGTTTGCTAGATCGCAAGGCAATTTTGCCTACAAAAATGACATCCGCCCATGTAAATCAAAGTAAATCCCTTAAGCATTCGATTTCCTCGACAGTATTATTACAGACACCTGTAAATAATACTAAAATATGTACTTATAATCCGGAGTACCTACTTACTACGTCTTATAGATCGATCTAAATATATTTTTTTTTACAGAATGGATACGAAAATAAAATGAACGCAACTGAATGTTTTAAGTAAGTATAGCAACTAAAATATCTTATACTTTAAACGAGACGATCTTGCATAATAGGTATTTACCTATGAAATTGCCGTTCTGCAGTACTGGCCATTTCAAATCAAAATAATTTTTGTTTGGCTAAAAATTATAATTTAATTTTTTTTTTAAAACATGGAGTTCTTTTTTCAAAAGTAGTCATTTGTTTATTGATTAGTGTTATATTTACATTACAAAAAAATTCAATACCCGAGAGGCAGTATAAAATGCCTTTGAAGAATTTGTTGCCCCCCGTCCAGCTGATTTCTTTAAGAAGCGCATCAATTAACTGCCACTGCGTTGGCAAAGATGCATTGATTGCATGGGGCATACTTCGATAAATAGAAATAAAAAATACATGAAAAAAATTCGTTTAAATTTTTTCATACAAAACGGCAATTTCATTGGTAAAGACAATTCAGATTGCAATCAATGCATCTTTGCCAACGCAGTGGCAGTTAATTGATGCGCTTCTTAAAGAAATCAGCTGGACGGGGGGCAACAAATTCTTCAAAGGCATTTTATACTGCCTCTCGGGTATTGAATTTTTTTGTAATGTAAATATAACACTAATCAATAAACAAATGACTACTTTTGAAAAAAGAACTCCATGTTTTAAAAAAAAAATTAAATTATAATTTTTAGCCAAACAAAAATTATTTTGATTTGAAATGGCCAGTACTGCAGAACGGCAATTTCATAGGTAAATACCTATTATGCAAGATTATGCAAGATTTATTCGGTATCACGGCAACGGCTACAAGTATTACCATGAAATTTAGTATGCAGGGTGTCTTGGGGGAAAAAAATCAATCTAGCTAGTTATTATCCCCTTGAAACTACGCATTTTTAAGCAATATATATTTTTATTTCGTCGTGCAACAATATATTATCAATAAGTTCGATTCTCTTACGTCAGTCTGATTGGCAGCTTGGTATGCGTACCTACATATAATTTTTGCATTGTTTGGAAATTCGGAATGTGGTGGGTTCGAGTCCTGGTAAGATAAATATTTTTGTGATTCTCATTATTTCTTTTATATATTTTTTAAATTATTTTATCGTTCTACTAAAACACCGAGCAAAGCTCGGTCTCCCAGGTACCTTATATTAAAATCAAACCATAAACATTTATTATTATTATTCATATTATTTTTCCAATTAAACTGAAAACTGAAGAACCATAATAATATAATATATCGTATTTTTATGACATGAAATTGGAAACGAGCAAATGGATTCGCCTGATGGCGAGTGATAATCGCCTCCCATAGACACCAAAAAAACTAGATAAGTTACAAATGGTCGAGTACCTAAGTCCATACAATAATTTGTCTCATATTACTTGCGTATACGTCTTAGTCTTGCAAGTAAATTTACTTTTTACTTTGAGAATAAGTGATAATGCTTACTAGAGCCATTACTTCTTACATAAATGTTATACACATAATACCTATCTATATAAATAAAGGTGAAAGTTACAAATGATTGACGCTAGATAGATTACTCATTACTTATTACGTAAGGAAAGGTACACCGATACTATTTAGACTAACTTGTCAGGAAATTGCATAAAGTACAAAAATTTTGCAATGTGCCTGAATTAACGATGTTAAGAAATTAAACGAGAATTATGGTATGGTGGTAATATGGAAATATGGAAATCAAACTGTCCGTCCGTGTCGCAGTATAATTGCTATAATATTATATTTTCAGTAAAGTCTATGTTCATGTTTGCGGCAAGTCTCAAATAAAATGTATGAAATAACGTGTAAATATCTACAAATATTGTCCTACATGATGCCTACCACCGGTAGTCATATTATAGAATTCTATAAGTGTTATTTGATAAATAACCTACATGTTTTTTTTTTGTTAAGTTTGACTACTGAGTAGGTTGTCGCGTTGCGATTGCTTGTATGCCGTCTGCGCTGAGTTTTAGGTAGGTACTAGTGGTACCATAACATGACCTGTTTACATAGTGGTAAATAGGTCATGTTATGGAAGCCTCTGGAATGTTATTGGTATCTACATTAAAAGATACCCTTTTAAATAGAAAATTCAGACATTACTCACTCCTGAAATGGGCCTTTGGTGAGTTTCAGTATAATAAAAGTTAAGAGTTAATAGGCTTGATTTTAACAATGCCAGACTGGTAGAAGTACTAAAATAAACTCAGTCAGAAGCCAATTATTGTCAACTAGGATCAGCTCTGGTTCAGTAACCAAATTTTATTAGATGGAATAAAGGCCTCTCTGATGCCATCATCATGACCACAAACGTGCCTCTTGGGCTCTTGTCATGTCAATGTATGGTGGGAACGGATGTCCACCACACTAGCTTAGTTGACCGCCTTTAAAATTGTGTTTTTGAAGATCTTTAGTCTTCTCAGACACGTGGACAAGGCTTGTTTTCCTTTTCCGTTTAAGCGTTCAGGCGTCACAACTGTCATAAGCCTCAACCCTGGTTCGAATCTCCACTCTATCGACAGTAAAGGATCTACAACTAGGTGTGCCATGGTCTGATATTACATGAATATGAATATAATTAATACACGACCAGTACATGAATATAATTAAAAGGACATAAAAAGTCAAATAAAATTCAATTCCGACCATTTGATGCAAACAAAACATTACCATGCTAAATACTCGTCAAATTATCCTCCGGTCGGCATAAATAAATGTTAATTGGCATAAAAATATAGCATTAACAATTTTCAGCTCGACGTTTTTGGCGCCATTCACCGAACAGCCGCAGTATCTCGGCGTAATGGCGATTATTATATTCGTTTTATGGTTCTTTGTGCCCATTATGTAAGTATAATACTATTACACTGTTTTAATAAACAGTTATAACGCGGTAAATATAAATTCACTGAGATATTTCTATTGAGGCGACAGTTTAATGATTGTAGAATTTCTAAAGTGGGTGATAGACAAACGGGCAATAGACTGCAGTTTTACTCGCGACTCGTGTAGCGCGTAATGCCCGCTATACATGTAACGATAAAACTGCAAAAGTGTAACGGTGTAAACCAGGGGTTGGCAACCTTTTGGCAGACATGGGCCACATAGTGAAAAAATTGATAAAGTAGCCACACTTGGAAGATAAATTTGTACCTAATTGATATCTACCTATTGTAGGTAGGTATGTAATATTAAAAATGCAAAATTATTTACTTGTAATTAAATTACTACAGATGACAAACTATGAAGACAAAATGAGGAGAAAACTAATTTAAACAAAAACTTTTACCTACTTAAAAACTAATTTACTTACATAAAGGAATTAAGATAATTTTAAAATACATATTTAGGCCCGCGGACCATCACACTGCACATTGCCGACCACAGGTTAAGCCGAACTGTGTAGTTTTATCGTTAAGTGTAGCAGAAGTCAAACAGACCTCCTAATAATGAAACACGAGCCTGTTGTATGTGTGTATTAAGACAGTATGCATTGATTCACGGGCGAACTTTACCGACAAGCAGTAAAACCGCGGTCGTATTCGTTAGTCGATCACTTACTTAACTATAGTTGAGTTTCTAACAACTATTATCGGTAACGTTATGAGGAACTATCTTGGAATACTTATTGCGTATAGCTTTACGCTTAATTAATGCGACTGGCAATATAGACAGCTGACATCGCACAGTGTACTAAAGACCGGCAAAATCGAAAATTTTCCGTTCTGCTCAATTATGGATGGGCACTGAGATGACGAAGGCAAGGGTAGAAAGTTTCAGTTGCCACTTCGCTTTAGTTTTGGTGCTATACATTAATTAAGAAAAATTTTATATTATGAAGAATAGGTAAATATTATAGAAAATATCTTTTACACTTTTCCAGGTTGCTCTACCTCCAGAAGTCAATGAAGGCGTCACTTATTATGCTATCGTCTATGATAACAGTAATAGGGATCGGCCTTTGCACTTTCGTATCTAGCACACAGAATCTGACTTCGCTACTTGGCAGCGAGTATTGGACTGCGCTGTCGCAGCCGGACATATGGCACAGCGCGATGGTTCAGGCGCTGCTGTCATCGCACATCGTCAGCGGATACCTGATCAGCTCGGGCGGGACGCTGTACAAATATTCTGATGTACGATGGTAAGTTGATGTTGTATCATATTATCTACTAGATGTTGCCCTCGGCTTCGTACTCACAAAAGTTTATATTGAGTAAACCGTACCTTGTGTCGCGATAAAAAGTAACCTATGTCCTTCCGCGTGGTCTAATCTCTGTCAAATTTCATCATAATCTGTGCAGTAGTTTCGGTGAATAGTCAATGCAAACAAAAAAACTTTAACTCTTTATAATATTAGCATAGATAATATTTGATAATCGCCTAATAACTTCTCTTAAATGTTATAAGAGTCGATTTTGTTAATAAGTTTCACAAGTTGAATGGCGAAAGTGAGGCATACTTTATTTTTCTTTGCGAGTCGATAATAAACCACACCCGCCAGTTTCAACGGCTACATGACGACTAACTGACGTGTAATGTCACTGTCATCTGTGACGTCAATGCACGAGATAATACAAATACCCGCATATACTACATCCCTTCTTTATTTTAATTTATTTTGTGTATGTATAAATTCTACTTGCATTCAGTCATAAAACATAATATACTATATTTCTTTTAAAGAATAATTTATTTATATTTTTGATAAAAGGTTAGGTTTAGATAAAAGGCACCCTATCGAGTTTATTTTGCCGGTTCTTCTTCTGTTTACATTCCGAAAAAAACTTGTTAAATTTAATTTTGAAATTTTTTTTTTTTCATTTTCATACTTTTTGTATGGCACTTACCATCTTTGCCCATAGACCGTCTTATCCCATCTGACAAAATCAGGAGATTGTGTAAGAGGCCTTAAATGATAAGCATGGGCTTATCATTTAAGGCCTCTTCAAGACTGTACAAGACTGAAAGCATCAGCTATTAAATTTTTCTTAGAAGCAAATTTTAATTTAACACATTTAAGTGAACTCTATTTAGCAAAATTTTACTGACATAGAGAAAAATAATATTCAAGGAAGAATATTGTTTGTAATGTATGTTTACATTTCTTATCCAGAAACAATGCTACCATTCCTAGATTCTTAGAAAAATCTAAGGTCCTGAAAGCTGCACGCAATATGACAAGATACAAAGAGCCTCAAGAGGTTAAAGCTAAAATGATAAATTTAACCTTTCTATTTGATATTTTTTCAGGACGTCGACATTTGTAATAATAACAAACTTTCTGTCTGGATGGTTGTGGGTGTTTCTGTGGCAGTCAATAAATACTGGGGGTGATAGCGATAAGAGTTTCATAGCCATTTTAGTTTTAATATATCAGTCGTCTGTGGCGGAGAAACGGCCAAAACAATGGCCATTACTGGCATTTGGCATAGTCTTAGCGTCCGGAATAATTACTCTGGTAAGTTTGTTTTGGAATAAGATCAGAATATGAGCAGGCGGAGCGCTTAGTTGTAAGCGATTACTGCAGCCCATGGACCATGCCGGCTGACCTATCAGTGCCGATTCATTTGATATCATCTTACTTATCTTATGATTTTTTTTAAAGAATTAAAAAAAAACATCGCATATTAGTTGCCCATTTACCAAAAACTTATATCGAAGCTAAATGTCTTCTCAGGCAAGCGTTATTTTATCCTACTCATGCCAATTTCTACGTAGTCACCTTAAATTCCTAACATATTTTGTGCTGGGACATTTGACGAAACTAATTAAGTTATAAAATAATTTAACAAAGTTTTGCAATATAATTAGGAATAAGCACAATCTTTAGCCAGAATCTTACAGATTAAACTCGAGAAAACCTTGCAGGCAGCTGCCACATTCGCTTAGCTTATTAAAATTAGCATGTGGAACTGTTGCCAAGCCAATTACAATATTATTAAAGGGTTTCAAAGAAAGTATTATATTTAATACTGCTATGTTTATTAGATACTTGCGAGTAGTTGGAATGGTGATTCTATTTAATTAAAAACAGTTTCTTTTTCATCTACTAATTTTGTGTTCCTGGGAGAATATCTCAATAATTCTGGTTTTGTTCATATGGAGTTAATGGTACATCACCAAGTAACAAAAAATTGCTCAAATTAATTATTGTCGCCCCTAAATATGCGGCTATATGCTCCAACCTGCTCACTGCTTAGCCTACCCCCAAATCCTAAATCTCTTCCAATAAGATTACATTTTTTTTTAGTAAGTAATTAACTTATTAGTACATGATAAATTAATATATTATACATGATAGACAAAGTTTAATATAATTATGCACAGTTGCAAAGTAATTGCAATCTTTAATAGCAACAGATGTGTAAAAACATGAATCGTTTAAGTATTTATTAATTTACTGAGACAAACATTATCTGCATTTTCAGCTAACACTTCTATACCCTGTATATCACAAACTGAACCGCATCGCTGGTGACAATTGGCGGACGTTCGCAGCGGCCACCTCTGCCCTGGGTACCGTTGTTACCGTCGCCATATTGGCGCAGGGTCTGAACGCGGCGGCCATCTTGGATGACCTGGTGTTGCCAGTACTGGCAGTCTTTACAACAGTCGTGGAGGTTGCGGGCTTTGTATTTATTTATGGTAAGTTTTTTCATGTCGAGCAAAGGACTTTTAGACTAATTATTTTGTGAGTTCAAAAAACAAGAACGTTAGATACGTGGCTAATGAATTCTGTTTTCACTTTTGAGCAATTGTAATGTTTGAAGAAGCAATAAAAGTATCATAAGTTTGCAATCACAGGTCAAAGTTTTCTAGATTCCCAACATTTAGAGTCCATTTAACAGAGAAAGTATACCTATTTGCCTTAAATCATTATATTTTTCAGGATTATTTTACCTCTCAGTAGATATAGAGTTTATAACCGGAACGCATTTACCCTGGTTCTGGCTGATGATGTGGTGGATGACGCCTATCCTCCTGATGGGTGTGTCGGGATGGTGGCTGAGATCCTTGCTTCGTGCAACGTGGGGTAATGGCCAGACGTTGTGGCCACTGGGTGGAGTGCTCATTGGAATATTGGTGATCATGATCATACTAGCCGGAATCGCGGTGGCAAAAGAGGAGCAATTTAACCTTTTTTCGGTAAGTGTCCGATGCTACAAAATTTTAAATTATTATGTTATGTACATGAGACAAGAAGGCTATTCATGATAAATACCCATCACAGGAGAAAGAAAGCCCAGGAGTTGACTCTATTATGCACATCTTCTAATCAATAATGAAACATAGTTAGAAAATATTTTAATCTGATTATGTGATTATGAATCACTAATTTAATATATTATAGAAAGAAAAAATGATTTTAGTGTCATAGTTTAATTGGTAGGCACTTAATGTAAGCATTTAATAAAAGTTGATCTACAAACCTGTACTTATGTAAATATGCGTAAACTGCTCATGATAGTATACAAGCTAATTACAATGAATAATTTGTTTGCAGAAAATTAAGTCAGCTTTCCGTCCTTCAAGATTATGGGGCCCAGAGGAACCTATGTCAAGATATATTTGGATGTCACAGCGTTCACTTAACGAGAATTCAGAATATGATTACGACGTAGACACAACTGCGTTTAGTAACATAATTAATAAATATAACGTAAAAAACAACGAAATAAAACACGATGGCTGGTCTCCGAACCAAGACATATATGAAAGTGCTAAAATTAAGAAAAAATCTGATATAATGAAAAGGAAAAATGACCTTTATTCTAATAATGAAGCTATTTATTCGATTCCAGTAAATTTTGAGAAAAATCCTATGGATATCTACAACAGTATCTGCATTTCGAAAGAAGAAGTAGGTGGACCTGTATGCTGTGATTGCAATAGACATTTTCAACTAAAGGTGCCTGATCTGAGGAACAACGAAATATCGACTAGTCTATAACATCATTCTGGGTACAACGAATATTCTCTAGTCGAGTTACTTTTATATAGATACGTAATTATGAACAAATACAAGTTAAATTATTATTATCGATGAGTCTTGGTATTTTATTTACAAAATTAGTGATCTCAGTTTACTGCTTTTTTTTCAAAGTAGAAACAAGTTCATCATCATCGTCAGCCCGTAGTCGTCCACTGCTGGACATAAGCCTTTCCCATTTCACGCCACCATACCCTGTCCTCTGCCTTCCGCATCCAACCGCTTCCCGCAACTCTCTTTAGGTCGTCGGTCCACCTTGCGGGAGGTCGTCCTACGGGGCGGGTTGTTCGCGGTCTCCACTCCAAAACCTTTCTGCCCCATCGGCCATCGGCTGCTCACAAATATGTCCCGCCCATTGCCACTTCAATTTGCTTATCCTGAAGGCTATGTCGCTGACCTTTGTTCTGCGTCGGATCTCCTGATTCCGAATTCTATACTTCAGAGAGACTTTGAGCATAGCCCTCTCCATAGCTCGCTGAGCGACCTGGAACTTGTTGACGAGGCCTGTTGTGAGTGTCCACGTCTCGGCTCCGTAGGTAAGGACCGGAAGGACGCACTGGTCGAAGACTTTCGATTTAAGGCACTGGGGCAGTGGCGACTTAAAGATCTGGCGAAGCCTTCCGATTGCTGCCCAGCCCAACTGAATTCTTCTGTCAGCTTCCTTGTCGAAGTTATTCCTACCCAGTTGGACAATCTGATTTTCGTAGTCCACAATCGCAATACAAAGAGGGCGATTGTATACCTCGGTCTTTTGTACGATCTGCCGCAGTATGTGAATGCGGTCCACCGTACTGTAGCCTTTTCGAAACCTAGCCTGTTCCGGGGGCTGGAAGTCGTCGAATCTTCGGGCAAGATGGTTCAAGATGACTCTTGAGAACAGCTTATAGACATGGCTCAAAAGTGATATCGGTCAGTAGTTCTTTAGGCGCGTTTTATCACCTTTCTTGAAGAACAAGATGACCACACTTCTGGAACAGCCTCCGGCATTGTGCCTTTCTGAAGGACGGTATTAAATAGCTTCCGTAGCTGGTCTAGGACTGGACGTCCTCCAGCTCTTAAAAGCTCAGTTGTAATACCGTCATCTCTAGCTGCCTTGTTGTTCTTGAGCTGCTTAAGACCCATCTCGAGCTCTGTACTCTCGAAGTCCGGTAGCTCGTCCGTGAAGTGGCGGGTTAGTTGGGCACGTTTATTGTCCCTATCGAGAGTTGTGGGTTTCGGTTCATGTGAAGAGTACAGTTGTTCCTAAAAGATCTCAGCTTCAACAAGTAGATCCGTTTTCGATGTGACGACTCGACCATTAGATATCGTCAGCTTCGTCAGATAACTCCTTCCCAATTGCTTAGCAAATACTTTCGAGTCTTTGTTTCGCCTTATTGCATCTTCGATTTCTCGAGCCACTTTTTTATACGCTTATTGAGAAGGTGACACTATGACGAATCTGCCATCTCCCGTCTCTGTTGCATGAGACTGTTCTGCTTGGACTGTTGATCTTGGACACCTTACTCCCATATACGTTACGTAAATAATACGTTTCCGTTGGCAAAATGCCTCTCCCACCTCTCGGACAATAGTCTTGAATTTTGAAAAAATTGACACATTGATTAACGTCCTCCGTGGTTTCCAACAAGCTGAACCGATTCTCTAATTCCTGGAATTTTTGTGATCCCGCAGCGATATGGTACAGTGACGGTCGGAGCACAGACTTCATCAGACGATTGCTCTCAGTACGGAAGCTTATATTCATAGTGCCACGTACAAGTCGGTGATCACTACCAGTATTAAACCTGTTGATCACTGTGACATCTTTGAATATACCTAATATTCCTCCTATTCATCATGATGAAGTCTATCTCATTATTGGTCACACTATCGGGGCTCCACAAGGTCCATTTCCTTTGAGGTTTCTTCTGAAAGAATGAGTTCATCCGAAAAAGCCTCTGGGCTTCGAGGAAATTGACCAGCATCTGTCGACCTTTGGTTTCTGCTACCAATACCGTGTGAAACGATCACCGATTCCCCGCGTTTTTGTACTTCCACTTTAGCGTTGAAGTCCCCATAACAACAGTGAAGTGAGTCTTGGTGGTGTTATGAATGGCCTTGGCTATATCTTCATAGACGGCCTCGACTTCATCTTCAGACTATGCCGACGTGGGAGCATAAACCTGGACTACCTTTATATAATATCTCTTGGTAAGTCTGAGAACGAGGTATGATACCCGCGTAGACACACTGCTGATTTCCATCACATTGTTACAGAGAACTTTATTGATCAATATGCCAACCCCGCCTTGGGACGTCCTATCGCCCTCCCGATAGTAGAGTAGGTGACCAAATTCCAGGGTTATCATGTCCTCCCCCTATCTTCGGACTTCAGACAACCCTAGGATATACCAGTTAATTTGACCTTTGAACTTTGACTTGAGCTCAGCAATATATTCGTCTTCCCTCAGCGAACGAGCATTATATGTAGCCAAATGTAATTGTTGGTGGTGGCCGTAACCCTCCCGGGGATTCTTCACACCCTCCACCCCGCCGTGACGTGACGCCGTTGAGTTGAGGGCCGTTGTATTCTGGCGCGTCTCATTGGGAAGAATTGCCCTTACTCGCCGCGCTGGGCAAGGGCGTATTGGCGAGGGTTTCATTAGTAACAGAGTTTTCCTTCTCAGTGTGCTGACGATCTTGCACGCATATTTGTACCTTAGTACAAAGGTCGTGTACATCGGGTGTCGTACGACACCTCGATGGGAATGAGGGAGGTCCTTTTCTACTCTGCTGGGGACCACACGGCCATACAAACAAACAAGTTGTATAGAAGCAAATAATATTGTTATGACTAGTTTCAACATACAAAAGACACAAAAAGTTATTGTGTCCAGAAATATAACCTTGTTTGATATATTATCGGAAAATCTTCTGATCTGAAACGGATAGTACACAAAGTTAAATAAAAATATAATCGTTGAGCAATGAGGAAAATCTGGAGTAATGAAAAATGGGTTAAGTTTTTTACATAAATCTAAAAAAATGTCTCAACTTTTATACAACTTTTTCATGTTCTTAGAGTTGTTCGAACAAGAAAAGGTAAAGGTTGTATTTATTGCTTAGATTAAAACCTTCAATGGGAAAGTTGTATTCTATTGTGAAGCAGACAAAATCGATTACAATAATAATATGTTTATTTTCCTAATTTTACTGTCAATTTAAATATAAAATGAAAAATAAATCACATACAATAATAATTCGAACAACCACAAGGTATTAAAAGCGGATATAAGAGTGAACACAAGTACTTGGATGATAATGATAGTAACGCATAACTTGTTACCAAAATGGTTTGTCGGACAACATTATTACTTCCACATAAGTTTGAGCCCCAGAGACTAATCTACACAAGTATATGGCGCTGATTCTGATCAATAGCTCCCGAGGGAGACAAATTATATAATTTGTAATACGTCTCCTCTCGCTTCAGGAAAAATCGGTGTGTCTTAAGATAAAACGTTACCGGTGATTGGATACAATCAATTCACAATTTGTTAGCGAATTGAAAACTGATTGTTTTAAAATGTTTCTGATGACAAAGTTTGTTGAGGTATAAAAATTGCTTGTCGATTAAAGGTTTTTTAATAATTTGGTTCTCAATGATAGCTTGTTGATACAGTTTTTAAACAATTTTTATTCCGTTGTTTTAAAATAATTGTTGAATTTTTTTGTATTTTCATTGGTCATTCCAGTTCCGTTTTACTTTAATATACCTAGCTTTTTTCTACTTAATCCAAAAGTTCATAACATTATCATAAACATTTGAGTCCTTGGTTTTATTATTCTTATCTACTTCATCTTGTGGGGTAAAATCCGTTAGCGATTTTCCCGGTAAAAATGTAATAACTGGCATATATGAAATGTTTCGAAGGGAGCCGTGAGTAACTGTCCCATTTGTTGCCGTCACGCGACCTGACCTATCTGATTGTGTGAGGCGTCTCGAAATGGGCTCCTTACTTTATGTCTCCATACTTAGTTACAGCAGTTTTGTGAGGCTTAAAATTTGATATATTTTATAGTGATGTTTTTTTTTTACTTGAGTAAATGGCATCTGGGATTTTTCAAGATTAGTTTTGATTGCTACAACGTAGAAGTATATATTTTATTTACATTGTTTTACACATTACATTACATTGGTCGTACAAGCTTTATTTTTAAATTAATTTATTGAACAGAAAGCTGTAAAATTGCAGTAGGCTTTTGCATTTGTGAGTTCTAACTCACGTAACATTGCATTTTTAATTTTTAAATCTTTATCGTCGTATTAAGTGAAATCCAAGCTTTAAGTTTATCTTTCATTCAAATGTTACCTGCCTAGATTCTGTAGGTAGATGAAATGCTGTAATATTTACTACTGTAACATTTAATCCTAATGAGTAATTAAAACTAAGCACAAACTGTTGGACAATTTCAGTCTCCCGACCGAAAAGTTTAAAATGCCCAAAATTGTTAAAGAAACATCTTTTATCTAATTTCGAAAAGGTAAAGTATACCCGGAGGCGTTATTTAACCCTCATCAAATAATTTACATGAAAGCTACTCAGGATGAAACGAATTGCACGTTAAGTAAAATAAAAACTTCACATATTTTGTTTACTGCCTTCTTTTACGGCGTGTAAACCTACACTAAAGATGATAAATTATGTTAAACCTGGAAGCTGGAATATCTTAAACATATTTCAATAGCAGACATCTAACATTGTTTTATAAAGCTTTAACGTTTATTGCCTTAAATAATTTTATAAATCATTTATTTCCAATATGTTATTAATACTGCTAATAGGTCAGACGATAGATTTAGTAAATTATTATTACTGAAGTTTTGCGCAGACGAAAATTGTAGGCACTTTTACGTAATACCTATCCAGTTTCCCTTAAAAATACTGGTAAATCCTACGTTATGTTTTAAGAAAAAATTTAATAAACCCAAACTACATCAAAATGTTCTCAAGTATTCAAGAATTTTTATTCATAGCGTCAGCTTTTACAAATTTATGAAGAATTCGAAGAGAAATACTTGGAGTTAAGTGACGTCGTGAGTCGTGGTGCAGGTAAATTTTTGAACAGTAATTAAGGCGGAGCTGCAGTTGACGACAGGTGGCGTCTCATTTAAGTTTGCAGGTTGATGTACACTTTAGGTTATAACCTGGAAATTTCTTCCCTAATAAATTTCTTCTTGTTGAAATTCAATTCGTGGATTAATTTAATACGAATTTTTCAATGTAGCAACATTTATAGAAGTACCACGGTTGCACTATATTAGTACGCTTACACACGCGCCGTAGCAATGAGCGGCGCGGCGTATAGATTTTGTGCCGCAGCACCAGCGCTGGCAAGTTTCATACAAATAAAGGCACTTACCGATAAAAACAGTATGTAATGAGTAATGATGAAGGCTCAAAATATAAGCACAGTTTACATCGTATCTTGTAACCTGCATAATTTCAGTAGCTTTTACCAGATTCTTCGACCGCGGTAAATTAGATTTTACACGATATCCTTATAATTTATAGCCTATTGATACTCAATAATATTATGTCTCTGTATTAGCATAAGTAGATGAACTCCAAGAGACGTTGTTGTAGAATGCTATTATTAGGTTAAAGATTTTTTTAAATTAGTTCAGTTGATCCAGAGATTACTCCCAACGACGCGTTGTAGGGAGTAATTTCTGGATAAAGCTCTTCCTCTCTTTAACCTCTTTATAATAATAGTTTAGATAATTTTTAGACATAGATATGTTATGTCTGTAAATTTTGGATTCAATGCATTTTCATCATTTTAGTAAAGAACTGTCATGAGTTCAAAAGTACCCATATATTATTGTCTAAATTTAATTATTTTTTATTTGCCTAATTAAATATATTAGATGATACACTGGTTTTATAAAATATACATTAATCAGATAATAATATATAATAATATGTTGTGAAAAATGAAACACCAGAAAATAGCAAACATAATGATACTTTGTCGCCCTGTTAGGCTTGAACTAAGAACATTAGATATTGTAATATAGTAATGAAAACTAAAGTTAAAGCGCCCGAAGACGCCTGCACAACAGATCCCACGGTATATTATGCACAGCGACCATAGACGTTTCATTCTAGATTCAGATGTTACTTTGTATGTGTAATTCGCTAAATTCGTACAATTCGCACCGAAACGAAATGATTGCGACGCGATGCTGCATTTTTAAGATAGCTATTCAAAATTAAACTATATTCATTACATAAGAAGATACACGTTCCTTTTCGACAGTTCCACACTTTTTCCACAGTTCGAATGTCAAGTTGCGCCGCGCTGCACAGCGCATGTGCAGTATATGACTGATGTCATATGAAGTTATATTTTATTTAAAAGACTCAATTAATTTTACAGTAGACAAAATATTATTTATTTCTAGAAATTATTAAAAAACATAATTTCTAATATTTAAGTTACTGTAAATAAATTTTATCTACAGATTTGTTTGCAGTATCTTTAATTATACGTTTTATACGATTGTTTATTCTATAAAGTATACTATACCTATGGCATTTAGGTAGATTCCAATGTATTGGTCAGTCAATAATAAACCTTACATACATAATAATAACATTTATTTTAGAACTTGAATGTGTCAAAGTCATGTGAACTTCGTCGTACTTAATGCAACTTAGTGGTAGAGGCACTAGGCCGGGAGGAGCTTTTGACAAAATTATGTATTTAATAAAGTTGTTATTTGTTACTACTTACTAAGTAACTACTAAGAGCTCCGTGGCCTGGTGGATAGACCGTTTGATTCGCACTCGAGAGAGTGCAGGTTCGATTCCCAGGTTGTGGCGTGTACCAATGATACTTTTTCAGATCTCAAGTACATTATATGGACGCTCCAACGGCGAAGGAAAACATCGTGAGGAAACCCGCACATGGTTGGCCCCAGACGTATTGACCAGTCTTTCCTCTGGACTAGGCTGACTGTGTTGTGAGAATGCCGTGTGTGCTTGGGCAAACATACGAGAGTATTTATAGAGTGGTTACTTCGCTCGGAGAATACTGTATAAATCATCCAATAACGGATGAAAAGGCCTAAGTTATTTGGTTCTTTATTATTTTCCCTCATTAGTTACCTATAATGAAATCGATATTTTATCGTTTGACAATAGTATTTAATCAATGACCTGGAAAGAAAAATAATAACTGAATACATTTTTGACGTGATAACGTCTTATAATTCGATGGAGCCGACTGCACGCACGAAAAAACATGACTCATGCGTTACCAAGTACTGTTACCAAGTACCGTTACCTGTTACCGTTACCAAGTATCAGCGTTACCTCGCATTTTATTATTATTATTGTTCTTGTTTTTGTTGTTGTTGTTGTTGACGTTGTCACATTCAACTATCGTCAGTAAACCGACTTTACAGACAACCAACAACAACAAGATATTTTTTTATAAGTATAACTCGACCTCTGTCTTTGCAGACCTCTGTTGTATGTAACTGGGGGAATCACCTACCATCAGGGTCACCGTCTGCTCCTTCTGCGGTCTATTTGTATGAATATTGATGCATGGTTCAATACTAAATTTGACTCTTTCTTGTACAATTTACAACTAACCTTCAAAATACATCACAAAAATACACACAACACAAAAAACAATTTATTCCAATTATTTATTTTGTAATAGAGATAGACTTGACTGTGTCTATTAAAAGCGAAAAAACTTTGTCTTTGCGTTTCAGTTTTGTTGGCCGAGGACACTGTTGAACTCAACTGCGCCCTGTGTAGAGTTAACAAAAGCATCCATTTATAGTTTTAGTAATTACCTGCTCCTGGGGCACGGATGTAAATAAAATTAACTATAGATTTTATATTATGGATAGTTGCGTCGTCATAGAAAGCTATTATTTTCCTTCACTGTCTTGGGACAAGGACTTGGTGGTTTGCTTGAAAGGGTTTTTCGTTAAGAGCACTCGAATTTTCTTATGAAATAAAACAACCTTTTTATGTAAATAAGCATATTTTTTATAATATTGTAAAGGATTTTCGATGCCATTATGTATTTAAGATAATAATAGCCAAATTGTCGCCGCGACTCCACTGTAAACCAATCTTTAATAATATATCCGCATAAAATGGGGCTCATTATCATGAATTACGACGAACCCGAGGTATATTTGCTTTTAGGGCATAACTGACATAGGTTTAACTGCATCGACTAGAAGTTTCGCGTAGCCCTTCATAAAATAAACGAACCGTGTTACATCACACGGTTTTGGTGGTCAGTTGATGTCGCCATCGCACGACTGCGACAAAGACTTCAAACTTAACACAATCACAACTTGCGACAAAGACTTCTCATTTAACAAATTACATTTTTTACTGTACGGCAATTAGTGCCGTCTTGTTGGAACGACGTGTTTGTGAGGTCCACACCATCTATCCAAGGCCACAAATTCTCTTTTAAAACACCTTAAATCGGGCGCAACCAAGGTGCAATGTACTTAACGTTAGGTGAATAGGGCGCTGATTTTGATACCAATTTTCAACAATTTCTACGAGCTGTTGTAGCTACAGCCTTCCATGGTAAAATTTCACCACTTAGTTAAGTGGCATTAACACTTAACATATAAGTGTTAATGCCAAATTTTACAGCTATCGCTTTGCCATGATAGCCGCTATGCACAGTCAAAGTTAAAGCGTCCCTATTGAAAAACCCTTTACAATATAGAACTTACTAATAAGAATATTTACAGAATGGATAAGCTGTACAATGTTTTGTCCTTGTCTGTCAAGCGACTTTTTCAATGTAACAGACAATGACTAAACATTGTTTTTTGATCAACAATTTTATCGAAATTCGGGGTTTGTTGGCCACTTATCCTATTGCATTTAGTATTTTTTTCCAACTCAATACCTGAATTTTTTAACAGACTTATACCAATCTTTTGCTGACCGTACGTTAGAAGATAAACCCGGAGAAAATGGACGCAGTTTACGGGGATTTCCCGGCTACGTCCATGTCATGTTAAATATACATGAGATTAAAATCCAAAAATGGATCCACGGATTAAGTTATATCATGGATGCACTGCTACTATAACTTCCGTAAAAATTACAATGTTGGAGGTTATTTTGTTTAGTCGTTGAGATAAAATATTTTTCAGAAATTAATGTTTAATTATTTAATTAGTTAATTAGTTAATTATTATTATTAAACGTGGAAATGACATAATTCGAGACGGATGGGTGGTTTGCCCGGATAAATAGCACGGCCTCACTGAAAACCGTTGTGAAATAACGATTACGTTGTGTTTCGCCAAGTGAATGAGGTTACTGGAGGCCCAGGGGGGGTTGGAGATTTTAAGGACCAGGGCAGGGCAGAGATTTCATGGGCAGCGGTAATCGCTCACTATCAGGCGATCCTCCGATCGTTTTCTGGTCTATTTCATAAAAAAAGTTCTGAGTGAGCTTATTGGCTAAAAATTTGATTAATTCCAAATCACGCATAACCTTAATTGTGCTCACATATATAGTCATAAGACATATTGTGATCGTCCCCCAGCTAGACGCCAGACTAAAAAAAGTTCATCCAATACAGTAAAAAAATTGTTAGTAAAAAAAAGTAAAAGTTCAAATGATGTCGTGTTCGTTTTCGTCCGGCAATGAATAAGCCCCGAAGTTGGTCGCGCAACTTTATACAAATGGGGTGGTTGTATTAACCATGCAGGCTAATGTGGACAGAGATGTATGTGGCTGGAACTGCCATAGTAATTTATACATTTCATGAATATATTATTGCTACATAAAAACGAACTTGAGATTGTTTTTTTTTTTTATATTACCTTTTATTATACAGAATGTCTTCAAAACAAAAATTTATATTCAATGAGCATAATCAGTATTCGATTCTCGTTACAATCGTAAAAAATACCTTCATTCTATTCATAGCCGCGCGGCCTGTACAGCGATAGGGCGCGTTACCTTCAAAGCCGGTGCATTGTACGGCAGTACAAGGATGGCCCTGCGTATTTAGAGTTGCTAGGAAATACTAATCATATAATTTTTCTCTAAATAACTCAATTTTTTAGTTAAGCACACTGTCATTACTAATGTAAGATGTAGCCTAATGTTGGATTAAATATTTGATTCGGATAAAAATACACCATGTATAATGTTTTTGCTGAAAGATATACCTAAATATCATTTTCTTCTTTCTGAGGTGAGATCCGTATAATCTGTCAGTCTTCTTGAGCCTTCTAATAAAATATTGTAGGTACCTGCAATAATAATTAGGTATTTTTAAGCTCCACGCCAAGTCTAAAACAGAACAATTCCATTTTGAAAATAAAACTTTTAACCCCAAACTAATTACGAAAAGCCGAAAAGTTGCACAAAAATATTTTACATTTTGTAAAAATCCCGTAACTTCTGGTATGTACAAGTGGATTTAGTGCGTTTTTGGATTGTTGCAATTTCGGGTTATTCCAGCGCACTCATTCGTGGTTCGTTAACTTTGTTGTGCGAGTCGTGCTTAGTCCATGATTCCGACGGAAACCTAGCAATAGCAAAAATTGTTTTGCTCTATCACACGTGACTAACCGAATTAGGACTTTAATTTATTGGGCGTAGAGCTCAATCTGCGAAGCTGACGGTGAACAATAAAAATGCAGCTTTCAAGCTACAATTCATATTCGATCGCTTTTATAAGCATTTTTGTTTATTTGACCTGTGTTGCAAAAGTCATTAGGGCCATAAATCTAAAAAAGTTTTTTAGTAACAAGTGATGATGACTACCGACTATGACTAGTCGACCTAGCGACTATAAAAATATACTTAGCTTAGTGCGTGTAATTTTTTTTTGTTCAAAAACTTGTATTGAATTTAATCGCAGCAGATTTGTTTCTAAGTGAGCCATATTTTTACAACATTTTTGCCTGCCCTTATACCTTACCTTACCCGCGTTATATAAACACTACTACCTGAAATAGTTATCTCGCTGTATAGTTTCACATTCGCGAAAAGTTACAATATTTGGTGTGACTATGACAAGTACGTGTGATGTATGGGGAAGACTAATGTCCGCTACACATCACGACGATATAACTACGCAATTCGGTCACAGTAGACTTATACAGTATTACATCTCCATACTAGACGACCCGAATCGGCGCACGCACATATACTAACTATCAGTACCTATAACAAATTAGTCACAGTAGACATAACATTATGTCATAAAAGTGCACACTTCGGTGTACACCGTTAAATCGTAACAATGAAACGTTAGGTGTGTAGCGGGCATAAATCACATCACGGCATATTTCACGTGTCACCTGACAGCCGAGCGCAGGTTTAATAACCTCTATGAAAGGACCGAAAAACTTTATTGTACGTACACTGTACAGTCGCCGAAAAACCAGTTGTACGTCATTTCAAACTTATAGCATGGCAATAAGGTTAAAAAGGTTCCGCAACTCTTTAGTTAAAAAAAATTTAAAACCTCACCAAGTGAAATTCCTCCTCCACCAATTGAATTACATCAGACGCCAATTGAAATAATTTTGTACATCAGCGTTGCAACTCGTCATCGATGAAAATTATCATGAGTGGAAGAAACGTATTGTAAAGGTGGGACCGCACTAGGTAACTAACTAACACCCCACGCTTTTTTACAAAAATAAACATTTATTTTTCATTTACACTATTCTTAATCCAAATTTATTAAACTTTATTTTTTTTATTTTTTAGTTAGATTTTCTATAAAAGCGTGATTTTTTAGTTTTTTTAAACTATAATTAATTTTTTGCTTTTTAGTACGATTTGCCAAAGAGTAAGCCTGGAAATGCACGCATGATTATTTATTATAATAATTTTTAAAGTTAAAGATTTTTAATTATTAAAATGAAATTAAATCGAATTATTGCATTGTCATCGGACTTTGACAGGTGTGCAAAGTTTGAATTAAATCTGATCGTTCAAAGTAGGTAAAAATCGAGCCCAAAGGATTCGGTTACAAACAAACAATCGAGCAAGCAATCAACCAAACATACAGGTGAAACTAATAAAAGCGCTATAAAAAATATACGCGTTGACTTGAGAATTTTTTAACCGACGAAAAAACGGGAGTTTTTAAAATATCAAGTTAGTTCCATTGATAACGTAGGCAGTGTATATAACTATGTATTTACTCTATAATATTATATAGAGGTGTAAGTAATTAAAGATCAGACGTAAATATACCTAAACTCCTAATAAAACAGTCCCAAGTCCCTCCCGTAATTCAGCGGTAATAATCTGTGACGTCACACCAAAGGTTTGTTAAAACGTACGCTAAGCAGTCTCTGGCCGTTAATTATCCGGTCCCACCAAAGGATTAGTGCGACGGGGACGCTTTGATACCTAGGTAGTCGAGGCCCGTTTATACCTAGGTATAGAGTACCGGGATTAATTGCCGCCGACGAGCAAAAGCTATCGTGCGATATCGATTTTTCGTAATGAATGCGAATATTATTTTGCAGTGCGTATTCGGCATTGAATGGGTATTTAATTGCAATATTTTGACAGCAGTGTAACATACCGCAGAATCATTACTAATAGTATCCACACTTACTTGAACTAGAATAAACAAAACTAAAAACTAGAATAACCCCTGAATCGATGAAAATTTCAAGTAACACCTGATGATGATGAATTATAGCAAAAACACTCTCTCCGTCATGTCAGTGTTGAAACAGAAAAAACTAGATCAAAATCGGTTCATCAGTTTGGGAGATAGAGATACGATGCCACGGAAAGACGTAGACAGACAGACACGTCAAACTTATAACACCACTCTGTTTTTCTGGGGTTAAAAATAGGCGTAGATCGTAGCTACCAGACAGCTTAAATGTAAAGTTACTAGTTTAGAACCGTTTTTTTTTTCGAAACGGCACAAACAACTGGGGAAATTTAATGAAAAGGTTAGCTGTCAAAATATAAATGAATTAATGACACTTATTTTATTTTATAACTTAACAGTTAACTTCAATTTAAGCATCAAACTGCATTGAAAAATAACTAAGTATCAAAGCTCTCAATTTTTATTGCGGAAAATTTAAGAAAACTTAATTTAAAGTGAGCGGAAATCAGAAATTTGTTCATCATATCCGCCGTACACCGACAACTTCCGCTCGCATACCTCACTTCCGGTGTCTAAGCGGAAGTTCGTTTAGCAAACGTAGCTGTTTACCCGCTTTCAGTGTAAGAAATCTTCCGCCCTCCGCTTCCGGTTTATAATTGGTTCATAAATTCTAATTTTAAACCTTTTACCTTGCGACCCAATTACATTCATGAGATTGTTTTATTCGTTAGGCTGGGTGATAATATTTAAGGATTCATAGCAAAATAGGAATTATTATAACTGAAAAATATCTACGTTTTAATGGGTACACGGTTCGCTGTCTTTTTTATTATTATTGAAAAAAATAATTTTTACTTATTCAATCCAGGGATCCGTATATCAACACGCAAATGGTTTTTTTTTCCATAAAATTATTGGTCCAATTTCGCTGAAAATAAAAAAAAACTCAAGAACATAAGTTATCAACATAAAAAGTTACAAGTTTTTACCTCTTATGGTTTGGAGGATTATCACGCGAAAATGATCCATTTTACCAAAAATCATATATATCCTATTTTATGGCATAAAAAAAACTGAAAATATGTTTATTAAATATTTATTATTTTAAATGCGTTTACAACGCTATTTATATCTTAAGATATTTAGTAATAGGTATCAAACATTGAAAAATATTCGTGTTTTCTAGTGTCCCAGGTGAGGTATATGTATTGTTGCGGGCAAGCTGAGCACTTGCCGAACGTGGGATTTTTTATGTGCCTGATCTAATAAAAATAAAATTTAAATTAGAAGGTTCAATTATAATTCATCAGTCATTATTATTGCTCACTCTGGTGAGAAAACTCTTATTTAGAATAGAGGTTTAATTAAATTCCAGGCGAGACTAATATGTTATTGAGGTTTTTACGGTGAAAAGAAATGGGGGGCGCTACAAAATAGCTGATTTTCAAAGTGGGCGTTAGACGGAATAAGTATGGAAACCTCTGGCGTAGAACGAAAATAATTTTCCTGCTCACTTCGTATTTAAGAGGAGAGCCACACCTAAAATATAAAAAAAATATTATTTTTAGATGGCAAAAAAGTTCATTGTAGGAATGAACTACGGAACCCTGAACATTTACACTAAACTGGAGAATAAATAATCAATTTCCTTAAGTACTAAAATTTACGGTTAATGTGGGCTTAGCATAACGTTAACCTTAAAGGTTGGCTACCTTTAATCTGGTTAATTCGCGCACTTAATCACAATAAATACATCGTTTTAGGTAAAAAGGGCGCTTCTTAGGGAATGTGAGGAGGTTAACGGAACTAGATAACGTAAACGCCCGGAATTTATCACACCTTAACGGAAAGGATCGAACTCCTAGTCAGCGTTACCGTTTGCGTGGCCAGGTGGAGGGCGTTTTAGTCGACGCGCTGCCCGAGATTTTGTCATCCTTATCATTTTTTATACGAAGATATTGTGTGAGAAAGAAAATATCTAGGTGAGAGGTCTGTCGTGGGCGCATGGGCTCATTTTAAACCACTAAATCAAAGAATATATATTACTAACGTAAAGAATTGTCATTCCACCTATTTACACGAATGCCAGCTCGTGGCTGTGTGTGCGTGGCTGGGCGAATGTGGAGGGGGGCGGGGAACTGGAACTGGAATGGCTCACGGGGCTAGCCACTGATCGTTGTGCTTTGACATAATTGACAATATCATTTTATAATATCTACTGATAGATTTGTCTGACGCGACGTTTAAAAATATTTTGGTGTCAACCTTAGGCTTACGTCAACATGGCTGACATTTGCTGGTGCTCGAGCTGTCATTTGTAGCGAGTATCGCCCCTGTGGCTAAATGCTAAAGCTGTTGACTCTGTCAAAGTTGTTAAATTCTACTATAATTCATCGTTAATTTAGTGTAGGTTAAGAAAAAGAAAACAATATTTACATTATTTTTTGCTGTGCGATCCTTGTAATTGATGACTGATGAATTATAATGATTTTTTATAATTACAAAACAAATTACATAATAGGAGTAAAAGCGATAATAACAATAATTATTTCGTGGCAACAACATTCTTTTAGTCAGTTTTATTTTTAGCTAAATATTCGAAACTAGTAGAAGAACTATTTTAAAATACAATAGTAAGACTACTCATTAAATAAGGCTCAGCAGATGATATTTTCATAAAAATGATTACAAATTTTAGTGGTACACACTGAAAATACTGCGTCAATATTTATTTTCAAGATCGCGAGTTTTAGTGGCCCGAAACTCTTGTTACCCTCAGTGAACCTTTTCCCAGGGAAAATAGATCCTCATTCAATTATCTAAATGTAATCTGGATCAGTCTTGTGATCTTGAGACGTAACACAATTTTTTCTACTCGGGGTGTACGTAAATTAGAATATAAAATTCCTCTAAAGTATAAAAATATTATATTATTTCATATTACCTTTTTTGTTAAAATGTTTTTAAGGAACGTTAAAATGAATCACTTAATATTATCTGAGTCTCAAATTTACATAATAGTATTATTATACTATTATTGTATAATAAAAATAAATTAATGACAACAAAAGACGCAATTATAAATTCTAATAATTAAAACGTCGAAACAGGGTCATTTTAAGTTTTAATAGGTTAAACTCATTGACGTTAGTATCAACCATATCAAATATTATATTCTCCAGGTACTACATGTCTGACGTCTGTCCTGACTCCCAGCTGTAAATACCTCATCAGTCATCAGTTCATCACTCGTAATGTTTGGTAAGTTTTTCATTTCGACATCTTTAATATGATACTCCTAGTTTCTAATATTCATCCATTTTCCCTTGTCCGGTCTTTCTAACTATCTGTCCTTCACATAGCCTGCAGGCACGCACCCCACGGTGTATATTTTCAAGACGCTGAACGTCCTAAAACAACCCGGTACCTCATATTTTAAGTCAGCCCGCAGACTGCTAATCCGCCCGCTGCACAGTTTGTTCCACATTGTTCCCGGATCTAATTAACCGCCAGTCAATAGCAGGACGCCTTCAGACGTAAACCCGGGTGCAGCCAATTACTCGCCAATTAATTTTGCAATAACAACCCGGACGAAATATATTATTGAAATTGATACAAATATAACTTCAGACACTTTATTTTTGAAATATACAAGGACTATATTTTGCCCGCGGCTCCGCCCGCGTAAATATAGTATCCCAAGGTTACACTGTACTTTTTCGGGATAAAAAGTAGCCTATGTGTTTATCCAGAGCTTAAACTACGACAAAAATAAATTTTATAAAATTTCGTTTAGTAGTTTTTGCGTGAAAGAGTTACAAACATCCATACATCCATCAATCCTTTAACATTAATACAAGGGCTGCACTAAAAGTATCGGGAATGGAATATTTCCACTGTTCCTGTCATATTAGAATCTTTTTAATTTAAAACTCCTTGGTTTTAAAAATCGAATACCGTTTATTTATTTAAAAAAAGATTCTCGGTCTTGTCACAAGGTCTTGTCAAACTTGTTTAGTCGTTGAGAAAATGGAATTGACTCGAGAAAATTCTAGAGCGATGATTTATTATGACTTTCGAAGTGGTAAACCACTTCCACAAAAACAGTGTGTTGACCGGATGATTTCTGCATTTGGTGATGAAGCCCCATCCAAAATCACAATTTATCGCTGGTTTGCTGAATTTAAACGTGGACGTGTCAAGCTCAGTGATGATCCCCGTCAAGGTCGTCCAAAAACTGCAGTCACCCAAGAAAACGTTGATGCTGTGCGTAAGCTGATTGATGAAGATCGACATGTGACATACCGCGAAATTCAGGCAACTTTAGACATTGGCATGAGTCAAATACAAATAATCTTGCATGAACAATTAGGTGTAAAAAAGTTGTTTTCTTGATGGATACCGCATTTGCTCTGTGAAGAGCAAAAAGCGGCTCGCGTTACTTGGTGCGTCAGAACTCTCGGAAGATTCCACGCAGGATCCTCAAATGCTGTATACAACATCGTATCAGGTGACGAATCCTGGATATACGCGTACGAACCCGAAACAAAAAACCAGTCACAAGTTTGGGTGTTCGAAAATGAGTTAAAGCCAACAAAAACTGTTCGTTCACGGAGTGTTGCAAAAAAAATGGTGGCCACGTTTGTCTCCAAAACCGGCCATGTTGTGACTATTCCTCTTGAGGGACAAAGAACGGTTAATGCAGAATAGTATGCTAACATTTGTTTGCCACAGGTCGTTTCTGAACTCCGTAAAGAGAACTGCAACCGCCGCATCATCCTCCATCACGACAATGCGAGTTCTCACACCGCGCACAGAACAAAAGAGTTTTTAGAGCAAGAAATCATAGAATTATTAGACCATCCGCCGTACAGCCCCGACCTAAGCCCTAATGATTTCTATACTTTCCCTAAAATAAAGAATAAATTGCGTGGTCAGAGATTTTCATCACCTGAAGAAGCTCTGGACGCCTACAAAACGGCCATTTTGGAGACCCCAACTTCCGAATGGAATGGTTGCTTCAATGATTGGTTCCATCGTATGGAAAAATGTGTCAAATTTCGCGGAGAATACTTCGAAAAGCAATAAATACATTTTTAAATAGTAATGTTGTGTCACTTCCTTGATTCCCGAAATTTTCAGTGCCGCCCTCGTAATAGTATTAGGAAGTAGAATTTTGTTAGTTGTTTTACCAGTGATATTAACAAGTTGGTACAATAATCACTCTGCCGTTATCTTGCACGAAATAAAAAAGTGCATGTATTTAAACATGTGGACAAAATAATTAAATTTTGGGTGTGAAAAAACCGAATATTGAATACTAAATTACCAAGTTGGCGAAATAATATAAGGAACAAAAAATTTCAAACCATCTTGGCATTACACATTTAGTTTAAGAATAGGCAGATATATTTTCCCTAATGTAGGTAATTCAAAAAACATAATAAGCAACAAAACGCACATAACGTAATTTTTTAATTATTCTCGGTTTTTAGATATTATGTAAGATTCATTTGAAAATCAATTTGAATTTAAAAATCGCGGATATTTATTTTTCTGTAAAATTGATACGAGTGTTGTCTTTAAGGTTTTTAGGGGTGCTGAATACAAAATTGATATCCATTTTCAATTTCAATGATTGCGGACATTTATTTGTGATAAAATGAATCTAAGTGTCCTTAACTAGGTTAAATAATAATTAAACAAAAAAAACTCATTTATTTAAAATTTCAAAATGTCGAATATATTTTAATTTCTGTAAAATTCTTGTATCTCAAAAATGGTGAGTCCTACTGAAAAAATTATGAAACTTTCCTCTCCTTTAGTAACCATTCTTCACATATTTTCTTTACGTTGAGAGAAAAAGAAAATTGAAAATCCTGAATTTGAAACATTGTATAATAGCTTTATACGTCGCTTGTATCTCAAAATAGACATTGCCGTATTTTATATAATCGCTTCTATCTCAGAAACGGTGCATCCTACTGAAAAAATACTTAAAATTTCCTCCCCCTTGGTAATCTCGTAAGGTCCACGTATTTTCTTTATGCAAAGATTTTTTTTTAAATACTGAATTTCCAAAAATGTCTATAGCTAACATAGCTGGTACCTCGATCTACATAACATACTGTGTTAATAATCATCAATTCTATCATAATAATCAGCATCCGCAACAACTTCTAATTAGTACTCATGTCATTTTTACGAAGAATAAAAATTCGCCATTTTGGAAATTGAAATTGGAAGACAATTTTATAATCAGCACCCCCAGAAACCTGGAAAAGGGTGCCCCATATTAATTTTAATGAAAAAATGTACGCCATTTTGAAATTTAAAAATGGATTTAATTCTGCACCCCCAAATCTTAAAAACGATACCCGTACCAAAGGAAAACAAACTCCGAAAATGCGATTTTCCGTAGCCTGCAAATTGAATTTTCAGCAGCCATTAATTTATCAACCCAATCTGGTTTTATAGCTGCTTACATCGTATAATAGTCACCAACTCTAAAATTAAGTCGCCATTTCGGTGCCAATTTGTATTAAATTTCGCCACTTTTTATCTGCTGATTTTTTTTTTCACACCTGAGTGCTTTCGCCAGATTAGTAATTTAGTCGCCAACATATTAATTCGCTGGCAAATTCAGTAATACAGTATGTTCTTGTGCAGTCGCCAACTTATTTTTTGTTCGCCAGATTAATTATATCCCATAAAAAAGCACATTATGTAGTAAAAAATCTAATGGGGACAAAAAACACTTTTCAGTAAAAAAAGATACTGTAGAGACCGACAAAATATCAGCATATAATCGCCTGACTCAATAACGATAGTAAATATTGACTGGAAATAAACTTTTAGTGTTTTATTGTTTTCCGATGAAATCTTATTAACGTCCAACAAATTTATATATTTAGTTCCTTCGCCTCGAATAATTTAATCAGGGCCCGGGGAATAGTTGTAGTTGTTACTTTTATGAGAATTGTTTAGTTTTCAATATGCACCCAAGTTTTGAGTGCGTTCTAATATAATTTGAGTTTTGGCATGCAGTTAATAAATTCGTTATTAATTTTTGTTAAAGTTTGAAGCAAATTAAAACAAACTTTTGGCTTTGTGCTCTCGAGCAATATGATAGTGTATAAGCAACGATACTGTAGAACCGTATTCTTAAATCGTTGTGTTTAAATTAAGACTGAGATATGTAAAACTTAAGGTTAGTTTGATGATGTGCTAACATTTTAATTTCAATTTATTTGTATTTCAAATATAAGTACACTATGGAAAAAAAAAAGTAGGAAAAACATATTGTTCCATTTTTCTTTTTAATATTTTCAATTTCGTATTATTACTTCGGTTGATCTGGATGTGTGAAAGTTTACTGATTCGCTATCAAAGCTGACTCTGTGTCACTTCTCCGCTTTATGCCGTTGTTAAAAACTTGTTGTAACTCGCTCAAAGTTAGTCAACTCGAGCTTTCCATTGTGAAGACGTGTTGAGACAGGTGATACATTTTATATAAGCCTTGCCTGCACTTAAGTTGTTCTATACACTGAGTGCCGAAGGTTTGCGACTGAAACTTTTAAGTGTGCTCTGAATTTTACGTATCTCTGTTAGTTTATTCTAACACATCAGTCAGTCATCAGTCGGAATTTCACCAACGCTTGTTAGTGTTTATCGGTTGTCTAAATATCATGACTTCTCTTTCATTAATACGAAAAACGAGAGAAATAACATGATATTAATTAATCAATGATTAACTGTAACAGGTTTTGGTGAAATTAAGCACTTAAGATTAGATTTACTTGTAAATACACATACATATAAAAATACTGTTTTTTCAACTTTAGATAGTTATTAGGTAGTTTAGTCTTCAGTTTCAGGTTTCAAATATGAACTGGAAATAATAAATAACTACCTACAGTTTCTACACCAACAACTACACCTACAACCTACATCTGCTACCTACAACCTACCCCTACTACCTACCCCTACAACCTACAGGTATGTATGAAAGAGTTAAATTGACCACTGAGTGTTGAAGGTTAATACAGTACTAATGTCGCTAATAAAAAGTGTAAAATGAGGGTTATATTGTATTTTAATGCCTAAATATAAATAGTAATAGAGTTCTGCCACAAACACCGTGACACAATAATTTTTAACCGACTTCCAAAAAAAGGAGGCGGTTATAAGTTTGGCTGTATCTTATACTTTAAGCGAGAAGATCTTGTATAATATATAATCAGTATTACCACGGCTACAAGTATTACCATGAAATTTAGTATGCAGGGAGTTTTGGGGGAGAAAAATCGATCTAGCTAGGTATTATGCTTTAGAAACTGCGCAATTTTAAGCAATATAATATTATGTTTTATCATTTCGTCGTGCAACAATATATAAATTATTTCGTCTCTTACGTCAGTGTGATTGGCAGTATCCTATACGCGTACCTGCGTAAAATTTTTGCATTGTTTGGAAATTCGGAATGTGGTGGGTTCGAAACCTGGTAAGATAATTATTTTTCTGATTCTTATTATTTTATTCTCTTTTATTTATTTTTTAATTATTTTATCGTTTTACTTAAACACCGAGCAAAGCTCGGTCAACCAGGTACTATATATATTTGTATGTTCAACAATAGCTCCACCGTCTATAGACCGATTTTCAAAAATTCTTCTTTTGATGCAAAGGATGCTCCCAAGTTGGTCCCGTTATCACCAAATTGTTGACATGATAATAAGTTCCATAAGGAATTGAGAGAACTTCCCGAAATTTATATGGACACATATAGTGAATTTGACTTTTTCTGAAGTAACCTTAACATATGCTACCAAAAAGTAAGATTTTGCACCAAGGTATACCCTGGATCGAAAAGTACTAAACAGAACTCCTGACTTCTTATATGTTCGGGGATTTCGGCATTGTTTAAAAAACTGAAAACAAATGCCAATATGTCAATTACAGTAATCATCATCATCACCACCGTCATCACACCTAACATCATAATATTATGACGATATAATAGGTACTTCTCATAGCATTTCACACCGACACGGATATCTTTGAACATTACTCTGCCGTTTGTGGACATATTTACAAAATTTCACAGTAATCATCATCACCGCCATCTCCACACGAAACACCAACATATTATTATTAGGATGATATAGGTAAAGTTTTAACCATTTCTCTTCTCAAGTTTCATAACTTTGATGTCGGTACCAGCCAAGTCCTATTTTAAATATTGTTTTATCAGGATGTTGTTCGGGCTGGTACCGACTTCAAAATTATGAAGATTGACTAGAGGAATAGTTAAAATTTGAGCCAAATTTAATAGAGGAACTATTTAGAAAATAAGTTGTATTTCATAATTTTTTGTGCCCTTTTACTTTGGAAGTCGATTTTAATTTTTGTTGGAAAATAACGTTTTTTCTTTTTATATTTAAATAAGATATTATTATCGATATAGACTTAAAAAATGGTAACATGTTCGTATGAATTTCGTACCAAAAAAAATGCGAGCTAAAATATGGAATTATTACTTGATGATAATCCAATCTAAAAAATAATCTAAAAAAATAATCATAATGTCGTTAACATGGTCGGTAAAGACCTGCTGCTGCTCATGTCTCTCCTAAATGTGAGGAGTACCAGTCCGTAGTCCACCACCCTAGTTTATGCCGTGTCAGGGTTAGTTCACACACAACCACACGCGACGCTACCTATTTAAGATAGCTATTGAAAATTGAACTCTATGCACTACACATAAAGATACACGTTTCATATGACATCAATCATACAAGGCATATCTTCTTGTGTGATGAATAAAGTTCGCAAGTCGCGACTCGCTTCTCGTTTCGTTTCGGTGTGAATTGACCCTTACTTACTTAACTAGATAGCTCATAGATTAAACAATTTTCTAAACAATATTGTTAAGTAAAACTTTTGCTGACAAGGGCATATCCTTGTCATAAATTATTCAAAGACTCGCAGATTTAGTCACGCCGTACGGTAATCGCTCTGACGAGGGTATATCTAGCAGGCACATGTGACATTCAACTGAATGTCAGTGAATTAGCACCGAAGTTGATATTCATTTAGACCTTAGACGAAAAGGTGATAATTAATTAAAAATTATAATTGAAAAGTTAGTAAGTTTCGTCGCTAGCACCGTCCGTATGACCTTTACCATAGTAGTAGATGGAAAAATTCAAAACCATGACCAACGAGAAAATACGGACCATGATTTACAAATTCCTCTTAAAACGCAATTCATTTGAAAGGTTTTAAAATGGTCCAATAAAAAATAAGGGTCGCCTTTTGCAATATCATCGCTTGAAGTCAATAGACCCTTTTGATAAAATGAGGTCTTTCATCAATAAATCGTATGAGAATTAAGGGCATAATATATTACTACTACATTTTAATATGTCAACCGCAGAAAGAAAAGCTTTTTTCTCGTCAACACAACTGTGGCTGTATGAAATGGACCATTTATCCCCTCAAGTATCAGTGCCTTTGACGTACAGGACTGAGTTTTTCCAGGCATTGACATGGTTTGGTTAGCGAAGTCCATTTTTACGAAAAATATTCGATGGAAAATGCTAAAAATTAAATGGAAATTAAAAAATCAGAAGTTATCAAATTTTTAAAAGAATTATTATTGATGGTAAATGCCATAAATCTCGGCCATAAATCAATTGAAAATAGTTACGTTCTTAAATATAGGATTAAAATTTGAAAATAAAATATTATTTTCCATACTTACTGAAAATTTAAAGAAACATAATAAAATAAAAAGAAAGTAAAACTCCATGTTCTCATTATAAATGTGTCGACACATAAACGTAGGGGTGAATTCTAAAAAAACAATTACTCAGTTAAAAGCAATATAAAAAAGTCATAAAAGTGAGCTTTTTAAGGAGATGCGAAAGCCATGTAAGGTGCTCTAAAGAATAATAAGCACTGAAGTTTGTTTGTTTATTTTCTACGTAATGTTATTTTGTGCTTTTATAGGGTAATATTAAAATTGACGTGCTTATTATTATCCTTGGGGATAAGGCTGGGACTAAAATGTGATCCGGGCTCCGGTGGGCCCGTGAAAATCCAGAGCACTGAATAGGGCATTCAGTGCATATAGTCCTGATCATATAGTCCTGGCCTAAAAATGGTAGCTACTAATCTGGCAGTTTTTGAAAATTGAGATCTTGGTTACCTTTACCTAATTAATATTTTTAGAACATTGTGTACAGGGAATCTTAGCATGCATAACCTCAATTTGATAGTCCAGACTAACCCCTGGCACGGTCATCGTCTGAACCTAGGTTCACCTTGGCAAGTTCGACGTAATTACGTGACGTATCATTAACGCATTAGAAAAATATTATTAAAGTATTAGGGCTCCTGCGAGATCGCACTAACTTCAAAAGGTAGAAAATTAGTCCTTCAGCAAAAACAAACAGGAAATATGCCCACACAAAAATGCAGTCAATTTATATTTTAAAAAGTTGCTAGTAATATGCCTTGAAAGTTCAGGCAATATAAACAAGCGAAGATAATGTAAAAACTTCGGCAGTATTTTCTTGATAGTCGAACCCCTTTCTTCCACACCATAAAACTTTTATAGAAGGTGACATCCCCAGAGAATAGTTGTAGGCGTTTGGAAATGATAAACTTTTTAAGTTCTAGAATGATTTAATCGGCTTAAGGTTTTAGACCTTATTGTGTTTTCATCCCATTTTCATGTATAAAAGGTGTTCTCACGTCATCAACATCATAAGTTGGTACTAGGCAGATTTATGGAACCAATTTTCAGTTTTATGGAATAAAGATTTAAAAGCTACTAAGGCGGGTCAATAAGTCCGTGACTTTTTGAATTTCTAACCTCCTTACTGAAAAAGCAACACTACTCCTGTCAACAGGCATCTGTCAGTTGACTCCTATCAAAATTTGAACTTGCTGCGTCAGTTAGTTTGTATTTTACAGCTATCTTTATCAGACTATCCAGTAACTTAAGGAAACAATGGAAAAAAGTGAATTTCGTGTGCTTATTAAGCATTATTTTTTACGAAAAAAAACCATTACCGAGACCAAGGCTAAGCTTGATAAATACTATGGGGACTCTGCACCATCGATTTCAATGGTAAAAAAGTGGTTTACTGAATTTCGTTGTGGCCGTACAAGCACTGAAGATGCCGAACGTCCTGGACGCCCAGTTGAGGTCTCTACACCCGAAACAATCGAAAAAATTCACGATATGGTGTTGGCCGACCGAAGATTGAAAGTGCAAGAGATTGTGGAAGCCATAGGCATCTCGCATGGCTCAGTGGTTTCAATTTTGAATGATCACTTGGGCATGAGAAAGCTTTCCGCAAGTCGACCACAAACGCAATCGTGTAACAACTTCACAGGAAGGTTTGGCGTTGTTTAATCACAATATGGAGGAGTTTTTGCGCCGTTTTGTAACCGTGGACGAAACATGGATCCATCACAACACACCAGAGACCAAACAACAGTCAAAACAGTGGGTTTCTAAGGGTGAATCGGCGCCAAAGAAGGCCAAGGTGGGTTTGTCAGCCAATAAAGTTATGGCGACTGTTTTTTGGGATGCACGTGGGATAATCCACATTGAATATCTTCAAAAGGGAAAAACAATTAATGGGGAATATTATGCCAACTTATTGGACCGCTTCAATGAGGATTTGAAAAAAACCGACCTCATTTGGCCAAGAAAAAAGTTCTTTTTCACCAAGACAATGCAAGGGTGCACACATGTGCAGTTGCCATGGCAAAAATCCATGAATCGGGCTATGAATTGCTCCCACATCCACCCTATTCTCCAGATTTGGCTCCGAGTGACTACTCCTTGTTCCCAAACCTGAAAAAATGGCTCGGTGGAAAAAGATTTGACTCCAATGATGAAGTCATCTCGCAAACAAAGGCCTATTTTGAGGACCTCGACAAATCATATTTTTGGAAGGGTTAAAAAAATTGGAGAAGCGTTGGACAAAGTGTATAGAGCTCAAGGGGGACTACGTTGAAAAATAAAATGATTTATTTATCAAAATATAATAAATCTGTGTTTTATTCCAAAAGTCACGGACTTATTGACCCGCCCTCGTACTTAGTTTTGGTTACTCGTTCACCCCATTTTGATTTTGTTGGATAATTTGGTCTTGATTGTACTGTACTGTACCTTATCATTTTTACAACCTTACTGTAAAATTTACATGTGTCATAAGTACTTATTAAACTATCAAGTCAACACAGTATCTGATAGAGTGAAAGCGGTAACGGTACTCAAAATGTTTACATTGAGGCGGTACAACGGAACACTATTTACTTTAATATATGACGAATTACTGTTTACCGTTACTTATGCGATAGGAACAAGTTACTTTCCGCGGCTGTGGCTGCAAGATATATTAAATTATATTAAAGTTTTAGGTTTAAAGATTCTTTATTAATAATAAAGGCGAGCTGCCACATGGTTGTCTTATTTGTCTAAATACAATGATCGTTCGTCGTCAAAAATACATTTTGCTACTGTAAAATGTATTTTCGACGATTAAATCTTATACTATAAACGAGACAATCTTGTATATAATTATATTATACATATAATCGGTATCTCGAAAACGGCTGCAATTATTACCACGAAATTTAGTTTGCAGGAAGTTTTTTGGAAGAAAAATCGATCTAGCCAGGTAAAATTTTTAAAAAAATTAAAATTAAATTAAAATTAAAATTAAAATTTTCTCCCTGGGAAAATGCACATTTTTAAGGTTCCGTAATACTTAAGGATCCCTTATAGTTTCGCTCTGTCCGTCCGTCTGACTGTCTGTCTATCTGTCCACGCCTCTAGCTTCTGTAATTATGAATATAAATTGATGGAATTTGGTACAGTTATGTATTGTTTATAGATCTCGGGTTTGGCATCATAAAATAATTATTATTTTATATTTTAGGGGTGGCCAAAGGTAACCAAGACAAAGACCTAAGATGTCAGGATATCTCTCTCCCTAATTATCAACGCGTAATAGGTTTTTTTTTAAATTACTTCAAAAGTTACTGTCCGATGTTGTTCAAAATAATTTTCTAAAGAGTTTTTAGCGTGATCTATCAGCATGGAAACTTACAAGTTTCTATCTCCAAAAGTTTAGAAATGCTAGGGGGCTAGAGATGCTAGAAATGCTATAAAACTAACCAACTTATTAACCACTTTGAAGATCGATTACTCGAAAATAGTCGACTTTCTAAAAAAGTCATGTATGAAACATTGCTTTTATTTTAAGACCTATTCAAAGATATCCCACACGATGGGGTATAATGAAAAAATATTTTTCATCCCCACTGCACATGTATGGAGAGCCACCCCTAAAATATAAAATGATTATTATTTTATGATGCTAAAACCGAGATCTATATACAATTCATAACTGAACCAAATTTTATCCATTTATTTATAATTACAGAAGCTAGAAGCGCGGACAGACAGACAGACAGACGGACGGACAGAGTGAAACTAAAAAGGTACCTTGTATATTACGGAACCCTAAAACACTTATATTATATAAAGCTGATTACGTCAACTTGATCAGTACGAGGTACGAGCCAAAAAGTAAAAACCGGCCAAGTGCTCTGACTCGCACAGAGGGAATCCTACCAAACGGCAAAAAATGTTTGTTAGTTTTAGTATTAACTTGTTCTTATAGCGGCAACAGAAATACATCATCTATGAAAAGTTCAACTCTCTAGCTATTCATGAGATATAGCCTGGCGACAGACAGACTGACGGACAGCGGAGTCTTAGTAATAAGAACAGAAAATAAGAACCCTAAAAAGCATCACTTTAGAGAATACTTTTTCATGTTTACGTTTTGCGTCGTATTTAGGTAGACGACTTTTTATTAATTTATGGGGTCCAAAGGGTATAATTTATTACTATAAAATTGATGAATGAGTCCCTTGTTTAGTAGGTATCAAGTCTGTTTTTCATTAATTTTTGACTGAGTTTTATCTGAATTTAAAAGCTCGACGTTACGATCAAATAATCTTCAACTTTCTTAATCAATGATCTATTAAAACGATGTTTGATTAATTTTTAAAATATGAATTATATCTTTAGCTAGAGAAACAAACTAAATTTTAAGACTGGCAGTGACAAGGGAAGGGAGACAATTCTATTATTATTATCGGCAAAAATCTCGTTTGGATTTTTAGACTATCTCGGTCGCGTGCGCACGATATGCCGCGTATGCGAATGAGTCAGCGCGTTGACAAAACCGAGATTATATCAAAAAAGGTTACGACAATTGGACTTTAGACTCAGACGTAATGATGATTTTTTGCAATTTTCTACAATTTAGATTACTAGATCATATAGTTGTAGTTAATTCTTTTGATTCTTAGCATAGGTAGGTACAGCAGAACCGTGTTCTCAATGTCTTTGATTATAAAAAGAAAGGAACTAAATAAGTCTATAACATACCTAAATTACGAGTATGTTCAGCTGAAACATCGTATGTAGACAATATGTTTTGTCGCAAAAGCTTGCTATAAGTAAAGTATAAGTAGTATAATAACCGTGTTATAAATTATATAAGTAATATTATTTACGAATTACGTCATTATAACTGTACCTCGGAGGTATACAATAGTAACTCCACTTTTTTTTGAAAATATGCTTTTTGCACCATTAAAATCGCGAGAACCAGTTCCACTTAATGGTATACGACATTAAATCCTATTACATCTATGAAAAGAAATATCCAAGCGTATATGACATTAAATCCAATAAAGTCTAACTGGTAAAGGACCTCAAACGGCCATAAGATTATTTACCTCTACGCTTTGCGCGAACTTAATGTTATTCATTGGACTTAATGTTCTTTCCCTCAGAATGAAAACTCGCGCGCGCCGCACTATTTATCCGTATGAACTGTCACTTGCGTCAATGCGTCTGTCGTACCCTACTGTGCGTGCAAAACTATCCGCGTGATTTTAAACATTGGTATAAAGTGTTTTAAAGTCAATTTCAGGTGGAAAATTACTGTGTGACCTGGTGTATAACGGAGATCAACATGATACAAGTTCAGAATATCGTAAGTACTTAATAATTATAATAAATTAATAGTTTAAAGAGAACACAACGAGAGGTAAAATAATAGATCCTTTAAACGTCTTATGCCATTGATCTTTATTTCTTGGTGTTAAGATACTTTTTACAATGACAAAAATTGTTAGTAGTTTGGTTCACATGATTATTGTGGTAGTATTAACTCATAGTAGGGTAAGTACCTAACAAAATATTACTACAAGGATTCTCGTTTACATATCATATGTTTCTATATTAAATACAAATAATAATTGCATTATTTATCTTTAATACTGTGTATTAAGGTCCATTTTTAAGTGTCATAAACAAAGTGTGTTCAAAGTAATATGTTTTAAGCTAAAATTAGGATTTAAAACGGAATATTTACCATGTTTACTATTTTGTTTTGAGCTTCAGATATTTCAGCGCTGTTGCAAGCGCTGAAATCACACTAATATTATAAATATGAAAGTTTGTTTGATTAAATGTATATCATCACGCTGAAACTACTGAACGGATTTTGATGAAATTTGGTATATAGACAGGGTATGAGCTGACTTGGGTGATAGGATACTTTTTATCGGGGTGCGGGAAATAGTTCCTTCGGGATGCGGGTGGAACTGCGGGAAACAGCTAGTATATTATAACGAATAAATATTAATAGATAAATTAATATACCTAACGCTTGCGACCCATTAATTTATTAATTAGATTCTGCTACGAAGAATAATCTTTATCGCCTAGTATGGATTTGTTTTTCTATGTTATAAATAACGAGCTATTGCCCGCAATTGATATCATATGTTCGTAGCTAATGTAGAAACTTTTGTTTTAGGATCACAGACAGAAGAACAGCTTTTCTTGGAAAAGACCGAAGGTTCGTTTTCAAGGCCACCCCAAGACGCAGACGTGGTTCCAGCTCCAACCGAAGTGATACATACCGTCAGTGATGCTACTGACCATGATACACAACCTTCAACATCTGCTTTGCTCACTGACATTTCAAATAATCTCGTGCCATCAAATAGCTTTCATCGCATGAGAACTGAAGATGTGAGCTCTGAGAAAGATTTTTCACCATCAGATGAAGAGTATGTTCCAAAAAGTGATGAAGACTCTATAGATTGTGAATATGGAAAACGAAGACAGATATATATACCAGAATCAGATAGGTCGTCCATCGATGATCTGGAAAATATTAGACATAACGGAATGACACAATCACTGAACAATACTCCCTCAGATATTCGGACAGAGCTATCACATATTCAGCCACAGCTATCACCTAAAATTTCTGTAAAAAAGAGTCGTAAAAGAACTTTAAATAAATTAAAATGGAAATGCAATTTAAGAAAATAAGGCGCAATCACAGGCAAATCTTATACTTCTAAGAAAGGAAGAGTTGTTCCAGAAAAGAAGATGAAACCAGCATGTGATTGCAGATTGAAATGTAATGAACGTATAAACGACTCTATTAGACAATTCATTTATCAGAAGTATTACGCGGATGAGATGGGATTTAAAAAGACAATTTATTATATCTAGAGTCTCAGAAGTTCAAACTGCTAGATCCAGACGCCGTGACCCTGATCAACGACCTAAAAGAGTATACACATTAAATTACACATTTTTTATTGATGAAAAAGTCGAGAAGGTTTGCAAAAAGTTTTTTTTTTAATACCTTGGCTATTTTAGAAACTGTGGCGAAGAACGCGGTAAAAAAATATACACAAGGATTTGTTCAAGCAGATAGACGAGGAAGACATCCACCGCCTAATAAAATAGCAGATATAGTTAAAGAAAGAGTACGAAAACATATTGGTAAGGTACCTAAATATGAGAGCTATTATAGTCGAAACAGAACAGAAAGACATTATCTTGGAAGCCACCTAAATATTGATAAATTATATTCTTTGTATTTAGAGTTGAAGAGGGTATACCGAAAGAGAATATGGCAAAGGCGTGGCTATACAGACATATTTTTAATACAGAGTTTAATCTCGGTTTTAATCCTCCTACCAATGACACTTGTGATGATTGCGTTACGTATATTATCAAATACAAAAATACCACAGATGAAACTGAAAAAAATATTATTAAAGCTCTACATAATAAACATCTTGAAGAAAGCAGTCTACGGTACACGTTGAAAGGATTTGATAAAATTGCAGCTATGGAAAGCTACGGTGCCATAAAAATGCTGACAGTGGACCTCCAAAAATGTTTACCTACGCCCTATTTAACTAATGGACAGAGTTTCTATTACAGAAAGTTGTGGACTTTTAACTTCACAATTATGGATTCAGTATCCAAAGAAAGTTGGTGTTTTATGTGGGATGAGACCGTGGCAGGACGAGGCGGAAACGAAATGGCATCAGGAATAGTTAAGTTTTTTGAGCAGCTAAACGATAGCGCATTAAAAGAAGTAACAGTATGGAGCGACAACTGTGCGGGGCAAAATAAAAATATTTATTTAATGATGGCTTACTTGTGGATATTGTCACAAAAAGAAAATATAGAGGTAATAAACCACAAATTCTTATTAAAGGGCCACACTCACATGGAAGTGGACGTTGTTCACTCTATAATAGAAAGAGAGAAAAATAAAATGCAAGAGTTTTCAATCGTGACTCCTTGGGACTGGCAACAGTTTATAAAGAGCTGTTCAAGGAACTACAAAATTAAAGTGGTGAACATGGAAACTATGGATTTCATGGATTTTTCTGCCTTCTGCAACGGGTTATCAGCTCCTTTTGTGCATAGAAAAAAATCTATTGCTCGAGAGTCTGTACCATATTCTGCTATTGTATGGATGCAATTCAGAAAAAATGAGATTGGCTCGATGTTCTACAAAACTTCTTTCGACCAGGAAACATTCGAAGAAATTAGTTTCATACGATATAAACGAAGAGGATTTTCTGTACCCACACCGAAACCTATTCGAGAAACACAAAAGCCTATTTCGAGACTCAAATATAACGACTTACAAAAATCCTTTCAGTGAATACCAGCTATGTTCCTTGACTATTATAGGAATCTTCCATGTGCAGATGTCCCGGACTTACCTGAAGCGTACGAGTAGCTGTGTTGGTTATTTAAAATAAATTGTAATTTGATTTTAGCTTTGTGAAGTAACTTTTGTTTCATTTTGCTAGTAAACCCCTCAGAAATTCTTTAATAATTCCACTACGCTACATACTGACTAGAGACATAATGTTTCTAAATGCCGAATTCCAATAACATCCACAAGGTTTATTTAGAGGTAAACAGAAGTATGATATCTTAATGCTTTCTTAAAACACCTTAGTTAATTTATGTTGCAAAGTAAATAACCTCAAGTCAACAAAATCAGACAAGAATTAACTTTAATATAATATTGTGTAATACAATATAATTTCAACAAATAATAATAAAAAATAATGTTGAGTTTGTTGCAATATCTTTAAAGCTACTTACTATGTTAAAATTGCAATCAAAGTTTCGCTCCGCGCATTTTTGCCTGTCCTGTAAATTTTTTGTTTTATCAGTTAATGTTGTATACCTCTGAGGTACAGTTAATAAATAAATAAGTATTTAATTTGCAAATTCTCAGATTATAAAACAAAACGAAATTTTGGATTATAAATATACTTCAATATTACGATGTAAGCAAAGCAATGTTATAGTGAGTGCTTCAGTCGCCTAGTCGGTCGAAAGCAAATACATAGTATTTTTACCAGTAAGATGAAAGCCTCTTTTCACAGATCCATATTCCTTAACACAGATTGTTCATTATTAATTGTACTTTCGAATATTCATTTATTTTTCAAACTGCCAAGATCTTAATTTTACTTATTAATGAGCACTTATTAAAGCAACTTTAACTGCACAATGCACATAGACATACATTTCTTAATACACCAAATTAAATATCAGATTCCTACTTTGGATTCGATATTAGAGTTTATAATATTATGATTTTCTATCTGACAAAACAGACTCACGGTCTGAATAAAAAGATTACCTAGGTACCTAATTAGCGGGTATCTGCATTATTTTTACGCAGCCATAACGTGTGGCCTATATCATAGCTATGTATGTAATTAGCTAAAATATTTTATTGTCGATATTCCGCATTCCTAACAACATCGCATTGTAATAATAATATGTTTGTAACAGTATTGAGTCTGGAATAGTGTCGCGGATCTGAACCAACTGCGGACAATCCCTATTGTTGTTTTGATTAAATTTCGTCAGACTGATGCAGATTGTTCTTTTTACGCAGCACTAGCGGAATTTAAATTGACGAGAACAATATTTTTACGCGGAATACGAATACGTATTCCGCGTATTATACATAATAATGTTGAAACAAAACAAAAAATATACTCTTTATGTGTCATTTTTGATATTTCGGTAGTAGGTATTGCATATTTTCATACCACTTCAATGGTTTTAAACATTGCTGCGGTTTCTATCAATGAAAAATTGAACAAAAAAGTTGTGAAATACATTACAACTAATAAAGTTAAATCTTAAGAATAAAAGAAATTTATTTAATAGAAATAACTAGTAACGCTTCAGTGGACCGCCTCGTCCCTGAACGTTGCACTAACGTTACTAAACTCTTTCTTCATCTTATTTGATAGCGTATAAAAGACACTATAGTCCCTAGTACCAGCATAGAAACTGCAGCAATCAACATGAGGTTGGTTGTGGCTATTGGTCTGCTTTGCCTAGCGGCGGTATACGCTAGGGAGCTAGGTGAAGAAGAGAAAGACCTAGTCGCGGCGGCTAGCGGCAAATCCCATCACCACGAAGAAGGTGGTGGCAAGGAGCACCATGCGCACCATCACCACGAACACGGAGAAAAAGGACACAAAGGACACAAGGAACACCATCATCACCACAAGGGCGAGCACGGTGATCACGGGAAACATCATCACGCGGGACACCATCACGAGCACGGCGGTGGACACAAAAAACATTGGGATGAACATGATCATCACGGTCATCATCACGAGCATGGACACCACCACAAGGGAGGCAAGCACGGACACCACAAACATCACGACAAGGGAGAAAAGACTGACGGCTACCATAAGAAGTACCACAAGGACCACTTCCACAAGGACCATCACTTCTACGATGACCACCACAAGGAAGGCAAGCATCACAAGCACGGGGACCACCACGGTCATCACCACAAGCACGGAGGCGGTCATAAGAAGGGCGGACATCATGAGAGAGGCCACCACGAGCATCATCATGGCAAGAAGGGCCATCATGACAAACATCATTACGATGAGGACCATCACGGCCACAAAGGTCATCACGGTCATGAGGAACATCACCATCATCATCATGACCATGGCAAGAAGGGCGGTCATCACGACCATAAAGACTGGGGTTTCCACCATGGAAAGCACTGATCTCTTTACAAGCTGTGATTTATACACTAGTTTTTTGCACTTATATCAACTTCTTTCAGTAACTTACAATAATAGGTAGCTAGTCAAAGTAAGGAAGTGGCTCAGCAATGTTACAAAAAAATTGACGAGTATTATTTTCCAAAACTAAGTCGTCATAGTCTGGTACTATGTGTGATTTTAGACGCTGTTGCTGACCAAGACGTGTTAAACCAATTTTCACAGCTGTTTTTGTTATATAGACTATTGTCTAAAGAATAGATACTCTTAACATCAAATTGTTAATTAATTATTATAGCATATAATCTATTTGTTAGAAAATATTTTGTTACTTTTGTATTAAATAAAAAAATATATATAATCTCATAATTTTTCTTTATGTTCTCAGCTTAGTTAACATTTTTAAGCCAGGTGCTGCAAATCCAAAAATCGTATAGGATATTGGGTTTTTTACTATGGAACCCACGGCGACCAAAATTAAAATTAGGTTATCTAACCTAATAAGCGTAATTGCATCCTGATTAATATGGCATAGATCGCATATTTGTAAGAGGGTAGGGTAAAATATACTGTAATATTTTAACTCATTTTAAAGAATATTCATATAAAATAATATGACTAACAATTTATTGATTTTCTCCACTTCTCCATGGATCTGAATTAAATTAATAATCTAGAACAATGAAATGTGAATCAAATTGTACAAAATGATAGTATTTTCGTTGTGGTCGCGAGTTTTTTTTTAAGCGGGTACAACAATATTGCTAAGTGTAAATGATGACTTGAATTTTCACAATACGATTAATACTTTGCAACTGGTTATTTATTAAGTTATTCTTAGTTTGGTTTGTTTAAATATTGCAGCAATCACCAAACCTGACGGGATTTCTCTAAATTACACAGAACGTTACAGTGTTAGCGTGCATACATTCAAACTGTGTTAAGGTTCCTTCAGGAAAGTGTTTAGCACTTATATTGCTGAAAATCATAGACTAATATTTAACGGACGGTGCATATTATCGAGGCTAGAATGCCCCTTCCCCCAAAATACGTAATACATCTACACTAATATAATAAAAATGAAAGGTTTGTTTGTTTGCATCAAATTCAATCCGTAACCGAAACTATTTAACCGATGATGATTCATGAAATTTGGCACATATATAGAGTAGACCACGGGGAAGGCCGCTTTTTTTAGCGATATAATGTACAGTTCCTGTGGAATACTGTATTAAACGCTTTTATGTAAAAAACTATTTAACCGATCATCATAATATTTGGCTCAGATCTTTATTCCTTATGCTAGTTTTTATCGCGGGAAAATGCAATTTTCTGTTTGAAATAATTCTAAAAATCTGAACGTTTCCTCGTTCGTCATTGTTAAACTAGACACTTTTATTAACAGCCACCGTGGTCCAGTGGTTTAGAGCTTGGCTCGGAGATCGTGGGTTCGATTCCCGTATTGGAACAAGAAAAAATGTTGTTTCCATGTTTGGTTAGGACAATGCAGGCTGATCACCTGATTGTCTGACAATAAAGATGATCCATGCGTCGGATGGGCATGTAAACAGTCGGACCTGCGCCTGACCTCCCGGCAGTCGTATCGGTATGTCCGTCCCACTGGGTTTCGAGAGTAAAGGAAGAGAGAGTGCTCTTGTGTACTGCGCACACACTTGGGCACTATAAATTGCGTAGCTGGCCTGGTTTCAATGAAACCGGGCACTGTCACCGAAATCGGTGTTGGGAGCTATTATTATTAGACATTTTTATTACTAAAGATTAATTTACGAAAGTTTCGATGGTGAAAACAAAAGGTGCTTACACCTTTTGTTTTCACCACACTGTTGGAGCGCTCACTGTTGGAGCTCGTGACAAACTAAGCATGCGCCAACGTGTGGATGGTACAGCAATAACTCTGGCCACTACCCTTTGATCTTTTGTCAAAAAACCGACAACGCACGGATCTAGGCCAAGTTGCGTTCACAGTTGTGGGCCATCTTTCCAACACGCACCAATCTTTAATCTACACGATGGCCCATAGCGTTATGGCCATCATCATAGCCAACGTGAAGAAGGGCCATAATATGATAAAAGGTATTACATAGTAATTTCAAAATTAAAGTCTGTTAACACTTACATTGTAGTATGATCAATTTTCAACATATTATGACGTCACATTTTCCCTGTATGAATGTTTAGCTTAAATGTATGCAACAGCTTGTCCTTGTGTGTCTGTGCTGAAAGCCAGTTACGTAGTAGTAAATTAATTGTTTAATCGGTTTTCGTTTGAAGATGATTTCAAGGTAATTATTATTATCTTATATCATTATAGCATTATATATAAAATTAATCTAGGAGCAAACAAAGTGATAATTGGTGATTTCAGAGAATAGGTACTGTCTCGTCATGGGTTTCACTACAAGTTTTTGGAAAACATAGTCTCGTCAGTAGGATTTAAGCTGCGACTAACTAGTCTATAGTCAGTGGTATATAACACATAACATAATATAGTTATTGTGAAAGAAGTAAGGGCCTTCCCTATATTCCTTAATATTATAACACTCTTCCATAAAATAAAGGAAATTGGCGGGTTTATTTATCAAACTTTGTTATGTTGCCCCGTAAGTAGATACAAACAAGCTAGCTGTAAGAATGTGCATGCAGTGTACAGTTTTATAACTAAGCCAATTTGTATTCCGATTCCCTAGGCTCCGATAGCGAGGTACGGCCATCTCACACGATCATCGACGTTTCGTTGATGACGACGCGTTTGTCACTGATAAGAAAAAATGTATTAGTACAGGGACAACATTCAGCGAAATAACTAAGGAGTTTCGAGTAGGTGTATTTTATTTTAAAAAAAGCAACGAAAAAACGTTTACTGAAAAATATAATAAAGTTTCAATACCTCTAAACCCTATGTCAACATTATGAAGTATGTTATTTTAAAGGAAAATTAAGTATATATTAAATACTCTTTAAATAATGTTACAATGAAAAATATTAAGGCAAATATGTACCTATGCAATCATCTTCAACGCAATTTTGCATATTCAAACTCAACGATTCTTTAGCAAATGACGCAAATACTTTACCGCAAACTATGCCGCATTATTAACGTAAATTAGGATTAGGCATGAAGATTTTGTTTCGAAACACTCCAGAATAATGTTCAGCCGACATCGCCATTCACCTTTAATTTTGATGACTTTTGATTTATTTGACTTTGATGACTACTATCTGGGATCGTATAATGCTCATGGAACACTTACAATGTTTTTTTTTATAAAAGTGATGAGTAAAAATAATTACAATGCATTAGTAAAATATTTAAAAAAAACCACTTAATATGTTATGAGCCCGCAAAATTAATGTTACTATGTAAATGAACTTACAACAATACAGTGGTTAATGTAATATCATTAACGGTAATAAGTCTGGTTGGAGCTAATACGAGAGGAACAGCAATGGGAACAAATATCTGGGAAATAGTTAACTATAATGCATTTTCAGCCACATACCTTTATTGCCTTCGCAACTTTAAAATTATCAACGTTCAAATAAACCTAAGTAGTATCTAAGCTTCCAAAGCTGATTACTTTGTGTCGACACACGTCATATGCATAGTTTCTAACTTGTGTAAAGGTTGATGTACGTACGTATACGTACGTATCCACACGTACCACAACCACAATACCTACATGGGAACTGAATAGATTTTATTTTAATTCAATAAAAACAAATTACATGCCTAAAGCACGTAAATTCACCCAGATATGACAATTATTATGCTCAGGATATTTATAAAACTCCTTATATTATTATAAAATAATAATTATTGTGGGTAAACTAAAATCATGGTCGCTGGTCACCTTAATTCCATCGCCCTTTTAATAATTTTGTTTATTATTGTGTTTTGCCCGTCTCATATGGCCATTCTAACGTTATACTCAAATACTTCTTCGGCTGACGCTTCCATCGTTCATCTTATGTTCTTGGCATGCAATGGCGTCCTCAATGCAGTTGGTATAGTAAGCACAGGTGTTGGTGTGTCGCGAGAGTGCTGCAACCGCGTGAGGTACGCTGTCGTTAATGCTGCCTGAGCCATGTTAATGAGCCTGTCGCTCCTAGTCTGTGAAATTATCAGAATAGATATTAGAGGGACACTGAAAGAGTATTGAAATAACCTAGTATCTATTGATAAGTGGTTAATCACATATTGAAATTTACTATTGAGATTATTATAATGTTTAAAAAAGCCTTGGTTGGTCAGATACGTCAGGTTTTCCGAGGAAATTTATAAATAAACACACATGACACAACAGATCCAGAAACGTTACAAAAATCGTTGAGCAAATAAAAATTACATACCGTATGTATTGATCCCCAATAGTTGCTGTATATCACGTACATTAAAACAAAAATAATATCTTCCCTATCAATATTTCATGGTATAGGCACTTCTTTAAAATAATATGCAAGTACCTATAGGTATATGAAAAACCGGCCAAGTGTTTTGCGTACCAAACGGCATAAAAAATCACGTTTGTTGTATGGAAGCCCCTTTAATATTTATTTTATTATGTTTTTTATTATTTGTTGATGTAGCGGCAACAGATATATATATATAATATCACCTGTGAAAATTTTAACTGTCGTTAGACTGGTCGTCTTATAAACCGTGTTATATACAGCCTGGTGACAGACGGATGGACAGCGGAGTTTTAGTAATAGGGAGTCTAGTATAAAAAGAGAGTTTTACCCTAAAAATAAGTAAAAATGTAGTTTGATGAATTAAGTCTAAATTGTAAAAAAAATCGCTTCTCAAGGGACCTGCAATTTTCACCTGAGTACCTATTCAATAGTTAGGACAGATATAGGGGTCTCGAAGTCCTAACATGGTCGTAATCGTTTTCGTAACTTTTGATTCAATCAAATTAATACCACAATGCAAAAGAAAAAGTAAAGAACTGTATAGTCACACCTTTATAATAACGTTATTCATAAATCTAACAGTAATAGTAACTGTAAATACTATATAAATAGTACCTGTAAGAGTGATTGCCTAACAAAAGCGAAGATGACTTTAGTGTTGTCCGTTACTTTTTAAATGTGGATAATTGATTTGTCTTTGTTATACTTAAATACAAAATTAATGAAGAAACTGTAGACCTATAAATTTTCCCGCGGCTCCACTCGCGTAAAAATAGAATCGGGTACCCCATAGTAAAACTGTACTTTTTCGGGATAAAAAGTAGCCCATGTTTTAATCCTAAAGCCTAAACTACTACCATAGCAGATTTCATCGGAATCCGTTCAGTAGTTTTAGCGTGTAAGAGTAACAAACATCCATCTATCCATTCCCTCACAAACTTTCAAGTTGAAACAACTTTCAAGTCAATAACAGGAAAAAGTTAAAAAAAAATATATAACTACAAAATTGACGATTTCAACGACTAGCACAAAATAACTAATAGGTAGTTCTTTTATACTCGATGTTTTTTCTTCTTTTCTGTTGTTTATATGCTATTACGTAGTAGGTGTATGTATATAAATGACGATGATGATTATTCATATTATAGGAAATAATTTAGAATAGGTTTACATAGTAAGTATTATTGAAATACTTACATACTGTAGTGATGAATATTTGACAATAAAAGCGAAAAGTTTTGCTCCAAAGCTATAATGTGTGAGTTGGTGGTAGCAGGCAGCATGTATCACTATTCACCAGTTATCGTGCCTGGACCCACGCCAAACTAACGGCCAAGTGTTGGCCAAACTCAATAATTGTTAGTACCAAGACAGATAGTTTCTTCTGTGTAAAAGTGAGTTACATCATCTTGTTAGTGGTAGTAGGCTTAGTATTATTTATTGGAAAAAAAATATTTAGCATCGCTGTAATTTATTTACGTTCTATCTCTTCGTTTGCCATCATCATCATATCTGCCAGTGAAAGCATATCATTTACTTAAAAGTTGTTAATTTAAAATCACAAACAGGCACTTTAATTTTATTTATTTGTAATTTGTATAGACTTATAACACCTAATACAAACAGTTTACAAAGGCGGGCTTAATCCCTTGTGGGATTTAATTAATTTTAAATTAATTATTTTTTTTAATTAAATAATTTAATTTAATAAATTTAATTTAATAAAATTTAATCTTTAATTCTCTACCTGCCAACCAAAGGTGATGCAGAAATTGCGCATTCATTGTAAGAAAAAAAAAGGTTGAAATAAAATATAAATGCTACAAATATAAAAATAATATATAAATAATTAATGCTTACTAATACCATGGACCAATAAGTAATAATTCTTCCATGCTAATATATAGATACATAATATATATTATAAAAGAAAAGGTTACAGTAAAAAAAACAACGAAATAAAATCAGAAGACATATATTTTTGAAGGTTTACCATCATTGCATAATATGAACCGCACATGTTTTCATTTTATTTAGATACTCTATATATTATGCACGTTACTTATAATATTTAGTAGCAGAAGATAAATAAACCTAGATTGTAGCTACTTTAAGAGGCAGATCAAATAGTTTGGAAGTAAACTCGTAGCGAATTAAGAAAGCGACAGTTGAAAGTCCTAACTAAAGAGGTATTACGTTCATTTTATTTGCAGAACTCTTGCAATGTTTTAACGAGTTGAATTGTTGAACCGAATATAAGGAATAATGTTAGCAAATTAAGATTTTTAGATAACACAGTTTTATTTAATGTAAGTAGGTACAAGTTTTATACATACAGCCATACAGTATTATTTATAATGCATAATTTCAAAATTAAACCTATAACGATACCAAGACGTTCTTCTTTTTGTCCAGTCCAGAGGTTATATTATAATCCACATATTTAAAGTAAGTATGTACCAGGTACGATGGGTTACTACAGAATAAAATCCCAAATTTTCAATAATACAGGTGTCAGTTCGTTGTTATTAAATAATGTAGGTACTGCCTACACAAATGAAGAGTCGCGACGGGTAATACCTTAATGTAATAAAGGTAGTTACGTCATAAGCTGAAAGCGTCTGTTAAATGTTTTACTCAAGAACAAAATATTTTAATTTATTGTTTCATTATTTTAATTTATTCTTTCAAGTAATATTTTTAAATAATTTTACTAAATAAACTAGTTGAAAACTACATATTAAAGTATCCTATAAATGTTCATAATTAATTTATGTTTCTCTTGTCTACGTTTTTGTAACGGAAACATGTGTTTCCTTCAATCATTTTATCTGCAATAGGTTTATTTCCAAATAATGGTAATTGGCTGTTAAATTACTAGCTACCAAATTAAAGTGAAATCCAAGTCTTATTGTAATGTTAATCATGATATACTTAGCACATACTTTATTACATTTGGTACATTATATGCGTTTCTGCACGTGTGTGGTTTGGCAATTGGCACTTTACAATCACAAGTTTTCAAAAACGTGGGAGAGCCATGCTTTGGCACGAATTAGCCATCTCGACCGGATACCTAAATACCGTCGTGATATAAATAAGTGAGAGTGAGGTTACCGGAGACCAAAGGGGGTTGGAACCAAGGACCACGAACACATGTGCGCAACTACACCAGAGGAGTTAGGTACAAGTGTGTTACTGCTCTGGTGTTGCGAGCGTCCATGGGCAGCGGTAATCGCTTACCATCAGGCGATCCATCTGCTCTTTTCTTAGTCCATTTTATAAAAAAAAAGTGGCGAGCCTTACAGTAGTCGCATATGATGTGTAACATTTTATGAAAATATTAAAAATAAACATCAAATGCTTATTAAGACTTTTTAATATGATAAAAAAATACTGAAACTTTTCGATTAAGCTGTGATAGCAATAAAGCTAAATAAAAAAAGCTAAATACTGTATATAATATTTTATTCAAATCTGACGGCCAACTCTACCACCGCGAACTCCCATTTCACGAAATCGCTCCCACAAATTGCAAGAAAGCGAGAGAAAAGATGTTTGTTACACATCAAAAAGTATTGGTTCCTAAAGAAAATTTATTTTATAACGTAGTCGTATTTAGCTAGCTTTTTAATTATTTATTCAGATTAATAGTCTCATTCAGTAAAGGTCTCTATCCTTCTTTGTCAGAGTGTGGAGAAATGATGATTATTTATTTATGTCATTTCACTGCCCGAAATTAAATTTTAATTGAATCTATTAAATCCAAATATTTTTAACCAAAAGTGTATGTGTTGTTCCAAACGCCAATGGCCCACTCACCTCTCAAACAAGCCGCTCGTAAAAACCGTCGATCATAAAAATATTTGATTAGTCTTTTCGCTCCGACATCGCACCAATTTGCCATCTTCAAACTTTCATCAGTTACGCACCGGCTAAATTATGTATTGTATTACAAAACTTATATTCATCTTGTTTCCCTATGTTCTTGGGTATTTTATTTATGACCGTTTTGGGGAACGGCCTTCAAAAATGCGTCAATTGAGGTTGCCAATGCCTATTGTGGAATACATTTTTTCATATCAACATTATTTTCTGGTCTTTATTCTTCTTTTTGTAGGCTAAAGCTCCATTTTGTAGTCATCATTTTGTACCTAAGTAAAACTGTATTTTACGGTAGTTCATAAAAATATTTTTTAATTCTGAATTTTCGACAGATCTATACCTGGATCTTAATAAAAATATTCATTTAAAGAAAAAAAATTAATTATTAGAAAAATATTGATTTATTTATTTTTTCTACTCCAACTTACACAATTTGTAGGTGCTTATATAATATTATTATCTTACAACAAAATTTTGATTATTACAATTAGCAATTAGGTAAATTTATCAATGAGCAAATATCTAAATAAGTTTAATAATTAATATCTACTTCTGTTTAATTCATCATAGAAATCACAATCTATGATAATTTAAAATATCAAACCAATTAATGAATTTTATCAATTTATTTCCACGTTAATTTTAGGATTCAATGGGTTGAAACCTTAACCATATATCTTCATCAACGATTCTTTTCAAGTTGTAGTCGACTACTGGAAGTGATGATGGTGTTTTGTCTGACTTTTCTATGTGGAACTCCTTAAGGATTGCGCATGTGACTCTACGAATGATTTTCAATGCTAACTGCTCCCCTGTGGACAAAAAAATATGTCAAAATATTATATCATCATCATCGTTCACTAACAACCCTACTAAACAATATTCAGGTACTAGCTTCTCCACTTCACAAGGGGTTCAAGTAGATAGGCGAGTTGGAGACATTATGGGCTTTCAAATATTATTTGCAAATAGCAAGGCCATACTAATCTTAAGCCTTAAGCCTAACAATCCTTAAACTGACGTCAGAAAGAACGTATGAAAATAAAATATTTGCTTTAAGTTTGCAACACGAAAGACAAAGCCAATATTCATATAGATAACATTATTGTCCATTGAAAACAATAACTTCATAATATTCTTTTGTTTCTGGTCAATGCGTACGAAACTTCCCACAATTATGCTTAATTGTAAGATCACGCACCTATGTGGTGGGTGCTCTTATGTTCTAGAATCTAGAAGTGTTCATGTATTAAACTTGAAGGGGAAAAGGGGATACAAACATAGGTATTTTAGTGATATTAGGTAAAAAATTATCAGTATTAGAAAATTAGGTAATCATTGAAGAGTATATATATATATATAATGTGTGTGTGTGTATAATATATACTATGCTATTTATAAAGCTATCGCTAAGATTAATATACATTGTATAATAATGTTAGCGATAGCTTTATACATAGCTATTTATATAGCTTTTATACAAAAACATCTTTCAAATTTTGATTTTTGCTTAAATAGATAAATGTATATAGTGTGTGTGTGTAAATGTATATATCAGAATCAAAACTTCATATCAAATTTTCTTAGTAATAATAAAAACCAGAGATACCAAAAGCATCATAGTATTAATTTCTCTTTAGTTTTTAAATCCGAGCGATAATCAACTACAAACTTTTTCAATTGAAAAAGTCTTCCAATTGGAATCTTTATTTTAATATATTACTTTTGTAAATCTTTTAATCTTTATTATTATATTTAATAAATATTGATACAGGTATCTCGACGATAAAAATAACCTAACGGCAATATGATCTAGTAAACTGATTTATTTTGAGAGAGAAACCAGACTGCAATGACGTAAATTGTACTCTTCAAGGTTATAGTTACTTTTATTTGAGAAGTTACTCCTACTCTTTAATTTGACTTGTACCTTTATAATAAAATAATAATAAAGTATTGTATTATTATCTGTTTTCGACAGCAAAAATTGTGAAGTACTTCTTAAGTGAAGTAATAAATCTTATTAGGAACGTGCTAAATTATATATTATGGTACTACTAGTCTACTACGTTTTAAAAACTTAACCTACTTAAATTCTGTACATTACATTCAAATAATGTACTTTAAAAATTTTAAAGTAACTGGTCGAGCAGGAACTTCGCCGATATTGAACATACTTTATTTAATTGAAAATACGTAAGTATGCAATACGTACCTATACATTGTCTCGGCCCTAAACCGAAAGGTAGAAACGCTGGTATCTTTTCAGAATCACTATTCGAAAATCTGTCTGGAATAAATTCCTTGCTTTTGTTGAAAAACTCTTCATCTTTATGTAAGTTTGCTACCGGCACAGTAACATTTAGACCGTTGTTAATATGAAAGTCTCTTTCAGTAAAGGTGTAGGTTCTAGTACACTTTCTAGTGATTACTGAATATGGTGAATGAAGCCTAAGCGTTTCTTTAATAACTTTGTTTAAGTAGTCATCTTCACTATTAGCTGCACACCTTCTTACTTTGCTCTGCACGTCTTGATGTTGAGCTAGTTCATACAAAAGTGCTACCAGTACATTGTAGCAGGGAATGTAGCCTTCGCTTATGAAAAGCAGAAACGCCGAATAAAAATATTCAGATTCCTGAAGCTTCATTTTTCTATTCACATTCACGTCATCAATACTTAAAATATCCACTCTCTTTATACATTTAAGTAGTCTAGATGAGCTCGAATACTTATTTAATTCTTGCAAATCTGAGACTGATACATCACTGAATCCAAACAAAACATAAACGGATGGGAAAATATTTTTAAGATAGCTTTTCAGTTTTCCACTGAGAGATCTTTTTTCAATTGTTGCTCTTATGTTTTTAATAACAGACGTATCAACATTATTATCGAGAAGTAAATCTTTGAAGACTACGTCTAATATCCCGGTCAATATCTGTTGAACCTTCAAATCTCCGCTGTTTCCTGACACACAGTCGTGTAAACTGTCTTGAATATCGTCGCTTATGTGTTTCAATAGTAGCTCGTATTTTCTTCGAAGGAAGGTCCACTTTTCACCTTCCGCATAAAATAGGTTGTTTCGTAAACAAATATCCCTCGATTTGTCCAGTTCGCAGCCCCGGTAATGGAAATTCAAGAAATCTGTTGACAGTGTCTTTCTTACCGCTTCGGGATCTTTGATAATTAAGTCAGGAATTCGGCTCTTGATGCATCCAACGAATTTTTCCTTTGGATATTTTGTGTACAGTGTATCGACTTCCTCTGTTGTATTCCTCAAGCCTAGTACTCTGTGGTAATCGCTGCCAAAGAATGGTACCGGCATTTTGTACTGAATATGTCGGATATACCAGTAGCTGAAGAACTTTGTCACATAGTCGAATATTAGCGCGCCGATCAGCACGAGAATAACGGAAACATTTATGAGTACACTTTCGAAGAACATTTTGGCGTTCGTACCTTACTAGCTCGCCGGCAGACTGAGGAGCTGCGACCGTTGTAGGTCAAAATAACGGTACGGAGGCTGGTTATGACTTCCAGTACGATCTCTACAACAATTTACGCGAATGGAAAATCAACCCTACTGCATTGATATAGAATGAGAATTCTATTTGTTGTGGGCTGCGACGTCTTGGTTCTTACAGATCCTTCTTATGCTGGTGTTATGTGGTGATTATGTTTGCTGGTCTTTAGTATTTGTCGTTTTCGTGGCAACAGATAATCCAAAATCTACTTAATAGAAATAACTTCTGCAATGAAAAAAATAAAAAAATACTTATTTATATTATATTATGTCTTTTCTTTCGTCGTGCAACAATTCAATTATATTATCAATAATTAAGACTCTATTACTAATATGTCAGTTTGGCGTATCACGTATGGTGCGTAGGTATATTTTTTGCTTTGTTCGGAAATTCGGAATGTGGTGGGTACGAAATTCGAATCACCGTTTTTGTGATCCTTTTTATATTTTTATTATTTATCAAAACTAAGAGCAAAGCTCGGTTACCCAGTTACTAATAATTTAATTCATAATAATTTAATTTAGAGTATTAATTTTATTAGTGCTCGTACCTGCCAACTTGAACGTGAGTTTCTATAAAATATTGTCTTCTCAGGATGTTGTTCGGGCTGGTACCGACTTCAAGATTATGAAGATTGAGTAGAGAAATGGTTAAAATTTTAGCTGAATTTAAAAGAGGAATTATTAAGGAAATAAGTTTTATTTCATACTTTTTTGTGCATTTTTACTTTGGAAGTCGGTTTTATTTTTTTGATTAATATTATTTTTTATTTTTCTACAGACTTTAAGATAGGAAGTTTACACAGTACAAACAGAAGTAGTGTGGATTTGTGCGTTCTGGCTCACTATTCTGGATCCCCCGCCCTCTCCCCTCGCCCTCTCCCACGTGCTCTATCAACGGTTCGAGCGGTGACGTCGGCTAAAAAAAAAAAGTTTGGTGTCAAAATGGGGGTTTTCGACCATGCCCGATCTTTGTTTTTGAGTTGAGTTTACGTTGAAGATTTTGCGCCGGAAAAGCTCCAATACGTAGTAGTACCCTAATTAGGGTAATGCTAATGATCTCCTTGGTTTCTAATGAGTATTGACAATGCACTCATTAAGATGTTAATGACATTTTGCTGTGTTGCAATCGTCATAACATTTACATTGTCTCCTTTTTAACAATTAAAGCTGATGTTTAAAATAAAACTTTGGTTTACTTTCAAACAAATTATTTATTTAGTCGTAATCCTTTAGTAAAATTTTTAATCTTTCATAAAACAAGATTTAAACATTATATTCAAAAACCTATTATTTTTAATTGTATCACTACCAAATTCAGTCTGAAACTCTGTCAATGACTTATAGGGTTATGTGTAATTGGTAGGTGATGAGTATAATAGAAAGTTAGTTAGAATAACCAAAAGATCAGGTCTGAATCTTATATTCACGGGTCACAATATTGTTTCACAATTACACCACAAAAACCTATATTTAAATGGAAGGAGAGTGTGAGAGTCCGCAGTAACTAAAGTACATAAAAAATACAAAACAGCTGACCACGATATCGAGGTCGCGAACTTAAATTTCGGCGCACGAGCGTCACTAGTTTCGCCTATCGATCCAGAAATCCAACTGGCGCAGCGATATCTTCATACCGCGTAGGTACTCGCTATACCATAGAAAACCGGTCGGCGCGCGAGTCTCCCATGCGCTTTAGCGTAAACATCTATTTAATTATAATATTTTAAATGAGCTGACTGGGCACCTGATGCCTTGTCAGAGTTTTATAAATATATGTATATAATAAATACTTTTAAATGAAGTAAATAAGTTTAATTTTTGAGTTTGTAAATAGGAGTATAAATAAAATTGTGTGTAAAATAATATGTAAATATTAAATAAGATGTAGGAGATCCCTACATTACTCCCCCCCAGAGACCGAGTCTACGGGCGATAGTAGTCAGGGAATCTTACAACACGTCCCGACCTAGTTTTTTTAATATTATAATCCTGGGTAGTATCAGGAACGGTACTAGAAATAGGCACAGGATTAGGGATAGAAACAGAAGGTGGTATGGGGGTAGGAAGTAGATTAGGATTTGTATGTGGGTTAGGGGTTGGTATAGGGAAAGGCTCAGATAATACGTAGGCTGGCTTTAGGCGGTCTACAGATACTGTCATCGGCTTTCCTTTGACAAGGATTTTGAAAGTCTTGTCGTTACGGTCGAGGACCTCATGGGGACCGGAGTAGGGAGGCTGTAAAGCGCCTCGTATAGTGTCGTCCCTTAGAAATACGTGGCTCGACGTATTTAAATCCCTAAAGATAAAGATATTATCTTTGGTGTGACGCGCTGCAGGTGATGCAACTTCGTGACGAAATGGCGTAAGCGAGTGGTGAAATCAGTGATATCACTCGAGCCAGGAGTCGTCGCATGGAAAAATTCACCAGGTAGGCGTAGGGGTTCACCATAAACCAGTTCGGCTGACGAAGCCTGTAGGTCATCCTTGAAGGCGCTTCGGATACCAAGAAGCACAAGGGGCAATGTGTCGATCCAGTTACAATCGGCATGACACATGATGGCCGCTTTCAACTGTCGGTGGAATCGTTCCACGAGACCGTTACACGCGGGGTGATATGCGGTCGTACGGCGATGTTTGAATCCGATCATTTTTCCAAGGTATTGGAAAAGTGTGGATTCAAACTGCCGACCACGATCAGTGACAATATCAGATGGACATCCAAATCTGGATATCCACGATATTAATGCCTTGCCCACGGTTTCGGCGGTCATGTCGGCCATAGGGATGACTTCAGGCCAACGCGTGAAACGATCCACAACAGTTGTGCAGTATCGATAGCCTTGTGATGGAGGAAGGGGACCTACAATGTCTACATGTACAAATGCGAAACGTGCCCGAGGTAAGTTGAACGTGCCAAGAGGGGACGACACGTGGCGACTTACCTTTGCGCGTTGGCATGCTAGACACTTTCGAGACCACTCTCGACAATCTTTGCGCACACCGGGCCATACAAAACGCTCAGCTACTAGCCTGGCAGTAGCGTTGGCACCTGGGTGGCTGAGGTTATGAAGACTGTCGAAGAGTTGCTTCCGCAATGGTTTCGTCACGAAAGGCCTGGGGGTTGGGGTGCTGACGTCACAATAAACTTTGACGTTGGAATTGGGGACGGGCAAATTCTCCATGCGGAGCGATGATTCGCCGCGGAGTAGTTGTGCCAACTCCTCGTCCGCAGCCTGTGATGAAGCCAATTGGTTGTAATCGATACCTATCGATAGTTCATCGACACGTGACAATGTGTCGGCAACGACATTATCTTTGCCGGAAATGTGTCTAATGTCGGTTGTGAACTGCGATATGTAATCGAGGTGGCGAAACTGTCGAGGCGAGCAGTTGGCTTTTCTCTCATGAAAAGCGTAACTGATCGGCTTGTGATCAGTGTAAACCACGAAGTGTCTGGCCTCCAACATATGGCGAAAATACTTTATGCTCTCGTAAATGGCCAGCAGCTCGCGATCGTACGGCGAGTACTTTTGCTGTGAATGGCTCAATTTACGAGAAAAAAAAGCGAGTGGTTGCCATTGGTCGTCTTTCCACTGCTGCAGTACTGCTCCCAAGGCCAAGTCGGACGCATCTGTTACCAGAGCGAGCTTGGCTTCACTGTCGGGATGCGCGAGTAATGCAGCATTTAATAAACTTTTAACTTGACTGGATGTGACGCCTTCACGGAGCCTGTGAGAAGGGAATTCAGAGGTGCCTGTGTCAGTGCGGCATTAGGAATAAAACGCCGGTAAAAATTTACCATGCCCAGGAACCTACGAAGCTGTCGAACATTCGTCGGCGCAGGGAAGTCCTTTATGGCCTGGGCTTTGGACTCCAGGGGCTTGGTACCGGTTTCGGAAATGCTGTAGCCTAGAAAGGTCACCTGACGGACTCCAAAGACACACTTGGATGTGTTCACAAGGATGCCGTACTCCTTCATGCGGCTGAACAGCAGTTCCAGGTGGGTCTCGTGGTCTTCTGGGGTCTTGGAGAAAACTAGGAAGTCGTCAAGGTAGGCGTAGCAGAAATCCAAGCCTCTGGTCATCTCGTCAACAAAACGTTGGAAGGTCTGGCCAGCGTTCCTCAACCCAAAGGTCATGAAAGGGAATTCATACAAACCGAAAGGTGTGGTAATGGCTGTCTTCTGGATGTCGTCTTCGAAGACCGGAATCTGGTTATATGCCTTCACTAGATCAATGGTCGAGAAAACCTTACAACCTGCAATGGAATGAGCAAAGTCGTGGATATGCCGTATAGGATAGCGGTCTGGAATAGTGCGGGCGTTAAGTAACCTGTAATCGCCGCAAGGACGCCAGCCGTTATCCTTTTTAGGGGCAAGGTGTAAAGGTGAAGCCCAGGGACTGTCAGATGGACGGGCTGTACCGCTATTAAGCATAAGCTGGAATTCTTGCTTTGCAAATTTGAGCTTATCTGGAGCTAATCTACGTGGATTACAAAAAATAGGTGGGCCAGGTGTAGTGCGAATATAGTGTACGGTGTTGTGCTTTTGAGTGCGCAAAGTGCCTGAAGGGCGGGTGATTTCAGGATATCTAGCAAGAATAGCGTGATACCTAGTGTCGCCCATCGAAACCTTAATTGAATGAATAATACTATTCACAGACTTAGCAACACGAGCATTGGTACATAATGTAGTAGTACTATCTAAAAGTTTTTGATTTTTACAATCTACAATTAAATTATAATTACTTAGGAAATCTACTCCCAATATTGGCTTAGTTACATTAGCTACTGTAAAACGCCAAGGAAAACTACGTCTTAAGCCTAAATCTAAACTAAGATCTAAAAAACCATAAGTCTCTATAGCACTACCATTAGCTGCACTTAGCTGAAAGTCCGTCTTGGTACGGCGTTGGCGAAGCGCGGAACGGGGGTAAACGCAGAGGTCACTGCCGGTGTCTACTAGAAATTGTAGTCTGGTGGTGCGGTCAGTGACAAAGAGACGACCTGAAGCAGCGCAGCAATCACCAGTCGTCATCAGTGACTGCTCGCGGGGTTTCCCGACTTCTTGTTGAAGTCGCACGGTTTGATGCAGCTACGGGCCTGGGTTCCGTACTTCATGTGGTACCAGCAGAGGGGATGCCGGCGGTAGCTGAAATCGGATCTGAAGCGAGGGCGCGAAGATGAGCGCCTCCTGGGTCTGGATCTGATGCTGGAACATTGAGCTGAGCGTGTGTGCCTTTCAAGCTCTAGCGTGAGCCGTTCATCCATCCTCCACCATCCTCTTCAGCTCGGCAATCTCACACGTCTGCTGTGCCACGTTCGATAAAAAATAAACTCCTGCGATGTGGGGGGTGGCAATCTCCTGGATCCTGTCGGCGAGGTCGGCGAGTTGTTCCAAGGACTGGCCGGTCTGGGAGGCTAGCACTGTCTGCAGGTGATGAGGCAGACGGCTGGTCCAGATCGACTGTATTAAATCTTCAGGAACGGTCGGGCCGGCCAGGTCTTGAAGGTGGCGAAGAAATTGTGAAGGCTTCCTGTCACCTAGTTGTTCATGGGTCAGGAGCTGGCGAACCTTGGTCTCCTTCGACGCAGATAGTTGTTTGACGAGCTCGGCCTTTATTCGCTCATATTTGTTAAAAGCCGGAGGATTTAGTATGATATCCTTCACTGCTTTTGAGTGTACAATGTCGAGGTTAATGATAACGCTCGTGTACCTTTTTGTATCACTCGTAATATTAAAAACGTCGAACTGACCTTCAAGTAGCGCAAACCATATTTCGGGTTCCTCTGGAGAAAACGGTTGCACCTTCAAAACGTTGCTGGGGGAAAATGTTGTGGCCACGTGCTTTTTACGGCGCACGGTAACGCCGCCTTTCTGCGAGCACGCGGTCGCCGCCGAGTCACTGCTACTTTCACTCATTTTGTGTTCGCGGGGTCACCACTTATAGAGTTATGTGTAATTGGTAGGTGATGAGTATAATAGAAAGTTAGTTAGAATAACCAAAAGATCAGGTCTGAATCTTATATTCACGGGTCACAATATTGTTTCACAATTACACCACAAAAACCTATATTTAAATGGAAGGAGAGTGTGAGAGTCCGCAGTAACTAAAGTACATAAAAAATACAAAACAGCTGACCACGATATCGAGGTCGCGAACTTAAATTTCGGCGCACGAGCGTCACTAGTTTCGCCTATCGATCCAGAAATCCAACTGGCGCAGCGATATCTTCATACCGCGTAGGTACTCGCTATACCATAGAAAACCGGTCGGCGCGCGAGTCTCCCATGCGCTTTAGCGTAAACATCTATTTAATTATAATATTTTAAATGAGCTGACTGGGCACCTGATGCCTTGTCAGAGTTTTATAAATATATGTATATAATAAATACTTTTAAATGAAGTAAATAAGTTTAATTTTTGAGTTTGTAAATAGGAGTATAAATAAAATTGTGTGTAAAATAATATGTAAATATTAAATAAGATGTAGGAGATCCCTACAGACTTGTTATGAAACTTATATAACAAGTACATTAAACAGTGCTCTCCACACACGGAAGTCCAATCATTTTGCAGCCTGATAGTATTATAACGCCATTTCCTTGCATTTCTATTCAAAAACATTTTGTGCGTTCCCATAGGAAAGCGACCATATGTATCAAAATATTCACCGATGCCATGATTGTCTATGTGAATGGCTACCCAGTGCGATCCTGGTTTTGAGTCCGGGTCCAAATTGCTTATAAGGTAAGTGGGAACCGTCACATACATTGGTAATCGGTTCGCAGCATACAGACTATTGTTTAAACTTGGATGAATCTTTTTTAAGTATGATTGTAGTTGTAAAGTATTCATAATTCTTTAAAAAAGACTTATTCATTCACTCTATCATACGCAAGTGAAATAAATAATATAAGACATTCTTATTTAACATGCAATTGACTGAGGTTTTAAATTAAAATAAAAGCACTACTTTAAAATAATCATATAAAACTTCTTTGTCATACCAAGATAGCAAGCGCTACATATTACCAAATCAAATCAAAATGTATCGAACATTGGCGTGGGACCATTACAAATTAAGAAAACCGTAAAAGGTACCTAGCTTATTTAGTTTGAGGTTTATTTTTTATTTGTATACTATTTTATAATTTATGTAGTTTTATGGTAAATAACTTTTTATTTTTTTTATATCTTTTTTATTTATTTAATATTTTGTATTTTAATATAATAAAATCAACCCTTTACTTATGTACATTTTGCTGTCATAAACTTAATATTCTCAGAATATTTTTGGAAATATTATCATTTGTAAATAAAATTATTTTAAATTGTTTTAGATGTATTTACTTTGTTTTTTACCTATATTGTATTATTGTAATGTTTAGTTTAAGAACCAATAAAATAAAAAATATAATTTCAATTATTGAATTAGGTGATTGATCCTTTTAAAATATTTACAAACTTTAAAAGTAGGTAAGTACTAAAAAAAAAATAACTACTCCAAAACTTACAATGCTACAAAACAAAGAAATCTCCCAGGTCGTCCCCACCAGGCAGAGTACCTAGAAGGCTCAAAGAGTTTCCTCGCTGGATTGCGATACTTATTCTCTGGGCCAGGTAGGCGCCGGCTCTGGGGTCTCGGGTGGCCTCAATGAGTTTTTTGGAGACTTCTCTGAAAAGTTTGTGCGCACCCAGACCCCATGTACCTAGGGTTTCAACCCCAAACGGTTCAAATATGAGATCCCCACTAAGGTTCTCATACTTGCGCCGCTTGAGGTTTTCCGCCTGTTTTTTTTTTTGGGCCCATTTCTGTGCCTACTTGTTCCCCCAACCATAAAGTCAGGACAATTTTTTACTTTTTTAATTTTTAACATTTACATTTTTTTATTATTAATACATTTCCTTTATATTTTGTTCTTAGATCACTTTTATTCCATTTTCTGCTATTACATTTCCAACATTTAGCTATTCTTTTACATTTACTTTTTTGCTATTTTAATTTATATTCAACTTTACATTCATTATTCATTTCCAATTTTTTTCTACTTTATGTCACATTTTATTCTAAATTCTTTCTCTTTGTTACATTTACTTGCTTACATCTACAACTCTATTTTCTTGCTTACATTTGTACATTTCCTTTACATTAGTCACTCCATTAACATTTCCTTTACACTACTTTTCTCTTTTGCCTTTACATTTCTCTTTTTTAGATAATATTTTATTGTTCTTTTACCTTACATTTCTCTTTATTAATTTATATTATGTTTAGCTGTTACATTCATTTTATTATTTATTTTAATTTTTTGCTACTTTATATCACATTTTCTTCTAAATTCTTTCTCTTTGTTTCATTTCCTTGCTTACATCTACAACTCTATTTTCTTGCTTACATTTATAAATTTCCTTTACATTAGTCACTACATTTACATTTGCTTTACACTACTTTCCTTTACATTTCTCTTTTTTAGATTCACATTTCATTTTTCTTTTACCTTTACATTTCTCTTTTTTAATTTATATTATGTTTAGCTGTTTCATTCATTATCATATCCATTTATATTTCAATTTTCCTTTTTATGCTTACTACATTAACTCTATATATTATACTTATTTGTGCCATCTTATCTTTTCTGTCTAGATTTGTATCTTCTAGTTCTAAGCGTATTATGTGTATATGTACATTGGTTGTTTTATTAATTTATATTAACTAATTAATATTAACTATTGTATCATATTTATTTTCGAGATTTAGAATTTATTTAATATTGAGAAAATCATTAGTTATTACGTTCAGCCCGGAACGCCCGCTCCGAAATTTTGCATAAAAATTATACAGCATGATTCTTTCTGCAATGTGTTCTCCATAGCGCGTTGTGCGAGATCAGTGACTGCTTACAGGTAATATTTAAGACTAGTGTGTGGTACCTTGCGCGTCTTCTTACAGTGTCTAATTATATATCTAGTTCTACTTATGTCATATATGCTGGTTTATAATGATGATTACATACATTATCATATATATGCAAAGTTGGTGTGTTTGCGTTTTTTTTTTCCACACGTGGCGCAAGGCACACACGACTAGTCTACCCACTTCCCTACTTCATTGGTATTTATTAGACTCAGTTTAATAAAATATCAATTTGACTTGCTGCTCGCACGATGCATATCTATGTATAGATAGCCCGCCTTGGTAAAGCACAGCCACAACTCCGGCGACACACTTATCACCACGTGCACAGTGCCTTCGTCTTTTCCACGCTTTCTATATTTAACCTTCATCCTATCCTCCTTTCTGTCTAGGATTTGTTGTATGAGGTGCTTATTTTTACTTTTAATTGCTTCCAATATATCGTCATCGGTGTTCGACTTAAGCACCACAAACAATACAACCTGCGGATCCTTGTTTTTTTTGTTTTGAAATTTGTTCAAGAAGCTTATAAAGATGCAACGACAGAAGCACATGGTTATTTGATGATAGATCTCAAACAAGATACAAATGACATGTGTCGTTTTAAGACAAATATGTATATTCCCAACTGACAAAAGTTGTTCAGTTTATGTGCCGAAAAGAGGGTTTAAATACGACAAGAACCAACAAAGTTCTATCATTTACAAATAATGCTGGGAAGTTTAAAGACGCATAAAGAGCTGCTCATCGCATTGCACACTTTAAAACCAAAGTTTCAAAAAGCTTTATTAAAATCATGCGATGAGGATGAAATAAATTGTATATGTGAGTGTATTCATAATGTGCTACAAGGCAAAGTCCCATTAAAAGAAAAAGATAAAAAATCTTTAAAACAATATATAACGTTACTCCGAAAGCTTGTTCGTAAAACTACAAACAAAGTTATAAAAAATATAATTGTTCAAAAAGGTGGCGCATTTTTTCCTATTATTTTAGGTTCCATATTAAGTGGATTAGTTAGTGGTCTTGTTTAAAATGGAACACGCTAAGAAAATGTTACTGGTGGAACCAAGTTTGATTGATAAAATAAATGAAAGAAACGAGACCACGAAAATCCTAAATCACAATTGGATGCTGAAATGCAAAATATTATTAAAGTAATGATGACGACAGAAAAAAATGGATTTTATACTTACAAACATTACAAAGGTATTTGTACTTCACTAGAGAAGATCATCAGCCTTATCAACTCCCAATAATAACCTCAAATATGGATTTATCTGAAACACTTTTGAAAAAAGAACAATACGATAAAAGTAGTGGCCCAAACAACAAAGATCCAATTGTTGATCAGACATCGAATGAAGAAGAAGATAGACACAAAGAAAGCGACACAGTTCAAAATAAATCTATATTCTCAAAATAACAAATATTAAGATTAATACCTAAATCTTACATTAATAAAGGTGAGTCATTATTAAACTTCTTATTTACAAATCAAAACAAAGTACACTGGAACGATGATGGTACAGTACTAGTGGATAGTAACAAAATAAATGGGAGCAATATTGTAGATTTAGTCAATGATTCATTAAGACCATTGAAAAAAAGTGATCCAATAGGATGGGAAAAATTTGCTAAAGCTTTGAAGGATCTAAAAGTCCCACTCACTTATATTGGTAATCCGAAGAGAAGTGAGTATATTAACCAACTTCAGTTGAAAGATTTTGCTGAAATATTTGTTGGCGAGGAATATTCTACACCTGCATCTGAAAACAAGTATACTAGAAAAATAAAAAAGAAAATTGATTGGGAAAAATGGACCCCTACTAGAAATTCACAATATTTATTATAATACATCACACCCTGCTGGTTACAGCAGGATTGACAAACTTGCAAAAGCTATGGAAGGCAAAATGAATAAAAATGATGTCAAGAAATGGTTGCAATCACAAGAAACGTACAGACTTCATAAACTGGTTTACAAAAAGTTTTCTCGAAAGAAATATATCGTATCTGATCTTAATAATCTGTGGCAAGCAGATTTAAGTGACATGCGAACATATTGTAAATATAATGATGGTTATAACTATATATTGTGTGTTATTGATGTATTTAGTAAGTATGCTTATGCTAGACCTATGAAAAATAAAAATTCTTTAACAATCAAAACATGTTTTGAGAGTATTTTTGAGGAAGCTCGTACAGTTCCAACTCACATACAGTCTGATAAAGGTACTAGTTTGTTTCCAAAGATGTTCGTCAATATTTTAAGAGTAAAAATATTAATTATTACACGACAAATAATCCTGATATTAAGGCTAGTATTGTAGAAAGATTTCAAAGAACACTTAAGTCAAAAATGTGGCGTTATTTTACACATAAAAATACATACAGATATATAGATATTTTAAAAGATTTATTATATGCATATAACCATGGTTTTCATTTAAGTATTAAAATGTCTCCATGTGATGTAAGCTCTAATAACATTATGACTGTTTGGAATATTTGTATGCTCGAGAAAGTAAAAGGTCACCACAAGATATTATCTTCTTGCCAAAGTTTCACGTCGGTGATTATGTTAGAATCACAAAATATAAACATCTATTCCAAAAGGGATACGAATCAAACTGGAGCGATGAAATTTTTATTATTTCAACTTTCATCCCTAGATCACCATGGGTTGTGTACACCTTGAAGGATTTACAAAATGAAGATATAGAAGGTACTTTTTATGAAAGAGAATTACAAAAAATTACTCCTCCTAGCCCGACTTCCTATTACAAAATAGATAAAATAATAACTACTCGATATTCTGGTAGCAGAAGGCAAGTGCTTGTCAAGTGGGAAGGTTATCCTGATAAATTTAATAGTTCGATTTTGGTATCTCATTTAAAACGGATATAATGAAATGAAGTTTTTATTTAACATTATTAAGCAACAGCTCAATACAATATTTTCCAGATAATATGACAACAAAGTTTTCAACAAAACTACCAAAATCAATTAAATTAGAAGGGGAATGGGTTGTCGGTGTTGTTAATTTTCAATATCCGTGTACAATGTTTACTGTTCAAGAACAAGAAAATATAGTTATATTTCTAAGAATATGATAATGCCTAATGAAAAATATCCTTCTATTGTTCACTATAAAAACACATTCCTGCAACCAACTATGATAATATTAATCACATTTTAAAAGCTTTAAATAATATAAGAGAAAATTTTACCTTTGAAAATTCTACCTAATTTTACGATGAAATATCTAAGTTTGTATCTGTGACAATCGCAGATGATTCATTGAAGTCCGTATAATTGTCACCTAAGTTAGGTATTCAATTAGGGTTTGAGCCTAGTAGGAATTTGGTAGAAAAAACGTTTGGCAAACGCCCTGCAAACTTACATCTGGGACTTCCATCACAACTCTTTGTTTATTATGATAAAGTGGAACCGCAGATTGTTGGAGATGTTATGACCTCTTTACATAGAATTATACCACTAGATCCTTCAAAATATATATATGGAGCAAATAAGATGCATGTATTTTCTCCCTCCACTACTTATCAATCATGCGCAGAGAATTCGATACACTTGAAATAGATATAAAATCAAGCACTGGTCAAAAGATACCATTCTAGTTTGGAACACACACTGAATACACACTGTATTAAACTTCACTTTACAAAATTATAATGTATCATCACAATAATATAATTTGTCCATACGAAAATTATTATACACATGAAGCTGGTTCTGGAATAGGAGTAATATACAAAGGAGTTCCTTATCAACGTGGTCATGGTATTGGTAGCTTTTTGGGAGGTTTGCTTCGATCCGTCTTACCTTTGCTTTCAAGTGGTGCTAAAGCAATAGGAAAGGAAGCTTTGAATGCGGGTGTTGATTTTCTATCTGATATGATGAAAGCACGATCCATGGATGAATCAATAAAATCACGACTTAAGGAAATTAGTTCAAATTTGAAAAGAAGGGCAGATCAAAAAATTGATAAATTAAACATGTCTGGAACAGGCTATATAACTAAAAGAAAATGTCTTGGAACAGTCATTCCTTCATTGAACGGTAAAGAGGTGTTAAGAAACGAAAGCCAACTCGTCAATATCAAGGAGATATATTTTCATAAATTAAAAAACAATGTCTTTCTTACATAGTCACTCTTGTGAATGTATAAATTCTGAATTGGATTTGTTTGCTTTACCATCAACACAAACAAGCATCGAAAGTGGTATGTGGGTGCACTACAAACCAATATCATCTTTAGCCGACGATGGACCCATAGAATTTCAAGTTCCTGGAACTGGCGATGATTATATAGACTTATCTCATACACTCGTACAGTTAAAAGCAAAAGTATTAAACAAAGATTCTTCAAAATTAGCAGCTTCAACTGTTGTAGCACCTGTAAATAATTGGCTTCATTCAATTTTTAGTCAACTCGATGTTTATTTAAATAAAAAAATAGTTTCACCTCCAAACAATACATATGCTTATCGAGCTTTGATTGAAACTCTTTTCAATTACTCACCCGACGCCAAACAATCTCATTTAACTTGTAGCCTTTGGTATGAAGATACAGCTGGTAAAATGGATTCAACCGAAGAAATAAATGCAGGTTTTACTACAAGACAAAAATTAGTTTCAGAAAGTGACGATGTTGAAATGATACGTCATTGAATATGTCACCTTCATGGTGACATATTCAATCAATCAAAGTTTTTAATTAATGGAGTTGAGATGAATATTAAATTGGTTAGATCACGTGAAACATTTATCCTTATGGCTCCGACAGATGATGTTAAATACAAAATAAATATTACAGATGCGACTCTCCTTGTTTGAAGGACAAAAATGAACCCTTTCGACTTACTTGCCCATCAAAAAGTTTTAGCCACCACAACTGCAAAATATCCAATAACTCGTGCCGAAGTAAAAGTTTTAACGATACCGTCAGGGGTTCAGGGCAAGACATTAGACAATATATTTTTGAGTCAAGTACCTAAGAGATGTATAGTGGGATTTGTAAATAATGCAGCATTTAATGGTTGTTTGTCTAAAAATCCGTTTAATTTTGAGAACTATAAAATGAATTACTTTTGTTTATATATTGACGGTCAGCAAATTCCTTCATAATAATATTTTTTCTGCAACCTTTCATACATTATTCTCAGGAACAGGAATACATTTTCTTAACGAAGGGAATGGGATATCTCACGATAAGTATTCGAAAGGTTATTGTTTGCTAGCATTTGATCTCACACCTGATTTATCAGCCAATTCTTTTGGTCATTGGAATCTAATTAGACATGGTAGTGTTAGATTAGAAGTTCGCTTTGAATCTGCTCTGACTCAAACGATAAATAATTGCGTTGTTTATGCAGAATTTGATAATGTTATTGAAATAGATAAAAATCGTAATGTAACCGTTGACTATAGTAGTTAAGAAACAAACATTGTATTATCTTTCTAAGTATTATTAAGTTTTCAATCTGTAATATGTTTTTAATGTGTAAGTAAATGATCATTTTAAAGTTGTGCTTTTATTTTAATTTAAAACCTAAATCAATTGCATGTTAAATAAGAATGTCTTATCTTATTTATTTCACTTGTGTATGATAGAGTGAATGAATAAGTCTTTTTAAAGAATTATGAATACTTTACAACTACAATCATACTTAAAAAAGATTCATCCAAGTTTAAACAATAGCGTGTATGCTGCAAACCGATTACCAATGTATGTGACGGTTCCCACTTACCTTATAAGCAATTTGGACCCGGACTCAAAACCAGGATCTCTCTGGGTAGCCATTCACATAGACAATCATGGCATCGGTGAATATTTTGATTCATATGGTCGCTTTCCTATGTAATAAGTTGATATTTTGTTTACAGAAAATTTTATTTGCGTTAATTTTATGAGTTACGAAATAATACCGAGTTAATCTTAGAAATAGAAACAGAAATAATATTTCTTTGTGAAATGCAGGTATATACAATGTTACAGGTGTTAAAACTTAATAATAAATAGTTCCATTACATTTCCACCTTCGTCAAGGTATACAAATATTTAATAGTGTACAAATGTTACGTTTAATAGATATATACATGTCAAAAAAATAAAAACAAAACCATTAAAAGTGTGTAAAATATTAAACATGTCCAACTATTTCAGGGCCTTGTCATTTAGAAATTCAGCAACCGAGTAATATGACTTTTCATTATGCAACAATGTCAAACGTTTTTTAAAAGACTTAACTGGCAAAGACTTCAAACCATTCGAAATTTTATTAAATATTGTATGTGCCATTCCAAAAAAAGCTACTATTTAATAGTTCCGTTTTGCTTGATATTGCACATATTTTATGTTCATTTCTGTACCTTCTTTTAGGGTTTCTTTCAGAAAAGGAAATAAATCGATGCTTATTTAGAAATACGTACAGTGCTACTTCGTAGATGTATAAACATGGCATGGTTAAGATATTCATTTGTTTGAAGATTGGCTTGCAACTATCAGTTGACTTAAGTCCTTTCATGGCTCTGATACATCTCTGCTGGGTTTTAAATACCAGTATCTTATTTGTTGAGTTGCCCCAGAAGATAATTCCGTACCGCAATACAGACTCAACATAACCTCTATAAGCTGTTATCACAGTTTCTGTGCTGGCTACTTTAGACAGTCTACTTAAAGCAAAAATAAAACTGCTTATTCTACTACACAAATTTTCAGTATGAGGCTTCCAGTTGAGTTGGTAGTCAATTTATAATTATGGAAATTTTGTAACAGCGAAAGATTCAATAATTTCTTCTTTATACTTAAGAGTTACTTTCGGCATTGAATTATTCTGCCGAAAGTGCATAATTTTGGGATTGAGACTAGTCATTGCTCTATTTCATTTTCGTATGTCAATATATTATTACATTTAATTAGTGCTGTACTGTCATCTACGAATAATATTAAAGGATAGTCAATTGAACTTGGAAGGTCATTTATACATATAATGAATAGCAGAGGCCCGAGAATGCTTCCTTGAGGAACACCCGACTCTACGTCTCTACATGCCGATAGGTACTCTTTTTAGTTTTAGTTTTCTTACATATTTTTGAGATAGCCGTATGCTGTTTTCTATTGCTAAGATAGCTTTCCAGTAGTTTACAAGCTGCCCCTCTAAAACCCATATGCATAGAGCTTCGACAGTATTATTTTGTGAGTCCCATGATCAAATGCGCTCGTCATATCCATGAGTAGAGCACATATGTGTATGTATTCCAACACTGTTTGTATTTTTCAGAGATTGGATAGTTTTAATTATCTTTTCAGGTGTTGTTGGTGAAATAAATATAGAGTTCTCAATCTAAGTGGGCACTGAATACGTTACGTGGCCCAGTTCCTTCTTTACTTTTTTTTATAGAATCCAGAAAGTGGTTATTAAATAAGTTAGCTAAGTGTTGGCCATCAGATATCAAAATTCCTTTATTCACAATGTGCTGTGCCGTTTCTGTCGGATATTGTTTTCTGTTTTTATTAATTACTTGCCACGTTGCCTTTGATTTGTTCGTCGCATTTTTTATAGAGTAATTATTTTGTATTCGTTTCGTCTGATTGATATTTTTTTTATATATTAAAGAAAAATTCTTGAGTGCTGATTTATTTATTTCCGTAGGAGATAATCTATACGCCCATAAAAGTTGTCTTTTCTTTTTGATACATGTGCGTATTTCTCTAGAAACCCATTTTGGTTTTCTCTTATTATTTACATTTATCAGCTTATAAGGAAAACACAGATTATGAAATAGTGATACAATGTGAATAAAAGAGCGATAAGCTAAGTTGACATCGTCCGTCACATACACATCAGAAAAGCTAATTTTTTCGATAGCTTCTTTAAATTTTAACATGTTTTCTTTACAGTAGTCACGTTTTTTTATTCGCCATGAATTAATTAGACATGTTATCTTCACAGGGCATTGTACTACCTGAAAAGTATGATCAGGCAATGCAAGTTCTGTTATATTACTTATGCAGCCGCGAAAATTTACAGCAAAGTTGTCGATACAAGAACCACTACTTAATCTAGTTGGTAGTCTAATTTGTAGTTTAAAATTATAGTTAGCAAGTAAATTCTTAAAATCTATAGTTAGTTTATTTTTATTCAATATATTTATATTAAAATCACCACAGAATACAATTTTGCAGTTTAGTTTAGTTAATTTATTTAATAATAGGTCAAGCTTATTCATGAGTAATTCAATGTCAGTATTAGGCGGTCTATAAATGCATATGACAATAAGATTTTCATGAGTCTGTTGGAGTCTGGAGTGAGTTTAACAGCACATCATTCAAACGCATTTTACACAGAAAGGCGATACATTAATTATTTCATGTTCATGAATGGCATGGCATAGTAATATACATGAACCTCCTCTACAAATGTCTCTCGAATAGCTAGTTACTATCCCATAGTTTAGAAGATTTAAATTTTTTTCATCCTCTCCATCCTCTTTGCACATAAAATGTTCAGAGATACAAATAATGTCAATATGTTTGTTATTCGATATGAAGTTTTGTAGAATTACAGTTAAAAAATCAGATTTATTAATTAGGCCACATATATTTTGATGCATTATAGTCAAATATTTAGTTTCGAAAAAATGTATTGTCATTACTGGTTACTACGAGTACAGTTAATGCATTATCATTCATGTTATCGTTCATAAAGGTTTCATTATTTACATTATCATTTACACATTTCATAAAGTTATATTTATTAATGTCTCTGATCAGTGTATTTAGGTGAGTAAAAATATTTTTGAGTCCCACGTTGTTTAGTGTACCATTTTTAAAATAAAAATGTTTTTTATTATAGTAGAGAGTGCGATTTGAGTCTAATAAATATGCATAGTTCTATTGCATATTGTTCAAATACATAAGATTATTGTATGCTTCAATCCTATAGTTAAACAGATTAGCATTAGTATTAATTCTAAATGTCGGAAGAATAATTATTATATTTGTATGCTGTAATAGCATCAGCTTTTCTTGCATTAGATTTACAATACTAAATAGTTTTTTGTAATTTGAAAATCAATTTCCCCCATAAAAAGAACACAGTAGTCCTCACTAGTGAGATCGCTTACTTTACTTTCTATTCCAGCGAGCTGCTGCTCTATGCCAGCACCCGGTGAAGTGTAATGACAAATATCATAATTGCTGAATATTTTTTTCACAGTTTGTAGAATGTTATTTGTTTTGTTGCAGCTAAGATAACCAATTTATTATTTTCGGATCGTTTGTTTCATTCATTGTCGTTTGTGCATTGATTGCATGGGTGATTACTTCGATTAATACAAATAAAAATACATGAAAAAAATTCGTTTAAATTTTTTCATACAAAACGGTAATTTCATAGGTAAAGACCTAATATGATAAAAATAAATATGGAAACTTTTCCATTTGCAGTGACAGAAATCAACGTCAAAATTTAAAAAAGCTAAAATAATTAAATATTATAATCAAATCTGACGGCCAACTCACCACCGCGCACTCATTCGTCAAATCAAATATTATTGGCAATAAATAAAATTATTGGTAACATATTAAGTTCCTTAAAGGGGGTTGCGACCATTCGCTAGACGGAAAAAATGAAGAACAAAAGTTGTAACTTTTTGCTATAGTTGTAAGCCGTGCGGCGTGCGCGTGTTTCTCTCTCTCTCTCTCTCTCTCTCTCTCTCTCTCTCTCTCTCTCTCTCTCTCTCTCTCTCTCTCTCTCTCTCTCTCTCTTCTCTCTCTCTCTCTATCTTTCTCTCTCTCTCTTTCTCTCTCTCTCTCAATTATTACAATAAAATAAAATTGAGCCTACTGATTAAGTTTATATTACATTATATTTGTTAATAATAAAAAAATATTATAATAAATTAATAACTTAAAAAAAATAAAATTTTATTACAATTCCTTCACTAATTAATCGAAAGGAACTTCGTTTTTTTTTATTTTAAAAAGTGCAGATTTATTATTTATAATTTTCTTTTTATATAATTAATTTAAAAATGGATTTCATTGTACGGCTAGACCGATTTGGCCAAATAAATAAGCCAAAACGGTAATAATATTAATTGGCTTAAAAGTAAAGATATTAAAATATGATTAGGTTAATTATTTTTATATTAACTATTGCAGTTAACGTCCATACCACGTTGAAAACACCGGATCTCATCCGATCACCGAAGTTAAGCAATATCGAGCGCGGTTAGTACTTGGATGGGTGACCGCCTGGGAATACCGCGTGATATTGGCTTTTTGATGTTTTTCCATTATAATATTTATAATTAAAACCACTTTCACCATTACTTGGGTAATATTGTTAGAGAATTTCTAATTATCTTTTATTGCAGCTGTAATTTCCATTATTATGAAGGAATTATATTAGGTAGATTTTGGATTACCGATTGGTTGTTTTCTATGTCGAAGATGTACATACCAGGCCACGGCTTCACACAAATCCGTCTGAAGACTGAAGCAACGCTTCCGTTGTGTTTCGCCAAGTGCAGCCCCCACCGGGCTTAGTTGTAGTTGTTGGTGTAGATGTAGGCTTAGGTTTTAGGTGAAGGTGTATCCAGTTCATCGTTAAGAAAGTATAACGTATGTCGAGACAGTTAGTGTGTAGGTATTATTACAGTTGAAAAGTTGATTACAGATGTACGATATTAAAATGTAAGTGACATCTATTAGCGTTTCATAATACTGTTATGTAATGATGCTAATTATTTTAAACATCATCAGCAGACTTTTAGTCACGTCGTAATCGAAATGTTTTACAAATGTCATAATAGATGGCGGTATCAGTGTTACACCCATCCATTACAATAAGCTAGCCCTCTTATTAGTATCAGCAATGGCTCACAGATGTCGTTAGTAAGATGTATGATATTATAACTACAGATCGCCCTGTGGTCGAAATTCGATCATAATTCATATTTAAATTTGTAGGGTTCTTTTGCCCCCTAGATACGCAATAAACATGTGTAAATTTTGCCGCCCATAAGCTATTCAGTTTTCTCTAATTTGCAGCTTTCTATTGGATAAATCCCTACGGACCTAAATAAAAATGACACATGCCGCATCGCATATCTTCTCAATACCAAAAGGACCCGCCGCCGCCCGTCATTCTCATCTAAAAATTATTGAATTTAAATTGAATTGTATAATATTGAAACGCTTTTAGAATATTTTGCATCGTATATTACCGCAAAAGTATAGTTTACAGGGCGTTTAGTATTTTTTGTATTCAGACGTTAGAGTGTAAAGTACTCACAGTAGGTACTAATCTTTTTTTTTTGATAAATTTTGGTGAATCATTGTTCTATGCAAATAATAATATTTTTTATATTTCTGTAAGACAACAAAATGTGTAGTGTGTAGGCTTCAGCCTACTCAGCCTTCTGATAAATCCGCCTGGATATTTACTACCATTTACAAATAACAGATGAAAAGATATAAGCAAATTTATTGACAGGCTGCTGGATTTGCAAACTGGACCGTGAGGATGGCCCTTAAAATAGGTCCAAAATCGCGAAAACGTGATTTTTGCTTCACGTTAGATTAGAGCGTTTTCACTCATACATATCGCTTATCGCACGCGATAATGTGAGAGAGAGCTATATTATTTTTATATTGAAACATATACATTGAAAACACACCTTGAAATACATTGAAAACAACACAAACATTGAAAAAAGGCCAGGTCAAGAGTACCCTAAACCGAAGAGTATGTATGAAGAGAATAATGAAAGTGGACGAAGCGAAACAAGTATGTAAGGATCGTAGCAAGTGGAAAGAAGTGGTCTCTGCCTACCCCTACGGGAAAGAGGCGTGATTATATGTATGTATGTGTGTGTGAAACATATACCATCCTATTTATTATTTTGCTTAGATAGAAAAAAATTAATAAAATTAAATGTTTTGACAGATTGACAAACGTCAATGTGTAATAAAACTATATCAAACGCAAGGTAGGCAGTGTGAGCTACCTGGGGGTAGCGATAATAATTATAAACTATAATTAATGCAATAATTAAGAGAATATCAGTCCAGTACCATTATGATTACGAAGAATAAAATTTCACTCATGTTTTTCAGAATGAAACCGAACGTCAAAACTCATAGGGATAAGAAATGAGTTTTAATAGTCTATACTAACATTACAATAAAATGGAAAGGTTTGGTTTGTTTGTTTGTATGTTTATTTGTTTGTTTGCATTGAATAGGCTCCGAAACTACTGGACACATTTGACATGAAATTTGGCACAGAGAATAGACCACGGCACATAGGATTTAGCGGCCGTGACTGTCTTTTCTCGAAGCATTTCGCGGCTTTTTCGTGCCCCCATATTTTCGCTTGTAATAAAGCTAGCGGTCTGAGTTTTTGTCGCGGAGACAGCGGCACAAGCTAGTGTTTTAAATTTCATAAAAATCGAGTAAACATTTTAGGTGATATTATGCGGCAAAAAACGCGATTTTAAAAGATATGGGTAGAAGGAGTTATGGAGGTAGGGAGGATAAGCATAATTCAAAGCATACTTCTAGCAGACTTAGAAAATTCAAATTTGCTGTCAGGCTAGGTTATTAGCTACATATAAGGGGAAAATATAGAAACAGTAAAAATTCTAAAAAAAATCTGAATTTATTATTTTTAATTTTACGAATTCACAGGAACAAAATGTATGAACACAATTTCACTGATAACTTTATATCCTTATTTATACTTGTGGCACACACTAAAGGTTATCATTTTATTTATGGAATAGATCTAGAAACAAGCAAATGCACCGCCTGATGGTAATCAATTACTCCCGCATTAAGACATCCGCAACACCGGAGAAATTTGAAGTACGTTCACAATCTTTAAAACCACAAATTCCTTGGTCTTCGGGTAACCTTCAAATAGAAATAACTAATGAGATTTCACAAAAAACATTACCTAAATGAAAAAATGCTAAGTATTTCCTTCGCAAAAAGTATTGAGATGTCGTAGAGACCAACTGAAATTCAAGATAGTCCATTTAATTAGTTACTCACAAAAAATTGTAACCGTAGGTGGAAAATTTTATTTTTATAATTTATTTTTTTGACGTGTTTGTCTGTGTGTCTATCCGTGGCATTGTAGCTCTCAAACGGATAGGTGGATTTTGATCTAGTTTCTTTTGTTTGAAAGCTGACATGATGTAGATTCTAGAGCAGGCATGACCAATCTCCGGCTCGGTGACCTTTACCATGCGGCCCCTCAACTAATTTAAATATCGAATCATCTAATCGGGATTGTTTACAAAAACGATCTATCGAAAAATCCCGATATTCGCGGACAAACGGTAACCGACCCTGTGTCTATAACGGTACGCACGATATTCGCCTGGAGGCCGAGCGATTATGACAATATTTGGTAATGTTTGAGAAACATTGATTTTTGGGGTTTTGTGGACGAATTGTGGATTTTTATAAATGTGCGGCCCGTTAGGGTTTTGGTAAAATAAAAAATAGCACGCAATCATGAATTAAAGGTTGGTCATGCCTGTTCTAGACTGTTTTTAGCTGTAATTCGCCACTGTCAGCTCGCTCACTACTTGACAATTCGGAGGTTAGGTACTTATTTCTTTTAATATTATTTATTTTATTGTTCTATGTATTCTTTATCTATTATAATAAATTATATAAGGTTGTGTAAAAATAACAGAAGAAAAATATGTAGGTTTAGGTCATATTCCAATTATTAAAAAGTAGGTTTCTGGCCGAATACCAAAATGATCTGACGAAATATAAAGGTAAGTAGGTACTAACCTAGTACATTTATATTTCTTATATTTTTATATTTTCGACATTTTTTATATTTTCGATATCTTTTTTTTCGAGTCTTGGTCATCTAGAGAGGATTTAAAATGTAATGTGATGTGGAAATAGTTGAAGAAATACTTATGAGAAAAATCTGCGCTAATATTATTGATCGTCCTGAAAAAGGGAAATGGGCCATACCTTCATCTTCCTTTAGTATGGTCTTGAAGGGGTCAATTAAATTACATTATTAGAAAATTCTCACGCTCAATTCTCGTAACTATTTGTGATCATAATCCTGTTTCGGTCCGCCCTCACGCGCAATAGACGCGTGTGTAATTGAGACACCGCGCGGACCGAAACAGGATTAAGATCATAAATCAAACAAACGAAATACCATGTGGAAATATTTTTGTTTTTTAGCCAATGAAAAGTCTCGGCCTTGACAGCCCAAACACTTTTGTACTATATGAAGGACGTCCGGTTACAATCGAAGTAGTTTAAAATAATACTTCGGTCAGGAGGAGGAGTATGTACGAGTATGTCAGGAGGATAACATACATACAAGTAAAAGTTACGCCATTTAGGTTTCAAAAAATTTTGATAGTTAAATGCGGACTAATAGGTATACTAGAGGGTATACTACATAAATCAAATGTCAAACTGTCAAGATTTCAAAATATGTCAAACCTCTACAACACGAAACAACCTCAAAAGTGGGGCAGTTTAATTGTGGGCACTTTTCGTTCTATAATAGTAGGCAAAAACATAGTAAATTACTCATATTGTATCTTGTTTTTCCCATTTGCAAGCTCTGAGATTTTGTGAATTGAGGTGTCGATGCTCAACCAATTTTGTGTTAGAAGTTGGTATTGTGTTGTGTCAATGAAATAGATGTTACACATCTAATGCGACTACTACATTAAAACTTCGGACTGATCTCTCCGTCAGCATAATCAATCGTCTGTCCACTATTCAGTGGTCTAACGCACCTATTAATCAGCTACAGCCTACAAAAAGAAGCCTGCGAGCCAGCCCGGTCTGTAATCACGGTAGCACGCATCGCTATGCGTTGCTCTGGGCAGTATTTTTATGAATACGCGTGCCCACTTGAAATAAACAATATTCTCTGCTGTTTACAGTATTCGTTCGCTGTCATTGATTTTATCTTAGAAGTTTTGTTTTCATGATAAGCTTTTAATAGCGGTCAATTCACACAAAAACGTAACGATATGCGATGCGACGTTTCATTTTAAGACGGCTTTAACTTTTTAATTACACAAGAAGGTTTAAACATTAATTCATTGTAAGAGTTCGAATGTCATGTTGCACCGCCGTGCAGTGTTTAACTGATGTCGTATGAAACGTGTATCTTCTTGTGTAGTGAATAAAGATCAATTTTAAATAGACATCTTAAAAATGTAGTGTCGCGTAGCGTCGCGGTGTGAACTGATCCTAATGTAAATAAAAATGGAAATGCTCTACCTAATCTCTCTCTACCTTACAAAATTCACAAAAAATCTGAATAACGTAAACGGACTGCTGACTGCGGACGGATGCTTCATTACAATTTTGGCCCTACCTTCTCATGAAACAGTTGTAGAACTATGTTTTTTGCACTTGGCGAATTGAGTACCTACTCTACCTTTTAAAACTTAATTCGCAATGTTTCGTCATCGAATACCGGTTCCAGTGTCTACATATCTATCGTATATCTAATATATAAAATTTCCATGTCACAATGTTAGTTACCGTACTCCTCCGAAACGGCTTTACCGATTTTTACCAAATTTTATATGCGTATTCAGTAGGTCTGAGAATCGGCTACTGGGTATTTTATATATTGATAAGTGCATTTGTTGAATGAAAAATAGTAAATTATTACAACTCGAGACTGACGGCGACCATATTGTTTGTGTGACGGGATAGCGATCGACGTTGCCATGGTGACATACTTATTTAGTCACTTCAATAAAATAATATGGGCGAAATACTTAATATGGCAAAGCAACGTTTGCCGGGACAGCTAGTAATAGCATAAAAATTCGACCTTATGTTACTATACTGGACGATGCCCGTTACTTTGTGTGTTATCCCGCAGAAATTTTGCTGAAATAAAAAGAAACCTATGTTCTTTCCCGAGACCTACTCTATATCTGTGCCAAATTTCATCGAAATCGGTGCGGTAGTTTCAGTACCTATGTATGTATGCAAAGAAACATACAAACAAAAAATATTTCCTATACTTAAGCACTCATCTATAGATTTCCATTTCGATTTCAAATAGTTTTTTGTTCACATGACGATTTTAACCGCTGATATCTCTACGACCATTTTTCTTAGCCCTTGAAACAGTATGGACTATGACGTCGATAATTATATTATATTAATTACGTCTCTTTTATCTGTCCGTATCGAATGGGTGGCTGTCTTTATCGCCAACATCGTAATTCGTATGTAGGTAGCTATTTAACTTCGATAGTTATCGTACTATCTTCGTTGTCGTTGTCCATCGCTCGCTCATATTTCAGAAATGACTTAGCTAAATGACGCGTAATGTTTTGAAGTTAAGTAAATAGTGTGGTAACTACAAATGTATATTATGTTTTTGTTAAGTTTGATTAGGACAATGCTAGCTTATCAACTATGACCTACAATTAACTCTGACAAAAAGATGATCTATGGGTCGGATCGGCATGTAAAAATGTCGGTCCTGCGCCTTAGGTTAATTCTTCTAAATAAAACCTGCAATAATACAATTACAATCAAGTCCCGACACGCTAAAACTGCCAAACGGTATTCTCGTCAACGTTAAACCAACGTGAAACGCGTTCTGATTGGTCCAAACTTCACAAAATCAGTTTATGATAACAAGTCGCTTCACTTATAATACAATCAAAGTAAAGTAAGTAAGTAAGTATCACTTATAATAGTAAGTAGTAATCAAAGTAATGAATGTACCTACTTTAAATACGAGAATTGAAGTTCTGATCTTTCGCCATTCTTGTCGGCTAAATCGGGATGAATTTACCGCCTGTTTCAATAAACTATCTATCTATAACTATTTGTTAAAAAAGCCACCATTCAATAATTTGACGGTTCTTTGCGATACAAGTTTGACGTTTCTAACAAATAGTTATTGGTATATAGGTTATTGAAACAGGCCATTAGCCGACACGGCTGGGTTATGAGAGTAAAGGAAGAAGGAGTACTCTTGTGTACTACGCACACACTTCGGCACAGTAAAAATAACTCCTGCTGGCTGGCTGGTTTTAACGAACCTCACACCGATTTCGGTGGCGGCCACCGCTACCGAGCTATATATGCGGTAACTAAAAAGACTTTCTTCTTGCCGTTTGTAGAATTCCGAATGAAGAGACAGCGAAATATTCAGTCCGGACTTCAGAATAAGACTTATGATATTATTTGAATTGTCTAGGAGTGTGTTACAAATTCTTAATTTAACTATAATATATAGTTGGAAATATTTTTATAACAATAATCGCATTTTGATTAAAATATTTGATACACTTTTTATAAACTAATCACCCACAAATAATAACTCTTTTATGACAATATGAGCGTGCCATCCTCGATCTAATCGACATGAGATCGATTCCGTCCAACAAAAGATCTATAGATCATTGATCGATCTCTCACTGAGATCGGGAAAGTGGTCTTTTTGTACGGGTTATTGATTTTAAATCGACCGTGGCGGTCCCATTGTGAGCGCCATGAATGTTTACGCACGTGGTTTTATAAAAAAAAATAGCTAAATAATTGGAACTTGCCGCCAATTTACAAGCCATAAAATAGACAAGAGATTTCGCGAACGTTACTCTAATTAAGTAATCATTAAAATGGCGATTAATGGACGGTTTCAATGACCTATCTACCAATAATTATTTGTTAGAAACGTCACATTTGTATCGCAAAAAACCGGCAAATGATTGAATGACGACGTTTTTAACAAATAGTTATAGATAGATAGGTTATTGAAACGGGCCGTAAGTTGTCATTTTAAATACGAGTATATTTTGCGGTGTCGTTTCGATTTGCTTATTCAAATAAAGAGTTCTTAAACTTCAGTAAGGAAACTTTAATATTGACAGATTACAGAGAGAATGTTATGAGACAAATTTTAAATAAACGGACAACAGAAATAGAAGAAAAAATTGAACCGATAGAGCTTTTAAAAAGTTAACCTTGAAAATTTAGAAAATTTTAAAGGTAGATTTTAAGACGGTTTTTAAAATCACAAAAAAATAATAATATATAGATGCGCCACCAAAAGTGCAGATACGTTTTCAAAATAAAATCACCAAGGATTTTCTAAATGATAGATGCGCTAACAAATTAAGTATGAAAACGTGAATAATTCGACGAGGGCTGGCGACAGAGAGACGCACCTGAGGCGATCTGGTCTAATGACCCCACCATTATGGACCTGCCATATACTCACGTTTATTAGAGATAATAACGCTAACGAGTTTTTTATTTCATCCATCACAATTTTGGACCCCAAAACTTCGCTGATGTCAAATTATGTCTAGGATACGTTTTTTTGACGTTCTTTATGGGTCAAGTTAATTCCGATCCTTGTGATGTGATGTTCTTTTTGGACCTGTAAATTACACCCACATTAACATAATATAAGTATGTGAATCATATGAACTTTTTGGAATCTTGTTAGAGTTACCAGACTGTAATTTGTTTTGTTGTATTTTAGTAAATATCTCCAAAATACTTTGCAAACGCTAATGTCAATGCTGACCTGATTTCAACAATTTTAAATGCTCCATTGATTTTAAACATCTGATTCTTTTTAACCGACATCCAAATAAATTAAGGTTAAAATTAATTCATAAAAGCTGTGTATATCTTATTCTTTATAATGGTCTAAGTAGTAAGCAGTGACTGTAAATTTGAGTATGTATGTAAATGATATTAGTTTACCTTTAAAAGTAGAGTACCCTGATTACAAGACACGAGACCGCATGCTTAAGATATTATGATTTTTCATTCTAGTGACATTCCAATTAGTCAAATTTGGTTCGACATAAGGTCGTGTTTCGGTCGAATCGTCGACTATTTTTAATGATTTTTTTGTCATTCTATACGGCCATCTCTTTGACACCCGTGCGCATCGCTTCACTAGTTATGAAATTAAAATTTACGTCAATCATTCGCTATCTCGATTGACATATCTTTCTAACGACATGTTCGGTCCCATGTTAATTGAGTGTCATATTGGTAAGAGCTTGTTTTTAGGTTGAGCTTGTTTTAATTGCTCCATATTTATCAAGATTCAAAGGGCTTGATGCTTCATAAGAGTCACTGTAAAATATTCATGTCAAATAAGCCGAATAACATCAATGGATGGATGATTTTACTCGTAAATTGAGTTTGATTTTGTAGAAAAAATACCTACTTATACTGTCCTACAAAGAAAATAACCTTGACTACAACTTTCTGTAAAAGATGTTTTACTTGAGAGTTACAAGACATTGGGTGTTTTTGACCCGCTGTCTTGTTTTTCGTCAAAAATTGTCGACCACAAAACAAATGAATACAATATTTATATATATAAAGATTAAACAATAATTTTCTTTACCATTTAATTTCCTGAAATTATTTTCAGATCAATGGATAAGTGGAGATAATGAATATATTGTTAATCATATTTTATATGAATATTTGCTGAAATGAGTTAAAATGTATGAGAATTTCCCCACCTCCTGCAGATATGGGACCTGTGTCGTGTGTATATCTAGCCTAATTTGCCTTTGGTCGCCGTTCGTCTGGTCGCAAATTGTTCCATAGAAAATGTCCAGTGTCCTAAAGGACACTGTGCTATTTGTCTATTTAATTTGTAAAATTATCAACCTGTTATTATAATGTCATTAAAAGTATCTTTTAACCATCTCACATAGTCGGAACTCGTGCAAAATATCAAGACAATACAAAAGGAAGGGAAAGTGCAATAAATTACATCCAGGACTGAACGGGTCCAAATGTAAGCTGAAGACGAACAAAAAGCGACTCGCTCTGACCTTGCGGTCTTAGGGACCGTTATATTCTACCTTTTTTGCAAAACTGTATGGCGCTGCTATTCCTCTGATCTTTTGACCGCAAAGGGAGTGGTATAACGGAGTGTTCACATTCTACGAACAGGCGAAAACTAAAACGCTCCTTTAATTAAGAGGCTCTCAAGTTATAATATGCTGTCCTTGTTATGCTGCCAAACAATTACAGGCGGTAATAATTTAGGGGGGCCCTAACATTAAGTAGCCTTTGGAGATTCAGTCGCATTTTAACACTACTTTCAGCTTTTCGATCACCTAAGTTGTAATATTTTTGTTATTTATATAAGTTTTACACAGGTCGCTTAAGATAAAATTTTGACTTATTTTCTTCTAATAACTTACTGCTTGATCTGCATTCTAAAATATTGTATCTATTAACCTAATAGTGTAGACGCTAATTTTTCCTTGTTCTTCATTACAGTCATTACTTTTTTGACTGAAAGCTTAAAAATTTCATAAGTGCAAACTTATCTCCTTGGCGTGTTCCGTAGGCCACGTAATCGTTAAAGTCTGCAGAGCTATAGTCTATTCGCGTCAAGAATTCAGTGAATAATGCGTACAAATGTCAAACTTGACCAATTATGCATACGCCGTGTTCATTATTACCCATTCAAAGTAAGCCATTCTGACATATTTCGTACGCATGATTATTGTGCTGATAATGTGTAATCCCCGTTACATGGCTGGGACGCTATGGAGTCGACAGTTTTGACTATAAATAAGTGTTGTATTGTATTCAATATATGCCGCTACCGTGCGCTCGGCGGCGAACCACAAAAGAATTTGGAATCTTTATCGCTCCACTATGCATCAGACCAGGGTTCGTTTGTATTATTATAGATACTAGCTCGTGTGAATCCGTCGGCAATCTTCGTATACCATCGTTCCAATTGAATAATTCCTTTAAACTCATAATTCATAAGGTTATTGGCTTGCTCGATTTGCTGAAATTGCATTACAGTATACCGAATATTACATTTTATTTCTTATGCGTGATTTATATTTTATTTTGCGATTTCTACATACCCATATCACGTGACCTGTTAAGGGGGGACCTGTCTATAAAAATCCACAATTCGTCTACAAAACCCCAAAGATAAATGTTTCTCAAACATTACCAAATATTGTCATAAACGATCGGCCGCCAGGCGAATATCGGGCGTACCGATATAGACACAGGGTCGGTTACCATTTGTCCATCGAGGCTTAAATTAGCTCTGGGGCCGCATGGCAAAATCCCGCGGGCCTCATGCTGCCCCCGGGCCGCAGGTTGGTCATGCTTGGTCCAGTTTGTAGCGTCCACAGCTCAACGTAGGCATGACCCAAAGAGCGTTAACCGTCCATGTTTTGGGTAGCCCGGTTTATTTATCTGCTGCCAACCTCCGTCTTCAAATCGTCGATCCATTAAAAAAACTACTCAATCATTATGGATCTACATAGTTTAATATCTCTACTACTATTATAAATGTGAAAGTTTGTGAGGATGAATGGATGGATGTTTGCAACTTTCTCACGCAAAAACCACTAAATGGACTTTGATGAAATTAGGTATGGTAGAAGTTTAAGCTCTGGATTAACACAAAGGCTACGAAAACTTTATCCCAAAAACGTACAGCCCGTGAGATACTGTTTTGTATTACCGTCGTAGCCGCGGGTATAAGCTACTATTACATAACGTTGAACGGTATCTGTCCTTCTATAGCATTACTGCCTGTAATTTTGTGAATCCTTCCGTTTCTACATCTAGCCAAAACTTAATTAATATGCTCTCAAACTCAGAAATATTCCACGAAACAATATGAGTCTCTTAAATATATCTGTTGGGAACAGTTAAGACAAAAATCACTGTATTTTACATAAAAGGGCTGTTGTGGCTGAGCGGGATTTAGGACGGGAGTCGCTCGTTTTTTGCCCGACCAATACAGTTAGTGTGCTTTGTTCCAGCCATTCATGTTATAAAGTCATCCTTTTGCGTTATGCCTGCATTTAATTTCGAAGATCGTCATTGTAATTAACGATGGCATGTTGGCTAAGATATACTTTATTTTCTACTAACCGCCCTAAGCTTCGTTTAGGAAAACTGAACATTCATAGTCGTTCCACGGAAATTGTGACTTTAACATATTTTTAGAGCTTCGTCTAAATTCTTAATTAAGGTATTTAAGTTAAAAGTAAATTTAAATTGGGAAGAAATCTATAGTTCTATACTAATACTACAAAGAGGAAAAGTTTGTTTGTATTTTTGTTCGTATGCATTGAATAGGCTCCGAAACTACTGAACCGATTTTGATGAAATTTGGCAGAGTTAAGTGGACCACGAGGAAGGACCGATTTACGGTTAAAATGGGCTTTTTATAACTTTTTCGCGCACGAAGTCGCGGAATAAATCTAGTTTAAAGATGAAGAAAGTAAATTCAAATGTTATAGTTAAAATCATTACTGACACAATATTTATCAGCTTCTTTAGTTAAGTTTATAATTTTGACTATGTTTATATTGGATTGTAAAATAGTATTGTGCATATCTGTGTGTGACGTATACGCAACTCAGTCTTATTGTAATGTACTTAGATATACATTACAATATAATAATATTATATTGTTACACCCTTACAAATAAAAATATTTACACAACGGTTAACTTATACAACGTTGCTATCTTTGTCCATCATGTGACATTTCCAACGTATCAGACAAAGACAGCAACGTTGTTTAAGTTATCCGTTGTGTAAATAGTTTCATTAGTATTTTGACGACCTCTGGGGCTCAGTGGTTCAGCACGTTGGTGCTAAAGCCGGGGGTCGCGGGTTCGAATCCCGCCTAAGGAACTAAAAATTTTTCTGTGTTCCTGGGTCATGGATGTGTATTAAATATGTGTATAATATAATAAAAATCTTATATATATGTATAGTGTAAAAGTATTAAATATACTTCCCGTTTTCTGGTACCTGTAACACAAGTTCTTCGGATACTTAGCACGGGGCCAGATTGACGTGGTGTGAAGCGTCCATAGATATTATTATTATTATTATTATTATTATTATTAGTAAGGGGGATAGAGTTTATGTTGGAGACGTGCCCTTGAAATAAATACAATATCATTTATAATTTAGATAAAATAAACAATTAATTATTATTATAAACGCTAAGATATTCCTTTTTCTTGGCCTTCGACTTGACTATAAATATCATCAAAGTTAATAAGTCGGTAACATTCGAGGCATATGAATAGGGCTGTAAGAGTCTAGTTAATAAATTAATCGATTCAAAATCGATTATTTTAATGACCCGCTCCCGGATTATTCGGATCCTGGCTCGTATCATAATTGAATCTAGTGCTCCCGGTAACTTGTATATTAAATTGTTAAATCGATGTATCGAGACATCGACTCTGAGTAAATACTAAGATATTCATTGTAAGTACATAGTGTTGGAATCTATATTCTTTATCTATTATGATATAGATTGAAAACAGCCAATAATTTGAAGTACAAAAAGGCTAATTGATCTATAATTATAGTGCAATATACCTTTGATCTAGACTAGTGTTTTGTTACCTATCGTTCTCGTTAATGATAAGCTTTTAAAAAAGGTAATTGATATTTTTGATAATATTATTATAAGCATGAAGTATCGAAGCAGTTTCCACATTGGTATAGTTATTATAATATTAATACGTAAACAAAATCGTTCTGAACAAAACTGTAGTTTTACGAGAATTGTGCAATCGGAGGAGTATGAAACTTGGTAGGTGAATTAATGTCTATGTGGAGGAAGGTGTGCAGATAGCTAATATATTTTAAATAATGCTTAGAAATACATTAAATTAATAAAAATAACAACACACACACCACTTCAGATTATTGACACACACTACCGTAAGTATGATATATTATACAACATTGTTACAACATGTTGACGTTTTTCAATATATCACTTTTTTTTAGTTGAGGAGGTTCTTTTCAAAACTTGACTATTCCACTTTTTGGATCTTTGTATAATTTAAAGAAATATAAATTTAAGAACAGAGTTACATGTTTAACATAAAATGTTGGTGAATTATAATATACAACAAGAATAGTGATTATTTCGTATGAGTTTCAAAATTTTAGCATTATTATAATATTGAATAAATCCAGAATCTTAAAATGGAATAATCAAGTTTTGACGAGGCTGATTGGAATAATCAAGTTTTGTTATGTGTTCTATAGGAATAATCTAGTTTTGATTCAAACCATTATGGATTAATCTTATTTTGTTCACATTAATTTAAAATCGTTCTTTACTAAGTAATATTTTATTTCACTAACCTCATTTTCATCTTGAAATAAAATAAATAAAACTAATGCAATATTAAAAAAATGTTTTTTATTTTATACTTACTTAAATTCTAACAGCCGTTTCATGTTCAAGGCAATCACATTGTTCATCATTGTCACAAGCATCTTCTTCATCACTATCAGAATAATTATTGCAACCATTTATAATATTGACATACCAGGAGAGCTCCTGGTTTTCTGCCCAATTTTCACCAAATTGTTTCACAAGCAGGTTTCTTACATCATTTTTCTTTTTTAAAGTCAGGTGTTTTTCTATTACCAATTCGGTTAAATCAAGATTAACCCGACTTGTTTGTCGTTTAAAAAGGGTTAATTTTGTATTATTTTCGACATCCGATATAAACATGTAATTTTCAAAAGTTTTAATGTGACATTGACGTTGGTTTCTTTTATTAATAGTTTTAATAAAAGTTATTCTTTTTAAATTCTGTATACCTGTAACTTTTTTGTAAACTTTTTCCAACTCTTTAATATTATATAACTTCCAATCAATTCCTAATTTTTTTACTGTTCCAAACTGAGAGTAATATTGTATGTATTCTTCTGAGGTTGTTGTAATTGGATGACACTTGAGTTCCTTTTCTACACGTCCAAAAACCCTGTCAGCGGGTAAGCTATGTCCTCTGACTGGGAAAAATAATTGTATTTTTTCTACATTTTCTGGTGACAGCTTTTGGAGCCAAAACAATAGTAAATGCACAATATGGGAATTTTTGTTTTGGCCCCCACAGCCATCACAAAACAACCTGATAGTATGAATACCGTCAAAATCATGAGTTTTTAAAAAATGAGAACATAAAAACTTTAAAAGTTTAAACTACCTGAAAAATATGAGGAAAAAACATGTTTTGTTACAATTTCTAGTAATAAAAAAAATATCTTCAGGATTAATCATGTTTTGTTGCAATTTTAAAATCCTTATTTTGAACATGTTAATTCGAAGAGGAATAATCTACTTTTGTCGAAATCATGCGTTTTGAAATGTTTTTTTCTAGTGGATTGATCACGTTTTGTTAGGATTTTGTTTTCGATGTATATAGATTTCAATGTTACCAACTTAAAAAAAATAAAAAATCCACTTTGGTCGCAAGTGGAATAGTCAAGTTTTGAAAAGAACCTCCTCAGTTCTTCCATTTAAGAGGCGAAAGAATCCTTATAAAGTTCTAACTCAAAAAATCATATGGTATAATTCAATAAGGGTGAATTTCGCCAACAGGTCGACTGAGTATTTATTTAAGTGTCCAAATGAAATAAATTAACGAAACAATGAATTTAAAGTTATTTTTAAATATTTGTTGTTAGTGTAGTAGTGTTTCTGTCTATAGTTAAACTAGTATGGATTGTTGATAAAAGTAATAATAATCATTGCCCACATGGCTATATTTGTATTACAAAGAAGTGCATTATTTGTTTTCTGTAGTTTATTGTTATGGGGGTATTTATGGTACCGCGATCGAAATCTAAAATTGCTTCTGCATGATTTAATGAACGGACAAAGTAAAAACGGAAAAGCATTCGTTGTTCTTAATAGTTCGTTGGCGTATGAAAAATTGTTGGATATTACTACATTTTCAAACAGTATTGTTGTGCCCTTTAATGCCTCCTTTGGCATTTACCATTACATTTAACGTAACCATTAACGACATAACCATCTGCCTGTAGCATTTTATATTTAACCAATCTTTGTATTCTGGTAAGGTCAAATATAAAAATGTGCATTCGGGAAATATTCTTTTAACGAATTTGAACTTAAAACAAGGAATTTCATATCGAGATTTATAGCTGTGTATATGTATATTGCACGCCTATAGTCGGCCAAATAGGATAAGAGTGCCAGTTTTTAACTGAACAAAGCTTTATGCGTGTGGACGGAATGGCCACTGACATCAATTAAACGCCCGATCAATCAATCGACCCGAGTCTCATTAAACTCGATACCGCTTTTTATTTAAAATCTCTCCATACCACCTACACGTAGGGCACCTTTGTTAATCACGAGCAAACTAAATTCAACCTTAATCCACTCCAATAGAGATGAATGTTAATCAGCAAAATACTGAACCTTAATAGCATAGGTACACAATGTAATTACCTTTCTAGTTGGTAACAAAAATAAAGAGGCTTATCCAAAACAAAAACTCATCCGGTATACGATCGAATATTAAATCGATGGTCATCTAATGAAATCGATATATCGTAAAGTGCGGCGAATTATAGTGCCGTGCTTCGAAATTACTGTAATCGGTTATTCCGTCCGGCTACTGGATCTTCTGCAAGACATTTTTGATATTAATCGACAAAATCTATAACTAATCAAATCAAATTTTGTAATAAGTTCTGACATAGGGTACGGCCAACTCAAAAAGTTGCTTATCATTTTCCAAGGTTCGATTTAGAACACGAGTACCTATGTAGCTCAGTACGACTTTTGTAGTTGACACCGACAAAAGTACATAATATCTTATGCATCAGCATATTGTTGTGGCATCAACTACTTAATTTATAACTTCTTTATTTTTAAGGACCAGTATAAATCTATTTCTATTGCAAAATATATTCATTCGATATAATAATATTAGTATAATTTTAACTGTAGGTTTTCCCGTTAATAAAATAGTAAAGTAAACAATAATGCAGAATTATTAATAATATCACAACATACAAAGAAATACGGCACAAAGATACTGCTCATTTCTAAAAAGAAATATTGTAACAGCAACTCCACCTAAATTGTAGTCCGAAGTTTTCATTCATTCTACAATCAAAATCAATGGCAACAAAAATATGCAACCTCATACTTAAAAGGTGTACAATTTGACTATGCGCTACCTATCCCTAACATCAGTGCTCTATAACAGGCTCGAGGTGAGCTGTAAATTAGACAGTAACACAGGAAATGGCTTCTTAACCCGTCAGTACAGTGATTAGCAATCAATATGATCAGCACTATCACTCATGATTACTAGTGAGTTGAAACCAGATGATTGTGTAGACTCTACACAATCCTACTAACCCTTCCTCTACACTGTAGAGGCAGGGTTATATGCCTCTGGGACTCGTGTCTCTGAGAGATTTTACTGAAGATTTAAAATTTCCTTTTTTTTCAGATAATTCTATATTGTAAAATGTTTTACAAAAGTCATACAGTATAATTTGAATTAAACAATTAGTTAGCATGTTTTAAAAGGGTTCTATTATAAAAGTCTCATGTGGGAGAGCCATGCTTCGGCACGAATGGGCCGGCTCGACCGGAGAAATACCACAGGCTCACAGAAAACCGGCGTGAAACAGCGCTTGCGCTGTGTTTCGCCGAGTGAGTGAGTTTACCGGAGGCCCAATCCCCTACCCCCCTAGAAATGCCGCAGTTGAAAAGCAATTTGTTACCCCAGGAGGGTACCAACTGCGTTGGAGAATCCCTCTCTAGACGTCCATGCTCAGGAACCCCTGGAACTGAACGTGGACGTCCGGGCTGCCCCTCGTATTCTGGGGAGGGCAAAACTGCGCTCCAATCTGCTCGGGGCAAGAGCAAACGCACAAAGGCACCCCCCTCGATATTAAACATGGACTTTTGTAATATCAGGGGATTACACTCCAACCTTAATGCCGTCCATTACCACCTTGAGACGGCAAAGCCGGCTTTGCTCTTTTTAACCGAGACGCAGATATCATCTCCGAGTGACACATCATACCTTTCCCACCCAGGTTATTCTCTCGAGCACTCCTTTCTGCCCAAAGCTGGAGTGTGTGTGTATGTCAGAGATGATATCAGCTCTCGCCGCCTCAGCAATCTTGAGGACAGGGACCTGTCAACGTTATGGCTCCGCATAGATTGCGACGACCACCCTCGCGTCTATGCGTGCCTATATAGGTCCCATAGTGGTGACCCCGAGACGGACCGACTCTTGGAACACCTGCAAGCTGCTTCAGATTTTGTGCAGCGGCAGATCCCATCCGCAGAGATCATAATACTTGGCGACTTTAATGCCCACCACGCCGACTGGCTCAATTCCAGTAAAACTGATTATGCGGGGAGATCTGTCTGCAATTTTGCCCTTGCGAACGACTTGACACAACTGGTCACTACGCCTACGCGAATCCCAGATGTGGATGGTCAGAATCCTTCCTTGTTGGACCTTCTGCTGACTTCAAATCCTGACGGCTACTAAATATCCGTAATCGCTCCACTTGGTACATCGGATCACTGCCTTGTTAGGAGTTCTGTGCCACTTACGACGGTGTTACGACAGCGTGCTGTTAAATACCGTCGTGTGTGGCACTACAAGTCGGCAGACTGGGATAGGATGCGGTCGTTTTTTGCATCCTATCCTTGGGTGAACGTGTGCTTCTCGCCGGATGATCCCGACAATACTGCCAACTCTGTTGCCGATGTGGTGATGCAAGGGATGGAACTTTTCATTCCGTCCTCTGTAGTGCCAACTGGCGGCAGATTTCGTCCCTGGTTTAGTTCATCCCCCAAAAAAGCTTCTCGCCGGAAGCAGGAGGCTTACCAATCCTGGGCCAATTCAGTGTCTGCTCGGGATTTAAATACCAGCACATATAAAAAGGAGTACAACCTTGCCTCTAGGTCCCTCAAGAAAGAGATCACTCGGGCAAAGAAACAGCACGTCAATAGAATTGGTAAGAGACTTGAGCGCCTCCCCTTGGGAACCCGTGCATTCTGGTCTCTGGCCAAAGCTATTGAAGGAAATTTCTGCAAGCCAACCCTACCATCCCTACACGTAGGAAATGGATCGTTGGCCCAGGACGCAAAGAACAAAGCCGGTCTGCCCAGAGGCAAGCTCTTTGCGTCAAACTCGACCCTGGATGACGGGGGGCAGAAACCGCCGACCATACCGCGATGCACGAGCATCATGTCGGATATTCGGTTTCATCAGCGCTCAGTGCGAAAAGCCCTCCGTTCCCTTGATATCCAAAAGTCGAGTGGGCCTGACAGAATCCCTCCTATTGTGTTGAAAAAGTGTGCTCCAGAGTTGGCTCCGGTCTTGACGCGTCTATTTCGGTTCTCCTACTCTTCTGGCATCGTCCCGGCTTCTTGGAAGACAGCCTTGGTGCACCCGATCCCCAAAAAAGGTGATCGCTCAAATCCTTCCAACTACAGACCAATCGCTATAACCTCTCTCTTCTCGAAGATAATGGAATCCATTATCAATAGCCAGCTTCTTCGATACTTGGACGGCCAGGGATTACTAAGCGACAAACAATACGGGTTTCGTAAGGGTCGCTCGGCTGGTGATCTCTTGGCGTACCTAACTCACCGTTGGGCTCAGGCAATTGAGTCGAAGGGAGAGGCATTGGCTGTTAGTTTGGACATTGCGAAGGCCTTTGATCGGGTTTGGCATAAAGCGCTGCTATCAAAGCTTCCATCATACGGGCTGCCCGAGAAATTATGTAAGTGGGTCACTAGTTTCTTAGCAGATAGAAGCATAAAGGTCGTAGTTGACGGTGAATGCTCGGAAACTCAGTCTGTTGATGCTGGTGTCCCTCAGGGCTATGTGCTATCGCCTACCCTATTCATACTGCATATCAATGACATGTTACAGACCAACGGCATTCATTGCTATGCGGATGATAGTACAGGTGATGCTGTATATACCGGCTCCCCCAATATTTCTCGGCTAAATGTCATTGAGAGTCGAAACGAACTTGTGTCTAAAATAGAGAATTCATTGGAGAAAGTCTTTGAATGGGGTAGACGTAACTTAGTCCAATTCAACCCCGCCAAGACACAAGTCTGCGCGTTCACCACTAAAAAGTCACCAATGGTCGTATATCCTCGTTTCGAGGGCACATCTTTGACCATCTCCCCTAGCATTGAGATACTTGGCGTCAACATATCGAGCAAAGTCCAGTTCCGATATCATCTAGAGGGTAAGGCCAAATTAGCCTCGAAGAAGCTTGGTGTTCTTAACAGAGCGAGACAGTACTTCAGTCCGGACCAACGCCTACAACTCTACAAGGCGCAGGTTCGGCCTCATATGGAATATTGTTCTCATCTCTGGGCAGGGGCGCCAAAATACCAACTGCTCCCTCTGGATCGTATCCAACGAAGGGCCGCTCGAGTTGTTGAGTGCCATAGTGTTTCAAACAGCTTGGACCCCTTGGAATTACGCCGAGATGTAGCTTCACTCTGCATCCTCTATCGGTTGTATCACGGGGAGTGCTCTGAGGAATTGTTCGGAATCATACCACCTGCAACTTTTCGCCATCGTCCCACGCGAAAAACATACCATCCTCATCACCTTGATGAGTGGCAGTCTTCCACCGTGCGCTTTTCGCGTAACTTTCTGCCGCGCACTGTAAAACTCTGGAACGAACTGTCACCAGCAGTATTTCCGGACCTATACGACCTGCAAACCTTCAAGAAGAGAGCGTATTTCCTCTTAAAAGGCCGGCAACGCACCTGCAGCTCTTCTGATGTTGCGAGTGTCCATGGGCGACGGTAGTTGCTTACCATCAGGTGACCCGTTTGCTTGTTTGCCCCCTTATTTAATAAAAATAAAAAAAATAAAAATAAAAACATAACTCGAAAATATAGCTAACGGCCTACCTTAGATGTAGTTTTGGTAGCTGTAACATGAAGTTTAAATTTTATGTTTACTATTGATGAAATAATAATCAATTAATATGATACAAATATACATTTTTTTAGTTTAGCAAAAATACTTTTTTTTTTGGATAACATTAAGTGACTCTAAGCCAGAACATGGCTTCGAGAGTAATTGTAAATCTTCGACAGTAAATGAAAGAACCTCTCTATATAACACTTTAATCAATAGCGTCATAATCGTAGACCGTATGTTTAAGTAAGGCACGATAATTGAAGATATGCTTGTATCATACGTACCAGTTCACTTCTCTTGATTGACGTATGATTGCTTTGAGGCCGACGAGCTAGTATCAAGTTAGATGTATTCGTTTATGTAAATTAATATTTATTATGATTGTATAGACAGTATGGCATATAGGTTACGTCCGACCGAGAATGCTTTTCTTGTCTCGGCCGAAACCTAGATCGAGACCGAGATCGATAATTTATAAAATAGTTACAAGCAGGTAAGAAAAACAACGAATTTTGCGTAAAAAATGGTTTGATAATCAGAAGGTTAGGTACATGGGCTGAGTATGAAAAAATTTAATTTTACTTGCATTTTTAAACATACATACAACTCGCACATCCGATTCTATAGTAAAAAAACGTCTCAGTTTACACCAACCGAGTGATGCCACCAGTAAGGTGGCTTAGAATCGAGCGCTGCGCCCGTACGCGATAAATTCAAATTCACTGATCGTAATTCGTCAGTTTCTGCTTAGTCTCGGCTGCGGCCGTGGATCTCGGTCCATTATAGCCGAGAGCCGAGACCGATATCTCGGTCGCATCTACGGATATTACACTAAAGCGCGCGCAAATATTTATCACATAGATAATATTAATAACTCTTACCATTTTCTACAGTTGGGTCATGGACAGTACAGTTGGGACAGTAGCATGTGTCTGATTTTTTAAATATTTTCTTCTAATATACACAATAGGTACTTGTTAGTTCTCCAAAATACTTACAATTGTTAAGCATAATATACACAATGGCGTTGGTATTAAACTTTACTTAGTAATTTTATTACTTTAAACTTTCCTATATCAGGTCTACTGGAAGAAATTCCAATTTAGAATAAGTAGCACCTTAGTAATTATTAAATAAATAAAATATAAATCTATCTGAGATCCATTCTCACAAAGCCAAAGCCACGTTAGTTTGTTAGGAAAAAAAGGTTTTAGAAAAGCTTATAATTGTAGTTAAATTTTAATTTCTGGTAATTAAGGAATGAGTATTGGTAAGTAATAAGAAGCTTCTCGAAAGCGGTCGCTTCTGGTCACGAATGCTTCAAGCTTCAATTAAAACATTATTGCTTTGCGTATATTTCTTGGAAAAGTTATTATTGCAAAATGGTGATAAAGCTAACTTTATGTCGAATCTTTTATTGATTTTCGCTAATTTAATAGACTTCTTAAATTTCTTCACGATCCTTGAGTATTTTCAGTGTGATTTGTTGATAATGTGCCTATTATTTCAAATAGAATTTTGTAGTTACTTAAGTAAAACAGATTCTTTTTAAGCTATTGCATAGCTTCTATCGCGGGGACCGAATCCAGAAATTCCGTAACGAAAAAACCTCACGCTCCCCACTCCGACGGGCACGGAGGTGTGGCTTGAAGGCCGTGCATCGTCTAATGTCGTTTCAGTTCGGCAGTCTTCGACACGGCGTTGTGTGCGTGCGATAATGCTATGCAATAGCTTTACCGCGGCAGTCCCCGAGTGCCACACGTCTTTTTTTCTATCTCTTTCGTAATTTTGGATTTTATTATACTTTTTATAAAACTGAGCTAAACATTACACCCTGACATACCTACCTGAGGTATTGTTATTATTACTTATCAGTTTTTCATTTAAAATGTTCCAAATTTAGGGAAAAACTTGAACGAAAAATTGCATAGTGAAATTTTATTACTAACTCTAACTCTACAGAAATTTTGCCAGATCTTCATTACCGCTATGATGTTCGACGCTACAATTTGTATGCCCTTACTTTTATTCAAAGTGACCGTTTCTATCCAGACTCATTTTATATAAAAAGGTATAAAGATAACCATTAATCAGGAGATTCTTGGACATCGGAATAGCAATATCAGCCTTATACGACTTGTAGGTAATCAAGAAGACTATATTTATATTCTTTGCTCTTGACTCCCTGATGCATAGCGTACCATCACTAGGGTGGCCATAAAAGTTCTGTAATCAGTATTGCGTTTAAAATTTTATCACACAACTTTGTTAAATCCAATTCTATTTTGCACTACTGACTGTTAAATGATTGAAAACTATTCATTATAGAAGTTGATTTTTCTTATCTCTGAAATCATAAAGATATTAAGTTAAAATGCAGAAATTGTGATATGAAGTATTAAATCCTGTTTATGTATTAGTTATTATAATTATAATACTATTTAATAATTAAGCTTAATTATTATACTTAGAGCATGTTTTACAATTATGTATAATTCGGAAGTCGCTGCTTTCTTTATAACGAGCGACGAGCAAAACATGCCAATAAGCTATCTGACACTTATCAGTTATCAGTAAGTAGATCGTGTAACAGGCCTTTATACTGATTAAGTACAAACATTTTAATACATAGTTAAAATATTTTTTTTATGATAAATTATTTAAATTTGTATTTGAAGCGTAAAAATATGAGAAGTGGAACGTTGTCCTTATGAGTGACAAATGGAAAATGAATGAGTTCATGTATTGATTTCAAGATTAATATCCACCTAAATCTAGTACCATGTTGACTGTAACAGTAATAACAGAGAGCCGGTATCGAACCCGCGCTAATGACGCGCCTACGGCAACCACCGTATCAGTAGCCATCTCCTCCCGGCCAATATGTTCCTCAATGAATAACGATCGTAATCCTTTAAATGAGCAAATTCTGCGAAATAATTGATGTTGTACAATGGTGATTTGATGGATAATCTAATTTTTTATGTTAGACGCATAAAAATCTGACTATCCAGCTTATATCAAAGATGAAAGCATTAGAATTCTATATTAAATATTGTATTTAAAATTAATGTTTTTATTATACTCATTCTTTTAGATTAAGTACTTTATTATGTACTATATGAACTGAATACTTTTCATGGATTTAGTTCTGTTAGTGTAGTAGATTCGTTTTACCTACTTAAATAATAAGTGATAAAAAAAAACAAAATCAAAAAAGTAACCACCGAATTGCTGATGCTGACAAATTATAACAAAGAACAGTCTAGGTTATGTCAGCTTTTAAACAAAAAAAAACTAGATCAAAATCGGTTCATCCGTTTTGGAGCTACGATGCAACGGACAGAAATGTCAAACTTATACTGTTTTTGTTTTCGTTGAGGATTAAGAATAAAAGGCATGGGCAGAAATTGAGTTGCACAATTAGCTCCTAAAAATTACATCTTTAAAGGAAACAAAAGCTCGTTCAAAATTGTATGGTCGTACAAGAATGAAGCAACAAACATTACAATATATTCGGTGGTCATATTGGAAAATATAATTAGGTATGCGTGTTATGTATGTAACAATATACGACAGGGTACATTGAGGAGACTTTTTATAGAACACACAGTAGCCTGCGTCTGACGCCTGAAGCAAACGCGAGAACAGACAAGCACTTCTGTGAGAAAGTGGTCATGGAATTAATTACTAATTTATGCGAATATAAAACTGACTTTTAACTTATTTTATGGAGATCCAAATCTGGTAGGAGTTTCAGGGTGATTTTCATAATTTTTATTAAATAATGTCAAAAAACAGTTTCACGATGCGCTTATAGATACCTACTTACTACTTAATTATTAAAATTAAGAAAAACTAACAAGAAATATATTGATAGAAAAAAATACTTTAAAGTTCAAAATTTAATATTATGAACTTTATCTTATTTAATTTTAACTCGTAAAGAAACTTACTTATTAAAATACAAATTTTCTTTTGGCTAATTCGTTAAATAGACAATTAAAGTGTTGCAGTACCTTCGGGGCGGGTTAGGGTTGTCCGGCGCAATTTTTTTTCACAGACAAATTTGAACTTTCAAATGTGAAAATTTTTTATGTAAAATAAAAAAGAACTTTCTCGTTTGAGTGTACAACAGTGATTATGGCCAGTTTTTGTGCAGTCCACGGACACGTGGGGCGATGAAATTATGGTAATCTCGATACGTTCCATCGCTCACGTGCTTGGCGTTCAATCTATATTATATTCCTTTAATATTATAATACTAATTTTAATATCTCTCACTATTTATATACAGTAGGTACCTGGGTAGCAACTGATGAGTTCAGCAGTTTCTCAGGAATAAGACCCACCAAGATCGATTTTTCTCCCCCAAAACATCTGCATACTAAATTTCGTGGTTATACTTGTGGTCGTTTTCGATAAACCGATTATAATATATGTACATTGGTGTGTGTGAAAGTAATAAAAATTCTATACTTTCAGGCTAGCTGTACCCAAGAGACGCTGATCTGATTAACTATGAACTGAAATAAGTAAATAACTACCTCTATACAACCGCAGTTTCAACATTAACAACTACACCTACATCCTACATATTATACCACCTACATCTACAACTACCTACACCAACCTACACCTGTTACCTACCTACATCTACCACCTACACAAAGCTACACCTACTACCTATACCAACCTATACCGACTACCTACACAAATTTACACCTGTTACCCTACACCTACTACCTACACCAACCTACACCTACTATATATACCAACGTATACTTACTACCTACACCAACCTATACCTACTACCTACACCAACCTACACCTATTACCTATTTTTACAACCTACTGCAGGCGATGAAGAGTTATCGTCATGCCGTTACGAACAAGTTCTGTGACAAACGCTGTGACACGAGAATTTTATACATTATAAGATATTGTGCGCTACACATTATCTTTGTGGCCTTTACGTGCCCCTATGAGGTTCATCAAATCCGGTATCCATCCCACTGCCTTATGGAGAGTAAAGGAAGAGAGAGTGCTCTTATGTACTGTGCACACACTTGGGCACTATAAAATAATTCCTGCGTAGCTGGACTGGTTTCGTTCTGGCTTCAAAGAAACCAGTGGCGGTGCCTGGAGCTTTATTATGGGGTTCGGTGGCCTCAGCGTGTCCAAATTGGGCTCGGTGGTCTTTTCCTACCCCTATTTACTGTTAGTAATTAATTTTCTCACAGTGAAAAAATCTGCTCTAAAACTTAAATAAATTTACCTAACCTAAGTAAGTAAGTACAATTATTTTTGCAAAGGAGGATGAAGATTTTTTTCATTTTGTTTGTACTTAATTATCGTGTTCATATTTTGATCACGGATGTAATTAATCGGTAGGTACTGGCTATCGGATTAATTAAATATGAGTCACGATAAATCCCAAATAATGATAATTTTGGTAATTAAAATCTACATCCAATGATGAATTTGTAAATGTCAAAGGAAATGATGATACCTTATATCTGATTCATTCGTAATGATGTTAAATATTAAACGACTAACAATACAAGTAATAACATTTTGTTATAAAATAAAGTTTATTTGACCTTGCGACCGAAATAGAGTCCAAATCATATTGAGCTCTACAAGATCTATTAGGAGGATGTTATCCTCCTATGTAAGTATGTTTACTTAAATACTAAATTTTAAAAGTATACTACAGTAACTTTTAAATCAATTTTTATGTAGTGTATGTATAATATGAAATTTCATGTAAACAATAAAATATTGTACTAGCAATAACAGAAGAGAAAAGAGTAAACTTTAGTTTTGTTTCCGGGTCAAGAAGTACATAATTTTTGTATGGCACTAGCCGGCATTCTTAAGGGTCCAATTCACACCGAAACGAAAAGATATAGCGCTGCATTTTAAGATAGCTATTCAAAATTTAACATTAATTTTGAATAGCTTTAGAATTTTATAATTTAAGTTTCATTGTAAGAGTTCGAATGTACACACGCTCTGCAGTGACAGCTCACTGCAGAACGCGTGTGCAGTGTATTACTGATGTGATGTCACATGAAACGTGATACATTTTTGTGTATTGAATAAAGTATAATTTTAAGAATACAGCATCGCGTATCGTTGCAGTTTGAATTTAACCTTAGCTATGGATGGTGTGGAGGCTGCATTGCTTGGCCCATCTGACTAACAAAGAAAGTGTGGTAAAAACGAATAGAAATAATTGCGGCATCCGTCTCCAGATGTTCGGTATCACGCAAGTATTTCAATATTATGAGGTCGTGTAAATAATGACGGACATTTGAATATCATGTATAGAGTTTTGTTATATTATTTTCTTTTAATTTGACGACCTCTGTATATTGAGTATACTTTCAACAGCTGATTGTCGGTAGAAGGAATAAACTTTTTGTGTTGTATTTTAAGTCATATTGTAGGTAATATGATCAGAAAAACTGGCAATAAATTACATTTTGGAGTTAGTGAGCTAGATTAAAAACTATTTACAAAAAACAAAAAGAGTGTAAGAAAACAATTCTTTATTTAATTTTTTAGATTAAAATGTTTTTTTTTTAGATTTTTTTCTGAGCAAGTAATAGAATAAATTATTGTTCAATAATGTAAAACGTATTACGAGAAATAAAATTAGACTCTTTTGATGTGTGTAGGTCATAAATAAAATTATGTGTTTTTGTTTATTCAACGTAAGGTAGTAACCAAAACATAAAATATTCAATTGCTAGTAGTGACCACTACTAGTACGGCAGCAGATAATGGGTTTAATTCATAAGATTAAACCTATTATCTGCTGTTAAAATATCTTCACCTCGAGACGAAACATGATTTTTATCATGTTCATTACATAATATCATTTCATGAATTGAGTGCAAATATAGTATAATAGTATACAAAAAAAATAGTTTTAAAATTTTTTGTCTGTCCATCATTTTCTCTGCTTGTTTGTCTGTGTGTCCCGGCTAATATCTCTAGCTGATGTTATAAAGAATAACTTAAGCTACTTTTATCTTAGGGTTCCATTTAAGAAAATCGGGTTTCTTTTTCATGAATAGTACGCAAACGAAGTAGTCACTAGCTAGTTATAAATATATTGAACATTTTTGATTTCAAATGCATTTTATAGTAGGTTTCTTATAATAATATAACGTAGTTAACGGGCCGTAGCCGCGTAGTGCGTAGTAACGTAGAGCCCATCGTAATGTCGTAGCACCAGTATTGTTTGTATTTAAGACTAGCAGGTGACCACAATTTCGTATGCGTAAGACTAACAGAAACGGAACCCTATTTTCAAACGGAACCCTAACATAAAATTAGCCTAAGATGCTCCTTATAACATCAGCTATCTCCCAGTGAAAATCGGGCTTACTGTTTCAGAGATTAGCGAGAACAAAAAAATAGACAGACGGACAGACAATTTGTATCGGACTCCTATTCGTTGCAAACAAACAAACCTTTCCTCTAGAAAATATTAGTATGGATAAAGCGCATTAAAGAAACAAGATTCTTTATTCATTCTAATGGCATAGAAACATAATATTATTATTGTTATAAAATATTCTTTAATCTTTAATATTAAAACGTTCAATAAATTATTAGAAGCTTTTATATCTCTTAACAACTGGAATTACTACAATAATTTGTGATGGAAAACAGTAGCTGCTCGCTATTGGTAGTACGTGAGATGCCAGTTATTTCAAATAGTAAAACATAGTCTACGAAGATACAGCCGAGGGATTGAATCGAACCCAGTAATTTGTAAATCCATATATTTGAAGTCACAAAATAATGCCTCTGGTATTACACGAAGGTACAAACTAACTTTTGTCATTTGTATTTCAACCTTAAGTCGCAGGATTAAGGTTGATTTTAATATTGTATTCTGTACTTTTAGGCTATATTTAAAGTATCAAAGGTGGACTATACTTTTTGCTGTCACGTAACATCATAATGAATCCCTTTCAATAATTACAGTCGGGTAACATCCATTGGAAACCAGTTCGTAAGGCCATGTCCAACATGGCATAGGTAAATTGTATAGTTTTTTACAATTACTTAACACATGACAACCTTTTCATTATTACAATTATAGTATCTGATACCAACTCTACAAGAGACGGCATCACAAACGGCGAAGATACTATAATATTCTAGTAAAGATAAAATATCGCTTGCTATACAGTTTGAACTATAACTGACGGCTAAGATCCTACAACTATTATAAATGTGAAAGTTTGTGAGGATGGATGGATGTATGGATGGATGGATGTTTTTTACTCTTTCATGCAAAAACTACAGAACGGATTTCAATGATATTTGGTATAGTAGTAGTTTAGGCTCTGGATTAAAATATAGGCTACTTTTTATCCCGAAAATGTACAGCATTCATATATAGCGATACGTCCATCCATCCTCACAAACTTTCACATTTATAATATTAGTAGGATGTTGAGACTACTTAAGATAAAATATTATACTATCTCCGCCGTCTGTGATGCCCTTAATAGTATGAAATTATCCGGACATATTTGAAATTAAAATTGGTGTAAAGAAAAAAAATGTTTTTTCAAGAAAAACAATGAAAATACAAATTATAAAATTAATCTGTATTTTTTAAATAAATTACATAAAAAATTTAGTTAAGTTTAATATTTACCAATATGAAGTCAGCCTACTGTATGCATTCATATTGGATCGATAATGTGCCTTGAGATGAAGTAGATGCTATCAATCTATGGACACCGGTAATTATGCATACTTTTAACTCATAACCACTTACATAGCGCTTTTGTAATTTTCGGTTATAAAATCTACTGTTAATCATAAATTAAGATATATTGAATACTAGGATCCCAACACGATTTTATTGGCGTCAAAGTCCAATCATACGTCGAAACGACGTATAAAAAAGGTATCTATGTATTTTATTATTTAAAATTGTATATTAATTTGCCACTAGTTAAAGTAGTATTTATTTTAAATATAGTCTAATAGAATTAAAATATGCTATATTTTATATTGAATTAATTATTAATCGTTTTTAAAGCTTCATTCAAAACTTTTATCTACATTGAACTGTCAAGAGGACTCTATCGTATCTTCGTTCCTAAAGTTTCAGCACTGATTTATTATAAAAGAAAAATAAAAAAGAAAATATATAAAAAAGAATTGAAATCTTATATCGTGAAAAAAAGAAGCAAAAGTTACACAAAGCCCTATCATACGTTGAAACGACGTACAAAATTGCTATTAACACAAAATAAGGGTACGTACTTAACTGCAAGGTGATGCAGATACCTCCTAAGTCCTAATACATCTCGGTGGTAGAGTTGGGCTGAAAACACTCGGCGTTCCTGACGTACATTAGAAAGTTAAATCATTATTATGTTGGAGTTGGAGTTGGGCTTCTAGAGTTCAACCCTATATATTTAACCCTATTGTAATTATTACAATAACATGATAACAGCTTAGACGTTTTAAGAATATACACGAGATAGACGGCGGAATACATAAGAATAGACACTGTGGCCAGGCAACTGCGAGACTGATATGGGCAGGCAGAGGTCATCGAACCCCATAGGGGTAAACGGAGCCCACATAGTAAATCTGTAGTTCACTTCTCACCCACGCAGGAATCCTTTCGTGAGAAGTGGCGAACCTGAAGCCCACGTTATTTCACGTTATTATGTATATTCAATTATCAGTTGGGTTCCGGTATCAGCGCATGCTGATACTGCTGATGCTGCTCACACACGCATCAAATCGAGTCCCTGGCTGCCCTGATCGCCGTTAATGAAAATTCGACCATCCAACATCTAAAACCTAAAACGATCATGGGTATGACTTTATCAATTTTCTGAATTTAAGAACGAATTCTCGGACGCTTCTAAAATTATTATGAGGCAATCACGTCACTTGTGATTCTGCAAAGTAATGACAGGGACAGCATTTGGTTTGGGGGCTGCTTATTTAAAGTAGCGTTTGCGAATCGCTTAGTAAGTTATAAGAGTCCATTAACAGGCTCAGGAAGTTTATAAGAACTACACGAAATTATGTGGATCATTTCCAACAATCCATCTCAGATTTACTGCCAATTAGCTTAACAAATACCATTATATCTGTATATAGCCTTAAATGTACCCTCACGTGGGGCCACTAAAAATTAATGTCTACTTTTTTTGTTATAAGTAAAATTACACTTATGAGGTTTTATTGTTTATAGCTTGACATTTCTAGAAAAATTTCTAGAAAATACACAGGATTTGTTTCGATTTATTTTTATTTTTAATAGGATCGTATATTAAATAATAACATCGTACTTAAATCGTATTTAAATCGAAAGCAATAAAAAAAAATATCACTAAAGGATTTTTTATAAGAGGGATTTCACAAGAACAGTAGAGTAGTATATTATTTGTTTAACAATTTATATTTTATTGTAAGTACCGATCATACCTTTAAATGCATTAAGTGAAAATAAAAGCTGTTAATTTGAAATTACAAACAGACACTTCAATTTTGTTTATCTGTATAAATATAAAATATTATATTATACAAAACAAATAGTTGAACTAAGTATATATAGTGCGCGCGGAACTAGTTGGCCGCGCCTTAGGTAGGGACAGGGGTGAGGGGGCGGGTTGCTTGCCCCTTCCGTCCTACCGCTCGCATACCTAAGTCCCGGCTAGCTACTCACAATATGTAACAGATATAAGAGTCACAATGTGTAATTGCAAAATTCTACATTCTTGTCAAGGTGATATGGTCGTTTCTTGTATCATTCTTAATAGTCGTTATTACATTGTGATTTCGAGTGGCAAAAAGTGTCGTGGCTTATAATCCGTCTAGCTCCAATACAATTCGCAACGCGCCATAAATATGAAATGTATATGCTGAAACATGAAATAATTACATTTCAATTTTGTCCCAAAAACTCTGCCCGCCTCGCACGCACGTGTAGTAGCCACATTATAATGACCGTTGTAAATCGTATCTACTGTAAATCGAATTTTAAAAAGGTTTTATTTGTCTTCACAATAAAAACATAATGTTTTATTGAACGTAAAATATTGATTGACGAATGAACGGTAGCTTTCGGCTCAAAACAGTAAACCGCCTAAAAGCTTTGCGCCATACTAAGCTTTTTTAAGGCATTCAATATTGTTAAAGCATAAATAATTATGGGGCAGTAAAATTTATTTTTAAACGCAAAATGTATCAGCAATAAATAACCTAACCAAGAGCATGTCAGGATATGTCTAATGAGGGTTCCGTAACTATAAATAAATTACTTCAAAAATTACTTACCGATTTCGTTAAAAAACAATTAATAAAAAGTATTTAGCTTGATCTATGAGTGCGAAAAATTGCAATTGTCTAAGTCTCATAGTTTAGAAATGCCGGGGGGGAACAACTTATATACCACTTTGGAGGCCGATTACTCGGAAATGATTGTCTTCGTAAAGAAGTTACGTATAAAACCTTGCCTGTATTTTAAAAGACTTACTCAACGTTACCCCATACGACGGGGTAGAATGAAAAAAATATTTTTCTTTAAATATACCAAATTTCATGCATTTATATTCATAATTACAGATGCTAGAGGCGCGGACAGACAGACAGAAAGATGTATGGACATAGCGAAACTATAAGGGTTCCTTGAGTATTACGGAACCCTAAAAAATACATTATTATCAAAAAATATTCCTGAACCGAATTTTGATTTCACGAGCTTTTTACGTTTTTGTAGGGAAATATTTTGCATGAATTCACGACAATAGCGTAGAGCCGCCTTAGACTTTTAAAGTAGATTTTGACTATAACAATTTGTTCATTAAACTAATAATTTTGTTATATCGTGATATGTCGTGTACAATACGTTACCTAGAAAAAGAAGTAGTATAATTTTCTATAAAAAAGTTACTTTGCCTCACCGATCTTGATGCTGGAGGCGTAATTTTTATTGGTAATCGAATTCTTCCTTAATTTTGTTTTATGTGGTTTCAGATGCAAATTACCAAACATTTATTTTTCAAACGGAACTCTATTGTAACGGCTGATAGATTACATTCGCTTGTAACATTTTAAAATAACATATCCGGTCACCCATTATGGCTAGAGGCGGCAATTTATTAATGTATTACCAACGTTTGATACCTGTTGTTAGATATAACCGATCCAGATTTCTCCTATGAAGTCTTTATTTCGGTTTTTGAGTTATGGTACGATTGAGATATGAAAGGTTTTCGGTTATCAATCATCAAAGCATTTAGGTAATGATTAATTCGTGTACTAAGACTATTTGAAAATCTTTTGTTTGATTAATTAAAAGATTGTCGGCTGCACTGATGTACTTCGTTAGTAACAAAAGAAATGTCTCCCACATAGTTACAAGCAAATAAAAAAATTGTTCCCTATAAAGTCAAAAAAGGATGCAACTAAACTAACATTATAAAAAATATTATAAATTTGAAAAATAAATGGCGAATAAATTGGAAACTTTAAGACTTTAACCAAATAAAATCATAATCTAACAATGTTATTATCATTAAAAAATATATATTATTAATGGGAGTGTAAACTGTACAAAATATAAATCTTTATATTATACATATTATCAAGTACCTATGTATTAATATTGAAGTAAAGTTAGGTTGGTACTCTTTTAGGTCCAAAACTACTTTTTTGTCTCCAATTTCCACAATTTTGGCGGAGAAGACGTCATATTAACATTTTTTGTCTAGGTAACTGCACAAAATGACAGGCTATTTTTAGGAATCCGCATCGGTACTAGATGCAGGCATAAAATAAGGCTACGTGTGTTTTAGTTTGTAGTTTGTACAGTACAAGTAACAATTTGGTCTGTAGTACCGTTGTACTTACATACATCAGTTCAGGTGCTGTCTGGCTCCGGGCGACGTGTGCCTTAAGTTAAAGACGATTTTTGGATTATTTCTATGAAAATATATTTTAATTTTATGTATTAATAATATGACTAGCGACAGCATTCGCGTGTCGGTTACCGAGAGACCGTAACGGAGACGAGCATAATTATTATATAAAGGGAAACTGATTATTACAATGCGCAGTTTGTAGTTACAGATCTGAATCTAATAAACGTTTCATTATATACGACACAGTCAAATTTGTAATGTCACAATAACCTACTACCTACCGGCTCTTAGTGACAAATGTCCTTTATAGAATTGTTTTAATAATAATGTGAATTTTACGGACCTTTGAGATTTATAATATTATCAAACCGTTGAAGTTTGTGACTTGCTCCTCAACCCAGCGGTCAAGCAGGTGAAATGCTATGTTATTGTGTCCACCACACCCATCCATATGCTATTATAAATTGTGAATTAATCGTAAAATATTACGTAAATTTGCTATGAATTATAGTACTATCAATTTTGGTTACCGATAGTTAGTTGTAATTTAGAATTCGAATGCAAATTTCGATTGAAACGTATGGATTGTTGCTAATATAATAAATCGATTACGTACTTTTGATTATTATTTTAAATATTTTTGAATATGTAGATAAAGTCAGTGTAATTATAGTCATAAGAGTATATTTTATAATGTGTTAACTTTTATTGTGCTTACTTCCTAAAAACTATTCGTCGCTTCTATTAACAATCTCATGTAAGTATGTACGTACAAAACACATGGTAGTAATGTCAGGTAATAAATCAATAAAGTGATAACGAATAGAATAAAAAGGGCCGAAGCGTAGGCGACAGAGAAATGTTAAACTAGACCGACTTGTTTGAACATTATCAATAGTACTTTGTAGCACGTACAATTTTAAAATATAATTACTTTCTTAAGTGGATCTCAGTTAAGTGTTGCTTGCTCAAACAGATTTTTATCTATCTTCGTTCAGATCCAATATCATCTAAACATAAGCAAAGAAACAATAGCTCGATATAATGCTACCAATTTATATGTCACTTATTTACAGTTGAATAAAGTAATACAATGATAAATTCATTAAATCATTTTGTTTAACCCGGCGCCAATGATGTGAAAATAATTACTAGGACGATGACGCCAGGTCATATTGACCCGAATTTAATTTATATTTTTTAAGTAATTTAGAAAGTCATCTTAATTTTAATGACTATTTATTAAAAAAGATTATTTGCTTAGGTAGTAAAAAAGAAAAAAAAAATAGTTCTAGAAATTAAAATTTTATTATCTTTTTCAATAACACATGTAATATCAAGTTTGAAAACGTAACATGTTTATATTTTGAATTTTCGGTAAAGTATTCTTAGCAATAATAGGAATCAATAATCTTATGTACCAATAAAGAGATTAGTTGAGCTTTACGAGTATAATATAAAAATAAAAACGAATTAGACTTCTACATCATCATTCTGGACTACGAATCTGCTGCATTATTGCAGTATGGAATCAAATGGTATGGACAAATGTATTTGCCGTAATTGGTGTTATATTGATACAAGATCGATATTATCTAAATCTGCCCCATATCACTAGCTTCTTGTTCATTTTCACTATCATTACTGCGTTCAGTTAAATGGCCGTCATGGATGTTGACATTTCGTAACCAGACTCTACTAACAACCCCACAATTCTAGGGTCATTTGTCAAATACATTTTCTCTAAAAACCTATAAAAACAATATTTATTAACACAAATAATAATATAAATATTAGTCACGAAATTACTACGCCAGCGATGACAATGGGTCATGATGACCCGTTTTCGCATGACGCTTGTGTATCTCCCAGCGCACGCGGCGTAGCACTGATTGTACATATAAAGCGGGTGGAGGGAGGCCATATCTCCAGCTACACAAAAGTTCGAACCAAACGACCGACGCTAAAATAAAATATGTTAGTTCAAACTGCATCGGGTCAATATGACACAGGGTCATTGTCACCGGGCTAAAATTTAAATTAGATCTCAACAGAGTATGTATGGGTAACTAAGTACTGGGTACATTTAAATTTCAAAACCGTCAATGAAATTAAAACGCCATTTATTTTATCGTCTTGACGTATGCCATGAACCGATTTGAATCTAGTTTTTTTTTGTTTGAAAGCTGACATGATCAAGAGTATTCTTAGCCATAATTCATCATCATCAGCTTACTGACTGCTTGACAATCAGGGGTTACTTTTAATTTAAATTTTTGAAGTGATAACTTCTATAGCCGCGTTGGGCACTTTTTGGTAGGGGAAAACTTATGGGTTCACGTCACCCACGTGCTCATGACTGACCTGAAACCTGAAAGTCCGTTCAAAATTATTTTACCTCCGACTTGACCTTTATGCCGACGACTTATGGATCCTAGTTTGGCATGTATTTTCTTTCATCGTGTGATACAAATAAGATATGAGTAATTTCGAATAGTTAATGTAAGATACGCGCTAACTGCGTTACGCGTAGTTAATGCGTATCTTACTTCGATATATTCAATAAAATTAGGTTAAATGTAAGCGTGATTGCATCTGGATAACTACGTCATGTAAATACTGTGATGTTTTAACTAACTTCAATGTATATTTATATAAAATATGGTTAACAATTTGTTGATCATCTCCACTTATCCATGGAGCTGATTTAAAAAAAAATACAGGAAAGGAAATGTGAATGAAAATTATTGTACAATAAACTAGTATTTTAGTTTGTGGTCGCTACTTTTTAAACGGCGGGACATAAACTTCCGAAGTATTTTATTTATCTAATTTATATTGTATTTTTTAATATTTCAGGTATTCTAAACGGGGCATCTTCATATCATTCGTCTCTATAAATATCCACTAGCAATATAACCAGCAGTAACGCATTAATCCAAATCATAATTGTCGTAAAAACGATTAATCTCTTCATTAATTAAATGATTATAATCGTTTAATCGCGGTAGGAAGTAGGTGAATAAATATAGCAATAAAATAATTATGAAGAGATTGCTATATTCTATCAATGGGCGAGGCAGTTTCACACGCCGCTGAGATTTATTACAGAGTTTGTTAAATAAATTAAAACCTTAAGTAGAAAATCTGATGAGGGTTAATTTTTTTTTTTTTAATCTATGCTATCGACGCTTCACACCACGTCAATGTAAGCCCGTGCTAAGTACTCGAATGACTTGTGTTACGGGGACCAGACAACGGGAAGTATATTTAATACTTTTATAATATTTTACATATATGTTGATACCCATCCATAACCCAGGAACACAGAAAAACTATTTGTTTCCTCTGTATTCTTGCTTGCTGCTTGAGCACCACCGCTCTCAACCACCGAGCCACAAAGGTCGTTTAATAGAAAGAAAAATTAAAAGCGAAAAGATATCTATCAGATTTCTTTTTTGTCATATATTGCAATAAGGAACATAAAAGCTCGTAATTGATAATAATATCAGCCCGCGGCTTCACCCATGTAAATATTGCAACGGCAAAACTGTACTTTTTCAGAATAAAAGTCCTTCCCTGTAGTCTACTCTTCATCTATGCCAAATTTCATTAAAATCTGTATAGTATAGGAGTTTCACATTTTCATCATAATATCATAATATCTATGGACGCTTCACACCACGTCAGTCTGGCCCCGTGGTAAGTTCTCGAAGAACTTGTGTCACGGGTACCAGACAACAGAAGCGTCCATAGATGATTATTATGATTTTCGTATTAATACCTGAACCTACATGAAAAATAATAAAATAATCTGTTATACAACTTACAAAGTACAAAAAAACCCTTTAAAATAAATTGTACCATGTTAACAGCCGCCACCTGCGTTGATGTCATTATCTTCCATGTTTGTTTCAGTTACCTTTAATTATCTTCCGTAAGTTTTAAGGACTAAAAGAAAAAATCTTTTATCTGCAAACAATAAAATAAATGTCACATTGTATATAAGTTTTTGCACGTGATGATGTTACAACAAATAATGATTTCGTGCGTCTGCAAAACCTTAACCAATCTTTATAAAATAATAAGCTTGTGACACGTATGCGTTTGTGTGAATAAATATTAGTAGACAAAGGATAATCCGGACACCGAAACTAATTTATATCTCATCCTGCACAATGTGTCTAATTGACGCCCTGTGAGCTTCGATTTGGATGTCAAAATGTAAAGGGTGAAGCAACAAAAAAAACCTCACAAAAGGTACCTTAAGTAAAAATTACGTATCTTATGAATAAGCCAACTATTATTAAGGGGAAGCATATGCGCAACACATGGCCAATGGAGCATAAGGCATTGATACGTATTGGTGTATTTTACTTCGTTTCCGATAAAAATCGTAGGAACTTTTTTGCTTTAATTATTTATTGTTAACTTTGTTGGATTCTATTTGAATTGTAATTTTTAGTGGTTTGTTTGAATAGACCAAAGGTTGCGTGTAATGGTGATTCATAATGCTAAAATTAATGTGCGTTGGTTTTCGATATTTCATAAGATTATTATGATTTTTTTTAAGGAAAGATTCGCGTTATGTTTTATTTGGTACTATTTGGGAACGATATAAGTTGCTTGTTCGTTGAAACCTAAATGCGTGTCGTGAATATGGAAATATTAATTTGCCGTTATTTGACGGTTAACATATTATTCATTTTCATACACATCTATAACATAGACGTATATATAAATATAGACGAGGCATGTCGAGGCAAAAAGTGTCCCCACTTGAATGCCACCACTTTTGGGGTTTTTGGGGCCATTTTGATATATTTTGAGGTATGGTGAAATCAAGATGGCTGACATTGAAGTATGCTGAAAATAAGATGGCATAACTTTTTCTAGTATAAAGATATGTTCTGTCAAATGTACGTCATAGCCAATCCTGAGTTTCGAAATCATTGACCTATACTTTATTGTTGTGAATTTACTAAATATATTCTAGAAACGTTTTTAAACTATTAAAAAAGCTTCATTTGAATATTTTAAAAATATACATGTAGATAATAATTCGAATACCTAACAATAATAATAATTTTCGTCGTGTGTGAACATTTTTGACATTAGTACGTCAAAAAATGTTAATATTCGCATTATTACACGTATATTTTTTTGGTTATCCCAAAGCAATGATTAATAAAATTGACATTTGTAATAATGACAATAATTATAATAAAGGTATTTCGATGATGTCCCTGACTTTAAGTTACATCTATTAATTTATGAGTAGCAACACTCTTAATAACAATATCCTCAATATTAATAATTGGATCATTTGACTTTGATATGAAATAAAGTATTTGGCTATATTATTATTTATTTCCAGTTTCGGAGGATCAAAATATTTTTGCAATAAAGATGAACATGTATATATTAACCCTCCGTATACCAGGTGGGGTGTGTACAAATACATTATATAAATAATACATTTTCCTACGAAACGTCTACTAGTATTTTACACACGTCCCGTACCACGTGGGGTTTGTAACACCGAACGCAACTGTGCAGACATCTGCACGGTGCCATGATGACGTGAGACCTAAACCACTATTGTTAAATAGTGTAGTAATATCTTGGCTCCAGCTACTGACATTTTTATAAACATTGTTTTAGTTATCAAATAATTACAAGGATTTCCGTGTGACTGGGGTCTGTCACACCCCACCTGGTATACGGAGGGTTAAAACTACCTATTTCTACATAAAACAGTACCTAATGCCTGAGCCCTGAATTAGGTCATCCTGCCGAATCTAAGCGTACTTAAAGGGACATAATTACATTACTGTTTTCTCCATACTCGCTAAGGAACGGACGGAGAATGAACTTAAGATATTATGCTTCTCCGTGAATCAGCTGTATCAGTCTTCAAACCTGTCATCTGCAAAGCTTTAGGTATATCACTATAATCCCGCACTACGCACGCATCGCTGCACAAGATACCGCAGCGTGCCTTATTCTATTCTCATTCCAATCTCGATCATGGTTAACAATCATTTTTTTCAGTCTATAACCGGCTTAATATACTACACTTGAATGAACACGATCACATTTTGTATCGCTTACTAAATTTTCATTGCCCATTTGGTACGATTCGTAAAAACACCATCGATGAAAGCCAGCAATGTATATTGTAGTATGCGATGTAGTCTCAAAGTATTCGGTTACATAATAAGAAATGGAAACCTGCACCCTAATGGTCACGGTGTCGCGTGGTCTGATTCACCGCGGTATGACGCACCTTGCGGTGGTTTTTTTCTACTTAACCAGATTTATTCTGATGTGGGTAGTGGGTTCAGTATTTTTATAGTCCGCATATGGCTTACATTATAATTACCCGTATTAATGTAAACCGGCTAGGACAACAAATGCTGGGTATATTTTCAGTATCTGCAGTTTGTTAATCCAGTCTCTATTTAAGTTGCAACTGACATTGTGATAATGATTTTAAAAATTTAATCTATATAATATATAAGGCAAAGCTGATTGTCTGATGTATCAACGCACAGGCCAAACCCTTAAGGCTAGAAATTTGAAATTTTCCATCCATCCATTAAGAAAGGATTTTTTAAAATTCAACCCCCAACGGAGTAAAATAGGTGATAAAAGTTTGTACGAAACATTTTATTCCTTGGACATATAGCATAATATTTCGTATAAATAATGAGTTACGTATTTCATTCATCCCCAAGGTGGGTAGAATAGTAGATGGAAGTTTAAACCTAATGTCACGCGGGCGAAGTAGTAAAAAGGAGAGTGTTGCAATTCGTAAAACTACTTTTACTTTTTACTACGTTTTTATACCTAAATGGCGATCAGTCATTGGAGTATATGAGTTAAAATAAGCTAACGTTTAGCTTATCTTAGTATAGGATCCATTATCGGGAGGTCTATGGAATATTTTTAGCTTTATTAGTTAAAAAATTCAAGGCAATTAAAATTGCATAGGTTCTTTTCATCAATGTAATAAGTCATAATAAGTACATAGACGCTTTAATTTTATTTTATTTTATTTTTATTATAAGTCGTCGTATGAAATAAGTATTGCTCATATTAATGAATGAAAAATGTACAATATATAAAATTAAGGAAAAACGTCGTCCTATATTTTATAATAATATTATGTTCTTGTTTGAAATACCTTCATAATACCTATATATCATCTTGTTATTAATAACTGTATATCACAGTTCTGAAACAAAAAAAATCCGCGAATTAAGATACTCTTATATATAACCAAAAGTAAAAATAAGTAACACCCGAACTGTCAAGCAGTGAGCGAGCTGATGATGATGATATTTAAGAACACGTTCGATCATGTCTGCTATAAAACAAAAAAACTAGATCGAAATCGGTTTACACACACAGACAAACACACGCAGCAAAGACGTTAAACTTATAACACCCCTCTGTTTTCGTTGCGGAATAAATATGTGCGTAATTCGCGGAACATTGCTTTTACATTTTTCCGTTATTATTTATCCACTTAATTCGAGTTCCTCAGCGTTTTACTAATAATTATCTTTTATTATGCATTATTTCCTATAGAACCCAAAGTCAGCAGCGGTGACGAAAGGAAATTTCGTGGTAGTAGCACGAGCGGCGTAATTGCACCGAGCAAAAACGCCCTACGCTCCAATACTGGTCGTGGTCTCGCCTTAATTTGATTTTCTTTACATTCACAATCACCTGTGACGGGGATCCTGTAAAGGGTTCTTGCATGATTACGGAGTGATGTGAAAAATTACGTTTTTTTCTGTATTTTTTTTTGCAAAAAACTGATAAAGGTTAGATTAGGATAGGTAAAATAAGGATTTTAATCAATAAAAATTTTCTAGGATGAGCCTTAATTTTTAAAGTGTTTACATAATTCCAGACATCATCATCATCATTATATTAATACGTAAAGCAAAAGCTTTCAGTAGTTTTATACGTATTGTGCGAATGCAGGAGTATGATATTTGGAGTTCTCTATTTTTTGGATAAAATCATATTATTATGTCAGAATTTAACATGGCATAATATTTTTGTTATGTATGACTAGCTGTTGCCCGCTGCTCCGCCCGCGTAAATATAGTATCCCTCGGGAACACTGTACTTTTTCGGGACAAAAAGTAGCCTATGTTTTATACCAGAGTCCAGAGCCTAAACTACTACCATACCAAATTTCATCGAAATCCGTTCAGTACTTTTTGCGTGAAAAAGTAACAAACATCCATCCATCCATCCATACATACATCCATCCATCCTCACAAACTTTCACATTTATATTATTAGTAGGATATTAAATGTGCATAATTTTTTAAAGTAAAATAACATACGTACTATAAGCTTAACAGTTGTTATGCATACTGCATACATGCATAAGGCATACATATTATGTTTACGCATAGTGATATTTAAATGTATCATAATTAACTGAAAAAAAAAGTTCTGTAAATTTTGTTATTGCATAAAATAAAATACTTTTTGCATACAAATAAACAAAGTTGGTGATTTAAGGGTGACCCAAGGGTCACCCCCACTCCACCTTAACCAATTATTACAGTATGTCAAGAAACATTAATGCCAAAATATTGTTAAGACAAAAATTTGATAACGCATTATGCCAAATTAAATTAGCAAAAAAAAAGGGATAAATAATAAAAATTTGTTTAAATGATATTTATGCCTAGTGAAATAGTATGCCAATAAACAATTATGTGAAAGTATTATTAATCAAATAAAAACATAGACTATCTCAGATTAAACAATCTCAGGATTCAATTTTTTTACACGTTGACGTTTGTCAATCTGTGATTTTTTGTAAGAGGCAAAAGAAACCTTCAAACTGAAAACATATATTAACTTTTATATATTAATATTTCGACCAAAGGAATACCTGTAGTATTCGTTAATTATGTTGATTTAAACATGACAATGTTTTGTTTTTTCTATGTGGCGGGTAAGTCGTTAAAATATGTGTGTTTCATAATATTTATTCAGATAAAATTGTAAATTTATTATTTGTGCAAAAGCCCCGTAATCGCGAATAATAAGATAGCGCTGGTGTATCTCAGATTTCTTCAATACAGAAATGTAATTGCTAATTAGTATCTTCATTATTTTTTTCTTATAAGTTAGCTTCTTAGTTTAAAAATTATACACGACAAGGCATGTGGTCTATGAAAGGTGGAGGTACTTTTTATGTTGAGTCATAAAAAATAGCATAAAAGGACCATTAGGGAAAGGTGTTCGGATAATTTTATCGCACCGTTTGTGGCTATAAACACCTTCATTAGATTTCGTTAAAACTATGTTTGAAAGAAAATGTCGTTTGTATTTTGAACGTGGCGTCGCGTCGTATCTACACATAAAAGTTTTCACAGAATATTATGAATCTATTCCTATGAATTTTAGGCACCAGTATTTAAAAAAACAATTACAGTGAAGGCGCCAGGACAGGAATATTAAAAAAATCATAGTACACACGCATATCTACACGCGATATAAAAACATTGTGCATTAAACAGCAACAAGTCATGGCGTCTTTTTGGAACGAAGTTCCTTATGGGGCGACGCGGAGGGGTAGTCGGTAGGTAGCCGGGAAGAAACGTCGGTAACGTAAGATTTTTATGTATTGTCTTTATTATTTTATATATATCTCGAATAGGAACTTCCGGATCCTATCCGGTGTCCCACGACACTACACGGATTTTGTTTAAATTTAACACTTTCAATCATATTGCCAAGTTTCAATATAAAATCCTAGGCTATATAATATAACGTCTCCGAAAATCCATTACTGATACTTCGGGCACATGATTCACTGTGTAAAGACGTTTAGGCAAAAACATATTTTTCAGTAAAAAATCATCTCATGCATTGGTGACTCTCCGATAAACGCAAACTCGCCAAATAAAGAAATAATATGTTTTTCGAGTAGGTCAATTATTTTTCTGCCTAAACGTCTTCACATAAGCAGTAAATCAAGTGCCCGAAATATTCGTAATTGATTTTTCTAAACCTTATATACAATTCAAAATATATCGGAAGATCTTGAAAGTCGTTACGACATTATATTGTGTACTGGGCACATAAAATGTTAAAAACGTAGCAGCAGGTGAAGCTGTCCCCTTGTCACTAACACAAAATCAATTTCTTCAATTTAATCTAACATCTTAGATTATATTGATACTTCAGTATTGGATTACTATAGAGGTATTTAATGGAGTAAAATGTGATATCTTCGGCGTTAAAATGTATCTGTTATTTTTTGCATAAAAAAATTACCTAAAATAGCTAGTAAGCACTGCCCACCATTTTGTTAATTGTTATAATGTTGTTTTATTACATTAAAGCTACGATCTTATTTCTAAGAATATTACACAATTTTCATTCAAGTATAAAATTACTAAATAATTAAATTATTTTTTGGACCACTTAGGTTTAATCTTAAAAGATAATAAAAGTGTGAATACGTACTTCCATAGTGATTTTTAATGAAGCTACAATGAGTATTTTAATACTCCACATATTTCTTTGTATAACTGGATGAAATAGACATAGATTTATAGATAGACGCTGCGAATATTGAAAGCTGGTCCAATATTAGTGTAAAATTTTTATCTTATATCTTATCTAATGCATAGTGATGCATTGATACAATAATTTTCTGATTAATTTATGTTTCAACAAAAAATTCTCAAACATATATTCACCGTTTGTCGAAAAGTATATAAGTATTTTCTTAATTGACAGCTAAATTCGAAAGAATTTTTAACACCTGTCTGTTACATCACTTAATTTAAAAACATAGAAGAGAACTATAATTATTTATTATACAAGGTCGAAAGGCGTAGGTACTCGACGAATTCGGTAATTAAAATAATTATGTATAAAACCTATATAATGTATAAAATACATTTAAACGAATGTACTCGTAGAACAGCACCCGCTAATTTAACTTGATTGATCTCTTTGAAAAGAACAAGAGCAAACCAAGAAGAACAGAAAAATAAAAGAATACTGAATAGTGTTTATGTATTAAACAGATGAAGCACATTATCGAACGCATTATCACCTGCCATGTCTAAAATTTGTAAGTTCTAGTCACTCTCTTTGATGACTACTTAATAATTTTTCGAAGACATTAACAACTGTTCTACATTCATATTGGCCGGACAAAAAACACGAGGCGTGCAGTTAAGTAGATAAAACAACAGCAGCCGTCAAATTTCCTCCCGACATTAATCACACTTGTATGTTCGGTAAGGTGTGAGGTGACCATGAGTTCAAATAATAATAATAAGTTGTCGAAGAACTTGTGTTACGGATACCAGACAACGGAAATATATTTATTACTTTTTATAGTATACATAATATTTAAGATTTTTATTATATTATACACGATATTTAATACAAATTCATGACCCAGGAACACAAAAAACTTTTTGTTCCTTCGGCAGGATTCGAACACGCCCCCTGGCTTCAACACCAACACGCTCAACCACTAAGCCACAGAGGTCGTCAGTATACAAAATTATAACTTAACATGCGTATAATATAGTACATCAAAGTTTGAATGCATTATTATATTAGGTAGGTACTTATAATTGTTCTCCTTATTCTGAAAGGATTGAAATTTATTAAATCACTTCCATACTTTATGAATTATTGTCTATCGATCAGGAATGAGCCGTAGTGTAATTATTATGCGTCGAATTAACTCGCGCACACCCAATATTTTTAAACTGTTTCTTTACATATTGCAAATACGTATATTATTATTATACAAGTGTAACTTTATTAAATTATTTTTTTTTACTAAATAAAAAACATTTTTTAGTAAATAGTCAAGAACTTATCCCGAATACTACCCAACAGATGGCTACTGCACTCGCGTGCTTGCGCGGTCGCGCACTTTCTACCGCTAACGGTCGGCGCGTGCGCACCGCACCTGTCCGAGCCCGCGACCTCGTGTGGTTACTATTGTTGAATTGCACTAGCTTCATTATCTTTGTGGAAATCTATTGGCCCCGCCGATTAATATTAATCGACTTTTAGTATTTCATGGGAGATTCATTAATTGGTATTCGAGATTAATAGATTTTCACTCGCAACTTTCTTAGGGCCTGTTTTACAATCTACTGGTAAGTGCCAGATAGCTTATATGCACGTTTTATGATAGAAACAAAACGTGCTTCCTTAAGAAAGCAGCAACAAAACTATCGAATAAGCTATCCGATATTTATTAAAAGATTGTGAAGCCCCTAAACTCAGAATTCAGAGAGTTCCATAACTTCAGGTTATAGTATGTACTCAGGTAGACCTATAGTAACTTTGACTGTCTCCTACTTTGTGATAAAAATGTAGGTACAATGCATACAATATTGCTATTGGAATAAATTGGCTCTTAAAAGGCCGGCAACGCACCTGCAGCTCTTCTGATGTTGCGAGTGTCCATGGGCGACGGTAGTTGCTTACCATCAGGTGACCCGTTTGTTCGTTTGCCCCCTTATTTAATAAAAAAAAAAAAAAAATACGATATTCATGAAATATCTGTTGACTTACGAGTTGCAACTCTTTGTCATCACACGAGAAAATAAGATTAGGTCGCACATTGTACAAAGTGGATTAAAAAATAAATAATATCAACTTTGAAGTATCCAAACATATAATGACACTAATTGCATTAATTCCCCCCTTTTCAATCAAAGCCACCCTCGCCTGCGTTACTAACGGTTGGGCAACAGGTGAACTCGCACCTGCCAACGGTTTCCTCACAACGGACGAGACGTTCCCAAACGGTCATTCCTGCTAATAAATTCTACGTTGAAGTATAACACATTTACAAGTAGAGCATAGGTTAGAGCTGTGGTATATAGTCTAACTAGGCGCATGACAATTGTCGTTGATATATTTTCTTCTTAGCTTAATGTTGGATTCTCTAACATTTTTACAATATTCCAATTCTAGTTTATGACCCATTAAGGGCGTCACAGACGGCCGAGTTACATTAATATTTTATCTTAAGATGAACAGTATATAAAATGTACTGCAATATGAAAAATATATAGTATCTTAGCCGTCGTGATAGTTCATGCAAACTGTATAGCAAGCGATATTTTATCTTAACATAAAATATAATAGTATATTCGCCGTCTGAGATGAACATTGAACGGATATAATATACAAGCTGGTTGCACAAGCACAGCACAATAATATGAGAAATTACAAAACCGTTCTGAACACTTACTAAAGATTTGTATAAAAAACTAGGAGTAAGACCATGTCACATTGTTTGGAAATTTAAAGTGTTTACGTGACCGTATGGGAATCAGGCATGAGAGTGTACATTGTAAGCTAATGAAAATGATTGATGACGAAAGAAAATTGCTAAGTAAACGTACAATTCCCTTAAGAGTGATTGACTCATAATAAAGTATCACTTTCTCTCGTATGATTACTTTCATCACATCATTGGTGTGGTGTCTTTTTTAATGTTTAAGATACACACGTCGTGTTAATGTTTGTTTACATGGATAAGTAAATAGGTGATCGTTTTCATTGTACTGTATGTAAAACTAGTTTCACGCTATACATGTACGTAGAGTAAGTAAGGTCATCTTCATCATCAGATGTGCAGAAATCTAATCTTATACTTTATACCAGACAATCTTAATAATTTCGACTCTATTATGTTAATGCGATTGGCAGAATTTTATGGTTACGTATAGTTTTTGCTTTATGGAAAACTCGGAATGTGGCGAGTTCGAATGCCGGTCAGGTAAATATTTTTTGTGATTATTTTTGTTTATTAAAATTTATCAAAGCAAAGCTCGGTTACCCAGGTACTATTTTATAAATAATGTTTAAAAAACAGAAAATTAATTAAAACTAGAGATCGCCATACATAATAATTCATATAACTTTTAGGATAGGCAAGGTCAGGATCATACAACCGATCGATAAAGCATTTTAGGGTATAATGTGGATGAGATGAAATAAGGCAGCTAGGATTGCATTAGACGTAGAAGTCTGTGTCCCTACGGGACATGACGTCCATAAACTAACTCGTGTATATATTCTTTTTGCTTATTATGACCCTAACAACAGGAACTTTCACGAGCCGAGAACCCTGCGTGAAGCGTGGCAATTTCAATCAGCATGGTTTTTGCGCACGCGTAACTTAATGGTACAGATATTTGTTTGTGGTTCCAATTTAACAAGTATCTAGATTACGAGCCATCATAGATCCGGAACAATCATTGCGTTGGTCTGTATGTTATTTACTATGGTTTTGTGGAGCATAATTTGCATTGGCTTGCAGTACGGTATCTAATCGACCGCATATAGCAACCGTTATTGAATGGCAATTAATAGAAGGAGGATGGATTTTCATTACGTATCTACATTCTACAGTCTTCTACATTCTTCAGTCTGATTAAAATCATATTCTTAATATTACGAAAATTATGTAAACGGAGGAGTATGATATATGGCAGTTGAACAAATTTTTAATTATGTACACATAAAATTAATAAAAATAAAGTTACACACTACCTCTGACCTCAGATTAGTAACTCACACTAGCAAGCGTTTGTATAATAACTGTAAGTTTTGTTTTAACACAATTGTTAATCTGTATTTCACATTCTATAGACATAATTTACGTAATTTTTATTTGAGTACTTATCCAGGAGGCAAAATAACAGTAATAAAGTTATAGTTAAAAATTTAGAATATGAATTATTATGGTCGATTTTCGACCACTAGGCGGACTCTAGTTATTTTTAAAGCAACATGGAATTAAGAAGAAAATAGCACCCTACACACGTATAGTATCGGACTGCGTTCAAATCGCAGATGGATCTGTGCGGTTTGAATTGCGTATCGAAATGTCGTGCTATTTAAGTCTAATAAGTATCCGCGGTTTTGACTGCCGATGTCTTACATAATAGGCGATTGCGTGGATAAAACTTTGCAAAATGCGCTCGACATCGGTCCTAACTTTACATGTAAAGGGCGCTAATGTCTTACGTATAAACTCACAAGGAAGAACATTTGTCTCCTTCCTTCTTTATTTGGTATTAGGTTTGTTACTCTATGACAATAATACTCTGACGACCTCAAGCCGGGGGTCGCGGGTTCGAATCCCGCAGAAGAAACAAAACGTTTTTCTGTGTTCCTGGGTCATGAATGTGTATTAAATATGTGTTTAATATAATATAAATCTTAAATACATATATTATGTATAGTATAAAAGTATTGAGTATACCTTCCGTTTTCTGGTACCTATTACACAATTTCTTCGGATACTTACGGGGACCAGATTGACGTGGTGTGAAGCGTATATATATATATATATGCGTCGTCAATCTGGTCCCCGTAAGTATCCGAAGAAATTGTGTAATAGGTACCAGAAAACGGAAGGTATACTCAATACTTTTATACTATACATAATATAATTATGTATTTAAGATTTATATATATATATATATATTGTATGTCACTTGATGCGTATCTCATTTATAGTGTTTTCGAACTCTTCTTGTATAAAATACCTTTGTGTAACCAAAAACCCAATAAACTTCATCTCTTTTCTAAATGAGTTATAAAATAATTATTACTGGACTACCGGCGAACCTCCATAAACACAGATTGGCCGAAGTTATGTACAGCGAGCACGCCATGGGTATTATACCTTAGCGATAAATTAGTCCTTCGCACCCCGGTCTCGCCCGCGAATCGAACACCGATGATTTATGTACAATTATCGATTAATTCAAGCAGCGGTATTGAAGAATCCATTTTCCATTTTGGCTCAATGCTCGATTGAAACTTTTATTTGATTGCTTAATTTGCAATAAATGCAGATTAGAGTTAATGAGACATCAAATCAGCAAAAATACCTAAACCATTTTTAGAGAAGATAAAAACAATAGAAAGTTGAGCTGTGAAGCGAAAAATGTGTCTTCTGATATCACGATAAAATCTTTCGGTGTTCCAATTATGTGTCGCAGTGTTGCATTCATCAGCTCCAAGCCCAACAAAAAGCTCGATTAAACTAACAATTTAGAACGCGGGCGCACAATACCATAGTTCTCGCTACGGGAGCCGACGCACCAACTACTTACATTCCGAGAATTAAAGCAGCCAGGGCTATCGATTTTGCAGCTCACATTTCATTAAGGATGCGCATTATTAGCATGAAAGTTCAAATGCTCGGCAACCCTGGAATTTCACCTTTCATTGGTCTCGGAGACCATCTTTCACTGGTCAATTGTTCGGTGGATAAAAAATCTAATAAAGCAAAAGCAAAATAGATGAGTTGTTTGGATCAATATGGAGTGTGGTAGTGTTGTGACGCAAACTGCATTGTCATTGGGCGTAATCGAGGTGGGTCGGTGGCGCCTTTGTGAGCGGCCATCGGCGGCTTTTTATATCGATATCTGATGAATATTGCTCTCATTTCAATAACAAAAAATCGATATCACGTTTACGTGTAGCACAATCATATACCTCGTTTGTTATTAGTAGATAGATTATTTTGTAAAGAAAGGCTAAAATTATTTTCTCTTTCTTATATATTTTAAGAGGAACTGCGAAGGAAATTTCAACGAGCCAATCGCACCTAGATACCATAACCAAAGAAGACGTTTAGACGTAAAGCTTTATGATCATACTTGCAGCATGTATCTTAAACAAACTAACGTTTAGATAATGGTTATTGTTAACATGATCAATTGGGTGTGTTATAGCAAGACAATCATTTAGGTGGTCTACCGGACCACCAACACAGTAATTACCCAACGATTTATAATGTTCTAGATTTATGTCGGCGGCCTCAGCGGTTTCCCTAAATTATCGATTCAATATACAGGCTGATTAAAAACAATAAGAAAAAATGTTTTAAATCTTCCTAGCAACCATGAAACTATATATAACTTACTACGCAATACATACTATATAGATAAAATATAGTCTTCAAAGGTTATCTGATACCTTTATGCCCAACATTGTAAGATACCCGTTATAATTTTTACAATTAAATAATTATAATATACCCATCTAGCAATATCTCGCGAAAAAATACCTACAACCTGCATTTGCTTGTGTGAGTGCACGCATAAGCATACGTCAAGCACCTCCCTCCTCCCACAATGCTTATGTGTTCACTCAGTAACAAGATCGTGCAAACATCACCACCACATAAGCAACAATGTCAAAATCGTGCAAGGCCCCACACATGCCATGCCATGCAGATTGCAAAACTCGACGCGCGTTTCGCCCCGAACCCGGAGCATCCTCAGGGAGTGGACCTGCGAATAAAGTTCGTTAAGTTAACTTAACTTAAGTTAACGAACTTTGTTTGTTAACACTCACAAATTTGCTTGTAGGTTGTGTATATTTTTTCGCAGGATATTGCTAGATATAATATTAATTAAATTGTATGCTATGGATTTTCGAAAAGTATATATTTTTTTCTCACGTCGTCCGTGTATGCTATTACATTATTTTAAATGGGAAACCTTTACCTAAAAATGAAGTTTAATTTCATTTAAAATAAAATAATATGTACAAAACGTTAGTAAAATAAATAATAAACGTTAAATTATGTTACTAAACTAGTTATCTAAACCCATAAAGATAACAGGAACACCCTCTACACGAGATGTGATGCAAGTCGCTAAGTAAATTGCATTAATCATAACAACATCGTCAATATAATTATTGTATTGAGATGTTTCACTTACATTATATTATAATATTAAATATAATATAATATTATATACCTACATCAAAGTTAAAATTAGCTTTTTTAGCACTACTACTAGTCTTACTACTATTCTTGAACTACTTCAGACAAAGTTGAAATCACTATATTATGTGTCCATATAAATTTCGAAGAGTTCCCTCGATTTATCATTAATCCGCAGAATTATGTATACACCACCACTTTGGTGACCAAGGGACAAATTTCGAATTATAGCCTTTACAACAACAAAATAATTTTGCAAATAGGATCACAAACGGCAAAGTAATGTTCAAAGATGTCGATGATGAAGTGTCGGTGTAAAATACTATGAGAAGTACCTATCATATCATCACAATGTGATGATGTATGTTCTGATAATGGTAGTGATGATGATGATCACGGTAATAGACATAGTGGCATGTGCTTGCAGTTCTTAAAACAACGCCGAAATCCCCAAACATGTATCTATAAGGAGTCAGGAGTTCTGTTCAGTACTTTTGAATCCAGGAAGATTTTGCACCAAGGTGTACGATGCAAAATCTTCTATGTATATATATATATATATATATATATATATATATATATATATATATATATATATATATATATATATATATATATATATACATAGAAGTCGGTTTTAATATTAGGCATCATTGCAATTGTAGCGAAAAATAATCCTACTACTACTAGAAATGTGAAAGTTTGTGAGGTTGGATGTATATCCATACATGTTTGTTACTCTTTCATGCAAAAACTACTAAACAGATTTTGTTGAAATTTGGTATGGTAGAAGTTTATGCTGTGGATTACAACATCTTTATCCCGATAAAGTACAGTGTTCGCGTGGGATATTTTGGAGCCAATACAAAATATACAAATAATTCGTGAGGAAGCACGCTATGAGCATTTGTCTCACGGAAAATTAAATTAAACCTTTTTTGGTCTTTCGCTTACTCAAACGTTTAAACACTTGGGTAGCTACTAGCTTCTTTACTTTTCATCCTGTTGCATCTGGCACAAATTTCGTGCTGCTCAGATACGATGCTGCTGCTCAGGAAAGCATTTATATGTTTGACATCCATGGATGACCATGATCCAATTGCCGCAACATTGTACATGTTGCGGCAATTTGTTCATTATGCACCTATCCGTGTAGGTGTTACTTTTCAGATTTTTTGAACAGAAATGGTGTTTTTTTTTCTTTATTATATATTATTACTCTCCTAAGCAGTTGATGACCATGACCGTGACCACTGTTGACCACGAGCAAATTGTCGCAACATTGTACAACGTATATGTTGCGACAATTTGTTGTTTTGGCACCTACCCGTGTTTTTTTTTTCTATATTATTTATTAAATTTTCATGCATAAATTATTATCAACTTGTGAGCTCTGTGGCCTAATCGCTAGACCATTTGATTCGCACTCGAGAGAGTGCAGGTTCGATTCCCAGGTTGTGGCGTGTACCAATGAGACTTTTTCAGATATCAAGTACATTATACGGTGAAGGAACACATAGTGAGGATACCCGCATATGGTTGGCCCCAGACGTATTGACCAGTCATTCCTCTTGACTTCGCTGACTGTGTTGTGAGAATGCCGTATGTGCTTGCCATACGACATTAGAAAACCGACTGTCCCAGACACTACTGTATTTCAAGAGTGGTTACTTTGCTCGGAGATATGCTGTATAAATCATCCAATAACGGATGAAAAGGCCTAAGGTGTTTTTATTATCAACTTATAAATAAAAAAGTTAAAATTTAATATCTATTATTTTATTTCTTTGTAACATTGAATTTTGGTGAATTTAACGCAAAATGTCCAAATTGTATGAAAAATAGGCCAACAAATTTATCAGGAGCAAATTGACTGGACACGTCTAGTCAGGAGGGTTCCGTAACTATTAACGCACATTACGTTTCTTTCTAATAATTTCAAAATGTATTATCTGAATTTGTTCAAAAATATTTTTCTAAAGAGTTTAGCATGATTTGTTAGCATGGAAAATTACAAGTTTCTACATCTTATAGTTTTAAAACTCCAGAGGGGAGACCAACTTGTAAACCACTTTGAAGGCCGATTACCTACTCGAAAATGGTTCACTTTATAAAAAATCGCGTATGCCTCACTTTTATTTAAAAACATCTATTCGAAGATACCCCACACAATGAGGTAGAACAAAAAAAAATCATTCCCACTCCACATATTGTATGAGAACTTGGGAAGCCCTAAAATAATATTATGTATTTTTATTATTCAATTATGTTAAGTTATACCCTCTTACCAATAAAAATATTTATACAACGGATAACCAATAACAATGTAGCTGTCTTTGTCTGATACGTTGGAAAAGTCACTCGACGGACAAAGACAGCGACGTCACTTAAGTTATCCGTTGTGTAAACATTTTTATTAGTAAGGGAGTAAGTGTTTAAATATCGTGTGTTGTAACGTTTTGTACATCTTCCTCCTAGCGTGATAGCGTGATGTTAAAAAAAAAACAAGACATTGTGAGATTTAATTTTAATATAGCATTTCCGGTCCCGAAATGTTAAAACTGCAAAATGGTGTTCTCATAAACATTGTGGCGGACCAATTAGCGCCACAATCCTGAATCGCGCTATCGAAGTTTTCTATGATCGGCACTATATATATGACATCTGAAATTCATACAACCGATTCTGTTCTCGGACACCGTCCGATGAACAGCCCCGCTCGCTCCGATCGTTCCGTCGTTTCCGCTTTATCGCACTCTCGCGTGTGTGTGTACCACTGAAGAAGGAAGCCCGAAGAAAGAAGACAGCAAGAGTCAAGCCTCAAGAGTCAAGACAGCAAGAAAGAAGAGACAAGGCGCCACCCAACCGCCTTTGCCGCCCGACCCGTGCCGTACCGTGTCTCGCGCCGCGCCGCGACCGCCGCCTACCGGACGATTCGTGCGACCGCTCGCATCGTCCGTCTCGCTCTTTTGTGCGAGCCTTCTGCTCGCACACCCGCCGCGTGGTTATCGCCGCGTTAGGACGAGCGTGCGACCGGTCGCATCGTCTGTCTCGGTTTTAGCGCGAGCCTTCTGCTCGCGCTCCGCCGCGTCTCGTTCGCGAACACTAGCGCCCTAGTGTTTAGTGTAACGTAAGTGAGTGAGTTCCAGCCCGCCCGAGGAACAATTGTAAGTACCGTGACACGTTTAGGCACACTACACGAGGAGTTTCTCCTCCTACACACCTTCCCTCCCGGTCGCCGGGAGGGGCTGTATCCCCAAAAAATCTAAGAGAGCAGAATCCCACTCCCGGGATAAACTTCCCGATCATGACTGACGCCATGATCAGAAAGTTCCTGGAGTTTTTGAAATTAGAGATCCCCGACGTAGCGTCCAAATGGGAACGCTTCGTGCGCATGCACGAAGCTGACTCACCGGCGTCGCCCGATAGCGACGTCGCGTTAATTCCGGCCGACAACGAATCATCATCATCTCCTTCAGAGATGTCTTGCTCAGAGCAAGAAGACGACCGTAGTGAAGGGGAGTTCACTACGGTCCAACATAAAAAGACGAAGAAGAGGAAGCGTCCAGAGGGCACCTCCTCTCCAGTCCTAAGCTCCCCGACCAAGTCGGTCATTAAGGTTAAGAATAGGAAAACCGTGCAGGCTCATGGCTCCGCGGCCCCTACTACCTCATCGGCCCCTCCGGCCTCCAAGGCCCCTCTGGCTTCCCAGGCCCCTCTGGCCTCCCAGGTCCCCCGAACCTCGCAGGCCCCTCCGGCCCCCCAGGCCCTTCCGGCACCCCAGGCCCCTCAGGCCTCCCAGGCCCCTCAGGCCTCTCAGGCCCCTCAGGCCGTCCGTTCTAAAATGCCTCCTCCTGTAATCATACAGGAGAAGGCAAAATGGAACCTCATCTCAGCGGCGATTAACGAGCAAAAGTTGCGTTACTCGTCTGCACACACGACCCCAATCGGCATCAAGGTACAGGTTAAGACCTCGGAGGACCACCGCCTCCTAACCGCGTTCCTACGTAATAAAGGCATAGGTTATCATACTTATGCCCTTGAAGACGAGCGCCTTCTGCGCGTCGTCATTACCGGAGTCGACAAGTGCCTCTCTACACAAGAGGTACTTGCGGACATCAAGTCCCAGGGCTATCCCGCACTAGAGGTACATCGTATGTACCACCCAATCAAAAAACACGAGTACAATATGGTACTCGTAACCCTCCCCCTTACACCAGAGAGCAAGGATATCTTCAATATCCGAGCCATCTGTCACATTACGGGCATCCGTGTGGAGCCCCCCCGTAAAAGGGGCATCCCTGGCCAGTGCCACCGATGCCAACTTTACGGGCACTCGGCACGGAATTGCCAAGCCCGGCCGCGTTGCGTCAAGTGCCTCGGAGACCACGGCACCTCTGACTGCCCCCGCAAGAGCCCAGCTGAGGAGTCCGAACCCCCTAGCTGTGTTCTCTGCAAGTCCCAAGGACACCCCGCCAACTACAGAGGGTGCAAAAAAGCACCCAAAGTTAAAAAACGCGTTGCACCACAGACGAAAGGTGCCCCCCCGAAACAGAGATTCGTCCCTGCCCCCCTACCCTCCCAATCTGCATGGTTCAAGCCCGCGCAGAACAGTAGGTTGGAGCCAGCGGCTTTCCCCGCTCTCCCCAGCAAGGCCATGCCCTCCGCGCCCAAAGCGCCTAAGGCCACCCCCCCTCCGACTCCCAGCTTCACTGCAGACCTCTCTTTCGTCCAGCAGTTCCTAAGCAACGTCGGGCCTATTGACCCGATGGAGCTTTCCATTTTAGCGACAAAGCTAAAAGGATCGGCCACAGACCGCATCCAAGCTTTGTCAGACCATCAGGTCTTGATCCGTCAGATCAAGGCTCTCTCCACAAACGGTATCTAATGGAGCCTTCGGGAAGGACAAAGCCGCACTCGTTACGCGTAGTGTCGTTCAATACGAACGGCATTAGGAATAACATAAGCGAAATTCGCGATTTTGTAAGCAGCCAAAATGTCGATATTCTTCTAGTGCAGGAGACGTTTTTAAAACCTAGTATTAGGAGCCCAAAAATAGCTAACTACAAAATAATCAGAAATGATAGAACTCGATCCCGACTCGGAGGCACTCTTATCTACTATAAAAAATCATTACATTGTGTTCCCTTAGAGCCGCCGCCATTGTTAAGTTTAGAAACATCTGTTTGTCACATTAGCATGTCCGGTCACGGACCCATTGTTATAGTTAGCGCGTACCTGGCATGTAACAATGAATTACATTCCAGCGACCTGCAGGCGCTATTCAATTTAGGCAACGCTGTCATCATTGCCGGCGACTTAAATTGTAAACACACTGAGTGGGGCAATATAAATAACAATAAGAACGGCTCAATCCTTTGTAGCTTAACCGACACATTAAATTTTGCTCTTTTAGCTCCCACGGACCCCACTCGCTATGACACCAATGAAAACATCAACGGCGTCATACGCAATCCTAGTACTATAGACATAGCTCTAGTTAAAAATGTGTCCCTAAATATCTATATCGAGACCCTCCACGAGCTTAACTCGGACCACAGACCGGTTATGATTGCACTTGGTAGTCTTAACCCCAATAATTGCAGTACTAGGAAGATAGTAGATTATAAATCACTTGCGGAGAACATCAAAGTCCTCCAATCTAGTCACTTAGATAAAATCCCCGATATTATAGATAGTAAAGAGATAGCCATAGAGGCCGCCTCCCACTTGACCGATCACCTGGTAGCGACCATAGAGAGATCATCTAGGGAGGTGCCAACGACCCCCAAGGGCCGTTGGCCCCTCCCTGAGGACATAAGGGAGTCCATCAGACTCCGAAATGCGGCTAAGCGCACATATGACCGCTACCCGTCGGAAGAGTGGAGGAAAGCCCTCCGTCACTACGAGAGGGAAGTTAAGTTTAAGATCAAACAACACAAAGCCGAGAGTTGGGATCGACTTCTTAGTGACCTAGAACCGTCTCACGTGGCATACTGGCCACTCGCGAGGGCCCTCAAGAACGACACGGAGTGCGATATGCCTCCGTTAGACAGACCAAACCGTCCTCCTGCATTCGAAGACATAGACAAGGCCGAGTGCCTAGCTGATAACTTCGAACAACAGTGCCGGCCGAGTACTCTCCCGATTGATCCCGTGCACCTTAGCTTAGTGAATAGCGAGGTCGACAGCCGACTCTCGAGGCCACCTGATGTAGATAGGGTGAGGCTGGTGGACTCGGAGGAGGTCAGTGACATTATTAAGTGTATGAAAGCCAAAAAGGCCCCAGGCCTCGACGGTATTTCAAACAAAACACTTAAAATGCTACCGTCCGAGCTTATTCAACTCCTAGTGAACATCTTTAACGCCCTCTTAGTAGGATGTTCATTCCCAGACATTTGGAAAGTAGCTATTGTCATAGGTATCCACAAACCGGGGAAACCCCGGAAGGTGCCTGGTAGTTACCGTCCAATAAGTCTCATTAGCTCCCTCGGTAAAGTCTACGAAAGAGTTATCAAAAGGCGCCTCAATGACGTCATATCCGACAAAAAACTCCTTCCAGACGAGCAGTTCGCCTTCCGCGAAATGCACAGTTGTCCCGCTCAAGTACACCGCTTAACGGAGTACATAATATCTAGCAAAAACGACAGGAAGACGACATGCGCCGTATTCTTTGACATTGCAAAAGCTTTTGATAAAATTTGGCATAACGGACTGTTATACAAACTCTATCAAATGGAAATACCCGATTATCTTGTTCTACTGATTAGTAACTTTTTAAAAAACCGTAAATTTCATTTCCGCGTTGAAGGCGTACTGTCGTCGCCAAGATATATGGAGGCGGGAGTGCCGCAGGGCTCGGTCCTCTCGCCCTCCCTATATAACCTGTACACTAGTGACATCCCCAAACACGCTAAGGTGCAATTAGCTATGTTCGCGGACGACACAGCCCTTTATTATTCCCACATACGTGCCTGTACCGCGTCAAAAGCCCTCCAGGAGTCAGTTACCGCTCTCGGTAACTGGTTCTCCAAATGGAGAATAGAAGTCAATCCCGACAAGAGTCACGCCATCCAATTTGATATTAAAAGTGCAATGAGGCGTACTTGCCCCCGTAAACTTATGAGCCCTATAAGCCTGCACGGCAACAAAATCCCACAGGTCACTCAGGTGAAATATTTAGGCGTAGTACTAAACAAGTCGATGTCGTTTTCGAGTCACATTAGTAACACGTTACGAAAAGCGAAATTTGTACTCTACAAATTATATCCGCTACTTAATTCGCGAAGCAAAATGTCCCTAAGACATAAGCTTACATTGTATAAAGTTTGCATTAGAACGATACTCACTTATGCGTGCGTCTCTTTCGCACAGATAAGCGAGTCTCAACTGGACCGTTTGCAAAGAGTCCAAAACCGGTTTCTACGCATGGCAACAGGCGCCCCCTGGTACATGCGTAACATCGACTTGCATAGGGACTGCGAAATCGTCACTATTAAAGCCTATATCAAGGAACTCGTAGAGAGATTCTTTGATAAAGGCAAAAACCACCCCAACCCCCTTATCAAAAAGGCACTGGACTATGAACACGACGCACAGACCTTCCGACACCCGTACAAACGGCCTAAGCATATCTTAGCCGATCCCGTAGACCCGATCACAAAATACGTAACGTACTGTGTACAGTTACGTAAACACAAATCACACGCACCCGCGCGACTATCATCGCACCGGGGTCGACGCCGGCGCCTACCCCGAGGTCCCACATCCGACACGACAACACGTACAGACGTACAGACCGACCCTAACACGGGACCGGACCCGAACCCGAGTTCGAGTTCGAATCCCAGTAGACTAGGTTCACTCCTAAATAGTGCCCGCGACCGCGATATTGTTATAGAGAGCTCTATCAATACCGCGAACCTCATCGATATTAGGACTTACGCGCGCGAGTCATCCCGACCGTACGCGGAAGGGGAGAGGGACGGCCCTCTCAGTACCGATAGCGATATAAACGAGAGCTCCTCTATCGCGACAACTCGCACGCCGCTAGCTTATGCTACCGCGCGCGAGCAACCTCACTCATCAGCGAGTGAGGAAGGGGTCGGACCCCTTAGCAGGTGAGACCCGCGTCTCCCCTGTCATAATAATAGCTCACAACTCGTAGCTGTCCCCAAAATCCGGTCTGAACATCACCCGGGTGATGTTAGGGAGGGTCAAACCCTCCCATCGACTCTAACCAAATAAACTAGCCACCAGGCTAGTTATAGTCCGACTTAGCTACAGCGGTCTTAACCCGACCCTTAGCATAGACCCTTTCGAAAAAAAAAAAAAAAAAAAAAAAAAATTCATACAACCGGGCTCCGCGTTTCGTGTCGTCTCGCTCTGACTGCGTAGTAGTGACTCGCTCACTCCGCGTCAGTTGCCGTCTCGCTCCAAACGCGTCGAGTGTCTCGCTCACTCCGCGATCGTGCCGACCCCTTTCATTAGAGCAGTGCCCAGTGTTTCCCAATAGCGATCGTAAATCCACACCTTATTCATTAGAATAAGCTGTGGATTTGCGCCTTGCTGGGGAGTTGCCCTGCTCCTGGCCTCCCGTTGAGTTCCGACTCAACGTTGGGTCACGAGGAGACAGCCCCCCTAAGTGTGTGTACCGTCTTCGTGTATGTACACTTAGTGTATCGTTTCGTCCACGTAACGTGTGAATACCCTTGTGTTTGTGATACGTACACTCGTTACCGTTCAGTGTTGACTGTTTCTGTGTGACTTGTGTGTTTTATTGTTATGTCGTAACAATGTCGGACCATGACCCGCGGTTACACCGCGACTACCTGGACTTCTCATGTGCGGACTCCGTGTTGTCGTACAGCCCGGCCTCATCGAGGTCTAGCTCACGTCTGACTCAGGACCGCACACACCACCGCTTGCTCTCCGAGCCTAGCTTGCGTGGGCAGGACACCGCCCGCCCCGGGTCGCCTTCGGCATTCTCGCGGGGGTGTACTGGTACGCCCCCGCCCCAATGCCCTCCGACGGCGGCCTGCGACGAGTCTGGGCACCCGCCCCGCACAGCCGACCAGGGTTCGGCTAACCATGTGCGCGTCTCGCGCCGTACTGCGCACCCTGGCGATCCCCGCCAGCCCGCCGCTCACCCTGGACGCCACAACGTCCAGCAAGGGGACACACCCCGTACCCCCGCGGGCACAGCCCGCCCTTCGCCGGCTATCCAGCCGCGACACCAGCACGCCGAGCAGGCTGTCCTACCCCTGACTACCACGAGCTCTCCGCGCTCGCCAGATGTCTCGCCGGCCCCACAGCCGCGCGACAACCGCCAACGCGACAACAAATTGGGGCACCCACCAAATGCCAAATGTAACGGCCAGGTGTTTCGCTTTTTGCCCCAAAGCGAACATGAACACACGGTCGTGACGCGCTACCTGACGGACCTGGAGAAACAAGGACAAGCCTCCTGGTTCTCCTACTCGCTGCCACAGGACCGGACCATCAAGGTAGGTATTAGGGGCCTACCTTCCTTCACAGACACCGGAGCGATCAGGGCCGGCCTCGCCGAACTGGGATACGTGGCGGAGCACGTCTCCCTGATCCAGGCGAGGTCTGATCCCGGCGCCTGCTTATTCCTCGCCCTTATCGCAAGGGCCCCGGACGTTGTACCCGGCATATACGAGGTACGGGAGCTCCTGAATATGCCGGGAGTCACCATCGAAGCCTGGCGGGGCCGTGGCGGCCCGGCCCAATGCCGCCGATGCTACCAGTTCCGGCACTCCAGCCACAACTGCCACCGGAGGGTGGCCTGTGTCCGGTGTGCCGAGGAACACTCAGTGCGGGACTGCCCCCGCTCCCCCTCTGAGACGCCCACCTGCGTTAACTGCAGGGGGGCCCATCCTGCCAACAGCAGCAAGTGCCCAGTGTACCGCAGGGCGGCGCGGAAACCGCGTGCCGATAATGCCCGCGCCTCACCCCCCTGCGCACCTGCCAATTCGCCTCCTCTGGAGCAAGAAGCTCCCCCTCCTCCGCCGACCTCTACCTCACTGATGGCGGAGGCCAACGACCATACGCCCAGGTATGTCCCCCCCTCGGCCCCTCTTTCCCCTGTGCAAATCCCCAGGAGGAAAAAGCAGCCGAGCTCCAGGAGGAAGGATGCCACGTCCCCCACGGCCCCCTCCTGTGATGCCGCCGCAAATCCAGCCAACTCCCAGCTGGAGCCTGAGCCGCTCGCTCTCGCCCCTCCGCAGTCGGACCTCACGCGGGCCACTCGGCGCTCACAGCGCCCCCCGCGCAGACCTGCGGACCCCCCCGCGGTTGCCGCGGAAACAGAATTCGCCCCGGAGCCTGCAAATCGTGCGGACGCCCCGCACCCACAGCCTCCGGCGCCTACTCCGCCGCCCCAAGAGCCGGCGGAAAGCAAGGCCCCCGCATCGACTGCAGAGCTTCTGCGGTCCCTCCTCTCCCTGGCCGTGAACTGCGTCCAGAAGCTCATGGCCGGGGAGGAAGTCCTTCCGACCATCCTAAAGGCCCTCGTAGATGGCACCCCCCTCGCAGCCGCCCTTGCACACATATGGCTCCCCCGGCCCTAACCCGGACCTGCGCCCAGATATCTCCGGCATCCAGAAGCTCCTACAGAGGAGCCGACTGTCGACTGCCGGAGATCTGCGCTGCGCGTTTCCGGACCCGGGACACTTTCGCGTGTTTCTTTTACCGCCCCCCCGCGCTCCTTGAACGCAATAATTTTCCGCTCTAGTTGCAGGACCACCGAACCTCCGAGCGAGCGGAAGCCACGCACCCGGCCTTTATCGACCCGCTGCCGTGGCATGCCCGCTTGCCAAACGGCACCCACCCTGCTGACACCAGACGCAGGGAGCATCCCGGAGCTACGCTATCGAGACGCCCCCAAGCGCGGTGCGCCCCCCGCCCTGCACCGTTGATCGTTGCCCCCCCCTACCCCCCGCGTCGGTCACAAAAACCGGCGTAATCACCTATTTGTGCGCCCGGAGTATGACGTGGGGCAGCCCTATTGCCCCACACGTCAGCCCCGTGGTTGCCTTTTCCCCCCCGACATCAAAAGTCAGGGGCCCGGGAACACCTTTCCCCCCTTCCTACCCCAGGTCGCTTGGTTCCGCGGTCCGGTAAATCACGGCGCGTGAGGGAGTGGACCCATACACGTTTCCCGACCCCCGGGTCGGGACCCCCACGCGCCGTTTGGAGCCGACCGTTGGTCTTGGTCGTGCCTGGACTGGCATTCGTCACTCCCTTTGTACCGTTGCTCCCCCACGGGTTTCCCCCGCGTTCTGTCGCGGGGGGTCTTCCCTAAAACTTAGACTCATGCGCCCAGTATTAGTACTGGGCGCGTCCTCCCACCCCAATTAGAGGGGCATAGCCCCTGGTATTGGTTAGCCCGCCGTAAGGCCCTTTTCAGGGGCCCGGCGTCGAGCCGAGAAGAGTCTCCATACAACCGGGCAGCGGCCTGACCGAGCATAGCACCTCGCTCGGTCGGAGATCTCCCTTTGGGGCTTGCCACCACTCTTCACACAACATCAAACCAACGTCAAACTCGCTTTGATTAGTCCGAAGCTATATTTATTCAATCTGAGGGCCCGAATTCCAATAATCAGTTAATGTATCAATAAAGTGTAAGTTAATTACAAGGGGTTCTGGTTAAAATTTCGTGATATCACTAGAACTGCCCGAAAGTCACGCGCAACAGCTGCTAGTACCTATATACATCAGTAGATAATTATAATAAGGCGCTAAAGACAACAGCGATTCTCAATCTAAGTCCACGGTGTGATAAACGGCAACAAATCCCACAGTGTCAACTAGGTAACGTCCACTAAGATGGTAGCATTTCCGTAAATATTAAGTCAAGTGCAGGACGACGCGCGACGCTTAACTAGGGGTCCCCCGCGGCTCGCCTCGCGTGTTCCCAAGAAATTAACTCCCGCTGTTCAACAGTAATATGTCCATTCTGCAGATATTCGATTACATAAATTAATGGTCAATTCATTAAAATTATAACGACATAAAAGTATTGTAGCATAAATTGTATTTAGATAAATCTCTTATCGCTACCTTATCTAGATCTTTATCTTTGTAAATCTCTATAAATTATAATGTATATTTGATTGTATTTTATGATATGTGAAAACGTAGTTCAAAATATACCTAAGTACTAACGATGATTTTTTTTTGTAATTTATGATGTGATGTACTGATCGTACATTATATTTTGCGTTTGTAGTAACTACTTACACGCTTCTACGTCACGCTGATCCTAAAAATATATATTTAGCATTCGACGCTAATATTTGGGAATGAAAAATTATTACCAACGAGCAGCGTATTCAGTTTGGAAACAATAGCGTCCTGCACACGTAAAGGTCGAACCGCAGTTACGGTTTGGACTGCGGATCGAACTGTTGTGCTAATTATGACTAAAATGTGTTATGGTTTGAACTGCCAGCGTCTTATATAATACGTCAAAACAAAAATGCGCTGTCATCGACAAAATTATTATTGTCATGACATCGAACTATCGGCCCCGCGCCTTTAGTCGTTCGATTCGCAGCGCGGGGTCGAACGGCGCGTGTTATTTCACTTATTTCCCGTAGTCAGGTGACGGGCGCTCATACCTCCATATTGCCATTTGATTTAATCTAATGCCAATTGGTTTCAGTTCTATTGAATTTTAAAAAGGTTGCATATTTACGAATTATACGAAACCACTAATATAATGTGATTCAGTTTTTTAGAGCCAAATTTCTACTTTCTGGAATACTTTACGATTACTCTACGAGTACATTGAATTTTTTAATTTCCTGCACCGCAAACGCCAGCAACTTCTCTACTTAATGCCATTACCATCATTACTCTTGCCATATACTTAATAGTTCTAATTAATTTAGACTTAATTAATTTTAATTGAAATGGCAAACACTTCCTTAGCGTAAGCACACACTACCTTCATGCTACTGCATCCTAATGTGTGTGAGTTATTGAGATTCAATTTAGAAATACTCAACTTGTTTGATTATTTAACCGAATAATAATAAAAATGTGGATGATTATTCTGAGAAAATGTATGAGGATATTAACTATAACTATATTTTGCTGATTTATTATGAAATCAAGCTTAAAGAGATTGTTTCACAATCTATCAATTAGTTTCAGATACCATAAATTTTGCATGTTTTGTATCTGTTTCTCGATATAAATTAATCGGCGACATTACTTCCGAATAAGCTATTCGACAGACATATTTTTGATAAAATTTTTCATAATGTCATCAAAACTAATGAAGCAATACTAGCATAAAATATTGACCAGCTTCATCCTTGCTCCTTTTGCAATTTAAATTTATCTATGCCATAGAAATCGTGCACGGTGGTTGTATTTTAATCTGAAAAAATAGAGATTGTGTAAAAATTGTGTTTAAATTATTATATTGCATGTGAAATGATTTTTCCGAGAAACAGTAACAAACATACACCCATTCATCCAAGCGATAGTGTGCGTAGCGCCAAACAATCGCTTACTTATTCACACACCTTACAAGGATAAAATGTAGCGTTTATCTTGAGCGTGTACGTCCCACAGTACTGCGCATGCGCCACGGCAGGACAATTAAGTCTTAATACTCCCAGTGAAGTTGTTTTATGCTAATGCATTGGACGCTCGCGTGTTGGGACGCCTACTTCTGAATGTCCCCATAAATATGGGTGTGATGGGGTCTTTTTGGTTTCTAGGATAGGGTGAATCTAAATAAAGCAGTCGCACTTGAGGGTTATTAGCGTTCGATTACATGCATTGGTTACATTTAGAAACCGGGAATGGATTTTATTATCCAGGTTGGCGCGCAGATTTAGAGCCTGTTTCACAATCTTCTAATCAGCTTCAGATAACTTATTTGCATGTTTTATATCAGTCGATCAGTGTAAAGTAGGCAGCTACAAAGAATCCGAATAAGCTATTCGACACTTCTTAAATGATTGTGAAACAGGCCCTATGTCTCTTCTTTTTATATCTTCTTTATCTCTCCTTCTCGTCGCGTTTGGTCTAGGAACAGTTTGCTTACCAGTTTTAGTATTCAAATAATTCACCCAGATGTTTCTTGGAAGGAAATATTTTTTTCAGGATCATGAAAAAGTTTCGTCTCTTCACAACGTACAATATAGTAAAATGAAACTGCTCAATTAAGTAATAGTTTTAATAAAAATTTCGTGACTTATAAGTAATAATATAAATATTTTTCATAACTTAATAATTCGATTTGAATTTTGGACGGAGAACAGTCACTAGGAATGTACAATATACATACACAATGTAGGTATATCAAATATTAGTCTACATAAAACTATGTAGTGATGTCAATGTTGACTATAAAGATATCCGATGTACGCGACGCGAGACCGCGAGACCGTGACCCGAGACCGAAATAGGGTCGCGGAGCTACTGCTTTGTATGAATTGATATGGAGCACTAAACAATCCCCACGACTCGCGCCGCGCGATCGGTAAGCGTGGCCAGAGAACCTGATTAGCTGTTTAGCTAGTCGCAGTCGCGGGTCACGGTCTCGCGTCGCGGTCGCATGGATTTGAAGGCTACCTTTATACATTAATTTTAATTAAAAATATAAAAATATTTACAAACTTAATACTAGTTGATTTAAATAAATGTAAAGTAAATAATGATAATACTTATTCTCTAATTATCCACTTACCAAATCGTAAGTATTAAATTTCTATTTTGATTTATGTTTTTATAAATTTCTTTTGAATTGATTTTTCTAAAGATATAAATTTATCCTTTGCGGGCCAAACAAAACTGTATGTAATATTATGTTACATAATAAGTTATCTCAACTCTACAAATGTTAAAATTCTTACTAGAATTAATAACTTACGGACGAAATAATTACTAGTGGACGGAATATAAGTACCAATTTTTTAAACCTTTTAACCGCTATATACAAATTAAATAACCATATTTCGAATATATTACACGATTATAAAATTCTCTATGAATAAATATCACTATAACTAATTAATAACTAATATCACACATTTGTTTTATCTACGGTCGTTTATATTTTCACGTTGCATCCCTAGCGCTGTTCCTCTGGTGTTTAGCTGAAACAAAAAATATGTACCTTAGTAAATTAATAATTCTGGCTAAGGCCTCAATCATACATAGAATCCAAAAGGAAATAAATTCAAAGAGGATAATATATAAAACAGAGGATAAAGTATGAGGAGTATGACACCTCTGTGGTTAGCATGTTGGCGCTCAAGTCGGAGGTCGCGGGTTCGAATCCCGCCGAAGGACCAAAAAAGTTTTTTATGCGAGTCATGGATATGTATTAAATATGTGTATAATAATCTTAAAATTAAATATATGCATAGTATAAAAGTATTAAATATTCTTCCCGTTGTCTGGTCTCTGTAACACAAGTTCTTCGGGTACTTAGCACGAGGCCAGATTGACGTGGTGTGAAGAGTCCATAGATATTATTATTATTATAAAGTAGTGTGAAGTCAAAATCAATATCGATAGTCGATTGGGTGTTAAAATCCGCTATTAATAAAGTTCAAAATATTATCATTATCAAATCATCATAAAACCCCTGAGCGATGCGATGCTTACCAGTATGTAGGAACAGGTGGTTCTTCAGGTTGGTGTGTTTCGAGAACCCTCGTGAGCAAATGTGACACTTATAAGGCCAGGATCCGCTGTGTACATACATGTGGGACTTGAGGTCGCCGGGAGTCGGGAACGATTTGGAGCAGAGGCTGCACTTGTGGGGTTTCTCCTGAAATAAGAGATAGAGTTAGTCAGGTGTTCGTAGCCTTTCCATAAAGAGTAAACGTTCAGCTGGCTGGGATGATCCGGAATCTGGCGGTCCCGGGAAAATTCAGAGCAATGAAAATAGAACTCTGCGCTGTACAATAGAGTTGAAAATGGAAGTGTCGAGTGTTGAGCTGTCATATGTGACATTGACATTTGACTCGACACTTGTGTGTTCGATTTTCAGTTCTATTGTATTAAAGTGCAGAGTGCTATTTTCAATGCTCTGAATTTTCCCCGGCCTACCGGATTCCGATCATATAGCCCCAGCCTTAATCAAGTGTTTATAAACTTTGAGGCATGGACCGCGACAGACGTTCAGAGCCATCGGACTCAAGGCTTCATTTATTGTTTGAACTCAAGACTTCACAACAAAATAGTAAACAATATAGTAATACAAAATTAATTTTACACACGATTGATACACAAAGGAAAATTATCTTCATCGATCTAGCCAGTCTTGATAACATAGCATAAAAATCAATGGTGGAAGACAATAAAACGGCTAATAATTATCATCTCCAATGTAATCAAAGTTATGACGGTGCAGATCGGGTGAGGAACGTGCAAATGAATTTATAATGAAAGCTTCGGACCGAACCTGTCCGCTTCGCAAGTCACTCGATGCAGGGTTGACTCTCATGAAATTTTTCCTCGGTTACATAGATTTAACTGATGTAAAACTATTGATTTATAGGGTTGTCTCTAATATTATTTTTTTGCCTATAAAATATTATTATTTCTCTATCATCATTATCTTGGATTTCAAGAATAACTTTAAAATATGTTAGTTAATATTTATTTATTTAGATAAGCAATATACTTTATATTTATCAAATTGACATATTATAAGCTGGGATTAGCATTGATAACTTCATAAACGGGAATTGGTCTTGTCGGAAGTGAGATCTCCCACCACTTCTGAGGCAGGTGAAATAATTAATTATCTTCTTAATGGTAAAAGGTTTTGGGCTTAAAATTCCATAAAATATAATTTTATGAAATTTCATAATTGAACCTACGTTGAAGTAACGAAACCTATAAAATTGTAATTAACTGTTAAAAATGCTAATCAAATCAAGTATCTCAATTCTCACACATACACACAGTAGCCGAATACATCATTAAGTAAGAGTTAACTCAAAACTTACATCACATGAATGACATTTATAATGGATTTATTTTGACTCTCATCTAGGCGTGTTGCCTCCAAACCAATTTTTACTATCCCGCCCACTGTACGCGCCCAGATAGCACGTCTAAATTAAAAAGGTTGTTAATTATCACACGTATAGCGTGTTCTGTGGCCCGAGCGCTGTAAAAGGGTATATTTTTGACCTTACCCGCTACCGAATATTGCAATATATCAATAAACAAAGAGCCATTAGTTGTCTGACAATTTCCGTTGGATAAATCACGGGAAAAAACCGGTCTCGCGGCTAATGAAGAGGCGGGCCCTCGCGGCGTAACTTATTTTTAAGGATTTATTAATAAAAAGTTTTTCATTTATTTTTTTAACGTATAATGGACACGCGTAGATTGAGATTGAGATTAAGTTAATTTGAGTACTATACTCATTTGCTCGCTTTGATTATTTTTTAAGTTTGTCGATTGAGTTAGTAATTGAGCTACTGCAAAAATAAGTCAATCTGCCGAAAAGTATTTATTCACTGGCCTCTTGATTTAGCACCTTAATAAATGAAAAAAATATTATTAATCTTAATCTTCGTAAACTGTGTATAATAATATATTTATAAATTGTCTCTATATTTTACTGCATGCCGGGATAAAGCTCAAAATTCGTTTAAATAGATAGAATACAGAATATTTTACTCCGGAATATTTTGCTGTTTAAGTTGGTGTTTCAGTATTCATCAATTCCCCTGAGTTCGCAGTTCGATCACGATCCCATCTGAGGCCGTATCTCGAAGAGTGACGTATGGCTCTGATACGTTGGCTTATGGAAATCGTATGCAAATCCCGCTTAACTAAACGTGCGTGCAGAACGTAATAGAACCTTAAAACATGCAATGTTGATAGACTTTTTTCTAATTAAGGCATGACATTTTGTGGTAGTAAAACTGCCAATTATGTTACTAGTCACTACCCACATAATGCTACCTACACGTTGAGCAAAAAAGGAAATATTTTTATATCTCTTTATTTTGAGATCAGGTATTATATATGATAGCAGTCATTAAATTGAATTTGATTGGGTGTAAATAAATTTAGAGCAAAGAAAAGTATTTTAAGCTTCGGAATTAAATAAGCACTAAACGTCTATAGAAATGGTCAGTAATTTAATGCGATTATCGATTTATATCGTAGTTTTTACACAATGAACACATACAAATGAAATAGTGCCTGAAAAAGACACCATAATATTATATAAATACAACAGAACCTAATTTGATAAAGTATGGATTAATACGGCACCACCGCTCTGCCCTAATAACCAGGCTTTATATCAAAGCGAACTGTCAAACGGCGCCACTGTCGTGTTAATTAAAATCAAACTCTAATTAATAACAAAAACTAATTCTTTATCTATCCAACCCAATAAAGTGTAATTAATAACGGTGGACCAATTAACCGAGTATTCGATTCATCAATTTCGTAGTGTCGGCTAAAACTGAGGCTGTGTATATTAATTGGTCCTCATATAATATCTTTTGATAGCTCTTTGATTACTAGGCCTTAAGGATTTGATGTATGGGTAAGATTTTCTGAATAGAATATTTACTATAACTATTTTTATAAATGTGATGACAAAGTTAGTTAGGTATAAGAATATTTTTTATACTTTATTCAAACCAACAAAAAAACATAAATAAGCAAAGCTCGTGACGTTATATTATTCACACTTTTGATTTGCAAACAGCCTGTAAAAAGAGCACTTCTATTTCAGTAATTAAAATAGGAGCTACCTTAATTTCGTTTTTTTTTCTCGTGGGTTCGTTCTTTGAATAAAATTAACACCTTATAAAATAAATGCGAAGTGTTGAATTTGAGATAAAAATATTCGTGCGTCGGAGCCAATCAGCACGTGATTGCGGGTACACAAGAAAACGATAAGAGACATTTAAATTCTACGGCACCGTACCGAGATAATACTGTTATGGTCGGACTTAAGTGAATCGTTAGCATATTGGAATTAACGGGTTTGCTAATGAAAAATAATATCTGTAGGAATATCATGTATTATGATCGTTTTGATGTGAAGTGTTTTTTAAATTATTCTTGAGGCAAATTTTAACGAAGATTACATATTTTGATGCAGAACATTATTTACCGTACTATAATTTATATTATGAGCAATTTTACGTTTAAAATCATGAACAGAAGAAGGAAATAAAATCAGAAAAACTTTTTTCACGATTTAATAAAGTAAACAAATATACTTTGACGTAAGTGTAAACACGGCTTAAAGCACGTTGTTTCATTAAGTCACATCACTCAAATAATTTAATCAGTATAGGATCCAGCAAAAAGACGATAAAATATGATTGATAGTGGTGCGCGAAGATGCGATCGCCCGTCGCGTCTGCGCTTTGTGCGACATTCTCATTGACGGCCGATCGTGTACATACACAGGATGTTGTTTTTTTTTTAGAAGAAAAAGTTTGTAAAAAATATATTTTAAAAGGTTGTTGTTTACGAAATATCTGTAAACTTTAAGATTTTGTTTACATATGTGTAAACACGCTGCCTACTATTTATCCAGCATATACAGTGTGTTATATGATCAGTTTGTTGTTGAAACATTGAACTAGAGGCTTTCAATTTTTACCCAAGCCTTCGTTCATTGGGATACTAATGGTAGATCTGCCGGCGCAGCGGCGCTACCGATAAAATGTTTACACAGTCGTTTTTATGTTCGCACTGCTGATAAATTAGTTGCTTTTACATCGTAAATAAACATTATCTTCGGATAGAGGAAATATTAATAGCCTCTTCCGTTTTCATGTCTTAGTTCTCACGTTAATTTCTTCTCACGATATATTTAATACTTTTTAAATATTTATTAATTTTAGGGCAGATTGAAAGAACAAGGATCCCATTTTTAATTTTAATACTAATTTAATCAGGCAATGTACTTTATTAATTTTATTTTATCAATTTATGTTTTATGTATTTACTTGTATAAAAATTATATTTTCACCATGGTAAATTGCATAAAATATTATTGTTATTTTAATATGGCATGCTTCATTTTTTATGGAAATAGTACTATGCATTATGCTAGGAAACAATTGTGTGGAAGAGTATTATCTGCACGCGCTACTAATGGGTCCTCAGTCCATAAAGCTTAGAACACACTAATAGTGCCTATTATTTCATGGTCTATTGAAAATCACCTAACCTCAGAAACCAGGCATAATACTCAATTCTCCAATACCTGTTATAGTTTTATTGTAGATTAAAAATCAAGTTATCTCTCTCGTTCTTCATATCAATGTATTAATGAAAGAGATGCCATTATATTTAGACAAAAGATTGACACAAACATGCGTTGGTGAATTTGGGACTAACATTTTAACTTTATTTTCCTAAAGTTTATTATCCACGCGCATCCTTTATTATTAAAATACACAATATTTTTTATACTACGGGTCAAACTGTACTGAATTTTTTTTTCACGTATTAATGAGCTTCTAGGCCAGAAGCTCCTAAAGTAGGAATGTTCGTATTAATGTGGTATATAGAAAAATATTATGTCGCCCGCGACTTCATGCGCACAAAAGGGAATCCCGCGGAAATCGTAAATTTTAAAATAGAAAGTAGCCTTCGCGTCCAGAGTATTAACCACCATACCAAAAATAATCAAAATCTGTTCAATTATAGCCATTGCGTGAAAAAGTAAGAAACATTCATACATATAAAGTTTCGCGTTTATAATAAGTAAGAATTAGTAAGTATATCGTATGTTGACGGCTTAACGCGTCAATGTAGCCCGTGTTTTAATCGGAGTGATGTTCGTTAGCGATACATCATTGGTTATTATTTGTAAATTAGTGCATTGTTGGCTTTATTACCAGGTGTGGCGGCACGCGATGGCATTTCATAACTAAATTGTATGGTAGCAAAAAATGTATCGAAGGTTTATACAATACCCTTTTTAACAGACATTCACACATGATTTCAATCTAAGTAATAAAATGATAATCACAGAAATTTGATCCACCAAAGCGAAAAACACTGCACCGGGCGGGCGGCTACTTTTAGAAAATGTGCAGTACCACGAAGCTCTTAAAGGCCCTCGGCAAACATCATTTTTCTATGGAAATGATAGATAAATGTATAAATAAGAAGATTTCAGAAATTAGCCATTTAGTGCATAAGTTGCGCTTAGTTGTTATTGTACAAGATTTTTTTGGAAATCAAGTTCCTTAAATGTATTGCATTTTTTACAACTTATCCGTAGACACCACTGAAGTTTCTGATTGAATCGCAATAACTGATATTCCTTTCATTCAGAGAATACTGTGACTCAAAACTGAATTGTTCAAAGTATGTATAATGTATGAGAGAACATGTGATGAATGATTCCGATCTTATCCCCGTGTTTCATTATAAATTATATAATATTTTAGACTTATAGCCAAGTAGAAGTTCATGAAAGGTTTTTAAATCATCTTTTTACCTTAAATCACTTTGTTAGGTGCAGTAGCATATCTTCCTTACCGTATTATGAGCTCAAATTAAACATTCAAACTTATACGATACGCCATCAAGCTGAACCACACATATAATGACCCAGACTAAATACACACTGGACATATTAAATCATTCGTAGAAAATTAATCACAATGTTTCCTTTGAAGCTTTCAATAAAATGTTTATTGGGAACTATAAATAAACTCCTTTATTACCTAATCAGTAGCCTTTTACGATCTAAATGAAAATAGTTCCTAATAACATCGCTCAGGGGAATTGGAGTCTAATTGCATCATTAGCTACTACTGTTCCACTGGGCACTGATCCAGTAGAACAGTTAGTGCAGATAAATGTTTTGAGTGTGGCATATAAATAACCAAATGGTTAGCTAACGTTTTCGGGTGTTACTGCTGATTTTTTTTTATATACACTGGTCGATAATTATTATAAATGATGGGTCATGTGACGGGTCAAGTCAAACTTTCTTCACAAAGTTTTTAACTTTGTTTTAAATTATCGCATTGTTGAGCGTTCAGTGCTGTGAGTATACCTACAGCGTTGAAGTTTTATAAAATTTAAAAAATAAAAACTGGTTTAAATCTCATCTCCTCTCCTTTATTATTATTTAATTTAAAGTAAAATTGACTCGTGACGTTGATTTTATGTCAGTATTTCGTACTTAAAGGCAATTAAATGTGCCTTCCACGTAGCCGATTTAAAGCCCTTATGGGCAGGTGCAAGAGACGAATGCCGTCGATTTAACGACATAAAACAATATGGTGCCGGCAGTCAAGTGTTTTTTTAATTTGATAATGATAAGTCATGTAACGGAGCAGAAAGTAACTTGAATAATAAATTTTCATAATTGTTCATACATAAGTGAATAGGCGAAGTAGTTTTAAAAAATATTGCAATAAATTAATATTTACATTTTTAACGATATTATTATAAAACAAAACACCCAGAAGAAATACCCAACTCAGCAGGGGTTCTTAACATTACGCAGTCACCTCTTCTACCTTGTTAAGAATTACATGTATGTATGTAGAGAATGAACGGAACCCCTTACCAATTGTAAGGACAATTGTTCCTATCTGTGATGGACGTTGACGACCAACATACATGGCTAACGAGGGAAGGGTGTCAAGTGATCACGACATGCAAACGTGTGATAAATTGCGTTAGATCTTTGAGAATACCAAGTTCCTTCTGCTCTAAAAATAACGGTAAAAGGACATAAAAATTTATAGAATACTAGATTTTACCCGCGGCTCCGCCCGCTTAAATACAGTATTCCACGAAATCACTGTACTTTTTCGGGATAAAATGCAGCCTATGTTTCAATCCAGAGCCTAAACTAAGATAACAACAAACTAAGATTTGGGATTTGCGAGTGCGATACACTCTTTCATCTCAGATTTGAAGGACCACATACGGGAGGAGAGGGACACTTGGTCCTTATACACCAAGTAACTACACTCAATTACCAGAGCCTGTATGGGCAATACGTATTGCCTACCTACCTAATACCTACGTATTGCCCATGCAGGCTCTGTAGTGCAGGTGTTATGTCGGAAGTAGATGATACCAGTGATTTTTTTGCAAATTAGTAGAATCTTCACACGTGTCACTTTTTAATTTTCAAAAAATATTTTTTGTTGCAATCAACTTTTATTTTCTAAGTTTTTTTTTTTATTCTTATTTAACAGTTATTTAGAAACTATATTTTAGATGAATATGAATATAAAACGTATGTATCTTTCGTTTCTATTAAATAAAGGTGTTCATTTTAATAGACATACATTTTCTTAGGAGAGACTTGGTTCCCTCTGGATCAAGTGCCCCTTTAATTATTGGATATTTCCGTAATCCTAAATATATTAAAAAATAAGAGAGGTGCACAAGAAAGATTACAAAAGCATAAAAAAGGATGATAAAAAATGTAATGGTAAAGTTAATGCTAAAACAACGCATGCGAATACAATAACAGTACTTTAAGCTTTTAGTAGTCTAATAAGCGAAAAATGAAGGTTAAATAAAATTAAAACTTTTTTTCCATAATAATTGTATTTCCTTATTTGACTCGGGGGATCAAGTGAAAAGTGTCCTCTTGTAAAGGAGACACTCGGTCTTTTATTCTTATTTAGTTTCAGTAAGAAAATTAGTATATTTTTCACTGATGTTCGGTTGGTGGTTGCAGATTCTTACATAGAAATCAGGGTTAAAAACAAAACGGGGATCAAGTGTCCACAGTCTCCCCTATATGAATGGTTAGTAAATACAATAAATATATCACATTCATTCATTCATCAAACGAAACAGTAGAAATGAACAAAAGGTAAATATATAATAGCCACAGCATTGTGCATCAGTCAGAATCGGGCTATTGTATGCAATGGTTTATTATTGTACTTGTCAATATGGAACTATCTTGATACTGTCCGCTGACAACCTCAACTCTCAAGATACAGCGTCTGGATCACTCTGATACATCACATAATTGACGTGAATATACATTTCGCTAGAAGAAATAACGTCAAGCATCAATGTTGTTTAGTTTTACTAGAAAGACTCGACTAGACTTTCTATGGACTGTAATATTTCTGCCTAAACTCAAAGGCGGGAAATAAAGCTTTCAGTGTATTAAAAACATAAATACTTAATCGTGTATAATAAGTGAATAAATTTGATAATCTTTATTTCGAATTTAGTTTATGACGAATGCGTTTCCTGATTCATATTAATATGCTCACAAGCATATTTAAATATAAGCCACTATACAATACACTTTTCTGAGTATACACCAGTAATTAAAATTAATTGCGTATCTCTTTGTTTCCTATATAATATGACAATAATATTCACGTTGTTATTCCTTATATTCTTATATTTTATGAATAATCAAAACATGGTATGAATATAAAATTATATTTTACATAACCATGAGAAAATCTTGTACATATTGTTATGTTTCTTGTTAACCTAAAACAAGTTTATTGGAATAGTAAATTATCTTTATATTATTATAATATTATCTTAGACTTGATACGAAAAACAAAATACTGTCTAAGTAAAATATGTTTGTATTTAACATTAGGCTTTTATCAAATTATTTTAAATTTACTAGTTTTATATATAAAAATGGATTGCGAATCCAATGTCTTGCTAAAACTCGAGAACGGCTGGACCGATTTGGCTAATTTTGGTCTTGAAATAATGATGAAAGTTTGGGGAAGGTTTAAGCGGTGAGAAATATAGTAGGTGTACGGTGTAGGTCTAGGTTTTAGTTGTAGGTGTAGTTATTTGTTTAAAATTCATAGTTAAGATAGAACAACTGTCGGGCCAGCTCATCTTTATTGATGGATATTATTAGCTAAAGTCTAAAACAAAGAAATTCTTACAGTATAGTAAAGATCTAAAAGTTTTAATAAAGTTGATATAAGTAAATATATTTTTCTGTCATATTTCTGACAAGGACAGCCTCTGTGGCGCAGTGGTTAGCGCGTCGGCGCTCAAGCCGGAGGTCGCGGGTTCGAAACCGGCCGAGGGGAACGAAAAGTTTTCAATGTTCCTGTGTCATGGATGTGTATTAAATATTATGTTTATAATATAATAAAAATCTTAAATATAAGTACAGTATAATATAAAAGTATTAATAATGTTATACTCCCTGTTGTCTGGTCTCCGTAACACAATATCGGATATTATGATGATACATAGATATTATTATTATTTGTGACAGTATAAAGTAAAGACATATAATTACAAGGTTCAAAACAGTTACACACCCCTAGTGATGGTGATGTTTATAGATCTCGATTACTGGCAATAGAAATTTCCAGAGTACGTATCAAATTTCGATAAAAACCCATACAATACGCCATAAAATATGTATGTATGTATGAATTTGTGACTTAGTGGTCATCTTGTTCGTTCACATACGACCGTGTGAATCTACGGTTCGCTGGTCGCGACGTCTTCAGTATCGTCTTAAGACACGGTTCCTTGGCTACATGGGAACTTGGAATTTGGACTTATTTAATATTTATCAAATATCTAAGTACCTATTTTGTTATGGAATAGTACAGAAAAAGAACATAAAGGAGGCTGATTGGATCACAAATTACTGTTGTATCACATTCACAGACTAATCATTCGTAACCAAACAGAATTTCGCGAAATTTAATTTTGAACCTTTTATGTTTATACCTTGTAACATACAAAAGTGTCTTAGTCTTTTTAAATGAATAATAGAAGGCCTTTTAAACCCTGTGTTCATAAAGTAACTTCGATATATCTAAATGCTGAAACTGCAACACACTGAAGCACACTCATACATATAATTACTATTAAGAAAGTTCATTGTTTTCAATAAGCTCCTTTATCCATAGCATCACTTCCCACATGCGGACAATAAATCCAATAAGTTCAACGGTTTTTTCCCAACGTTTCCCACGATGACCTAACCTGGTAATTTATTAGCCCCTTAGCTTTTCTGGTCTGTGACCGCACCTGCGTCTTACGATTTAGGGTTGAGTCTTTATTATTATCTAAAAAAATGGTCTGCTAAATATTGTTTTGTAAAGTATATTTCACACTGTTTCTAGTAATATTAAAATACAGAGCTTTTTTATTTATAAAATTTGAAAATTTAAGAATAGTGGTCTGACATTTTTGATTAATTAGGTATGCATTATAAATAGCAAATATATAAGTAATGATGTTTTAATGTTTGTTTTTTATGTATTTTCCTTTTAATAATGTTTTCTGGCTAACTAATAATAAAATAACTCTAGATTTTAAAAGGCAGTACACTCTTTGTTTATAAAATTTGATAAATAAACACTAATATAAAATATTTTTCGGAAAGTAGCAACCCTACCGTGCGCGCCGAGTGTGATTTTCTTAAGTCGCGGACACATGAGGTCATAGTTAAGTAAAAAGTTAAGGGGCGTTATGGGAAATGAGCACGGTAACACTACCATGTAATGTTCCGACGTAATATGGCACTTTGAATAATTAAACACATGAAAAAAGTTAATTGCTCACTAATTTTACTCGATTTTAAAATTTTTAGTACTATGGGAAAATATAAGTAACTATGCGTTGATTTTAATTAGGCAAAGTTCTGCATAACTAGGATGTAGACTTGTAGACCTAGACTTGTAACAACTTTATAAAATAAATAAAATAAATCAATAAACAAAATACGAATAACTAAATACATTATAAATATAAACATAAATATAATGTAATTAATGCTTTATATTTATATGCTCTATTCTTCTGCAGTTTTCTACGTACGCAAGCGATTAAGCTCTACGACGAAAAGAGCTCAACGCGCGCTTGGCATATTGCACTCAACGGGATTTTTTAACTCTAACATAAGCAATATAATTTTATGAATTACGAGCAGACACACAGCAGTAAGCAGCAGTAGTTACAGTTATATAAGAACAGAAAAACGAAATGCACTTATGATATCACATCACTCTTTTAATAAAAATTAAATATATCATAACAATATTTAAAATTTGATTCCATAAAATACCAACTCAATTCGAAATAAAAACAACAATACAATTGTTTAAAAATACAAAAACCTATAAAAAAGTAATTAAAAGTGGAATCATAGAAGGATATAGCCGCAGGTAATATGTGAATTATCAATAGAAAAACTTTAATAATCGTCCATTGTCTTGACAAGGATAACGAGTTTTTATGGAACAGAAGATCAATTGTTTTACCTCGTTTCCGTGATTGAGAAAAAATGGAAACACAATCGGTCGCCATTTCTTTACCCAAGTCGCAGGTATATAACTATTCCATTTAAAGGAATGGTACTATTACGTAGATATTATCGTCAATAAATAGACAATCATTTTCGCACTTAAATTTTTATTTAACACGTACCTACAATCCAAAAAAAATCAGAAAATAAAATATTTCAAATATTAATGCACTACTGTTAGGTAAATATGGGTTAGGATAGTTGAAAAGCTATCGAAGTGGATTATTAACAGCGTTTTGTATTTTTTACTATTTGGGTAATTGAATCAAACAAAATACCTAGAAAAATATTATTTTTAGGTTTTCCAACTACATAAAATTATTATTAAACTAGATGCAAGTGCGTCTTTAAATATTATAAGGTACATAATATAGTATATTTTTCAGTATATAGCTCGTTAATTCAGCATAAAATACGCGTTCCCACAGCGGTCAAAGGACCGTCGCGCGCCGCTGACCAACAATAAATAGGAGTAACAAAGAACAATTTAAAGTAAATATATGAGAATACTTTGGTCCCTCCCTTATGGTACACGTATATGCTTAAATGCCTAATATTTGTGATTATTCATAATTTTGGACATATAATTCGAAGTCTTAAATATTAGCATTGACTTAAATAAATGCTAGACGCACTGGGTTCCTGAAGTTAGCCATACGCTAATTTCTCAATTGCATAGACGTCTATATTATATTATATGTACGAGGCATATTGAGGCAAAATCTATCTCCACTGTCTCTGTCTCATACGGCTCCACTTTTGGAGTTTTTGGGGAAATTTTGACATTTGAAGTATGATGAAATCAAGATGGCTGATATTTGAGGTATGGTGAAACCAAGATGGCATAACTTTTTCTTGTTTGAAGATTTGTTCTCTCAAATACGTCATAGACTATCTTAGTTTTGAAATCTTCGCACAGTCGGTGTCGGTGTCGTCAAATTGTTGTAATGAACAAACAAAAAGCTTATAGAGCTCCTTTAGTAAAGAAAAGATCTGTACGAAAAAAATAAAATAATAATTATAATAAAAAAATTCAAACCATGGCCTTTGCCCCGTTTTCTGATGATGATGATGATGACGATGTTTGGTACTATGAACTTTAAAAAAAATATGACTATTATATAATCCTACTACTATTATAATTGTGAAAGTTTGTAAGGCTGGGTTGTTACTCTTTAACGCAAAAACTACTTAATGGGTTTCGATGAAATTTGGTAGGGGTAGTTTTGGCTCTGGACATAGGTTATATTTTTACCTGAAAAAGTACAATATTGCCGTGGGATACTATATATTTATGCGGGCGGAGCCGGGGAAGAAGCTAGTACCAAATAATAACATACCTTTATATGCGTCATCCGATGGTAGTACAGGTTGGAGCTGGCGGTGAATCTCTTCCCGCAATGCTGGCACTGGTGCGGCTTCTCGCCGGAGTGGATGCGTCGGTGCGTGTTGAGGCTGCTGGACGTGCTGAATCCCTTGTTGCATACCATACACACGTGGGGTTTTTCACCTATAGACGAACAGACATTTCAAAGTATTCACTTACATGAATGAAATATCTGATGCCTTGGTTCAAATTAAAAAGAGCTATATTGTAATTAAAGGAATAAGTTTAAAACGTAAATTCAAAGAATTTTCTATCCATGGCAATTAAATCAAAAAGCTTGACAAACTGAAATGTTGCATTAGGAGCAAAAAGTTTTGCTCACCAGTATGTGTTCTCATGTGTCGCTTCAGTAACGAGGGCCTGTCGAAAGCTTTCCCACAAACTTCACAAGGTAGTAACGCTCTTTCCGACTTCACTGGCCTTCTTTGGACTTTGGGGGTCATATCTAAGAGTTCACTTGACGAACCAACTGAAGACGAAGTGAGGGAGTCTCCTGATACTGATTTATGTTCATCTTCGTTCCCTGACGGTGGGGATATTGGTAGGAGAACTCGTGATAGAAGCGATGTGGAGAGATCTAAGGGCGAATCTGTAAAGAAACGATGACGTAAGATCGTGCTCTTGTCCTTTTTTGGAACTAAACTATCTTATAAACATATATAACTTGAAGCGAGACCATCTTGTATATATTTAATCGGTATCTCGACAACGGCTACAAGTATTACCATGAAATTTTGTATGCTGGGAGTTTTGGGGGAGAAAAATCGATCCTACTAGGTCTTATCTCTTAGAAACTGCGCATTTTTAAGAAATAAATGTTTTTTATTTCGTCGTGGAACAATATATCAATAATTTCTACTGTGATGTGATTCGATTCGATTTTGATGTCAGTCTGATTAGAGCAGCTTGGTATGCGTACCTGCGTATAATTTTTGCATTGTTTGGAAATTCGGAATGTGGTGGGTTCGAATCTCGGTAAGATAAATATTTTTGTGATACTTACTATTGATTTTTCTTTTATATTTTTTTATTTATTTTTATTATTTTATCGTTCTACTAAAATACCGAGCAAAGCTCAGTCTCCCAGGTACTTATGTTTATACCAGAAACTATTTATAAAAATAATTTAGGTATCCTATACTTTTTAAACTGATTTAAAAAAAATGCACGTTAGCTGGTTACTTTTCAGAAATTATTGTAGCCACCGACCATTCCTACCATGAAACACAGATTAGTACTTATAATATAATACGAATAGTGAACATGGCACATAAAATGGTTACTTAAGGAGTGCATGCTTTAATGTGGGTGGTGTTACAGAAAAAAATGTCAGATTAATTAAAAACAAACAACACAAAACACTACGTTATTTAAAGTCAGAGTTGTATTGATCATGAAAAAGCGCGGTAAAAAGAGACATAATTTTTAACTTGAAGTCTCAATTAGAGTTAATTACAATTCTGATACAATTTTAACCGCCGTAATTGGAATCTTTAACGCTTTTAAGATACATTAATTAGCACCGAGTTTTTTACTGAGAAACCTGGCTGCGGCTTATACAGAAGTGATTTTGCGACTACCTAGATAATATTATTATGAAAGAACATCGTAAGAAGATTTTGTTTCAATACGAACTTCCTTATTTAAATATTGTGCTGCTAAACTAGTTTTCTATGTTAGAAAGTTAAATTTAATTATTTTTACAGGTAATTTTGGATTCTGATAAAATAATATTACCTACGGTGGATTTTCTCATTGCACAGGTCCATCGTTTTAAAACCATTGATTTGGTCCATTTCTACGAATGCTATCGATTAAAGCTAACATAGAATATATCCGATGTTCGTGCAAACAGATAACATTTATTCCGCTGACAGACGGATCGGTAGATGAAACGAATTAATTATTTCTGTTTCGTTATCAGTGATACATTCTTGTGGCGATTACTGCCAAACGCTGTATATGGATCGACGAGTGTCAGCGCGATACCATCGGGGTTCTCAAGAGTTATGGTAAAACTCATTAATGTGTGTTGTTCTAAATCATTTCCATTTGCAGTGAAACAATTTTGCTGAGGCGTGTTTACATTGCGTGCTTTTGTTAATAATTCACTTTTAACAAGGTAGCAGTAAGCAACCAGTAGTGAATTGATTTGATGATGAAAAAACAGGTGTCTTATCATCGTAATATGTATAATCTACAAACATTTTTTGTATAATAAGTGATAGAGATTTGACTACAAGTTATAGGATATGGTGACATTGAGAAGGTCAATCCACTTCTTAGCCATAACAATTATAATTAGTACATACGAGTACACAACATCAATGAGGTACAGACGTGTAAAACCTCTTAAACATTTACCATTAGTGATATTTTTATTCGCTTCCGCCGACAGCTGCATATCGCAGCGATCGGATCTACCTTTACCGAGCCAAACGTGCCGCTATCGATAACTTACTGGTTAGTTAAGGCTGCACAGTTTACATTGAGGGATCATTTTCGCAAATCTATAAGTCCTTTATATCACCGCTCTTATGTATGTAGACATAAAAAATCTAAAGGAAAAATCGTCTGTGTTCATCTCTTTGTCATGACAAAAAACGGTACGCAAAAAATAGGCATAAAGGCAGTATATAGAATAGTTTTGTCATTTCTGCATTCTTAAGCAAAATTGGCCTTTTTGTCGGCCACCTTTAAAAATGTTATCAATGATTTATATAATGTCTCATACTAATTCAATTAATAAATGTCTCAAAATAATTTAAAACAATGACCTGACCTTTTAATGTTTCAACACTAGACGTAAATCTACCGACAATCGACATCACTAACGACCACCATTTACAGATGTCACATTGATCACCACCGTGAGATAAAAAAAGTAATCACAAACACTCGACTACCGAACCGCTCTTTGTAGTGCCGCGGTTCCGGACAGAAAAGCCGCTTTGAGATATGAATGATATATTTTCGTTACATTTACTTTCATAATATGGTGAATGATGCGGGTTTATTTTTATATAGCACCTTTGTAATACGCAAATATTAATTTTATAATTAATAAATTAATAATAATATTCTTTCTAATTTCCACGCAAATGCAACATTTTTTTATTGCAATAAAATATATAGTCATTGAAACTAAAGTATAAATTAACAGTTAATATTAATATAAACATTAATTATTCAAAGGATGATTGATCATTAACCATAGGATGTTTATTTTTAAGGCTAGACGAAATCCGGAGTGTGTGAATTGTGTGACAAAATCCGGGATGTATGTATTAATCGGATAACATGATCATAGTAAAACACTTTCCCATCGTTTGTTCATTGCCGTTAATAAAACCATTAGTACACGTGTAATGTGTGAGTATATACATTATTAACTACTTTCACTAGACTATTTATAACTAAGTAGGTAATTAATGGCTATGATTTCCTTTATATTATTTAACTCAAATGTATGTTTAAATTTAGAAATAACCATTTCCAAAAATTATGGTATGTTTTATATTATACTAAATTGTGCAGACAATTTTTACTCTAGTTAATAGTGTTATACTTATTGCTACCTTTGCTGTACTTTTATTAATTTTATACTACTTTACTTTACTCTAATTTTTATTATTTTTACATGAAGTAGACTTAAAGCCAACACACGTAACGTTTTATTGTAACGATTGAACGGCGTAAGCCGAACTGTGCAGTTATGCCATAACGTGGCAATATGCTATGTGGACAAACCTCAATAGTTTCAAAATATGTTGTTTACATCAAAGGTTCGTTTGTTCGCTTTTTAATTTGGTAAATAAAGGGAAAAAAAGGATTTTTTTTTATTTATTTACCAAATAATCGTTGCGATTAATACGTTAACAAGTAAGCAAGTAACGGGTAAGTAACAAGTAATTAAGCGGGCATTATTGATATTTTATTTCTTGAAAACATTCAAGTCTATTATCGTGAAATAGAATACTCACCCTCTAATATCGAGTCCATGGTTTGTCTGTACAGGTTGTTCCTCATCCTCACGAAGAATAGTTCCTCGGGACGTTCCGGGAGGTAGTAAACGACCAGCTCCGTGTGCGGCGACACCGGCTTCACAGTTTCGTACACTGGCTCCCCTTTTACTTTTGTACAGACTAGGTTTACCTGGGTAAAAATAAGTTCTGTTTATGAGAACAAAGGTTAATTACGCCGGTATAACTGATTGAATCATGGAATAGTTAGAAATATATGGCCCTTACACGCTTAGGCAGAAAGCAACAAAACAAAGTTGAAGTAAAATCAATCATTTATACTTTATAGGATTGGTCATAAGAATAATAATTATGACATATGCTTGTCATATTATGAATATGACAAGCAGGTCTAAAATGGCCACATTAAGTGAATTCTACTACGAGACATAAATTTTAGAAACAGAACTTGCTCTAACAGTATCTTGTAACGATTATATTTTTTCAATTATTCTTTTTTATTTATAATTTTTCAATAGAATTGCGTAGAACGATACACGTAATAACAAATGCTTACTGTAAATTAAAATAATGATTAAAGTTACTGTTAAGTTACTGTGGAATAACAAAAGAAAGCATTTTTTAATTAAAATATCACCACTTTGGCTTTGTTTATGTTTATGTTGAGGTTAAATAATAATAATAATGAGGTTTAAGTTTGTATCATACTTCTGCTGCAGCTATTTACAGTTGAAGTAGTTTAATGCTTACTTGTGGTCCATAATTTTCTGACACGCGCAGAAACCGCACCCAGTTACAATGTCGCACCTGCACTCCGCCGGACGTACAGACCTCGTCGAACAAACCGAATCTGTGACGTATCTGTAACAAAAATAAGCAGAAATAAGATTTTTTCTACTTGCAAAAAGGATTCATAATATTTATAATATTATATTTTTAGCAGTTTTTGTTTTTAGTTAATAAGGTCCAGCGTATACTATAATAATAGTGTGTAATATTATTTATGCAGGTAGGTAGTAAGTCTGTATAAGGCTACATCTGCCATGTAGAGGATAAAAATAAAAATTGTTCTCGCAATTTTCGACATCAACTATAACTAAATTTACGAACAGGCTAACATCACAAATCATGCACCAACGATTTCTATTCATAAATATAAACAAATTAAAAACTGTTCATTCATAATGAAACTATAAATTTAACTAACACGGTAACACCGGTTAATCTGAATATAATTAAAGTTGAACTCGGACAGGAAATTTAATATGATCTCCATACGGCCGTAGATTATTAACTATCTAGAGCTTTATTGTGCATATTCAGATTCAATTAAATATAATAGCCGATGCGAAGTCTACATGTAAATATCTTAAGTGCAATATGCATAAGTGCCTTATCAAAGATGAAAATTGCTTACATTTCTCTAATGGGGCCGCTCAAAGATTATTTACAGTCGTTTCAAAAGGCTAAACGAGAAATCGCTATTGCTAAATGACGTGTGATAGAAACGCTTGATGTATCTGCATCCGATTCTTGTTGAGTCTCTGATTTTATTCATGATATTAATTTGATTGTTTTGATCCTTGCATTTTGTACTTTTGGTTGACAGATGCAATTTCGGTGCGACGAAAGATAAAAAACTCTAAATGTATTTAATAAAAGTACAGTACTACCGTAAAACCATATTTGTGGCGAATATATAAGTAACCTATATAGTTCCGATCTGTCCATCAATCTATCTGTCAATCCGTCGTCCTTTGCTAACTTCGGTAATTATGAATATAAATAGATGCAATTTTGTACCCTTATATGTTGCATAATATTTTGGCATCATAAAATAATTATAATTTTGTATCTTAGGTATGGCTAATATCCACAAAGTGCGGATGAAAAACCATTTTGAGCGAAAGTGGACACAATGTGTTAAACTAATTAAAAGTATTATTGGCTTGGACTGCCATATTTGCAACTCAAGGCATTTACTCTATGGTCTTTCCACTATCTTCGCTAGATTCACTCTATGGTAACCGCCAGATCTTGCTATGCATAATGACGTGAAAATTACAACAAATATGAGCGAATTGATTGCAAGCGGGCCGCAAAATTCAATTTGCAATGCCAATTAATGGATAAGATATGAGATGCGTACCGTTGAGAGGAAATATTAAGTTGCATTAATTAAACAGATATCAAGATGTATGCTGGTATTTGGATAATTTTGATCAGGTACAGAACTCCATTTATTATAATGCGAAAGTTGGTGTCAAAGGATATGAATGACAATCGTTTGCTCTCTTTTACGATGTAGCATGGTTTTTAATCACGTTTTGGCTTAGTTCACTAGAAAATAAAGTATTGCTAGCAGATGATAAAAAATCAAAGTCTTAAAATTGTACCAAAAAAGCTTGTAATTTATTATTAACATTAACATAATTTAATGGCAATAAATATGCTAATGCTTTGATTAATCATGTGTAACTTGTATATATTGTTATATATTGTATACTTGTAAATATACGCAATAATCACGACTGTGAAATTCGACAAGTTTTTTCTCAACATAAATAATACACGTACTGTATTATTATTGAATGCTTAAACCATCCAGGTGTAACAATTTTATGAACCCATCTACGAAAATGAGTATGTACCAAACCCAATATAGCTATTACAATTTCTAAGAATTTAAAGATATTGAGCATGGGAAAATATTTAATAGTTTTCTAGAAATTTATTACAAGTGCAATCAGTGCCTATTATTGATGAATATTCAAAGAAACATCCAAAGATGCTCAACTTCTGGCAATCACGGTATAATGATGCAGGAGCTAGCCAGAGGCGTCCAACCGTTGGAGTTCTCTGAAAAGCCGGTAATAATCGGATGGCTACAACAGAAATCATTTAGTGATCATTACATGAGCATTACCAGGGTTTATTGACTGCTAAGTAATCTATGACAAGCATGGACGTAGTTGTAAGCTTAGCGATTATGGCATGTATTAATATTGAATTTTCGTAAATAATAACATCATAAATAATCAATCATTAAGATAATTATTCAGTTTGATGCAATCTTATGATCACTGAATAAAAGTCATATTGCACCAACATTTGCTGCTATACCCAAAATTTTACTGTAAGTTCAAGTACCCAATGGATATAAAGGCTGTCTTCACAATTTTATGATATTAGAATATTTATTGACACAATCTAATTTACTTTGATTAGATATAGGGTACAGTCATGCAATACAATTTTATGATCGCTTTCTTAAACAGAAGCCAAAATTAATGTCCGCGCCTCGGGCCGCCGTTACTGCTGTATATTGTTGGTAATGCAGAATTGTTTCCATTGTTGTTGGGTAAACGAAAGCGGACACCTTGCCTTTTTACATTTTTATAAACATATATTGTTTATTTATTAATGTTAGGTCACTTCAACATCAAGGTCATTAACGACCACCATCAATTCACAAAATATATATAATATACAACTTAAATTAAATCAATAGTATTATAATTACCTAAGCAGATTTTGACAGTCTTCTAATTTAAAAGTTATATTTTGCTTTTCTCTTAGACAATGTATGCACGTATAATAGATTTGATTGCTTCTGTTTTAATAAATAACGTTTGTCAGGTTTTGATTTTAGGATATTTTTAGAAATACAGAAAACGAATAATATTATATCCGAAAGCAATGAATTTCAATAACAATTTTTTCCTAATTCTATTATTAGCTTTCCATAATAATAGTTATTAAGTATTCTCCATTATATTAATAGAATTTTTTGTAGGTAGTGGTAACCATATGCCAAGTGTATGCCAGGTTGCGTGCCAGTGGAAGCCCGGTGGTTGATTGCGGGCCCGCGGCGGTTATTTGCCGCACTTCCACCAAATTGCGCCCGCTTTGTGCGCACGCGCTGTTATTTTAAAATAATGTACCATACGTCTTGTTAATTTTACGACTTAGAATTTGAATAATGAAAATCTCTTTATAGTTTAATTTTTGATCGAGAGTTGAAAATTTCAATTTTATAAAATTCATGTCATTAAGTAAATTGAAGTCTACAAAAATAAAGTAACATATAAAGCATGAAAATTAAAAAATTGAATAAGAGCAAAATAGTTTGAGTAAAAGTATGTAGTAATGGAAATATGTACTAGCAATATATAGGTAAATTTGTATACATTAATATTTTTACGCCACTTTTATTTTCTAAATAGTTACTTTGTAAGCAAGATTTGCAAGAAAAGTTCGTTCAAATTCAAATTTTATAAGTTGAACGTAGGTTTGTATAGAGTTGATCAATTTAGTAAATTAGCAAAAGGGGAATATTTTAATATACTATAAAACTATAACGAAACCTTTTCCTGTTACAACACGACGTGTCCGGCATCGAATGTGGAGAGAAATCCAAGTCGTGAAGGCCGGGGGTAAACAGTAATAATAGAACATTACTGCAACTGGACACATCGTCTGTAGTTGGCTTGTGGTGCAACTCACAAGGGGTATTTCGTCACAAAGGAAATCATTATTTACTTAGTACTAATTAGTCTAGTACTGACGTGATTTCGTTTGTATTTTTACTAGGTATGCACTCCCTTATTTTCAATAATTTTGCGGTCTAAAATTCAATCTCCTGTTTACTGCCTACCCAATTAAAATATATTATTTTTATTAGTAGGTCAAATCAATCAAAATCAAATAATTCAAAAATGGATTGCGGTTCCAATGTCTCGCTAAAACTCGATAACTGCTGGACCGATTTGGATAATTTTGGTCAAGAGAAATAATTGTGGAAGATCAGGGAAGTGTTAAACGGTGACAAATATTAGAACAATTGCGGGGGAAATACTAGACACGGCGATTGATTTTCGCATACTAACTGTTCAGTGTTCACTTATGTTTAATTTGACACTTGACTGCAAAATATTGTTTGGTTTATTTCAAAAAAATCGTCTAGTAGGTATAGTTATGTATTTATTCCAGTTCCATAGTAAAAGTATCAGTTCAATAGTAAAGACAGTAGACAGAACATAATATGTCGGGACAACTAGTGTGTAATATTTATAGTAGCCTATCTTTGAAACTTTTCCAGTTTTTACCCGAAGTACGCCAGAAATCGACTGCGAGAAGATTACTATATTCAGCTGCTGCTATTTCGAAGGAATTGCTTCCACACCACGATACACACTTCATTTTGTTAAAAAAATCGCTGTCGCTTATAACTCAACATAGCATGTCTGCAGGGCGTCCAAGTGGCGTAGTCATGCCTCAAATTGCAGCTCATTTCGCGAACCTACTGGTTGTAATGATTGTGTACCAATTGACAAGCGCTGCGGTCAAATGATAGTGTGTAAACATCGGCGCACGTGTTACATGTAGGACGAAAGCGGGACGGTTCCGATGATATGATTATAGGGTACTACTAGATAATATAATGAGTATTGTCACAGTATTAGAATTTTAATATAATTTGCATAATAATATTATATATGAATTAGACCCAAATGCGGTCTTGAAAAGTCCCAACAACATATGATGCTAAAATTATTACCAATCACAATAGGGTTGTTTACTTGTGTCGAATATCACTTTAAGTAAAGGAGACTGAACATCGTGGGCCCAAATGTGATTTCTTGTGACGTGGTTGAAAAAATTAGACATGGTTTAAAAAACCAAAATTTTTTTTGTCCTAAAATATAAAAAAAAATAACTCAATTCTCAATCTGGGAGCCGAGAAAAATAAGAAAGATGTGACTGAACTGTGTTTAGGTTTCGTGATATCGTCCATTTATTTCATCGATTTCAGTATTACAGTATCAGTCATTTATAATTGTCAATTTTGTCATAGGTTGTTGACGATTTGACTTTTGATTCACTCGTTTCGTTTTTTGTAGTGCATTTCATGTTTTGGTATTTTGAGTGTCTTCCTAAATAGTATTATTTTCAACGACCACTTCTTTAATTATTAAAGAATCCGGGTAACAAAGCTTGAAAACTTATTTTAGTCTACGGCTGTCGTAGAGGAAATGCAGCTAATCTTATATACGATTCTATTGTAATTGCATAGTAAGCAGACGAACTGTTGGAGCCTGCTGAGTGCTTAATGCTCATGTTATGTGTATAATAATACATAGTAATACGATTATTACTATTGTGAAACGTGAAAAATGTTTGTTACTATTTCACGTCAAAAACTACCGAACAGGTTTTAATTAAATTTGGCAGTTGTTTAGGCTCTTTATTAAAACATATTATGGTACCTTAACTGGACAACGTGTCGAGCACATATTGAATTTTATCTTTATAGAAGACGAATAAACTATATACTACATTAAAATTGTTCTGTTTTCTGTTTCTTATAAATCTATTCATGTTATATCTTTATTGTTTTTAAGTAATAATAATAATCATCAACAATAACCTATTATTATGACTTTTCACGCATATTCCACCTAATATACTATGTTAGAAGTTAATTTCATTGGTATTGACACAAACTCACTTTCAATAAACAGCTCATAACTTTGTTCTCAGATTTCCAAAAGTTACAGATTTTTTTTCCACAAGGCTATCATTAATCTAAATCTATCTATTTATATCTACAGTATTATCTTATTACATTCTGATTCCAAGAATGTATGAAATGGTTTCAATATCCTTTAATTTTGTTCTTGATGAATAGACAAACTAGTATCTAAAAGATATTTGAGTTTACGCGATAAAAAATTATAAGCAAACAAAATATATTGTTTGTCTCTTTTTCGCAAAACGATTCTGGCTCTGATAAATATACAGCAGCTGATCGCAGTAACATACGCCGATCGTATTTAGCTCTCTTTCGTATTGCGAGTTTAAATAGGCTATGCAGTGTGCATGCAAAAAAAGAAAAAAAATTAACTATAATAGCCTATAATTGAAGTGATCGATAGTATATGATTCAATCAAGCTAAAGTTTAATCAAGCAGTAAATTAATTATTTCAATTTAGATAAATACAAAATGCGTTTGCTCCACAATATTGTGTTAAAAAGACACTCTAAATTTTATTGAAATTAATGATCACATGTGTGAAGAGGGAGCTTAGTGTAAATAACATGGTTTTGATGACGATAATGTGATTATCTGCTCTGTTGCCCACCCCACGGTAAAGCACAGGTAAAGCACGTGGTATACCGGAGCGTGTCGAATGTAGAGTTGTGCCTACAATTTATCGATACTTTCAGGTTACGTATGTTAGAGTATATAATAATATTGTCCACGTAAAATTAGTTGGATTAAGAAATTATTTTATAATTTAAATAGAGATGAAGTGGAGAAATCCTATCGCAAGTTTTCATGATAACAATATTAGGTACCTATGTCAATTTATTTTTTATTATTTTTGTACTTGTATAAGATAGGTACTTTCTTACTTACATAGGTATTTGATTTCCGTAATGGCTAAGTTTTCGTGGAAATTACATTTATATGTTAAATTAACCTTATTTGACCTCAGACATTTTATAACGATAAATTAAGAACTTATCAAAATTACCAATTGCATAAATTCCTTTGTTAATGTAACGTTCACTTCATGAGTAATGCCACTACTTATAATTTATATTTTCTGAATCTGAGAAATACGGTTATTATAATTTTGTCGATAAAACTTATCGATTTCAGTAAGAACTGCACGGTGCACAACCCTTATCGCTTGTAATATACCTCCGTCATGGTCGGTATTGCACGCAATAACCGTATAAACGTGATAACGCCATGTTTTGTGTAATCGGCAATAAAAGTATTAGTTAAATTAGCATTGACATTATTATTTATATGCATATTTTTCCTTACGAGGTTTTCGAGATTATAATAATGTTATCTATATCTTTTATTAGCACAAAATATGAATAATCTTGTTACTAAGGAATGTGCGTCAATTATTTTATAACTCTATAATACAGCGTTTTGCGTCAATATCGTGAAGCACCTTCTATTTATTGAAGTAAGTAAAGTCAACCAAAACTTTTAGCTTACAAATACTTTGTATTATTATGTACTAGCTGTCCCGACACACGTTGTTCTGCCTTAACTATGATCTGAACCTTACCTGAACTTTTACAATTATTTCAAGATCAAAATTAGCCAAATTTGTCCAGCTGTTCTCGAGTTTTAGCGAGACATTGAAACTGCAATCCATTTTTATATATAAGATTACAAATTGTTTTGTAGGCAATAGGCATACTAATAGATTTTGTATTTTTTTTCATATCAAATAACAAAATCTATAAGTATGCCTACAGTATTTAATGATGACTTCATTGAGTGCGGAAGAAAAACTTTACTCGTTATTAAATTAAAAAGACATCCTCCTTCTGTTATTCTTAATTTTTAATAAAAATTTTTTTTTTATTAATTAAAAAAAAAGATTACTAATCTTATACATTAATATTGAGTATTTTCATTATTAATAAATATCAATAAATACATGCTTGAAAACCTTTTTTTTGGGTCATGTGCGTAAGCCTTTTATAAAGGGTTACCTAACCTAATTAACCCACTGAACAGTCAAGTGCACAAAACAGGTGTAATGCTAATCGGGTTATACGCCTCGACGCCCACCCCACGTGGTATACTGGACCGTAGAAACCTCCCACCGTGACCAGTAAAGCACACGTAAGGGTAGAATGAATACGACGAAGAATTCATTAATTACTACACACAAGCACAGGAGCAGTTGTAACGTGTCGATAGAAATTATCGACATTTAAGAATTCAACGCACAACACTGTTTGAAATTGGCCAAAATTCTGTGTACTAAGGTAATGCGCATGTAATTTTAAAACATCATGTAGATAATGTACGTGTTATTATAACTATCTATTAAATCTACACGCTTCGTAATCTACTTTTTAGGGTTCCGTATCCAAAGGGTAAAACGGGACCCTATTAGTAAGTCTGCGCTGTCCGTCCGCCTGTCTGCCTGTCTGTCACCAGGCTGTATCTCGTGAACCGAGATAGTTAGACGGATGAAATTTTCACAGATTATGTATTTCTATTTTCTGGTGGCGTAACAAACGTGTTTTTTATTATTTGTTGTTATACTTCCTGCGTTCTACTCGCACTTGGCCGGTCTTATTACAATGTATTTAATTACACATATTAGTGACAAAATATATTTTATTTATTTTTTATTTTACAATTTATGTACACAATTTATGTACAATAGGTTAACAAAAATAACTTTAAAATAAAACATTTTGTACAAAGGTACATCTTATTCCAAAATGGAATGTCTTCCAGAAGACCTGTATTATAAAGGAATAGTTGACTAATGAAAAGCGCAAATTAGCGTTTATTTAAAATAACTACTTAATATAAATAAATTAATATAATCTGATCCACAACATTTTTGCAAGGTTGATAAGAATGATTATTGATATCTTGTATAGTCGAGTGCGAAATGCTTTAGAACAAAACAATTTATTTTGATTTTAATACAATCGATGAAACTTTTTATTTTCCGTTAGAATGATAGAAAATATTTTACTTAGCCGAAGTAACGGGTCAGGAAAACGAATGCAATCTGTAATACCCACTGCAGCTATCGGATAGACAAGATGTGAATTGTATTAAATGTATTTTATTTATTGATCGGCTTCTGTTGCTGAATACTAAGGCGGGTCAATAAGTCCGAGACTTTTTGAATTTCTAACCTCCTTACTGAAAAAGCAACACTACTCCTGTCAACAGGCATCTGTCAGTTGACTCATATCAAAATTTGAACTTGCTGCGTCAGTTAGTTTGTGTTTTACAGCTTTCATCATCTTTATCAGACTATCCAGTAACTTAAGGAAACAATGGAAAAAAGTGAATTTCGTGTGCTTATTAAGCATTATTTTTTGCGAAAAAAAACCATTACCAAGACCAAGGCTAAGCTTGACAAATACTATGGGGACTCTGCACCATCGATTTCAATGGTAAAAAAATGGTTTACTGAATTTCGTTGTGGCCGTACAAGCACTGAAGATGCCGAACGTCCTGGACGCCCAGTTGAGGTCTCTACACCCGAAACAATCGAAAAAATTCACGATATGGTGTTGGCCGACCGAAGATTGAAAGTGCAAGAGATTGTGGAAGCCATAGGCATCTCGCATGGCTCAGTGGTTTAAATTTTGAACGATCACTTGGGCATGAGAAAGCTTTCCGCAAGATGGGTGCCGCGTTTGCTCACAGTCGACCACAAACGCAATCGTGTAACAACTTCACAGGAAGGTTTGGCGTTGTTTAATCACAATATGGAGGAGTTTTTGCGCCGTTTTGTAACCGTGGACGAAACATGGATCCATCACAACACACCAGAGACCAAACAACAGTCAAAACAGTGGGTTTCTAAGGGTGAATCGGCGCCAAAGAAGGCCAAGGTGGGTTTGTCAGCCAATAAAGTTATGGCGACTGTTTTTTGGGAAGCACGTGGGATAATCCACATTGACTATCTTCAAAAGGGAAGAACAATTAATGGGGAATATTATGCCAACTTATTGGACCGCTTCAATGAGGATTTGAAAAAAAACCGACCTCATTTGGCCAAGAAAAAAGTTCTTTTTCACCAAGACAATGCAAGGGTGCACACATGTGCAGTTGCCATGGCAAAAATCCATGAATTGCTCCCACATCCACCCTATTCTCCAGATTTGGCTCCTAGTGACTACTTCTTGTTCCCAAACCTGAAAAAATGGCTCGGTGGAAAAAGATTTGACTCCAATGATGAAGTCATCTCGCAAACAAAGGCCTATTTTGAGGACCTCGACAAATCATATTTTTTGGAAGGGATAAAAAAATTGGAGAAGCGTTGGACAAAGTGTATAGAGCTCAAGGGGGACTACGTTGAAAAATAAAATGATTTATTTATCAAAAAATCTGTGTTTTATTCCAAAAGTCACGGACTTATTGACCCGCCCTCGTATACATATTAATTTGACTAATTTGGCGTATTAATATTATTTAGTATAAGACCTGATTAGAATTTCCTGTCTTCGTTTTTATACCTTCCTTCTTTAAATAAATCAACTACTTTTGTAAATGTGAAAGTTTGTGAGGTTGGATGGATACAGGGATGGATGCATGGATGGATGTTTGTGATCCTTTCACGAAAAAACTACTGAACAGATTCGATGAAATTTGGTGTTGGTAATTTAGGGTCTAGATTACATAGGCTATATTTTATCCCGAAAATTACAGTGTCCTCGTGGTATACTGTGTTAACGCAGGCTCAGCCGCGGGCAAAAGCTGGTAGGTATTATTATAATTGAATTGCTCGGACACCTATGTCTTCAAGTAACACTATACTATTATAAAAACTATAGTTTTTTACAGTAAGGTCTAAGAAAACCCCATTTCCTTGCGTAGACAGCTAAATCCCACCATGCACTAAACTAAGCGTATTAAATGTTCTTCAAAAATTACATTCATAACCAAACTTGGTGATGACCCATCACTAATGGCGGTGGTAACAGTGGTAGTAACTCCTACCAACCATTAACGGGTTTGGGCGTAAAATTGTTACACATTGTTTTGTCCCCGAATTCCGTTCCGCTCGTGACTCGTGATCTACTCTTAAGTGATTTTGGTCGATGTAATTGAGGTAGAATGTATTAAGGGTTTGATACTTGAAAAAAACTAAAACTGTACTTTTATTTACTTGTATCATGCAAAAAATCGAGATTAGTACACCATAAGAAAAGCTAAATTAAAGTTTCAGTAAATGAACCATGCCAGAAATGGCTCAAGTTACAGAGTAGGTATTATTACGTAATTTCTTCCAAGATCAATGCAAAATTAAATAAAGAATAGCACAGAAACTTGAAGCTTGGTCTCGTAGTTAAAACTTGCATTACAGCACCAGCGACTTAATTAGGAGAGTGCCTCAAACAAGGTTTGAGAGCCTGTGGCATAGAAAAAAGAATACAAAAGGTACTTCGCAAAGGATATTTCACAATCAACGCGTCACAATTTTAATCAAGGGCTCGGGTCTATTCCTTTTTGATTCCAGATTCCTTTGCGACGTAATAATTGCGCCAAATAACAGGGCGGAGCTCGACCAGTTGCATTTCGGGAGGCAGAATTATAAAAGCTTTTGAATAAACAGTTTAACCGACAGCACGTGGAGTATTTCGTTTTACTATCGTTTATATCTTGTAGCTTTTTGAGTTAAGCTTAACTTAGAAAGCTTTATTCAGGACAGCTCTGAATTCAAGATTATGCGACTATCGTTTATTTACTGGTGAGACAATAAAATTATTATCAATATAATAATTACTGTTTTAGATTGTATTTCTAATAATTATAATAAACTACAGATAAATAAGGTGCTGACGAACTAGTACCAATAGGTAAAAAGAATAAGGAAAAACACAAACTAACATACTATCTTGTAATGAAACTACTGTATTTTAAAACCTCCTTTCACTTAATATTCCATTATAGGAATAAATAAAACAGAATCGCTAGCAATTAAAAAGAAATTTGTAGTAACCATAGGGGCCCAGAACCATAAGCTTTGTAATTATTTCTTAATTGGTAGTTGGGATGCGGTAGCCGATACATCACGCGGAGCTAAGACCCCGTTCGCACGCACGCTATTATTTATTATAAAACATACCAACAATAAATAAAGAAAGTTATAACAATAAACCAAACATTTAAAAACTTATGTGGTGTTTAATTTACTTAGTAAAAAATATTGATTTGTTAAAAATTAAAAACCACTAAAGTGACATTATCAGTAGTTTCAATATGAGGTCTTGCTAAGGTTCTGGTTAATACTTGTTTGTGATAATTACAAAACTCTGCTTTTTAATAATTGAATCTCTAGGGAAGAACAAAGAAATCAACAAATTACCGAGGAAAACGCAGACGTTTATGTTTCAATACCAGGAAATAGAAGAGCGATTTATCCTTAATCCCTACTTAATCCTTTCAAGCTTCATTACGATTGGTGATATATATAAAAAGCGATTTACTCCACATGCCAAATAAAAAGAGCTGATATTGAATGTGAAGTCAAATTTGTATTATTACATAAATAATAAAATGTATGTCACAGGTAAACTCTCAGAGAAAACTGACCAAATTCAATCCAGCTGAGCTATTATGAATAGTATGCCTCAGACCACAGGAGCTATTAGTTAATAACAAAGTGATAGAGCCAAATAGATTATCAATAAAAACTAAGCATCACTAATAACATAAACGTAGCAAATCAGAGTGAAATGTCCTAAGGAATTCAATAAAAAAAATTATAGTGCGGTGTTAATGCCTACACGAAGTGGGCATGTTGAGACAGATTATAAAAACGAGTAATTTATTCGCCACGTCTGATCAATTATACGACACGAGAGAATCACCCAGTTTGATATGCATTACAGGTTTTCAAGCTATGTCGCTAAAGAAATCGCTATCGAGGAGGCAGTGGATCGTGAACGCATCGATCTTACCGTTACAGCGATCGAAATTCGCTGTCATATAAATCAATATCGAACGAGCCGTAGGTTAATTTACTTATCGCATGAGTCATCATCATTAGCTAATATCTAATCGCTTGTCAATGGGTTTGATGTGCAATAAATTGCTTGGATTAATTACGCATTTCAGCAAAGGCTACATTTTTCTTGTATGTAATTTTCTAAAATGACGTGAATTTTTTTTGGTAAATTCATACTCTTGTATTTACTGTTTCAATATTATTGTCTGTACACTTTGTGCCGGGATCAGACTACCGACTGTTCTGTCTGACAACTACATTAACTTTAGCACTTCGTGTACCAGCTATTTATTGAGTCTACCTACATACAATGTTTCAAATATTCATTCAATATAAAGCTACACATAACCATATATTACATTTTGACGTCTACATTAATCACTCATAATCAATTTCAATTCATATCAAACCAGTTATAATTAAGAGTACATAAAGATTATCTATCGAATTATAACATGCGCTAGTTACTTGTGTTTTAAGATAAATAGGTATAAGTATAGACGGTATTAGCATTCCGGAATTCACCGTTAGACGATACAGATTCTTTGTCGGGCTTATTAATAAGCAAATCCACAAAACTTGTTCATACAATATGTCGTACATTAAATAAATAATTACGCCTTACAGCGTACGTTTATCTCGCCATTGGTGTTTATTACGTCTTTCACACTATAAATATGTGGTAGCGGAAATATCAAACTTGGCTCGGAATTTATTTTAACTTCGAATGTAGGTAATATTTTATCGTTGGCTGTTTTATGGATTTAATGTAAAAATGTAGTGTTTTTAATTAATTATTTCCTATGAGAGTATCCCATAACTACCAATACTTACCGATCTTTAAATTCTGGCAGATTAATTTTATTCTCTTATTTGAAATAATTATAATATGTATTTCTGTTCATCACACAAAACTTGTACCTAGTAAATATTGCACATCAATAAGTAATACTAAAGTTTCGGCTAAATTCAAACAGTGGCGTGTCTCACTAAAAGGTCCATGTTACGAACGGTCTGACGTAGATAAAGCTATAAATTGTCGGATGCGGCACGTTTTGGTCTCAGCATAACAAATTAACAAGCGATTAAGCTACCGGTTTAGTCAAATACTTTAAATGTTGTTTAAATGCAACATTAATGGGAACCAACAAATAACAATGATATGAAATCAATGAGATAACTCAACGGAAACCCAGTGATACTTAAACTAAATAGTTAAATAATTCAGATGTCATTTGATTATTGATATAAACGAAATTAATCAATGAAACCCTGATTAAAAAAATCGAAGCGAAGGTTTCAAGGTTTTATTTTATTTTTAAACGTTTCTCTTTCTGTATTCTTTATAAATCATCGTTTTCCTGAATTTCACGTTTGAAAGAATGTGAATATTGATAAAATTATCACGTATTGAAGTTTGATGCACTACATGCATTAAATTTTATCCCATTTAATGTATACTACTTACTACTAGAAATGTAAAAGTTTGTGAGGATGGGTTGACGGATGGATGTTTGTTACTCATTCACGCAAAAACCACTGAACGTATTTCGACTAAATTTGGTACAGTTATTGTTTAGGCTCTGGATTAAAACATCTACTACTACTACAGGCTACTTTTCATCCCGAAAAAGTATAGTATTCCGTGGGATATTTATGCGGGTGAAGACTCGGGAAAAGCTAATTATTAAATTAACGTATTAATCATTAGGAATATAGTTAATTAGTATCATGATGACTATCGTCTTGATGTTGACTTGTATATACTTGTGTATCAAATCGCGGTAAGATCGAATAGGTAGGTACAATGTCAATATCACGTACCGTATTGTATTTTTAACTTTGAATAGTGTGTGAAATTGAATGATTGAAATAAATTTTTAATAATGTAGAGATTTTAGGGATTGACTAAAAGTAAAAATTATCAAAATAGTATATTATCAAAATAACATCACAAAACGATAACTAGGTATAATATTATATTAATACGTAAATGAAAAACTATATACATATCCCTACCTTTTTACGAAAATTATGTGAACGGAAAAGTTAGAAATTTGGCACAGTTAAATTTCATATGGGGGAGGAGTGCAGAAGGCTAATATTTTTTTATAATAAGAAAAACATTCGACACACTACCATGCGTTTGAAACAATTTTGTCACACGTTAGTGAGCTATGTCTTTCACATTCAATAGAAAACATTTATATCTTGCTCAATCGCTTGCTTTTCTTTTGTTTCAGATGCATAACTTTAAATTTTCATTTAAATACATTTTTGAATACATTAAGATTTATTTTTAATTTTATTTCTACATCATGTGATTGTACATGATGTGACAACAGCCAATTAGCTGAATATCCATGATGAATTTGATTTATTGAATAACCTTTGAGGATTTGACAAAAGAGCCCTAATAAGGCTTAAGCAAAAATTAAATGAATTTTGGTCGAATTTCGACAACTGGGTGACCTAATTGTGAAATAGGCATGTTCGTTATATTTTTATCTTTTTTGTTATTTTAAAATTTTCTTTGACGACCACTTGCTTGCTAGAATTCTTAAAATGATCACCTTTAATTTGAATACTTCGTTTATCTTCGAAGGATGCACGAGACAAGATCATAATCAGCCCAATGACATTATTACAAATCATAATTTATTTACTTTCACAAAGATAATATTCGAATTCATCAATAAGGAAAATTTTATTTATTTAAAGGGCATTTCCTTAAAGATTAGCAATGTCTAGTATAAATTTAATATATTTTAAATGACTAGTTACTAAAGTACTTACCATAACAGTTAAACTATTATAAAGAAAAATTCGTAAGTTCTAGATATTTTTTCAGAAAAGAACTCTTTTAAAAGCCTGCTACTATTATAAATGTGAAAGTTTGCGAGAGTGGATTGATGGATGAATGTATGGATGGATGTTAACACACTTCACGTAAACACTACTGAAAGGATTTTGATGAAATTTGGGGCTGGTAGTAGTTTGAGCTCTGGATTAAAACATAGAACAGTGTTCCCATGGGAGACTGTATATTTTACATGCTGGAGAAAAGCTGGTGTAACTATAAAAGAAGGTACAATATCGTCAAGGCTCCTGCTAGACCAGTTTCTATTCATTTTCTATTGCACTAATGCGCCTCAAAATATTCAAACACAAAGTAAGTGACCGAAACGACTGCAGACGTGGTTGAAGTATGTATTTAGACGTGAGTATATGCGTGCGCACGATGCCACGGCACGTGCCCTGTTAAGTGGTTTACATCTTGCACATTTAGCATTGCATAACCAATGAAAAAAGAAATGGTTTATTTCTACGGAAGAGTAGACAAAATAGCAGATTGACAAAGGAAAGCTGTCAGTATGTCTATTCTTGTAAAGACAAAGCGTGCTGGTCCAGCGGCAACTTGTTCGATAGTGCCATGGAAGCATGCAGTTGATAATGATGATGCTAGTTTTTTTTCGTAAAACTTGGAGTAAATCACATGTTCCAACCGGCGGATGCCTTTTAAGTAACGTAGCTTTCACACGCTCAAGAAAGAAGGTTCCATGTTAAGGCTTTAAATGGAAATACATTTCAATACAACACCGATGTCCTTTGATAAGTATGGTATAAATTGGTTTATGTTTATTAATCGAGATCTTACCATTCGTTTGGTTGATAAAATGTTATATAAAACTTACTACAAATAATTGTATAGTAAAAATGTTCAAGCTTTAGATGTGCTACAGATGCTGATAGCATGGTATTTTCTAAGTAACTTTTAATTACTCTTACGTGTGTGCAAAGATATCGAACATAAACACCAAAATAAATGAAATAGCCGTTCCTGCGCTTTACAATTTATCTTAATAGTTATCATAAATTCAATGGAAGTTTTATCATGACTGTAAGTGAATTACTCCCGGTAGTTAGCGCGCGGGTTGGGTTACCGGCCAGCGTCACGAACTTCCAGTTATGTAGGGTAAATCACCTTGTCTTTGGCACTCTACAGTCTATTCGCGTTACGAATGCAGTGAATCAACAATACAAATGTCAAAATGGCTTACTTTAATAGGTTAATGTGAACACGGCGGTCATCGGTCAATATTTACATTTGTACTGAAGATTCGCTGCATTCTTAACGCAAATAGACTATAGTTATTGACTTTTGATTTTTAAATAATACCGAAACATGAATAAATCTTTAATGGGTAAAAGGTTCATAATTTGTCTTTTCGGGTAGTCATCCTGATTTCTAAGGCAGTTATTTTAGGTCCAATTACGTAGCGCATAAAATACGATTATATTGAGAGGATAAAATATATCAACTACCTGAAATGTATGATCTACTTCAGAGCTAAATAAGCAACTTAAGAATCTTACTATTATCTCATAACACCACGTAAGAGTACCTTCTGAACAATTGTGGAGTAAATGCGACCTAGACCATGGAAACATCCTTAGCCACGGTCGCGGCCTCCAGCACTTTACCGCAAACACAACATTTCTCATATTTCACCCTTGTATTGTTTCATTATTGTATTCATTTCAAGGCAGATGATGAAATAATACCATATCACTGCTAATCCTATTTCGATGATTAACAGAAGTGCTGTCAGTAAACACCTCTGTTGATTGCGACCTCAGTGGCTCAGTGGTTGAGCGTATTGGTGCTCAAGCCGGGGGTCGCGGGTTCGAATCCCGCCGATGAAACAAAAAGTTTTTCTGTGTTCCTGGGTCATGGATCTGTATTAAATATGTGTATAATATAGTAAAAATCTTAAATATATGTATAGTATGCAAAGTATTAAATATATTTCCGTTGTCTGGTATCCGTAACACTAGTTCTTCGACAACTTACTACGGGTCCAGATTGACGTGGTGTGAAGCGTCCATAGATATTATTATAATATATTATAACACCAGACACTGTCGCGTGGCACTGTTAAAAATATCATAACCACGTTGTAGGTTCACTACACGGTTTGGAATATAAGTTTCTGATTATGCACATTGAAGCAAACGTATAATAAAAAGTTCCTAAGACTTAACAAGTCGTTAGGGCGCTTAAATTATTTTTGATTTATATAAGTGTACGGCCCGCTAGGTGGCTAATGCATTTGACCCCACATGACCAAGTGTGACCATTTGAACCATGCTCTTAATTCTAACAACAAATCACTATTCTAAAGCTTACTAATATCCATCGAGCAGAAGTCACGACAAATTTTATTACACTTACCACTCATCCATCAATTGACGTATGTTTAATGTGTTACATTTCCATCGCTGATGTTACAAGGAATGATATGTGTAAATGATAAACATAAACAGCATTGGATTTAAAACATCACAATTACGTTGCAATTGTGATTGATCGAATATGAAATTATAATGTTTGATGTATTGACTGCCGTCCACTATCAGATGGTGATTACCTTTAATACTCATTTCATAATGTTTGAATTTAAAGTATAACCATCAGTTTCATCATTATAAATTATTATTATTAAATAGATGGACCAAAACGAGCTAGTTTTGAATCTTAAAATATTTAAATTTTAGATATTTATGCCAAAGATAAACAAATAAGAATAGAACCACCTACATGTTCATAACTTCCCGTGTGAAATATTAATTTATTTTGAGTGTTAATATGGTATTATAAGAGTAAATATATTATACATTTAGGTAAAAAAACGTATGTAGTCTGAAGTAGATGTCTAGCATTATCTAGATATTATGGAATGAAAAAATAGAACATGAGAAAAACATCAATTAAATTGGCACTAAACGATATTTAAATATCATCATTATAATGATTATTTATAAATCATCTTTAAAAAGAAAATCATTAATTTTATTTTCGGCAATCGATTTTTCTTCCTATATTTTATGAACATCCTTTCCGTGTTTCTAAAACGTGAGATTGGTTTTATTTTTTATTCTCATGTTTGGTAATCATTTCTATAACATGCGAGCGGACATCCTCTGTATTTGCATAATGGTTGTAACTTCTGGACAGGTTTCGCGGGGCCAATATGAGAAATACTTTTGAATTAATGTGTGAATTATGTTATGCCTTTGGCGGTGGACTTCCTTTTTCTCATGTACGTAGATTTTTTTGTCACGCAAATCGTGACTGTGTCCTTACAGGTTGATGTTTTTTTCTGTATTCATACTCAAAATTTAATAAAGAAGTGATTCAGTTTTGATTAAGTAATTTTTTGATATCAGCTAGTTATTTAAAAAAAACTTAAACAAGCATATTAAATATAAATTAAAAAAAACCCATAAATATTTACAAAATATATTACATTTATACAAAGTTAATTGCAGCGACAAAATTGATCTCTTCCAAATGGATTCAACGGATGGCAAAATATTAGTAACTAGCATTAGCGCGTTCATCATGAATAATATATTAATTTATGTTCCCACAATTAAAAGAACTGCAACCGAAAATTGAAGACCAATTTTTATTAGAAAAAATATTTACACATGCAAAAAAGTTCTTTTAACTTTTACATGCTCTTTAATTTAAGACAATTTAGTTCTTAGATCTCCGTAGAACAGCCTATTTAAAACAATTACCATAGACCTGAAAAAAATTGTCCTCCTTCTTTTCAGCTTATTATGATCAATAAGTAAGTGTGGTGATGGTAAAGTCATCACACCAATGGGTTTGGACTTTGGTCTAATCTAAAAATTAACTATTTTTTATCCTTTATATAATTAGCACCAATATGTATTGTAAGTGACGAGGTACTTTTACACAAATACATACATTTTTTTTTTACAAAAATAGATATTTGTCATCCGATATTCTCGAGACAGAAGGTAACTTAAGTCTTCACGCTCAAACGGCCTACGGCTTTCCATTCCCATGATATTAATTTATGGATCTACAGATCATTATTCATGTAGAGATTTTATAGCTACAATATCATGTTCACCACGTCAATACGGTGCTGAGGTGAGTGTCATTCATATTCACGCAAGGTATATTCATATACACACAAACACAAGGTATTCAGCTCTGTTTAGATTCCTTGATTTCTAATTCGCTGTTTGATCCAGGAGACCTAGCCCCAATTTCAAAAAGGTTTTAATCGACGTTTAATGCTACGGCATAGCATTAAGTGCGTTTTGGTGAAATTTGACTAAAGCAATGCAGCAATATAAAACGGTATGGTAATTCCAAAAAATAATAATATGTAGGTATGGAATTGATATTGGTATTTCGTCGCTAATTCATTAGGCACTAATGCCAAATTTTGCTCCTTTCTAAATTCGTTATCAATTCGATATTGTACTTTTCCTAAGGCCCCAGAAATCGACATTTTTAGTTTCTTGACTGGATATAAAAACATGAAGAACGAATCTGCTTTACAAAATGCCATTCACACATAAGAGGTTAAATTATCTCGAATTAGCGAACCTTCCCCTATAAACCACATGTCAATTTGAATTTTTTATTCGTTTCTTTATGGTTTTCTCTTGCTTTTTTGTTTACCTAATGGTATCTTTGTAGAATTTGCACCGGTTTGATGGTTGTTTTTATGGTTTAATGCAATTCCGCTAATGACGTAACGTATTAGTTAGAACTTTTTTGGTTTCCTGTTTTACCGCCTTTTTGTGAGACATAATATGGCTTGTTTGTACTAGCAGTTTTGTATTATAATTTGTAGTATTTATAATAATATAATATAAGATAATTTATTATATAGGAACATAAAAATATATCATTGAGAACTATATTTTTTCATTCAAAAAAATTAAACTACATTATTAAGTTCTTTTACATAGTATCGGCAGTTCGTAAAGAACTTTTAATAGATAACTTGATCTCATTCAGTTAGTATACATTACAAAATGCCTAGAAATAGAAATCTAGAAATCATTGCAAAACCATAACAAATCACAGTAGCATACAAAACGGATTGGTTTCCTGTAAATAATTATATTTTATTGCGCCCTTACCGCTTGTTTCGATAAGGCTTCGAACATAATTCCAAGTAACTAACTAGTCCGACCGCAGATCCACAGCTGTATGATACATCTGTCTTTGTTTGTTCATAAATTTCAAATTGAAAGCCTATCCGCGATCTCGCGTATATGGGGTGTTGCGAAACTGTAAGTTCAAGATTTACTTATTACATACTCATCTGAACTTTTGCACAAAATAATACAGTAGGTAAACACTAAAAATTAGTAGGTACGTTGTAAATGTATATTAAATATTATGTTTATAGGAAAAGAAGTGCGTTTTATTAAAATACATTAAAATATTATGTAAGTAAAGTGGTTAATAAGAATGTATGAATCTTATATGGGTCGTTTCAAGTAGCGCAATAATATGACTGCACATAAAATCCAGGTCCGATATCAGTAAATACTCTTATAAATATTATGATTTTATAGCTATAGATAAGAACATGTGGCTATACTTAGAGAATCGAATCCTACTAGTATTATAAATGAGGATGGATGGATAGATGTTTTTTTCTTTTTCATGCAAAATCTACTGAACAGATTTGATGAAATTTGATATGGTATGGTAGTTTAAGCTCTGGATTTAACACAAAGGCTACTTTTTATCTCGGAAAAGTACAGTCGTCGTCGAATATTGTATGTACGCGGGGCCGCGGGCCAATGTTAGTCCTACTACTATTATAAATGTGAAAGTTTGTGCGGATGGATAGATAGATGGATGGATGTATTTTTTTCATTCTTTCACGCAGAAACTACTATACGGATTTTGATGAAATTTGGTATGGTCGTAGTAGACAGTTATGGTAGAGCTCTCGAATAACAAGGGCTACTTTTTATCTCGAAATAGTACAGTGTTCCCGTGAGATACTTTATTTACGCGGGTGGAGCCGCGGGTAAAAAATAATCATTGATATAATATTTGTTTGGACTATGAATTTTATATCTAAACCTAAGTAGCTTAACAACTTCAAGTATTTAAATATTTTCCTACGTTTTTGTAACATGGGCTTAAGTAATAAAATATATCTTATCGATATTTGTTGGTGGCAGCACTACAAAGTCCAGTAGATAACTCTGCACTTGTCATACAAAGGCTAGGAGCTATCGAAAGAAATGTGCGAAACGCTTTGGTGTTCGCCGGCTACAATTAATTGACCATTTTTGTAACATTATGAACAATAGGTGATTATGTTACCTTTATAGAAACCCGCGGCTCGGCGGGGAGAACATTGTGTTTGGTCTCCGGCAATTATCGATTATCAATGTATCGCATTATCGATATCAATTAAACATCAATTCATCTAACAAGGGGCCATCTGTTCTCGATTAATTGAATTTTATTCGGAAATTAATATTCCTTTGTTAAGCCATTTACATAATCCTAAAACGGTTTCGTGGTAAGTCACAGTGATGATGATGATGATGATTTTATGTATTTTATTAAAATTGTGAATTATGAAATAGGAATAACGGTCGAAATTCGACCATACTTCATATTTTTATTTTTAAGTTTCAACTTTTTTACTAAGGTTCTTTTTAGGGTTCATGTGGAAAGTTTGTTATTAGCATTTGTACGTTTTTTTATTAGCTTTGTGTTTTTCTAGGTATTATTTAAAAAAAATAGCTTTCTACACATAATTACCGTTAAACTGTACTCAAAGTATTGGCATCACGTATTAATATATTGATGATTGCTACATTCAATAAATTTTCGTAAAATTTTCGTGCTAGTTTTACACAAAAACGGCTAGTAGACTAAAATATTAATAATGTAAGCCCTGCAACTTTCATCAGAAAATTAAAATGTTGAGTTTTCAATCTTATGGCCATTCAATACTTTTAAATAACTTTATGATATTTTCTTTGATATTATAAGTGTGCACTACTTGAATTACTATTTTATGGCGATATTTTTGGTTTATAGTTGAATTTGTAATCGTTTGTTTATAGTCTACTACTACTCTATCTATACTATCTATGATACTACGCTATCTATATTATCAACTAACGTTCCGATTACATTTAAAAAAAAAATACTATTTTATATACCTACCATATCGTATTCTATTGTATATTACTATCAATTTATTGGTGCTCGGAATCTACTTTTCCGGTTTGTAGACATTAATTTTCCTAATCAAAATAAAATGAAAGTTTAAATAAACAAATAAATAAAATAAATCAAACGTCAATAATATCTTGCGTGTACTAAATATTCATGATTATCTACAGCATAATGTCATCCATGAATAGTAAAAAGCGGACACTTGCATCGCTCCTGGGTGTGTTTCGCATAACATCGTCCAGTTCGAAAGCTTGATCTATAAACATTACGCCGTGTTGAGTACAATCAGCCAAAGTCCCGGTTCCTGGCTTCAGTATTACGAAGGCGAAGATGAAGGACGAGGATAGATAATGCTTTGATTTTATAATTAGACCAGCTGTCCATAAACAAAGTAATTTCATGATATATTTACAGCGTAGTATGGAGTGTAGCGGAAAGGAGGACTATCTCTCTAAGGCAGAAAAGATAAAAAGTGTCCGAACAAAGTAGGAAAATAATGGCGCTAGAGTCAGAAGAGGGTATGCTTTGAAGTTAGCAATAAGAGATGGAGTGAAGTTAGTTGAGATAAATAACTAACTCTCCACTAACTTCACTCCAACACTTATTGCTAACTTCATACCGTACCCTCTTCTGACTCTAGCGCCAGTATGGCCAGTTTTGGAACTGTTATTTTCCGCTTATTTACGGACATTTTTCTTGTATGGACATAGTTATCCTTTCCTCTACACTCCGTACAGCGTAGATATACGCTGTAATCTAATGTGTATACGTATCCAAAAATTAAGTACAAAATATTCGGACACATGATCTACCGTTTATTTGAGTAACCTTTTACTCTGTAGTACATGAACTGTATAGTAAAGAAAACGTTCAAGTACGCAATAAATGATTACTTATTCAAATCAATATGCAATCAGCTTCATGTGAGCTTCCGACACATCACAATATGGTGACAAAAACAGTCTCCATCGGGTTCAGTGTCCACAAAACTGTGGAAAAACTCGGCGTGACGCAACAGGTGAAACTAATTATCTCAACGAATGAATGAACTTTCGCTTTTGTGAACAATGCAAGCTATCGCACTTTTTACTAGGCATTGTTTAGCGTTTGCACTTGTCTGTGGTCATTTTGTGCATGTCATAATATTATGTCACGTTTGGTGCACATTTTTTATGATATCTCATGTGCAATTTAATGGTTGTGTTTGTGACGTCATAACGCCTTATTAATCGATGAACGCCGGCTGCATGCACGAAAAATTGTCACGTTCCGCCTGAGCCGAGCGTGCAAGCGAGAGCGCGGAACAGAGTGCTAAGTATTAGTTTTTCTTTTCGCATTCGATAGTGAGCGCGTTTGGCGTTTACTAGTAATTTGTATGTGATTTGTACAGCGCCACCTAGTTGTAAACGCGACAAATTTTACGATAATAGGCTAGTTGATGGTGACTGTTGATTATATTATTGCATTAATGTCAAGTTTTCTAAAATATGAGTAAGTTCTCGGAAGAAATAGTATAATTATTATTATAAATCAATATTTTCAATGGAACAGCGATTCTTTTTCATATTTTCGCATGTCTCATGAAAACGCACCGTAAAATAAAGTAAAATTTGCCGAAACTATGACGTCATGCGTTTCTAAAGGTTGATGAAATAATACATGAATCGAAAGAACATAATATCTCCGTGCATTTGAGATTTTTTTTTACTTTTTTATAGCAATGAATAATTAATCTATTTCTCATTACAAAACCACACATAAAATTATGTAATTTTCATATTTATCAATACCTCAATGTTCATAATATTTAAATTAAATTTAATAGTCTATTACTTAATGTAAATTAAACATTTAGTCAACTACCCTATTATTTTAACAAAACCGAGTCTGCGGTAGATACTAGAAGTTAGTAGCTAGTTATACAGAAGACATTTTCTGTTAATATTGTAAATAATATTTTCTCCTTAGCTTCATCAAGAGGTCGTGTCACGTATGAAAATATAATGATATTAGGTACTTCTTACGCCGGACAGTAATTACTCAACTCTTTAATTGATTGGTCAGGAGTTCATAACTGATTCCATCGACCTCCGATACATTCAAATAAAACTAAATACAAAGCATTGAGCCAAGGAACTTTAAACCTTAAATTTCAATGAAGTATTGATCATTTTTGGACTAGTTGTTTAATATGTTCAGATAAAGTGAGAAGTTCTAAATCGGCGTGAAGATCATTGAGGTTAACTATCTGACAGTGTTTTTAAGCATATAGCTTCGGACGATCGATCAATGAAAAGTTTTTTGTTACGTTTGCATATTAAAAAGCTGGCATGTTCGCTTGTCAATTAATGTGTCCAATATTAAACTCGTTATGAAATGTATTTTGTTTTAGTTTCTATAGGCATAATAATCGGAAAATTCACGATCGAGAATGTTAAAAGTGTACTCCACAGTTCACACTCTACACTTTACACGATCAAGTATGTTAAAAGTGTACTACACAGTTCACAGTCTACACTCTACACGATCAAGTATGTTAAAAGTGTACTACACAGTTCACAGTCTACACTCTACACGATCAAGTATGTTAAAAGTGTACTACACAGTTCACAGTCTACACTCTACACTTTAGTTTTATAAAATTTTGTTTTAAAGGTAAATTATGTTTACACACAAGTGTGTATAATTATATACTTACACCAAAAAATCTTTGCGGCGCTACAATTTTAAGATAGCTTTTAAAAATTGTACTTTTTTTACTAAAAATATACATACGTTTCACATGACATCAGTCATACATTGCTCATGCGCTGTGCTGCGCGCAGCAACCGGAAATTCGAACTCTTCCAATGAAACGTGTATCTTCTTGTGGAATTAATAAAGTTCAATTTTGAAAGGTATCCAATAAAAATGCAGCGCCATGTCGCGTATCATTTCGATTCGGTGTAATAGTTTACACCTATCTAATAATGTATACCTTAGGCTTTACCATAAGTTTAGCTAACTGCAGGTTGGCAAACTTCACGAGCCTTCGAAGATATTTTGTCTTCTCAGACACGCAGATTTCAGCAGCTGCCGTCGTTGTAGATTTAAGTTGCCGATTACAACTATAATTATCACGACGATTACTTGTACTAAGAACATTATCATGACTCATTAATAATGGCTCACTTTACCCGAAATGCAATATAATGTTATTATGTTGGATTTCACACGTTTTCATCACTTTGTCTCCGTCGTGTAACAAAGCACAATAATTTCATAGAAATTCGGATTATTTTATTATTATAATGACATTTTACAGACATTTCTCTCATATAATTTAAATAATTATTATCTCAGTACATGTAACATTGTTTATTAGCTAACGAACTTGCACTTAAACAATTACGTCTTAAAACGCAGAAAGAAAGTATAATATATAGGTGTTATACAATATGACAAAATGGTTTATTTTCAATTTTTTTAAAGAAAGTAATACGAGGGCTGCACTAAAAGTATCGGGAATGGAATATTTCCACTGTTCCTGTCATATTAAAATCTTTTTATTTTAAAACTCCTTGGTTTTAAAAATCGAATACCGTTTATTTATTTTAAAAAAGATTCTCGGTCTTGTCACAAGGTCTTGTCAAACTTGTTTAGTCGTTGAGAAAATGAAATTGACTCGAGAAAATTCTAGAGCGATGATTTATTATGACTTTCGAAGTGGTTTAACACAAAAACAGTGTGTTGACCGGATGATTTCTGCATTTGGTGATGAAGCCCCATCCAAAACCACAATTTATCGCTGGTTTGCTGAATTTCAACATGGACGTGTCAAGCTCAGTGATGATCCCCGTCAAGGTCGTCCAAAAACTGCAGTCACCCAAGAAAACATTGATGCTGTGCGTAAGCTGAATGAGGAAGATCGACATGTAACATACCGCGAAATTCAGGCAACTTTAGACATTGGCATGAGTCAAATACAAATAATCTTGCATGAACAATTAGGTGTAAAAAAGTTGTTTTCCCGATGGATACCGCATTAGCCGGCTCTGTGAAGAGCAAAAAGCGGCTCGCGTTACTTGGTGCGTCGGAACTCTCGAAAGATTCCACGCAGGATCCTCAAATGCTGTATACAACATCGTATCAGGTGACGAATCCTGGATTTACGTGTACGAACCCGAAACAAAAAACCAGTCACGAGTTTGGGTGTTCGAAAATGAGTTAAAGCCAACAAAAATTGTTCGTTCACGGAGTGTTGCAAAAAAAATGGTGGCCACGCTTGTCTCCAAAACCGGCCATGTTGCGACTATTCCTCTTGAGGGATTGAGGGACAAGAACGGTTAATGCAGAATGGTATGCTAACATTTGTTTGCTAACATTTGTTCTCTTTACGGAGTTCAGAAACGACCACAGGTCGTTTCTGAACTGAACTGCAACCGCCGCATCATCCTCCATCACGACAATGCGAGTTATCACACCACGCACAGAAGAAAAGAGTTTTTAGAGCAAGAAATTATAGAATTATTAGACCATTCGCCGTACAGCCCCGACCTAAGCCCTAATTATTTCTATACTTTCCCTAAAATAAAGAATAAATTGCGTGGTCAGAGATTTACATCACCTGAAGAAGCTGTGGACGCCTACAAAACGGCCATTTTGGAGACCCCAACTTCCGAATGGAATGGTTGCTTCAATGATTGGTTCCATCGTATGGAAAAATGTGTCAAATTTCGCGGACAATACTTCGAAAAGCAATAAATACATTTTTAAATAGTAATGTTGTGTCACTTCCTTGATTCCCGAAATTTTCAGTGCCGCCCTCGTATAAGTCAATTGTCATTTATAAAATTTTGAATTAAGTGGTCTTATTGTTCGAATGCCCGAGGAGGCAGCCAATCTGCAGTGTAGGTATAGAGCTAATATAGTTATAATATCTTTTAGTCTAGTCTCCTGAGTCCTGGAGCTACAGACTTAAGCATTGTGGGACATTAGTGGTCAGTTATGATGATTATAGTTTTAATTTTCTTATTTCTTCAGTATGTACGCTAGCGCTACATAGTGAATAAATAATAATAAGAGTAGATTCATTATTCTTATGTAAAGCTACCGATAGAATTATGTATCTACTGCATCTTCTATCATTTATGTCGATACAAAAGCATGCAATGGTAATATCAGGTGCAGTAAAAGGCGCCTTTAAAGAGTCAATAAATCATTCACGGATTCATGACACCAATGATTTGATGTGATGGTGTTTGTAAAGAAGTTTTATTATAATAAATGGCTGTTGTCGAAATATTTCGGACAATCGTAATTAGGGTCTTATACGAACAATGCGGCGGTAGTAAGAAGCGAGGCGCGTGCGATGAAAGCCACAAAAAGCTACTAGATCGCGTGGACCAAGGAATAGGAGTAGCGATTTTTCATGTAATATTTTGCACATAAAAGTTGCTATTGTATGTACGCTACACATCTCACAAAATATTGTCCAACTACTATTATAAATTTGAAAGTATGTGAGGATGGATGGACAGACGGATGTTTGTTACCCTTTCACGCAAAAACTACGCGATGAAATTTGGTATGGTAGTAGTTTCAGTTGTGTGGATTATGTGGATCCACACAAAGGCTACTTTTAATCCCGAAAAAGTACAGTGTTCCCGTGGGATGCTGTATTTACGCGGGCGAAGCCATGGGCAAAAGCTAGTAATATATTAAGGACCACACAGAAATTAAAACTCTTAAAGCTCTAACTATAACTTTTTCAAAAAGCTCGTTCAAACTTTCAGGACTTTTAAAGTTTTTGTTAAAGGTGATTTAATTAAACTAATATTTTTTTAATAAATAGTTTTACCATCAAAACAAAAACATTATTAAGTATAATTTGAATCTCTATCGCTTGTATTTTAAAGTTAGCTTATAGAGAATAACTCAATGAAAGGTCAACTAAGTAAAATTAATAGCGCACAGTCAAATGGTACATAATAATAATATTGTCTAACGTTTACGGGCCAGCGAATGGCATACAAAATTATAAGATGCGGCTTAGTGTATATTCCTAGTATCTACGTCTTTTTATATAATTTAAATGTTATATATATTGATTAATTTTTTCAAAAGATCTTGTTTAAACATGAGTTGCTGTAGGTCGTTTCATGGGTCGATTCTCGCCGTAGGGTAAGTCGCTTGACAAATCGCCTTGTCATTTTTGTTAAAATTGTCTAGCGACCTAGCCGAATTGTCATTTATATAATCGATTTTCGTCGTACGGCTTAAATCGTGCAGCGTAAATCGACCCGTGTAAATTCCTCAAAACACACAATTAATGTAATCATAAACCACTCCACTAGCTATCCCTCATATCATAAACCTATCCCTAATATTGAGAAGAGCATACTGATACAGGAATTCAAAATCGAACTCCATTCACGAGTACAATTTGATGTCTACTGATGTATGACGTACAAGCGTTACGGTGAAAGCTAAAGTTTCATTACATTTTTAACTGAACTAATTTGTGCTTCGCTTCCGGTCGGCGACTGCTCTAGGCTAGTTTTCGTCAATGATTATTTAAAATATGATTCATACAGTTGAGATGCAATCGTTACACCCTTTGAATCATTTTGTAGGTTCTGAACTATATTTGATGACGGAAGTTAAAAGGTTTCATTTGAAAAACACAATGAAGCTGCGTCCCCGTGAAATAAATGTACTTAATTCAAATCATAATGATAACACTGGTCTCCAAAAAAAAACCTTTCCTTTATGTTTTCATCCGTGATAACATCGTAGTAGGTGTTGGAGCACCGGAATTCAATAATCAAATATATACAGCATATATATATTTTCGAAATAAAGCTCATTTCTTTTTATCAGTTCCTACGATTTCCATACAAATTTATTTGTATGGAAATCGAAACAACACCTAATATCCTAAGCAAAAATATATAAAATGAACTTTGTGCACAACTTCCACAAATATTTAGAAATAAAGAACCATTGAAATAAACATTTTAATCAATTGATAGAAATGTTTTCATTTAACAGTTGTAAAGTTACAGCGAATACTCAAGTGCATTTAAGTACAACAATAAAAATCTCTCTAGCCAAAATTTATTTTGTATCTGTAAATACTGTTTATGATTTTAATGCATAAAACGAATTGAAATATCTATACTTTACGATATAGGAAGTATTTAAAAAAATGTGATATTTTGGAAAAAAATTCATAATATCACAAAATCTAGATGTGATAAAAAAAATTGGTCAACAGGAACAGATTCAGATCATTAAAATCATCTTTATACTTAAAACATACATTTTAGAAGGAGGATTTCGTTGTAGACCAGTGTAGGTAAATATAAAAAGTACTAAAAGATTTTGAAATTTACAACATTTGCTACTATTAATTCCAATACTAGATGACGGCTCCGGTCGCGTAATACAGTACAGTATCCCACGGGAACTTTATTGCGATAAAATGTAGCCTATGTCCTTCCCTGTGATCAGATCCTCTCTGTATTTGTATCAAAATCAGACCTGTAATTTAGGAACATATTGAATCCAAACAAATAAAAATCTTTCCTCTATTAATTTTTACGTACAAGGAAATAGAGAGGTAATTGGGTGAAAACTTCAACGGTATACATTTAAATGGAAAATCAAACACAATCATGCGGTTATGCATCGATAGTTTTGTAACCAAAGCGATACGTGAGGGAGCTGTTACTGCAAAGATTGTGGCTTTAGATGATTATTTGTTTATGGATAACAAGGAGAGAAAATAAAAGATAGTAATGTATCTACATTCAGACATGTTTCTTATTGATCTTATGTATGTTTACCTTTTAGTCTTACGTCTTGCTCCAGAACACTACAGAGATTACTTATTTTTTTTAATAGCAATACTTAAATATTTTTTGATTAAGGGACGAGCATACGAAGAATAAAATTCCACGGACCGAAATTAAACTTGGATATAAATAAAATAAACAAATGTAAAATAAAGATTTTGAACTTTTAAACACAACTAACACAATATTTCCTAGGTGCCAGGACATACAATGACATGATCAACAGTCCAAGTTCCAATTAGACTAAGTGAATTCTTATGTAGGAAGTCTTACATAGTATAGGAAACAACCTGCTTATGTATCCGGCCAGAAAAGTTATAGTGTTGTCTCTATATTTTGTTCAAAGTACACTGTGTTATATAGGTATGATATTTTTGTGAAGACTCTTTATTAAATATTTTTTATATGGATGTCACAATATTATGCATTTTTTCCATTGTATTAGGGTTCAAAACCTGTTACTCCGGGACAAAATTTGGGGGTAGAACGGGAAACCTTAAAATACACACAATAAACTGGAAGCCAATTCGTTACCTCGGCAATCGTATTTAATTGAAATAAAGTGTCAATTTAACACTTTATTAAATACTAGACTAAAATAGGAAGCTAATTACTACACTAAAAAGGAACCGTACATTTTAGCGCGATAAAAAAGTCTTTGTCCTTTCCCTTGGTCTACTCTATTATATGTGTAAATTTTCATCAAAATCGGTACAGTATTTTCAGAGCCTATTTCATGCAAACAAAACAAATAATCATTAAAATATTTTAAATTCCACTTTATAATGTAAATATAGATTGTAAAGTGACTAAGCTAAAAAAAGAACTGAACCCTTTATCACAACCAGCAATTATTATCCCTATCTAATAGGCATGCATGTGGGATGTATTTATGAACCGTTATACGACATTTAGGTGGAAAAAATGACATTTTCAATAACCTTTACCTCTGCAAGCGTATGCGCGCATTGCATGCTTTGTTTTTTAATTATCTAACTGTTTTCATGCTGACATTATTGAATGACTCTCCAATTTTAAACTACTGTAGGGGTTTTTTTTTTTTCAAAGCAGTGCAATATTAACATGTACCAAAAGTAAAAAAAAAATATTATAATAAATTTGAAGAAGTTATATATATATATATATATATATATATATATATATATATATATATATATATATATATATATATATCTCAGGGTTGTAGAAATATAAAAGTCTTTGTACAAAAACAAGTTACTTAGTCACATCCTGAGCTGCAGAATCCCGGCTATAAAGGCGGTAAATGTCGTTAAGTTTCCTTCGATTTATACAAAAATTCGATTGATATTTAAATATTTACATCTGCTTATAATAAATTTGACTAATCGTCCATAAAGGCTACGACACATCAAAAACTAATTAATATTCATTAATACGTAATATTATGTCATATGAATAAATTAATTTTAGCGTATCTTACAAAGACTTTTATAGATAGCAATTTTTAATCGGCTGTATACTCTATTTTTGTTATAATGTGGCATTAGGGATTCTAAACAACCATATACTTAAAAGGACTATACTTTGAATAACTAAAGTTAAGCTAATAAAATATATTTTAAATTCTTTAAAGGCAAATTATAATAATATTAATATATCATCTTCATACTACCTTTGGTCTATACGATTGAATACCTAAGACTGAAATGTTAGTTTAAATTGCGTCTTCACTATCCTTAATTACTAAAAAAGAAACTTAATCGTTTTATGTAATCCTACTAATATTATATATGTGAAAGTTTGTGAGGATGTTTGTATGTATGTATGTATGGATGGATTGAATGTTTGTTACTCTTTCACGCGAAAACTACTGAACGGATTTTTATGAAATTTGGCATGGTAGTAGCTCTGGATTAAATCATAGGCTAACGACTCATCCCGAAAAAGTAGACCATTTGCACTATTGCAAAATTTGTTTTTTTCTTATTTGTTGTATTGAACAAAACATAATATTATATACTATAAAATGGGAAATTACTACTTTTATAGCTAGTATTTAATACAATAAAAAAAATTACTTATAACTTTTAGATAAAAGGAGGTCGAACCTAAAAAAGCTTCTTTTTTTTTTAGGAAAAATTATAAGAAATAGTACAAAAATTCAATAGAATTCTTCATCAAATTTATAATAAATAATTATTATTAAAATGTTAGTTTACAGAAATAAAATTTACTTACGTCATGGTCTGGAACATAGGAATAAACATGAAGCTTGTCAATCCTCATGGTCCCTTGGAATGGATACAACAGGGTGCCCCTTTGGATTTCAGCAGAGGTCCAGACGCTGACGGACGCCTCCCTTCCCCTGGCACCCCCTGGTCGTAGCGCCAAGCACAGGTCTTGGGGGATCAAAGCTAATGTCTCCATTTTAATGTTCCTCACGAGCACATATCAGTCAAAACAAATATGGAAATTTTATTTTGTCCCTTAACAGTTATTTAATTTTTGGAACTTGTCTCTTCCATCACTGAAGAAAAATAAAAGGCCCAAAGTTTATCGAGACGTTTTTGATCCACGATCGGAGCCACGAAGGATTGACCACAGTTAAATTATTCACATAAAAACACTACAAGTATGAAGTTCGTGCACCCCGTCCCAATATTGTTCTGTACAATATCAGCACAGTACAGCTCAAGGTGCTATACGCAGGATGCGCTCGCGCTCTTCTCTAAACGAGCACTGAAGGAAGCGCTAACATTGACCTTAGCCACGGCCGTGATCGCGTTTACAGTTCATTTTTTGTTCGATAAAAAGGAGAGGAGTAAGCCCTAAAGCTTAGGCGAGATGTCGCTATTGGAATCTCGTCTCTACACGCAAGGGATAGGAGTCACTGAATGCGCACGAGTATGTTTGTAAGACGTCGAGTAAGGTGCTCCCCTCCATAGGCGGCACCTGCCTGCTCGCGCGCCGCCCGTCGGAGCTCTATAGAGCCTCCGAGCCGCACCTGATTCAAACGTATTGTCAGTTGTACCTGTTATTTTTTATTTTGACATCTGCTACTTACTTTTTTCACCTGACGTTTTAATTGGTATGCTACGAAGTGTATTTGTTAACAATAGTTTTTTACTTGGGTCAAAGTGGAACAGGGGTGTAGAGTAAAAAATGCGGCTCTACACTTTGAGAATTGTTATTTTTGATATGCGTTATTTAATTTTATTTATTTGAGAAAATGACATTTTTAAATTTGTTGTGTTTTCGTAACAATTAAATTAATATGCAATTAGTGAATTTTATGATCAAATATAGAATTAGTTATTGAAATAATTGAGTTACTTAGATATATTACCTACTAAATTTTCTTTCAAACTCATTACCTTTGGTAATAAGTTTTTATATTTATAATAGTTTGTTTATGATTTGACGACCTCTGTAGCTCAATGGTTCAGCGCGTTGGTGCTCTAGCCGGGGGTCGCGGGTTCGAATATGTGTATAATATAATAAAAATCTTAAATATATGTATAGTATAAAAGTTAAGCTATGCTCGGGGTTTCTCTGCGTGACAGAATCCGCAACGAGGAGATTCGCAGACGAACTGGAGTAACCGACATAGCTCGCAGAATCAGTAAGTTGAAGTGGCAATGGGCAGGCCACATCGCTCGTAGAACTGATAACCGCTGAGGAGTAAAGGTTCTAGAGTGGAGACCACGAACTGGAAAGCGCAGCGTTGGACGGCCTCCCTCTAGGTGGACCGATGACCTTATGAAGGTCGCGGGCCGCCGTTGGTTGCGGGTGGCCCGGGACCGTTCGTTGTGGAAATCTTTGGGGGAGGCCTATGTCCAGCAGTGGACGTCCTATGGCTGTTAATGATGATAAAAGTTTTAAATATACTTCCCGTTTTCTGGTACCTGTAACACAAGTTCTTCAGATTCTTAGCACGGGGCCAGATTGACGTGGTGTGAAGCGTCCATAAATATTATTATCATTATTATTTAAAAAAATATATATTTCCTGGGTTGCCTGTACTAAGTTCCACGATAATTAATTGCCTAGTGTTAGAATTTTTATTATACTCATATAAACCTCTCTTTTCAGACAATATACAAATAAGACATTTTCATACAAGCACATAATATATAAAATTTTTGGTTATGCAGTACCTATCTCACAGATTTAAAAGTATATACAGCCGAACGTATAACCGGCTCCTTTTCTTGAAAGTCTAGTTACAGAAAGTTAAAAATAGGTATTAAACCTAGTAAGACTTTTAAGGTTACCGCCATAATTTTACTATAAAGCAAATTTTATATATTTTTTTACTACCTGCGCAGGTGTCACTTATTCATAATACTGAACATTAAAATGTATTTCTGATTTAAATCTCCGTTTGTAAAAGGATACTTAAAATGTAAATATTATGTGTAGACTTTGAAAAAAAAATTTTGTGATTAAAATAATAAATCAGAGTATAAAGGTAGCCACACACGCTACGGTATTCCTGTGCAAGTCAACCTGAACAGTGTGTACACTCTGTACGTACAACTCATCAAATATTCAAAAGCTTACAGCTTGAGGAGGTCAGGCTTACAACTTCCCGATAATGTTTTTTTTTTAATATTTTATTGATAAAATTATACATAAAATAATATTATGTATTGTAAAAAGCTCTTTGCCTAGAATAGCGTGTGTATTTGTGTAACCTTCCTAAGTCCCTAAGTTATAACCTTGAGTCGATTCGCTTTAAGTTTGCTGTGAATCATTAGCACCAATGTCAAAATTGACCAATGACGCATAAGCCGTGTTTACATTTACCAATTAAAGTGAGCCGTTTTTATATTATTACTGGTTATTTACTGCAAACTTAACGCAAAAAGACTATAGTGACTTTAGTTGACCAGAAAATTTCTGTCAAACTCAAACTAATTAGTATACCGGCGTATATAGTATATATATATATATATATATATATATATATATATATATATATATATATATATATATATATATATATATATATATATATATATATATATATATATATATATATATATATATATATATATATATATATCTTCTTCTCTTGCTCATCTGCTTATATATATATATATATATATATAAGCAGGCGAACTTAAACTCACTGACCCACTCTTGAATGCGTATGGAAAAATATTTGCATAATATTTTCATTTATAATTAATAATAGAGGTCGACGCAGAAATACGATGCATCTAAAATGTTACATAAACAGTGAATTTACATTTATTAATCTGGTTTTTATAAATGAATGTCATAAATATTTATGTACATTCTTTCAATTTATGTTTGACTGACACAGAAAACCGAAATGACGAGTACAGCTTGTGACTTGAACGGCACTTAATTTAACTATCTAGTATTCGGCTGTGTGTCTCATTTAAGAAGGTATCTTTTTTATTTACAACCAGTCTTATCGGTATAAAATTTATTTAAAAACATTTTCCTCGATACAAAAAGTCAAAGTGGCTTAAATATATTATACAACAAAAAAAATTGGAGCCTTAGCAAAAATAAACCAGTCTGTCGTAGTTACGTAAGCTTTCAACTCCATTTACTAGCGTGTGTTTACTCGTGTAATGTTGCTAACATTACACGACTCAATTTTTGTATGAATAGATGAATAAAAAAGGTCTAAAATTCTTTTGTATGAGAAATTGTTACCAAACAATCCATACATCGATACATCACAGACGTGGGATTGCGGTTGCCGCCAGGTGCGTGTCGGTCATCGACATTTTCTGTATCATATGCCTTCGTAAGCATGCACGGGAATTTCAACTCTAAAACCAAGGCTATTATAGTTTCATTTGCCAGTCGATAAACTGCAACAGTGATGTCCTCTTAGACATATTTCATAATTTATTATTATTAATGTCATAACACTCTAAAGGAATTAACCATAATGTCCTATCTATAAAAAAGAAAGAGCAATTTTAAAACAAAAACTTCATGTTTGTTACTGTTTCACGCAAAAACTACTGAACGGATTTTGATGAAATTTGGTATGGTAGAGGTTTAGACTCCGGATAAAAATATAGGCTACATTTTTACTACATTACATCATTATATACTTTTTCGGGAACCACGGGAACATACTATACTTATACTATACGGATACTGTACTTTTACTGATTTACGCAGGTGGAGCAGCGGGAAAAAACTAGTTATATTATAAATGGCAAGTGCACTCCTTGATAATTTTTAACATTCATACATTTGTAAGAACGAGTAAAGTTGTTTTTTTTGGTATTTTGTATAAGCAATAATTTCGAATATGTTCCATATTATGGTAATAATACTCAATTATTCCGTATTACTATATAAAAGAAAGTGATTATTAGGTACTTCTTCAAAGATATTTAGATCTTATACTATAAACTAAAAATCTCATAAGAGAGCTACATAGTGGTAGGGGAGCCTGTTGTACTTTAGTCAGTTTTTCAGTTATTCGTTACTAGCTTTTCAACCATCCATCCATCTATCCTCACAAATTTCACATTTATAATAGTAGTAGGAGTTATTCCAATTTGGAAACACCAAAAACTCTTAATAATCTTCTTCTCTTCTTCTTCTTAACTCTATCTAGTTACTTATTTACCAAAGAAATAAATATAAATGTTATAAATAGTTAACACAGTCAACATGTTCTAGGTAAATTGTTGTATCTCTTAACATGTTTAAACTGAAAGGACAGAATAAAAGAAACGTACACATTTCTTTGTTAGTAAAAATAAGACTTTTGAAATTTAACGTCGACGAAATCAAAGACTGACTTAGTAGTGGTAAATGAAAAACTCTACATATCGGGTACAGACTTAGCAAACACATTAGAATTCAATAGCTTGGAAATACTTATAAAAAGCCAACTGGCCAAGGTACATAATATTACCTATCCCCCTAGATATTTTAACAAATGTCTATTGAAGAGGTTCTACTATAACTTCTCCTTAACAAGGGTATATTGGTATATTATTGATTCCAGTCATTAACTTGGTATGAAATTGATTAAGACTATTTAAGAACCATGTCCATGAAATCGCTTTTCGAACTCATAATATGTCTCTATCATAATAACAAGTTCAATATAACATGCAAATATTAATTGTATGATTTATTTCAATAATTAGAATTATAATTGTACGATACATTTTATCAGCTATCTATGATTGTCCCTAACTTAGTTTGTTGTCTTGTTGTTTGTGTTTTTACATAGATACATTTTTATTTTTATACACAGTTTATTGTGCCTAATTTTATAAATTAAATGCCTTTTTACCACTACATAGTTAAAAAACAATTAAAACAATTTTACTTATCATAAAAATGTAACGTATGTTACAAAGCTCTACCATTTGCATATATTCAAAGAAAGGAAAATCTCGACAATCGTTGTAAAGATTTTTTTTCTGCTAATGGATATTGGATACACTATTTCACTTTTATTAATCAATGATTTCAAAGTCTGCTAAGTGATAAGAAAATTTTGCCTACTCTATCTACCTAAGAAGCTAATGAAAGTTTTCATCGCTGATGACAACTAAGCTTTAGTTAAAACTAAATACACAAGAGTCATAAGAGGAGAGTAGTCGCATGTGAAGCTAGTTTATTACAAGCATTGTTTGAGATTGTCATAAATCACGCTAGCCGGAGCTTATGGGCGGGGCGCGGGGCGTGGCGTTAACGGACCCGCCCCGCGGTGCGTTACCGACCGTATATTGTTCCGTTTTAACTGCTATTGGTCCATGCAATGCATTGTTTACTCAAAACCAAAAAAATCTTACTTTATTTTGGGTCTTTAAATGATTATCTGAATTAATATCCTTGAAGATTAAAAGTGTTTTATCCTTCATGTTCTGAACAAGAAATTTTTGATATTTGAATATTTTCAAATATACAATTGCTGTTGCTGCAGATATTTTATAATAATATTTAGGTATATTATTTTTAAACATAGTATTTTTAAAGTATAATTTAGAATAAATAACTGATTACTAAATTTTGGAGTTTTCTCATATTCGCTACCTCACAAGACAAGTACAGTCATTATGCCGAAATAGGAGCTAAGCTTAATAAGCTTAAAATAACGTTAGTATCCATTTTGTTTATTTTATCCATTATCTTATAAATAAAACCTGCTTCCAATCAGCTAACAAAGTATAATTTATATAATATTTAAAAATAGTACCCTTGGGAGAAACGAAACTTCATTATTTTAAATCCAAAAGTACTCTTTAAAAAAGAATAAAAATGTGTACACCTAATGCCATCTGTGTATTGAGCCGTACTTTAGTAAGTTTAGTTGTTATGTAGGAAATCTAAATAGCTTTTATCCAAAATCATGTCGTGACGCATGTCGTGATGCGACCTTGAAATTTCACACTCAGAAAATCAAACAACACATTTTTTATCTCCTTGAAATGTAAGGTCAAAAATCAAAATATCTAAAGATAATAATTTATTAAATAATAATAATAATATCTGTGGTCGCTTCACACCACGTCAATCTTGTCTCGTGGTAAGTTCTCGAAGAACTTGTGTTACGGGTTACAACAGAAATATATTTAATACTATTTATACTATACATATATTTAAGACTTTCATTATATTATAGGTAGTAGGTGCACATATTATTTTTAACACACATCCATGACCCAGGAACACAGAAAAACTTTTTGTTCCTTGGGCGGAATTCGAACCCACGACCCCCGGTTTGAACCCCAACACGCTTAACCACTGAGCCACACAGGTCGTCAAATATAACTTTATAGATTTCATTAGCTTGAAAAAGGAACAAAATATTTGACACTAATATCTAAATTAAGCAGGGTCCAGCACCGCTCGTGCTTTACGTAGACGTGTGATCGAAGGCTCAGCGGGATTATCAGTGCTTACTGTCTGTTCCGTGTAAGATCAAACCATATGGAACGAACCGAGAGTGCTCTCGTGTCCAAGTAAAACGCTTACAAAACGAGCTGACTTGATTTTGATTCTAAAATATTAAAATTCGATATAATATTGTGATTAATTACGTAAAATCGTTGAGATTTATTTGCTATGCCTTTTATCTTGGTAGATATACAATTTTTATATTGTATGTTCATTCTCGAAACCAAAATTAAGTACTTTTTTTCAGTTAAAATATTTCGTTATATAGTTCGACATAAGTTTAGTTATTGTATTAGGTTGGCATTCTTAATTAGCGCTAATTTATATATTTTTGGGACAAAGTCGTACATATTTACATTTTGTTATGACAGACTTGAATGTAAAATAGGCTTTATACGATAAAGCACGTAAAATGATACCGATAGTAATATATGACTAAATTTGATGACCCCTGTGGCTCAATGGTTAGCGCGTCAAGCGTTAGGTGCTCAAGTCGGAGGTAGCGGGTTCGAATCTCGCCGAGGGAACAAAAAGTTTTCAAGGTTCCTGGGTCATGGGTGTGTATTAAATATGTGTATAAAATAATAAAAATCTTAAATATATATAGTGTAGATATACTATAAAAATATTAAATATACTTCCCGTCGTCTGGTCCTCGTAACGCAAGTTCGGGTTCTTAGCACAGGGCCAGATTGGGGTGATGTGAAGCGTCCATAGATATTATTATTATTATACCAATGGTTTCTATTACAGGCACCTGCGCACTACGCAGGCCTTTGAAGTATCTGCTATTCAAAGCTAGTAATTCAACATACACTCTTCCCTGACCAATGGCTCCACTTACTCTAACAATAACTCGGGCTCCTGTGATTACGCGTCGTTTCGCGTGCGTCCGTAATTCGGTCGTCTTCCGGCCCCGCGGCGACACTGGCATTCCTACACGCATCTGAAATTATGCTCTCGACTGTACAACAGTAGCACAATGAATGAAACTTAATTATGACTTTTACGCTTGATGATACATCTGGAGCGTGTTTCAAAGATTTTTGCGTATGTGAGATTTAAATGTAAGTAAATTGGTTTAGTTGACAACTGACATGCCTTTGAAGGTAAATCAGTTTTCTGAACAAAACAGTGGCAGGCTTAATCAATTTTTGGTGGTAAGAACCACTATATATTACAGTGTCCAAAAATTCAGCATTAAGGCTCCATTCTTCACGTGTTTATGTAACACCATAGTTTTATACGATAGTGTTCCTATTATTATAAAATACGGACAATATGTTTTTAAATTAGATATTCGCTAAAATCCCAATAATTTAAAAAGCATGTCTCCAAAACTTAGCTCACGAAAAGCTCACGGCTCTCAGGTATCATTTAATGATTTTATAATTTGCGGTTAAATTAGATAGCTCTCTTGTTGCCTCGGGAGAGCATTTAAAAGTTCTTTCACGGCAGGCAAAGTAACGATAAGTAACCAGTAAAGTTTCGGTATCTCTCTAAATCTGAATTTTGTAGGATAGTGCTTTTAATTGATTGAAGGCATTTTGTTAATAAAATTTTAACTTACCTTATGCGATTTTGACGTGACAACGTCTTATAATTCGATGGATCCGGCTGCACGCACGAAAAAGCATGACTCATGCGGCGTTACCTCGCTCTGAGGCGTTCCATTTAAGGCTTAAAGTGCAAGCGAGAGCGCGAAACGAGCGACAAAGAGGCACAATCGGCCTCCGCGTTCGGCAGCGTTCGACATCTGTCTCTCTCCTACTTGAGTGAGAGATCCATCAGTATTTTCTTATGACGTTGTCACGTTCAACTATCGTCAGTAAACCGACTTTATTTATTTTTTAATAGCTAATGGTTATGGGGTCGAAAAAATTATCTAATCACCAACCTCGATCTGATCGGCTCTAACAACAGGACTTCTATAATTCGATGTATTTGAAATTTGAATAATATTAAGTTGGTTCTCAACTAAATCAGCCGATCCTATCGACAGGGCTGAAAAATTAAGTTGCCATTTTAAAAGTATTTAGACGGAAACCTAACATTATCTAAACTGAATATTGGGCTAACTGTATTTGGACTCGCGTGATCCTAATCGGCGTTAGTAATTTGCAAACAGATCGCCTCCGGAAACGGAATGGTAGCTTACATTTAGCAATTCCTTGATGACTACTGTTGGGGCAAAAATTCAAATTGGCAATTAGTGTTTTGTTAAAGGAATGATTTCAGACGTATAAACGTTCGTTTTGTATATGGCGGGCCAAATTGATACCTTCAAGCTGGAATGGCATGTCTGCTTTGTTTTGAATGTTACGTTTATATAACTAGCTTTTACTCTGGGTATCGCTCGTACACTAAAAATGTTTCTGAATTTCAAGCGCTGAATTTAAAGCGTTTTTTGTATTTCTTATAAAAAGAAATCTAATAGTAATACAGGTATTAGATTGCTTTCTAAGCCCCGACGCAAAAAGAGGGTGTTATAAGTTTGACGTGTCTGTCTGTCCGTCTGTCGGTCCGTCTGACGATCTGTCTGTCTGTCTGTGAGTCTGTCCGTGGCATCGTAGCTTCCAAACGGGTGAACCGATTTAGATCTAGTTTTTTTGTTCAAAGTTGATATGATCGAGTGTTCTATTTAGCATCATCAGCTCGCTCACTGCTTAACAATTCGGGGGTTACTTAAACTATTTATTTTGTTTTTATAATACTCATTATTTATTTCAACAAGCCGTGTAGAAAAATTGTTGCATGTAATAATAATAATTATATTTATGAGAATATTCGACGTCATTATTCCATCCTTAAATTACAATAACGAATTATTTTACTGCAGCTGAATTCACAATCTGCTTTTAACTCTTTAACGACGTATGAAGGACCTGAACAAAATATATGGCTATCTATACAATGATACATGTTCCGTAGAGCAATAAGCCGCTTTATCTCCTTACCTTTTATAACAGGGATATTCTTGAGATATTTCCCTAACAAACATTATCGAGTGCTAATTGCAGCTAACTAAGGTGATAAGGCGATCTTTGCACGATCCGACTGAGGATACAGAACTTTTTGGAACGTAGTTCCTTATGGCGCGTTGCGATTTGGAGGCTAGGCGGATTAAAATTGGCACGACACTTTTAGCCACTCGAAATCACAATGTAATAACGACTATTAAGAATGATACAAAAAACGACCTTATCACCTTGACAATAATGTAGAATTGCAATTACACATTGTGACTGTTATGACTGTTACATATTGTGACTAGCTAGCCGAGCGCTTGATGTTATTACTCAGTACGGAGCCGGACTTCGCGGCGGCAACACTGCGAGCAGCAAGGAACCCGCCCCATCACCCCTGTCCTTACCTAAGGCGCTACTTCCGCGCGCACTATATATACTTAGTTCAACTATTTGTTTTGTATAATATAATATATTATATCTATACAGATAAACAAAATTGAAGTGTCTGTTTGTAATTTCAAATTAACAGCTTTTATTTTCACTTAATGCATTTAAAAGTATGATCGTCCCTCGATCTGTCCGTCTGTCAGTCTGTGTGTTTGTTCCGGCTAATCTCTGTATATATATATGTATATTTCTTCCAAAATAGGCTTCAATTCTTCATTATCAACTATATATTTATATTATAATATATATATTATAACTTCGTTCCATCCGGGTGTCCCTTGACAGCTCTCAAGTTTTTTTTTATAAAATAAGGAACACGATACTAACAACCTGTATAAAAAATATATGGTAGAGCAAAAAGAAAAAACTGGCCAAGTGTAAGTTGGTCTCGCGCTCCTTCCGTACCAAACGGCCAAATCACGTTTGTTGTAGGGGCGCCCCCCTTATATTTATTTTATTCTGTTTTTACAACAGAAATTCACCTTCTGTGAAAATTTTAACTGCCTACCTATCACAGTTAAGGAGATACAGCCTGGTGAGAGACAGACGGACAGACAGCGAAGTCTCAGTAATATGGTTCCATTTTTACTATTTGGGTACGGAACCCTAAAAAAAAAGAGCAGAGAGTAAATATTGTACCAGATACCTACATCGTTGTGATTACATTTTTGGTTTGATATCGGTATGACATCTTCCGTAGATTTAATTGTGATTCATTTGTATGTTTTGTAAAACAACTTTAACAAGCTTCCTCTTGCAAAAATGGTTGCTTTTACCTTTACACACCTTATTATTACTGGCCGTATAGTTTTTTACATAATCTTCTTCTTTTTCCTTATATATAAATGCATTGCAATCCCAATGTCTCGCTACAACTCTAGAACTACTCGACTGATTTGGCTAATGTTGGTCTTGAAATTATTGTAGTAGTTCAGGGAAGGTTTAAACGATGAGAAAAATTGCAAAATTGCTACGAAAATGCTAAAAACGACGACTGATCTTTACCATACTAACTGTTCACTGTGTTTAATTTGTCACTTGACTGTCAAAATATATTTATAGGTGCGTTGGTTTATTGCCTGTTGGTTTATTTAAAAAATCGGCCGGCCGCAGAGACCAGTAGGTTGGTAGGTGTAGAAGTAGGTATAGGTGTAGGTGTAGATGTGGATGTAGTTATTTATTCCAGTTCATAGTCAAGATAGAACTACGTCTGTTAGGCTTAAAATACAACCTGGGTAACCAAAATTTGCTCGGAGTTCTGATAAATTTAAAAAATAAAAAGAATCACATAAATATTTATCTGACTGGGTTTCAAACCCAAGACATTTCGAATTTTAATATTAAGATGGTCAAGACTTAGCTATATCGCTTATCGCTCTCCTAAATCTAGGGAGTTTTAGGGGAGAATAATCTGAAATATGAATGAGAATGAGGAAATATAATAATAGGATAACTATGAAATTAAGTAGGGACTTCACATACTTAATTTCATAGTTATACTTGCAGCCGTTTTCGAGAAACCGATTATATATATATATATATGCAAGATTGTCTCGTTTAAAATATAAAATATTTACACAAAGTCGTATACTGACTAGTATACCTTACCATACCCGCGTTCGGAGGCTCTCGCGGAGATAAGGCGGACAGGAGCAAAGAGATCCGCCCGCGATATGCCCTAACAATTAACAATGAGACATTATACTTACCATACCGATAATTACTGCCGAGTTAACTTATATCCCTGTTTGTTTTAATTGGTGTATATGGGATATGACGACCTTATTCATAAGGTATAGGAAAAAATAACGGACTGACATTTTCAAAATTATCATTTCTGTCTTCATAATCTTCATAATTATTATTATTATTATAATATAGGATATAACCTAGTAACTACGCTAATATTATAATATTAGCGTAGATCCTACTAATATTATAAATGTGAAAGTTTGTGAGGATCGACGGATAGATGGATGTTTGTTACTATTTCAAGCAAAAACTACTGAACGGATTTCGATTAAATTGGGTATGGTTTTAGTTTAAGCTCTTGATTAAAACATAGTTATACCTTTTATCGCGGTAAAGTGTTCCCGTAAGATACTGTATTTAACGGCGGAGCCGCGGGCACCAGCTAGTATTACTATATTGTATCATTTATATTTATGACGCGTATACCTACGCCGAATCGTGTGCTTGTTCGTAATGATCGAATTTGGGAAATAATTACATAGGTACCTAGATATACCTACCATATAACATTTATTTATACGTATCTACCTTATATTTCTTAAAATATATAAAATGAAATAAAAATATCAGTGTCATTATAATTGATTCCAAACCTGATACCTATCAACCTTTTAATTTATTATCTAATGAATCATTTTAAATAATATCTTATGCATAAAAATGTATTGCAAATCTCCCTAAAACTCGAGAACGGCTGGACCGATTTGGCTTATTTTGGTCTTGAAATAATGTGGAATAATAATGATAAGAAATATAGAAAAAGGTGTAGGTATAGGTTGTAGGTGTAGGGGTAGTTGTAGGTGTAGTTACTTATTTACTTCAGTTCATAGTTAAGACATAATAACGTGTGTCGGGACAGCTAGTTGATATCATTCACTAATTTTTTTTTACACTTTTTCCTAATAGAAATACATAATATTTTATACTTCAATCTGTACATCATTTTCAATCTGCTAAATAACAGCACTATCTTAACGATGTCTATGCTAACTGACAATAATGAATAACGAGATGAAGAAAATGTAAATGTTAATTATTTTTCGACATTAAACTGACTGAGAACCAATTAATAATAATAATAAAATACTACTAACACATACCAAAACAGCACACATTTTCGTTTGATAACTACTAAAATTTTTGCTATCATGCTAGACAAAGACTATGGAATCGTAATATTAATATTATCATCATTAAAAGCAACTTTGGCTAGCGATACCATAATTATTTCAAGTAAATTAATTCTTTTACTTTGATAAATCGTCTGTTATAGTATTTTAATTTTCCATGGAAACGTGCAACCTAGGGTTGCAAGAGTACAAATTAACGATAAGGATGTTAATATTATGGAGGTGCAAAAAACCCGTGAAATGTGTCCGGAAAAGTATTCTTATACTATTATTTTTAGACAAGGCCTGTTTGACAATTCTCTAATAAGTGTCGGATAGCAACAAAGACAAAACATGCCAATAACCTATCTGACACTTATCATTATGTCAAACAGGTAAGTCGGTAATTTAAGGATTTCGCAAATTTTTGGGCTGTTGCCGACTTCTAAAATAAACAAAATATGTAATTAAATATTAATATTATATTAATTATAGATATAATATGTAATTAAATTTTAGGTTACTTAAAAAGGGGGAACTTACTTGGATGTAGAATAATTTAATACTTTTGTCGAAGTCTTTTTTTGTTAAAATAAAATTCTCTTTTTTTAATTGATGGTTTATAATACAAATTAAAATCATACTATTACTTTGTTTTGATGATAGAATTATTATTAGTCACGAACGTTTGTTTAAATGTACCCAAGCTATAAGCACTGCAAATATTCATTATTTTGAAGTCGGGACCAGCCCAAACAATACTCTAATAATACAATATTTTATAGAACTCACGTTCAAGTTGGCTTGGTAGAAAATTAAAAGTTAAAATTTGAGCCGAATTTAAAAGGGACATTATTGAGAAAAAAAAAGATTTATTTCATACTTTTTTGTGCATCGGAAGTCGGTTTTAATTTTTTGTTTAATAATAATAATATTTCTCTTTTTAGTTATCACTACATAGTATAAAACAAAGTCGCTTTCTCTGTCCCTATTGTAGCATAGCTACATTTTAACGCATCAATATAACTTATAACGACGCTCCTAGCGTCATCTATTGACTGTTATTCCTAACTTTAATAACTAAATTATGTTAGACGACGCCATCTATTGGCAAAGGTTTTGTAACTAGAGCTTCATCTCCAATATTTCTTTATTGTGGCGGTTGGATTATGCATTACCGCTAGTTGTCAGTTAAAAAAAAAACATTGTCAGTAGGAGTATATAAGGGCTGTCGCGAGATGACAGGGCCTTTTTTTCCTCCTGCTAGAAGACGAAGTAGAATTTTTATTGTTGAAGTTTTTCCAGTTTCTTTTAATTCTTAATCCCGTGTATCACGGAACTTGGTTTGGGGCACGAAACACCGCCAACTACAGCATTCGAGGCACCAATTAAAAGGACTTATATCTAGCTGGAGTTCAGAGTGCTGATGATCATTGGACGGGGATTTATTTTTTTTTATTGAGAGGATCTATCTACGACGAACGGACGCAGCGGTGACGGAGAAGCTTCCAGGAGTTGTAGCCCTAGCTCGCATCCGCCACGTGCTAGACAGCTGGATCCTCAGCTAAGTTCCCACGTGGTTTAAATCCCCTTACCCTACCTTGACACCAAGAGGCTAGTCCAGACCATACGGCCTTCTGCCCACGACCCCTATTTTTTTTTCTTTTTTTAAATATATATTGTCACGGAGAACCTTTTTTTTATTTTTAACAACACCCGTAACACTATATCCCTATGTATGCTTTATTCTTTAAAACCACGCAACGGATTTTGATGCGGTTTTTTTAATAGATAGAGTGATTAAAGAGGAAGGTTTATATGTATAATAACATTCATTAAATAGTGGAGAAATACTGATATTTTTGAGGTTTCTAATTTGATGTCGTAAATAATTTCATTTTTCCCGCTTACATTGCAAACGGTGGCTGAACCCTACGAGATAGATCAAAATAATGTACTACAGTTTTGTTCATCATAAAAAAGCCTACAAAAAAGTCCGCGATAGGATATGTCTATCTCTTAGGAATAACCCACAATAACCATTTTTTTATCCTTTACTTTGATTAAAATTTAATAGCTTATATACGAAGCGATTTTAAGCAATACAGCATTAGCAATCCTTATCCAATTTAGTACCATAATACAGTGTGCATTTAATATAGATCAATATGGCCCTTTATAGCATGTAATTTAAATGAATATTTTCGAAGATATTACAGATTTAAAATGCATTGACGTCTCGGCGGCACTCGCGAGTCGCGACTCGGTGCTCGCTCAACGAATATTCTTACTACGAGGGCGGGTCAATAAGTCCGTGACTTTTGGAATAAAACACAGATTTTTTGATAAATAAATCATTTTATTTTTCAACGTAGTCCCCCTTGAGCTCTATACACTTTGTCCAACGCTTCTCCAATTTTTTTATCCCTTCCAAAAAATATGATTTGTCGAGGTCCTCAAAATAGGCCTTTGTTTGCGAGATGACTTCATCATTGGAGTCAAATCTTTTTCCACCGAGCCATTTTTTCAGGTTTGGGAACAAGAAGTAGTCACTAGGAGCCAAATCTTGAGAATAGGGTGGATGTGGGAGCAATTCATAGCCCAATTCATGGATTTTTGCCATGGCAACTGCACATGTGTGCACTCTTGCATTGTCTTAGTGAAAAAGAACTTTTTTCTTGGCTAAATGAGGTCGGTTTTTTTTCAAATCCTCATTGAAGCGGTCCAATAAGTTGGCATAATATTCCCCATTAATTGTTCTTCCCTTTTGAAGATAGTCAATGTGGATTATCCCACGTGCATCCCAAAAAACAGTCGCCATAACTTTATTGGCTGACAAACCCACCTTGGCCTTCTTTGGCACCGATTCACCCTTAGAAACACACTGTTTTGACTGTTGTTTGGTCTCTGGTGTATTGTGATGGATCCATGTTTCGTCCACGGTTAAAAAACTCCTCCATATTGTGATTAAACAACGCCAAACCTTCCTGTGAAGTTGTTACACGATTGCGTTTGTGGTCGACTGTGAGCAAACGCGGCACCCATCTTGCGGAAAGCTTTCTCATGCCCAAGTGATCATTGAAAATTGAAACCACTGAGCCATGCGAGATGCCTATGGCTTCCACAATCTCTTGCACTTTCAATATTCGGTCGGCCAATACCATATCGTGAATTTTTTCGATTGTTTCGGGTGTAGAGACCTCAACTGGGCGTCCAGGACGTTCGGCATCTTCAGTGCTTGTAAGGCCACAACGAAATTCAGTAAACCACTTTTTTACCATTGAAATCGATGGTGCAGAGTCCCCATAGTATTTATCAAGCTTAGCATTGGTCTCGGTAATGGTTTTTTTCGCAAAAAATAATGCTTAATAAGCACACGAAATTCACTTTTTTCCATTATTTCCTTAAGTTACTGGATAGTCTGATAAAGATAGCTGTAAAACACAAACTAACTGACGCAGCAAGTTCAAATTTTGATAGGAGTCAACTGACAGATGCCTGTTGACAGGAGTAGTGTTGCTTTTTCAGTAAGGAGGTTAGAAATTCAAAAAGTCACGGACTTATTGACCCGCCTTAGTACTATTCGTACTACAGTTCTTATGGAATATCCATAGAGGTAGTTTGCCAGTTTTGTTGGAATGTCAAATTATATTTGAATGGCAAATTAAATGATTATTCACTACATGGTATAAAACAAGTCGCTTTATCTGTCTGTCGTTATGTACCTATGTACCTGTATTGTAAATGTTTGAATCTACGCAACGGATTTTGATGCGGTTTTTTAAATAGTCTTTTTATACTCAAGCGAGATAGATATAATAATATAATGTATCAATATTGTATCAGAAGTAGGTATATTGTTGTAAATAGAGAGTTATTCGCCGAAGTAGTTTTTTCTCCAAGAACACTATACTACGCGGGCGAAGCCGCGGACAAAAGCTAGTATTTATTATATTATAATAATTATTACTATTATAAACATATTTTAATAAGGTTTAAAATAAGTGTTTGAATGTATAATTGTGTACGCGCCAAGCTTCCATTAGGTATTGTATATAAGTTGTATCGTGTTAAGATGAACCACCGTATTCACACGATACGCCAATACCAGATGATGATGATGTTTACTGTAAGTTACATAATGGCATACAGTTCTGTAAAACAATGCTGAAATTTCTAAACGTGTACCTTCAAGACTGAGGAGTTCTGTTCAGTTGTTTTTGGATCCAGGTATATATACCCTTGGCATAAAATTATACTTTTTGGTAGCATATTCTTGATTTACTTCAGAATAGCCAAATCCCTATAAGTGTCCCTATAAATTTTTAGGAGTTCCCTCGATTCCTCATGGATGCCATCATCGGGTCTCCACTTTGGTGACTAAAGGACCAATTTCAAATTATGCCCTTTACAACCGCTAAAGAATTTTGCAAATAGGTCCACAAACGGCAGATTAATGTTCGAAGATACCCGTGTCGATGAAAAATACTATGAGAAGTACCTATTATATCATCATAATGTGATGATGTATTGTGTAATGATGGTGGTGAAGGTGATGATTACTGTAATTGACATATTGGCTTATGCTTTCAGTCCTTTAAACAACGCCGATAACTCCAAACATGTATCTATGAGGAGTCAGGTGTTCTGTTCAGTACTTTTGGATCCAGGATATACCTTGGTGCAAAATCTTACTTTTTGGTAGCATATGCTTGGGTTACATCTGAAAAAGTTGAAATCACTATACGTGTTCATATAAATTTCGAGAAATTCCCTCGATTCGTCATGGATCCCATTATTAAGTCAGCACTTTGTTGACCACGGGACCAACTTAGGATTTAATACCCTTTACATCAAAAAAAAGAATTTTGAAAATCGGTTTATAGATAGCGCACATTATTATTGTTAAACATAAAAAAATATATATATACAGCCGAACGTAAAACCGCCTCCTTTATTTGGAAGTTGGTTAAAAAGCCATGTTTATTAGTTTATTTACCCAATTTTTGTTGGTTTTTTATTTTCATATTATCATCAAAATATAGTCAAAACTGCAAACTAATCCTATGAATCAAGTAATCGGTAGGTTACCTTGTATTTTGTATTTTCCAAAAAAAATCGAAAAAGCAATAAGACACGGAAGTCCAAATTTCTCAAAACAGATAAAATATGAAGAATTCATACACTACAAAAGTAATAAATAATTAATAATCGATAAAATTGTATTGTGATAAGATAGTGCATGATAACAGTAATAATTGGGAGATCGGTGGAGCAAACTCATTTATCTATGAGTTCATCACACAAACGGATTAAAAATATGCAAGAAAATTAATTTTATTGGAAAAATGAAGTCGCGATATATTTTTGTTTTCTTTTGTGTTCTAAGGTTCGAAAATGTTTTTGCTAGACTTACTATGGAAGGTAGACCGCGGACGACTTTTGATTATGACCTTTATGAGAGTGTGTTGGATCCTGATCAATGTGAAAAGGAAATGAGGCATTTGGCCTTGAATCCTCTACTTTTTGGAAGATGTAAGTTTCAGAATTATATAAAACCCACTTTTACGGATAGTAGTGAAAGACCTCATACTGAATTATTAAAATAATAACATAAATTGATAAAAATAATTTAAAGAAAAACCGGCCAAGTGCGAGTTGGATTCGTGCACGTAGGGTTCCGTACTTATACGCACGTGTATTTTACATGTTTACTAATATCGCTTTTTTACGAAGTTTGCCAAGAACCAAGAAGTTGGGCATCTATAACTCCTAAAATAACAAAGTTACATAGGCCGTTTTTCTTTAAAGTTCATCATCACATGGATTTTTTTCAGATTTTTTAATCCAGTCGTTTAGCTTTTAGAGGGAGGGGCTATGTCAAACTTATTTTTACAACAGAAAGCGCTTTATAGTTAAATATCTCGCTAATAGAGTTCAGAGACGTGGAGTACGGAACACTGAAAACATTATTTTCAAAACGCAGTTGCATCCTAATTTTGTAGACAAATGTCAACTTGTAAGACATTTTGTGCAAATAATTGTTTACGAATATTAAATAATATGTAGTTAGTTTTGTTCCAATTATTTAGGTGAGTTTAATAATATCTTGCGTTTAATAAAACGCAGAATATTATTATCTTTTTTTGGGGTTGATTTTTCAATAGTCAGTTGACTTTTACCTGAGGAATAAATATGTGATTTACAAAGTTTTCATACAAAATCTGCCAAAGTTACATATTCCTCAGGTAAAAGTTATCTGACGATTGAAAAATCAACCCATAATATTAAAAATTAACAAGTCTAAGTAAAGTAATTATATTTTTACTATATATCTGCAGTCTTGGATGCCGGTCTTCGTATTCCACGAAACATATTCATTGGATCTACAACAGACTATGGAAACTACTGGAATTGCCTCGCCATCAATGAGCTGGTAGAAGAAACTCCTATTGAAGGGAAATACTGTTTTGTTAGGATACCGGTAGAACAAGACATGTATTGGCCATTCAATTTCACATCTTCTGAACTTGTGCGATACACGCCTTCTTCGTTTGATAGTTTTATATCTGGACCACAATCTTTTGCATTTATACGAGATGCTGATAGGTAGGTTTTTTTTTAATTTTTTTCTTTTATTTATTGGTATGGATGCATGGATCACAATCACACTAATAATATAAATGTGAAAGTTTATCAGGATGGATAGTTGGATGGATGGATTGATGTTACTCTTACACGCAAAAACTAGTGAACGAATTTCGATTAAATTTGATATGGTGGTAGCTTAAGCGTTAGCTTAAACTTTACTTTTTACTTAAACTGTAGCATATGCGTTAACGTATGCTACATTTTATCCTAAAAAGTACAGCGTTGCGCTAAGGGATAGTGTAATATTAGTCGAGTCATGTGCAATACTGTGCGTTGTACTATTCTCTTCTCTCCTCTAGTTTGACCCTATGGATAATGAAACCAATAACCAACCCATGAAATAACGGGTTACCGCCCGTTCGTCACCCAGTTTATGGAACCTGGAGCAAAAACCGGTCTTTCGTCACCTAAGCAGCTACCTAGTATTAATGTATTTTGGAACTGCCCATTAGTCACCTGGTATAAAAGTATATCAAAACTAAGCAGATTTATAATCGTCATAGTTGTTATACATTAAAACTATGTTATTGCAATAACTATGTTCCTTCGGCAATCATAGTAAAAAAAATAATTAATAGCTATCTTAAAATCGCAGCGCCTCTTCGTGTCTAGTCACGCTGTGAACTGACCCTTAGCGGTTAAATTGTCGGTAGGTACATTAATGCCCGGTTTTTAAAGATTTTACATAAACTCTAGATGAACTAAGTTTAACTAGCGAAAATTTTTCTTTTAAATACGACTTATGAGATCAATAACCATTAACCGGACCTCATTGGTTTGTTAAAGTTAAACTTAATTTAAAATTTTATATGTTTGTTTTGAAACAAGCTATCGAACCAATAGCACTAATGATGATTAGATTATATAAGCTAACGACAAATTTCAGTTTTCACTTCAGAAACCGGGCATAAGTCGGAGATCGCGGCATCAGATTCGAAAAACATAACCCTCCTTCTGACGCAGTGGGGGAAAAACTCAACGAACATTACTTGAACACCATCGCTTACCTACCATCAGCCGAACCGACTGCTCGTTTCGTCGTTCATTTCATACAATAATAAGTAGTGTTCATTTACCTGCAATGTCTAGTTATAGGTACCTATTATACGTAGGGCGGCGGTAATCGCTTACCATCAGGTCTTATCCGACTGCTCGTTTCTTCGTTCATTTTATAAAAAATGTGCAAGCATTAATCTATATAGCATTAATGTACTACAATAGAAGGCGAACGGGCGGTTCTAATGTTTGAGGTGACGAAACGGCGGAGGTTCCATAAATTGGGTGACGAACGGGTGGTAACTCGAAAGAACATACACAGAACTAATATTTACATGTCCATCATCTATAGGTGACGTTTGAAATTTAACACGTGTAACGTATAATATAGGATATATTATATGTTTTGAGAGATATTTAAGTTTATGATATTTTACTTACCAAACCAGCAAAAATTCACATTATTATTCAATTATTTTTTATTCCTCTAATGCGTTATTCTAAACACGGTTAAGATGTTATAAAACATTAATACTTTTATCTCTTTTAGGTCGGCTTCAATCAGCCCACTTGCGACTTTGGAATATCGTTTCGGTGTCTGTATACCGAAGTCCTGTACTACAAAAGATTGGGTCAGCAACATTCTCTTTAACGTCAGCATATTTGGATTCGAATTCGAAGAAGAGTTCTGTCGGCTGCCGAACGACAAACCATTTGTTGCTGCCGACTATGTTGCTATGTAAGTTTCTAATTTCTACATACTGAGTATTATTGACACTTATAGAGTGATAAATAGCTAACATTTTTATATAAAACTATAACCCGACTACTTAACGTATATAGCCTATGTTATCCGGGCTATTATTACGTAACATGACACCTCATTTATTAAAATTGGACCAGTAGTTTAGGCGCCACGGTAGAACAAACATACGTACATACATAGACTGCCAAAATCGTTATCCTTCCTTTTGACTTCGCTGTAGTCGGGTAACAAAAAGTATGGCAAAGATAGATAGAAAATAGGTATTACTTGTATCAGATATGTATATTTTTTAAATATATTTATAATATCATCTGAACTAAACATCTGAAGTGCCAGATGTCAGTTGAAAAGAATTAATTACCTTTTATAAACCAGACAGGATTAGTAAACTTATTTCCGGCCGGTAATAAAAAATGAAATATATGATATGATATTACACACAATAATCTGTTCGGTAATCCCCACATTTTTGATAATACCCATTTATAGATTGTAATTCAAGAGCAGTCTTATTGTTTTATTGCTAAATTTTATATTAACATTAACAAGCTGATATTAAAATAGTAATCGAATGTTTTGTGCGATGCGTACTTTGAAAAAGTTCTTATTAAAAAATTAAGGTGACCAAAATCGCATTGCTCTATGTTTTTTTTTCGAAAGGCAACAATCCTTATCGCAGAAGTCATCATTATTATTTTTAGATTTTTTCAGTTACCTACGATTAATTTCGAATAATGATCATACACAGTGACGAGATTGTTATTTTAAAAAGCTCCGCACATGATAAGCGTTGACCACATGAGATTTTTTTTCTGTTTCAGCGCCATATTTTCCTTCATTGGCCTTATTACAATACTCAGCACCGGATACGACTTACACCATACACATATTCTCAAAAAGGGTAATTAATGTTTTGTAACTAAAATTCATTTACAAGAAGTTGATTAAGCTACGAACAGTGTAGAGTGGGAACTCTACATTTCATTTTAAAATGAAATTATTATGTAAAAAAAACTATAATAGGCGAATAATAATAGGGAGGATAAACTGAAGTATATATTATATTTAAAATAAACGTTTACATAATCAGAAGCAGGTGATGACAATATGAATATTGTAATATTATGGTAATAAAGTAACTACAGATATCGCAAATTTTATTGTTTGTTTGCTGTCACAGTATTTTATTATACAAAGGTATTAGGTAAGTATTCTTTGATAGTAGGTATTAAATATCGATAGTGTTTATCCGTTTATTATTATAATATTAAAAAATTATGTAAATGTGTCAAGGCGATTGAAAAATTTAATTTTTTTCTTAAAAGACCAAAATATTTGGTGAGAATTTGAAACATTCTTAGGTTTGCAAAAAACAGGTAGCCCTAGTTATAGGAGTTAACTCGATATCAATCGACAATCCTACGAAGAAGTGAGGGAGTTCTTATAGGGGATATTGTAGTAGTTTAGTGTATCGCATTTAAACCTTCATCGCTCTAGATGTTTTATAGCTGTATAATCCATGGCTCTATGGAAATTATTGTTTTAACATGGCGCTATCCGAGTACTTGTTAGTCTCATTATTCTACAAATTAACTCTATAGACAATGAGATTCGCATATAGAGGAAAGACTATCATCTGATAGGTGGAAAAATTATTACCATTTATTTTAGAATAAACATTGAGGGTTTATCCCACGGATATAGACCGTATTTTAAATATAATATATACTCGTATCATAGATATGTACAAATGATTTTTTTTAAATTCTATCTTATCTCGTGCTCGTGACGTTTGGTCAAAACGTCTTTTAAACTTTTTATTATCCTACTTACTATTATAAATGTGAAAGTTTGTGAGGATGGATGGTTGTATGGATGTATGGATGTTTGTTACTCTTTCACACAAAAATTACTGAATGGATTTCGGTGAAATTGGTATTGTAGTAGTTAAGGCTTTGGATTAAAACATAAAGCTACTTTTTACCCTGAAAAAGTTCAGTGTTCCCGTGGGATACTGTATTTACGTGCGCGGAGCCATTGGAATAAGCTAGTTGTACAATAAAATCACCCTCACTTAAGAGTCTGACGGCGAACTTTGAAGTCGCATGCTGTCACTGTCATTCTGCCTATAAGAGACAGTAGCAGCCTGCGATTTGAGAAGTAATTAATTTTAAAAGCGTCGGAGCCTTATTTATATATATATATATATATATATATATATATATATATACATATTTTACTGTTACTGTTTTTGTTTGTAGATCCACGTCAAACGAACATGATTCTGCGTACGTTCTCCGTGTACACGAACTCCCGTCGCCTCCTCACCTTCACGAAGAACCCACACGCACTGGACTGCCTGGACGGCATCAGGACAATATCCATGATATGGGTCGTCATCGGACACACGTATTCTGCTTTCAACTTCCAACAAAACCTTATTGAGTCGTTGCAGGTGTGTGATTTTTAATTTTAAGTTGACTAATACTAATATAACATAATATTATACTTGTTTCGTTGGCCGAAGTCCCGAAGACGACAAACTATGTATTTGGTGCACACACCGTGCAAATATTTAGTACTAGCTTTTGCTTGCGGCTCCGCCCGCGTAAATATAGTATCCCTCGGGAACACTTACTAACACTTACCTAAACTACTACCATACCAAAATTCATCGAAATCCGTTCAGTAGTTTTTGCGTGAAAGAGTAACAAACATCCATCCATCCTTACAAACTTTCACATTTATAATATTATATATAGTAGGATTTCAGTATTATAAACTTATTATAATATACGTTGTGCCATAATAATTGTTTTGTTTTGTCTCAAAGAACTAGTATCAAGTAAGTACCTAATCTGTATTTTGCTAATACTATAATATATTATATAGAATATAAATATAATCTGTATGTTAATCAGTGATAACTTATATAGATTATTATTCATTCATTATTGACATAATCTCACCAATTAGCACGCTCTGAGTTTAGAGTTTGCTGTGTAAAAAGCAAATGCCTAAAGCCACGCGTAATTTACAACTTGGTCAAAGTCTTTTTCGTAACTGATTTAGATAATTATTTAATACCAATTACCAGCAAATTTTACAATCTCCCAACGCCTTTCGTTAAATAACTAAATTTAAAACCATAGGGTCTGTCCACACCGCGACGATACGCTACGCTACGCGGCGTTGCGTTTTTAAGATAGCAATCGAATCTTGAACTTTAATCACTACACAAAAGATACACATGCGCTATGCAGCGCGGTGTAACATGACTTTTGAACTCTAACATTCAAATTTACAAAATGTCCTGCTTTGAATCTCTGACAGAAAAGTTTAAAGAAATAGGAATTCTGACCGTCGCTTCTCAATACATTTTGGACAATGTGTTGTATGTTAGAAAAAATTTAAGTATGTTCAATACGAAAAGCTATAATCACTGTATGAATACTAGAAATAAATAAATCCATTAGTAAATTTAAAAAAAGTAGTTAAAGAACGTTTGTGTGCTAAAGCTTAATATGCGTTTTTACGTATATTATTATACACCAATGATTTTAGTGACGATCTGTAGTACAATAGTACATAGAAGGCTACTTCTATGTACTATATGTACTCTTGTTATGTAGTTTTTGTTATAACATTGTTTTATACCTTTTTTATTCTAAAGGAACATTTTTCCCTCTTTTTGGTAAAAGATGCATCCCCGCGCGAGTTTCTTACGCCGGTTCTTCTCGTCGGGCTAGTTACCGAACCGGTGGTGAGCATCACGTATACCGACGTTTAGAAAGTGTATAATAATACCAACATTGAATAAAAAAAAATTGACTTTTTGACTTGACTTATAATGAAACGTGTATCTTCTTGTGTACAGTGTTGCCAATTTAGTTACTTTATGGCTAGATCTAGATATTTTTCAGTGTTAGGCAGCCACAATTTATTAAAACTTGCACGTAAACATTTAACGCTACTTTTTCTAGCTACTTTTAAGTGACGTTATTACAATTTGTACTTTATATCCACAAGTGGGAAACAAATAAAGATATCATGCAGGTTGACATTAAAAACCATGAAAATGCGAGTGGACAAAACATATTTGAAGACCAAGACATTTAGAAATCATATTGCATTTTCCTTCTTATCGCTGCGATACTCTAATGCTGAAATTGAACGACTGTTTTCCCAAATGGATGTGGTTAAAAATAAGCAAAGAAATCGCATGTGCTTAAACACTAAATTCAATGCTCTGCATTAAAGACCATAATATTGTGACGAAAAATGGCTTATGATGCTACAGTAAAATTTTGCCTAAAGAAATATTCAATAAAATGGGCACTAGTGATAATTATAACAAAACATCGAGAGACGATTAGAGAGTTTCTTTTAGAATATTATTTCCAAATCTTAAAAATATTGTTGATAATAATTATATAAAATTGAATATTGATAATATTAAAAAATAAATGAGACTGATTTTTTAAATTATCTTGAGTTTTATACAAATTACGATAATTGTATTATGGATTTGTAGCTAGCCCACCAACTTTTAAGTAGCAATTAGCATTTAGCTACTTCTAGCACCTTTGTTGAGAAAAAATAATGGAAATTTAGCAACTTTTTGCCACATGGCTAGCAACTTTCTAGTGGTAGCTGTTGGCAACACTGCGTGTAATGAACGAAATGAAAGGTAGCGTATCGTTTCGTTTCGGTATGAATTGACCCTTAAATTACAAGAATAGCGATGTAGAGCCGCGCGTTACTAAATACGTAGCTAATATCTAAGAAGAACAAAGAAAAAACAACTTGACAGAAAAAAAGGAATAATACATTTTATACTAAATTATTATAATACTTAAATAATAAGCACAACCGAATTGTTTTAATATTGCACTCGCACCCACCTTTGATCCATGTTCATAAAAGCTTCTTTCATACATTTTAAAGACGCCATTATATTGTGTATTTTGTGTGCATTGCTATGTTTTTATTATTTATTACATACTTACTTCTATTCTAATATTATAATGAGGTAAACTTCGTGAGTTTTTGTGGTTGTATTTAGAGTAATCTTTGGATGTACTGAATCGATTTTGAAAATTATTTTACTAATAGAAGCCACATTATTTGTGAGTGTCGAAGGCATATATTCATATACTAGCATTAATTACCCGCGGCTTCGACCGCGTGGAATAGGTTTTAAACTTTCATCACCTATTTTACCCACCTAGGGGCTGAATATTAGAAAACACTGAAATACGTAAATCATTATTTTTTCCGTACTCAATTCAAACGAAATATAATGCAAATATGTCCAAGGAATAAAAGGTTTCATACAAACTTTTATCACCTATTTTACACCCTTGGGGGTTGAATTTTGAAAAATCCTTCCTTAGTACGTCATATGAGAAATACGTGTGTAAATTTTCAAATTCTAGCCATAAGGGTTTGGCCTGTGCGTTGATACAGCAGCTTTGCCTTTTATATATTAAATAGATAAAGATATCGCATAAAACTCAATTTACCACGGGCGAAGCCGCGGGCAAAAGCTAGTATTCAAATACTTATATAGTGATTCTTTCAGTGGTTGACATCAGCGAAAGCGATATGGATATCGACTGGTCTATTCACAGTCGACTCCTTCTTCATGTTGGCCGGTCTTCTCCTAGTCTACACTTCGATTGGCAAAATTACAGGAGGTACACGTCAAATGTATAGTTTAGGAGCCGCATTACTTAGTATTCTTGTACTCAAAGCTATGTTGTTGGAATTCATGTTAACATTTGAAACCAACCAGAGAAATTTTGGTTCTATGAAACATGCGGATTTTTCTTATGGACTGAGATCCCAGTCCCGCCAGACTACCTTTATATTCTTACTGATATAATGGTTATCATATTATTATAGTATTAGTGTATAAAACAAACAGACCAATTTTTTGGCGCAGGGCGTGAAAGGTACAAAAAATTGTACTAACTAATGTAAAACGTAAATGATTCTTACATATTATGTTATAGTAGAATAATGACAATTAATTATTGTTAAGTGAAATGTACACCGATTATTTATTTTCATGTTGCAATTTTCATAAAAAAATGGTTGTCTGTTAATTTGGCTTACGGACGATAATTTTACGCGACAAAGTCATCACAAGCCGAATTCTTAGGCCGATCGTGCTTCTCTATTGCTTGTTCCGCGCTCTCGCTGGCACGCTCGGCTCAGGCGGAACGTGACAATCAGGCGGAACGTGGCAATTTTTTCTGCTTGCAGCTGGCGTTCGATCTGGCATCGATTTATAAGACGTTATCACGCCAAAAAAGCAAATCATCCATGTAGAAATAAAAATAATTTAACTTTGAACCTTTATATCTCTGTTCATACTAAGTTTATTGAAAAATTACTTGAACAAGTTTTGTTTCTTACGTTATATTAAAACCAAAAAATAAAAATGAGAATGTAAGTAAAGTGAGTACAATTTTCCGCAACGTATACCTAAAAATTGACCCACGGCACAAACTAGAAGGTATGCATACGCTCATTGTATACACTAATACTTCAACATGATACACATTTTACCAGTAAGAATATAAGGGTAGTCTGGCGGGCCTGGGATCTCATTCCATTAACATTGAAGTTTTTTTCAGTAACTCTACTAAAGAAACTACCGTCATTCTACATGAACCGCCTGCTACGAATGTTCCCACTCCTAGCAGCGTTAGTGTTGTTAGAAGCGTCAGTATTCCACCGCGTAGGAGATGGGCCTTACTGGATGCAAGTTGCGAGCAATACTGACAAATGTAGGACATTCTGGTGGTCTACCCTGCTATACATACAGAACTACCTCAACCCTACTGATTATGTGAGTGATATTTTTCCTTTCTCCGAAAAACCCCAATGACGATAAAAAGCGCGTGAGTCGAGTGTCATATTTAATACATAGGCTGCACTAAAAGTATCGGGAATGGAATATTTTCACTGTTCCTGTCATATTAAAATCTTTTTAATTTAAAACTCCTTGGTTTTAAAAATCGAATACCGTTTATTTATTTAAAAAAAGATTCTCGGTCTTGTCACAAGGTCTTGTCAAACTTGTTTAGTCGTTGAGAAAATGGAATTGACTCGAGAAAATTCTAGAGCGATGATTTATTATGACTTTCGAAGTGGTTTAACACAAAAACAGTGTGTTGACCGGATAATTTCTGCATTTGGTGATGAAGCCCCATCCAAAACCACAATTTATCGCTGGTTTGCTGAATTTCAACGTGGACGTGTCAGGCTCAGTGTTGATCCCCGTCAAGGTCGTCCAAAAACTGCAGTCACCCAATTCCACGCAGGATCCTCAAATGCTGTATACAACATCGTATCAGGTGACGAATGCTGGATATACGCGTACGAACCCGAAACAAAAAACCAGTCACGAGTTTGGGTGTTCGAAAATGAGTTAAAGCCAACAAAAATTGTTCGTTCACGGAGTGTTGCGAAAAAAATGGTGGCCACGCTTGTCTCCAAAACCGGCCATGTTGCGACTATTCCTCTTGAGGGATTGAGGGACAAGAACGGTTAATGCAGAATAGTATGCTAACATTTGTTTGCCACAGGTCGTTTCTGAACTCCGTAAAGAGAACTGCAACCGCCGCATCATCCTCCATCACGACAATGCGAGTTCTCACACCGCGCACAGAACAAAAGAGATTTTAGAGCAAGAAATCATAGAATTATTAGACCATCCGCCGTGCAGCCCCGACCTAAGCCCTAATGATTTCTATACTTTCCCTAAAATAAAGAATAAATTGCGTGGTCAGAGATTTTCATCACCTGAAGAAGCTGTGGACGCCTACAAAACGGCCATTTTGGAGACCCCAACTTCCGAATGGAATGGTTGCTTCAATGATTGGTTCCATCGTATGGAAAAATGTGTCAAATTTCGCGGAGAATACTTCGAAAAGCAATAAATACATTTTTAAATAGATATGTTGTGTCACTTCCTTGATTCCCGAAATTTTCAGTGCCGCCCTCGTATTATTGTAGTCTTTGTCATGGTGTCAAGGTGAATTCGCTATATTTATGGTTTGGCTTATGGGCTTCGCTAGTATTAAATAAAATTATCGACGTTATAGAATTTGCCGTATGTGGCAATTAGAAATTAGGACTACTATCTACTATTTAGAACCAAGACATATATAATTGGTTTCTCGAAAACTATTACCATGAAATTTTTAAGCCTTTTATGTTTTTTCTTTCGTCGTACTATTTAAATATTTCTATAACTTTCGACTCCAATCAGTCCGATCAGTCCGATTGGCAGTTTGGTGTGCATAATATTATCTATAATTTTTTGCTTTGTTCGAGAATTCGGAATACCACGTTCCGAATCCCGGTCAGGGAAATATTATTGTGTTTTTATTTTTTTATTTATCAGCAAACCGAGCAAACCTTGGTTACCTAGCTACTAATATACCCTACTAATATACTGTATAATATATTACAATAATATCACGTTTACAAAAGATGAAAAATGAGTCGAATATACATGTCAGGGGTTGTCTAAGGATAGCTTAGTAACTATCAACGCCCAATAGGATTTCTATAATTAACTTCAATAATTATTGTCCGGTTTCACTAAAAATAAACTCCTAAAGAATTTTAAGCATGACCGATCACTATGGGAACACACAAGTTAATTAATAATTTAGAAATGCCAGAGGGAACCAACTAATAAACAACTTTGGAGGCCGATTACTCGAAAATGGTTGACTTTGTAAAAAAGTCATGTATTAAACTACGACTTCGTGCATATCCGCAGTAGGCTGGCGTAATAGTGAGCATCCGCAGTGGGCTAGCGTGGTAGTGAGCACACCCGCAGTGGGCTAGCGTGGTAGTGAGCACACCCGCAGTGGGCTGGCGTGATAGTGAGCACACTCGCAGCGGGCTGGTGTGGTTGTGAGAATCCCGCAGTGAGTTAGCGTGGTAATGAGCACACCTAGCGTGCGAGCGTGCTAGTGAGAGCACGCTTGCAGTGGGCTATTGTGGTGGGCTGGCGTGGTATTGAGCACCCTGTGTTGCTGACTATGGGTGACGCGACGGTAATCGCTTTCCATCAGGTGATCCACCGACCATTTGCCCCATATATTTCATTAACATAGTGTGCAAAGACGGACGCACAGAGCGAAACTGGTTCCTTTAGTATTTTTAGGGTTCCGTAGTAAACTACGGAACCCTAAAAAGCTGTCTTGTTACTTATAGTACGAAAAAAGCTAAATAACATAATTATTTGTTTTCAGTGCATCCAACACTCGTGGTACATTGCGATAGATATCCAGCTACACATAGTATCGCCTTTGGTGTTGTTCTGGGTTTTGAACAACAGCAAGCGGTCAGCATGGATCGCACTTACGACGTCTTTACTGATAGTATTAGCCGCATCATCTGTAGTCAACTTCTTGCTAAACATGCCGTCTACTAACATGACTATCTCGTAAGTTATTTGTTCCTTAATATCTAAACTTCTTAGTGTATTTAGTTACTTATTAATATAGGAAAACAAACAGCATTTAATACGTAAAACTAAGATATAAAATTAGCCCACATAAGCCAGTAAAGCACAATTAAATATTACACAGAAATATATAGGATACAAATAAGTGATAAATATGTCTATGGTAACAAACGAAAAAAGACAAATAAGAATAAACGTTTACATTTCTTTGACGGTGGCAACAAAAGATCTTAATTTTTAGTTATCTATACTATTGTAATTTAGGTTATGCTTTCAACATGATCTTACAATAAAGCGATTCCTAGCGTAATTTGATCACTTTATGGCTAGATAAATTTTTATTATGTATTAAATCGTACCACGTATATCCAGAATCCATAATACACTTACCTAGAATGCTGTTTACGGGCTGAGCCCTTACGGCGAATGTCAACAAGAAGTTTTACGCATTAACATATTTTACTTTGAAAGAAACAGATAAGTCTAGTGCTAGGCTAAATTAACCATCAGCATGCCATATTTCAACGCATTAATAGTTGGAGCTGAAATAGATAATTACTAAGGGCCGTTTGCACAATCTTCCAATAAGTGTCTGAAGTTTTGTTACTTTCTTACTTTATATAAACCGCCAGAGATAAAACATGTTAACAAGCTATCTGCCACTAAAGATGATAATGTTACTAATTTTAATTATTTTCTAATATTTCAGGCGATTGAATGAGCAGGCATATTACATGAGGAATTACTACATGAACACCCTGACTCGTGCCTCGCCTTTCTTCATCGGAATGTTCTACGGCTACATACTGGCTTTATGGAAAGGAAAGAAAGTCAGAATAAATAAGGTAAATTCATTTATAATAGTAAATTTATTAAGTAATAATAGTTAAGACATAATCTTCTTCTTCTCTTATAAATATATAATTTAAATGGATTACAATTCGAGTGTCCTGCTAAATTTCGAGAACAGCTGAACCGATTTGGCTTAATTTGGTCTTGAAATAATTGTGGAATTTCAGGGAAGTTTTAAACGGTGAGAAATATTGGAAAAAATGTGAGAAAAGTTCTAAAAACGATGATTAAAAATGGATTGCAATTCCAATGTATCGCTTAATATACTAGAACGGCTGGACCGGTTTCGCTTATTTCGGTCCTGAAATAATTGTAGCAGTTTAGGGAAGTTTTAAATGGTGAGATTAATTGGAAAAAATTGCGATAAATATTCTGAAATCGTTGATGAAATTTTCCAATATAACTGTTCACTGTGGGCCTGTGTTCAATTTGTCACTTGACTATCAAATATTTATAGGTGCGTTCAGAAACAAACTGAAGTTTAGCTTATCAGTTTTATTTTTAGAAAAACGGGCGACCCTGCAGTAGGTTGTCAGGTGTAGATGTAAGTGTAGGTTATATAGGTGTATGTAGTAGGTTTAGGTGTAGTAATGAATTTATTCCAGTTCCTACTTATCCTATCAACCGCAAAATTACAATCAATGCAATCTACATTTTGTTATTAAATATGATCCAAATAAACAAAATAATACAAAAAAAAGACGTGTGGCACTCGAGGACTGCCGCGGTAAAGCTATTGCAATTCAAAATTAATACTGCATTTGTGATAATAATAAAATGTGTGTATATAGAGTACTCACTCATTTTCTTTCACTATTTTTTCGTGACTTTCTTCATTAATAATAAATGCACTTTGTTCATTCATATTCAAAACACTTTATACACAAATTTTACAAGTACAGCTATTCACTGTTGTACATAAATACCTATACACCTATATACTTTCTCATAAACAGCTGCTTATGTATTCGTCCGATTTCGGAGCAGCTCGTCTCGATTCGTGCTAGTTTCGTAGAGTCGTACAATATGTCTAATCGCACGTACACAACGCCGTGTCGAAGACTGCCGAACTGAAACGACGTTAGACGATGCACGGAGCGTGAGGTTTTTTCGTTACGGAATTTCTGGATTCGGTCCCCGCGCTCAAGGCCCGCGATAGAAGCTATGCAATAGCTTAAAAATCTATAAAAAGTTTATTCCACACCCTACAGGGTACCTACTCATTTGTGTACAGTGGCACCTTATGAGTGCAAGTATTTTGCTGAATTTTACACTGTTTAATTATGTGCATAGCTTTAAAAAGTTAATTTTGCCGATTTGAGGTAAAATTTGTACAAAAATAGTCGTCCTCATGGATAAAATATTTTTAAAAAATATCTTAACACGCGCTCAAATTACTTTCTGTGTCCTTTGACGTATATATTATCAACTCATGGCTCGTAAGCGCCATGCTTTTTGGCAACCTTTCTGTCATGTATATGAAAAACGTATTATTTGTTTAGGTCAAGATCAAGTTTTGGTAATTTTTAATATTGGAAATGACTTTTCGTTCGCTCCAGTACATGCCCCGATTTCACGAAAAATTGCGATCCCCTTATCGGAGAGTTTTAAAGATATGATATTCAAAAAAGGTTAAAAAGACGCGCATTTATGAGAGTTGTAAGGTACAAAAACAATTATTCAAGAAAGTAAAAACGAAAAAAGTTATGGCCGAAATAGTAAAAAAAATCATTTTTTTCCAAATTTTTGCTTTTGGTGCTCGATATTTTAGAAACGAAGAATGATATCAAAAATTTAAGAAATATTCCTCTGGACAACCTAGTCAGCTATAATTTGAGCCTCAAACAATGACAATCGGGGAAGGAAAATTGATCTAGCTAGGTCTTATCCCTTAGAAACTACGCATTTTTAAGCAATATGTGTTTTTTTTTCTTTCGTCGTGCACGACGTCTCTCTTACGTCAGTCTGATTGGCAGTTTGGTATTTGTTTGCGTTGTTTGGAAATTTAGATTTGGAGTGGTGGTTTCAAATCCCGGTCAGATAATTAATATTTTTATGATTCTTATTATTTCTTTTAATTTTTTACTAGCTGCTGCCCGCAACTTCGTTTGCGCAGAATTAACGGAAGCGGAACACTATTTTCTTAAACGGAACCCTAAGATAAAACTAGTCTGAGTTACGCCTTCTAACATCAGCTATCTGCCACTGAGAGTCCCGTGAAAATCCATTTCTTTCAGAGATTAGCCGGAACAAGCAGACAGACGGACAGACAAAAACATTTTTAATTTGATATTTGGTGTAAGTACCTTATATACTTTCATGTGCATTTAATGAAAAGCTGTTAATTTCAAATTACAAACAGACACTTCTATTTTATTTATTTCTTTATAGTTCTACTAATACTCCGAGCAAAGCTCGGTCTCCCAGGTCCTCTCATACCTTAAACGAGACAATCTCGTATATTATATAGAATCGTAATCTCGGCAACGGCTTCAAGCATTTACATGAAATTTAGTATGCAATGAGTTTTGGGGGATAAAATCGGTCTAACTAGGTGTTATCCCTGGAGAACTGGACATTTTAAGTTACATATGTTTTTCTTTCGGCGTACAGCCAGAAATATGTCAATAATTTCGACTCTATAATGTCAGTCGGATTTATGAAGTTAGAACAAAGGTCGGATTGGCAGCTTGATTAATTTTCGCGTTGTTCGGAAATTCGGAATGTGGTGGATTCGAACCCCGTTAAAATATTTTTGTGATTATTTTTTTTTTATCTACTAGAGCTCCGATCAAAGCTCAGTTACCCAGGTACTTCTATTATCTGAAGCTAGAAACGTAATATTTGGACCGTGGCTTGCTTGTGTGACGTAAAGGTCCACTAAGAAGGAATTTTGCGAAAATCACCCCCTAAAGGGGTGAAAAGGGGTATCAACGTTTGTATGTAACTGTTTTATTTGTGGTCATATCTGTTTAAAATTTATACCTATAATTACTTCGCCGTTCTATAAATCTGACTATAAATTTAATGGAAAATTGGTAAACAATATTGTCACCTTTAAGGTAGCCTTCCTCTGCACGCGACGCGAGACCGCGACCCGCGACTGAAATAGGGTCGCGGAGACACTGCATAATATGAATTTATATAGAGCACTCAACAAATCCCCGCGACCCCCCGCGTAGTCAGAGAACCTTATTGGCTCTTTGCTGGTCGTGGTCGCGGGTTGCGGTACCGGGTCGCGATCGCAAAGATCGGAAGGCTACCTACAGTTATTTATAACTTAGTGAAGGAATTCTATTAAGGAGGGCTATGCCATCTAATGGAGTTATGAGTGTGGCCTTTAGCCCGTCACCATGCCAATGGCTGTTTAAATACAAATAAATTAGTTCTACTCCTATTACAAATGTAAAAGTTTGTGAGGATGGATGTATGGATGGATGTTTGTTATTCTTCTACTCAAAAGCTACTGAACGGATTTTGATGAAATTTGCTACGGTACTAGTTAAGGCTTTGGATTAACACGTAGGAGATTTTATATGCCAAAAAGGTATCAACACTATAACCGTGGGATATTGTATTTACGCGGACGAAGCCGCGGGCAAAAGCTAGTGCCCTATCAAAACTTACAAATAAAAAAAACATGTCATTTTCAGTACGTCGTCTGCCTCGGGTGGTTGCTGGCTTTAACCCTCATAGGGTTGTGCTTCTACATGTCCTTCCTAATCATGGAGCTGACCTGGGACAACCAGATCGGCGACAACCTGTTCAACTCCTACATGAGGGCCACGTGGGCGCTGGGCTTAGGTTGGATCATTCTGGCTTGTGTCAGTGGATATGGAGGTTAGCACATATTTTGGACATTGAAATTTTTAGTAACAAGTAGTCATTGAATGCGAATATTCACGAAATATGCAATGTATCGTAACTTGTAATTCCAACTTGTGTTTTCAAGCTTTACCCGAAATTAACGCTGATTTTGAAAACTCACACGATGGAATCAATCATTAATAGCTGATGCCTACCAATTTCGGTAATCTTCCTAATACCCAATTTACTTTACATTATGATTTTTGTCAATTTGTTGTCTTTCATTAGGAGGTAAAGGCAGTTTAGAGATTCCTTGAAAAGTTATTAACTAGTCTTCTCCTTATTTTCAGGCCCTATCAACTGGTTCCTATCATTGGACATGTGGAAGCTGCCTGCGAGGATATCCTACGCCATGTACCTCTACCACTACCCCATTCAGTTCGTGATCACTGGCATGGAGCTCACGCCGACGTACTTCAAAGTAGATGCCAAGGTACGAATTCTAATCATCGTCATAATAGTGTATGTTTAAAGTTCTTAATAGAATAGGTCCCCTAGAAGATAGTTTTGTAGTGTAATTACTGTAAGGGTCAGATTACACCGCGACGATACTTGACGCGGCGCTGCTATTTTAAGATAGCTATTATATAACAATCAATATATAATTTTTATGAAAAACCCGTCTACGTAAATTTAATTATTACGAATCTATTGACACCCGTTACTTTAGGCGGAACAAACAAACATACATACATAGACTGTCAAATTTGTACTAACTCCATGGTAAAAAACTTTACCCTTCCTTTTGGCGCCACCGTTGTCGGTTTATTAATTTCATGTACTTCTGAGATAGTAAAAAAATATTAGCTTTCTGCACACCTTCCTCCACAAAAATTTTAACTGTGCCAAATGTCATACTCCTCCATTCTCGCACCATTTTCGTAAAACTACTCTGAAAGTTTTTGCTTCATGTATTAATATACGGGCTTAAGCCTGCGGCTCCGTCCGCATAAATACAGTATCGGGAACACTATAATTTTCGTGATAAAAAGTAGCCAGATCTTAAACTACTACCATACCATACAGTAGTTTTTGCTTGAAAGAGTAACAAACATCCATCCATCCTCACAAACTTTCACATTTTTTTTTTTTTATTTTTTTTTTCATACCGGGGGCCTTATATGAAAATCGATTCTTAAGGAGTAAACTCCAAAAACGGAAATTTGGTATGGTAGTAAGTAGTATGGTAGTAGCTCTGGATTTACACATAAGCTACTTTTTATCCCGAAAAAGTACAGTGTTTCCGTGGGGTACTGTATTTACGCGGGCAAGGCTAGTTCATATTACTATATTATAGTAATAGGATATGATGATAATGATGATGATAATATAAGCGATACTTTACATATAATTATTATAGGTATTCATCATATGGAGTATAATAATTGGAATATTTAGCGAATTTTCTAGCAAGTGTTTTATATCTGTAGACAGTAAGTATTAAATAAAATACGATAAGACATATTACCTGCATTATGAAATCTCGATTAATTTCAGATTAGATTATTGTGAACACCTGCTAAAACAGTTTATCGAAAGAATGTAACAAAGTTTGCAAATTCTGCGTCGTGTGTCCGGGTCTTTTCCCCTTATGAATCATTTTTAACCGTCTTCCAAAAAAGGAGGCGGTTATGCATTCGGTTATATATATATATATATATATATATATTTGTATGTTCAACGATAGTTTCGCCGTTTGTGGACTAATTTTCAAAAATTGTTTTTTAATATAATGGATATAATTCCAAATTGGTCCCGTGGATGGAATTCATGAGGAATCCCGGGAACTCCTCGAAATTTATATGGACACATATGGTGATGTCAACTTTTTCTGAAGTAGTCTCTAAGCATATGCTACCAAAAAGTAAGGTATACCGGTAAGTAAGTAAGGTAAGGTATATAACTGCAAACACCAAGGTATACCCTGGATACAAAAGTACTTTCGGCATTGTTTAAAGAACTGCAAGCATATGCCATCATACCACTTACAGTAATCATCATCATCGTCACCACCATGTTCACAAGAAACACTAACATATTATTATGATAACATAGGTACTCGCTACTCATCAGAGTTTTGTGCACCGATATTAATATCTTTGAAATTTTGCTATTGCTAAAATAATATACGTGATCATTATCATCACTTTTATTATTTATTTAATGCTTAATGCTAAAGTTTTTCCGTCGACTATTACAATAGATAGTAATAATATTCAATAATATTGTATCTAATCAATACGAGGGCGGGTCAATAAGTCCGTGACTTTTGGAATAAAACACAGATTTTTTGATAAATAAATCATTTTATTTTTCAACGTAGTCCCCCTTGAGCTCTATACACTTTGTCCAACGCTTCTCCAATTTTTTTATCCCTTCCAAAAAATATGATTTGTCGAGGTCCTCAAAATAGGCCTTTGTTTGCGAGATGACTTCATCATTGGAGTCAAATCTTTTTCCACCGAGCCATTTTTTCAGGTTTGGGAACAAGAAGTAGTCACTCGGAGCCAAATCTGGAGAATAGGGTGGATGTGGGAGCAATTCATAGCCCAATTCATGGATTTTTGCCATGGCAACTGCACATGTGTGCACCCTTGCATTGTCTTGGTGAAAAAGAACTTTTTTCTTGGCCAAATGAGGTCGGTTTTTTTTCAAATCCTCATTGAAACGGTCCAATAAGTTGGCATAATATTGGCCATTTGCCACAGATCGGTAATGCTTATTATATAGGGAATATATGATATAATAGTACTTAGGGACTTAGGGAAATACCACGGCCTCTCAGAAAACTGGCATAAAATAACGCTTGAGTTTGTTTTGCCAAGAGAGTGAGAATAGCGGAGACTTTTTTGTATTTATAACTTTCATAAAATGTGTTAATAATAATAATTTAATAAATATAACTAATTACAGAAATATTATTATTTATAAATAAAAAATAAAACCGACTTCCAAAGTAAAAATACCGAAAAAAGTATGAAATAACACTTATTTACTAAATATTTCCCCTTTTAAATTCGTCTAAAATGTTTAAAACTATTAAAAACTAAAAAAAAAAACTATTTCTCTACTCGTTCTTCATAAAGTCGGTACCAGCCAAGTTGAACGTGATATAATATTCTATAAAATATTGTCTTATCAGGATGTTGTTGGGGCTGGTACCGACTTCAAAATTATGAAGATTGAGTAGAGAAATGGTTAAAATTTAAGCCGAAATTAAAATAGGAATTATGTAGGAAATAAGTTTTATTTTATACTTTTTTGTGCATTTTTACTTTCGAAGTCGGTTTTAATTTTTTGTTTAAAAAAAATTGATATTATTAATAAAATATATTTTGGTATAATTAATTAATTTTAATGTTTTAATATTTTATGCGTTCAACTTTACTTTAAAGTTGAAAAACATAATTTTTGTGCCTCATGGCATAGTAGATAGACTTATTAAATTTTTGACCCTTTCTTTCAGTTCTTCGAGTTCCTTGGCGTCATTACGCTGACGTTCATGGTGGCTTACGTAATGACTGTAACTATTGATGCCCCATTCTCCGTACTGACGAAGATCCTTATGGGAGGGGGAGGTATGTAATAAATAAGTACAACGCGAAAATAAGAATATTGTTGTTTGATTAGTAAATACTTAACCGACCCTTGTAGGGTCCTGAATCCCATAGCACCGATCACTTAATAGTTATTACGTAACCCATAGGCGTAAGCAGAGGCCACTGAGCAAATTGCCCATTTGTCGCCTTCGCGGAAGTGCAGGAACCCTTACGTGACTGGTGGCGAAATATATTTCTTTAACAATTTCTTTCTTTCTTGCGGTATTTAATACCTATTTCATATATTTTGAAAAATTGTATTTCCTTTTCAGTTCCAAAAAGGCCAAGACCGAAGCCTCAGATTGAAGTAACAGAAAACGGCGAGGAAGAACATAATATCAACGGAGGACCATCACTGAATGGTGATTCGGTACAGACCAAAATTTAATCTAAACCCTTAACATAAGTATGGAAATTATGTTAATACTTTTAGTAGATATATTTTAACTATGTACCTAGACCCTAGTGTAATTTATAATAAACATAAAGCGTAGGTAAGTTAAGGTAATCTCAGGACAATATTGTTATTTAATACATAATAATTATTATTATAAATATTTTAATGTAATGCTTGTTTCATTAATGTCATAAAACTAAACTAAAAATACATATGTAAAAAAATACCTGTGATCCGAAGTGGGCTAGCGTGATAATGAGCACACCCGCAGAGGGCCAGCGTGGTAGTGAGTACCTACTCCCGCAGTGAGCCAGCGTGGTAGTGAAAACATCCGCAGTAGGATAGCGTAGTAATGAGCACACCGCATTAGGCTAGCCTCCTACAGTAGGCTAACGCGGTAGTGAACTCATCCACAGTGGGCTAATGTGGTAGTGTGCACACCCGCAGTGGGCTAGCCTGGTAGTAAGATTCCCACAGTTGGCTAGCGTGGTAGCGAACACATCCGCAGTTGGCCTGCTTGGCGGGCTAGCTTAATGTGCATGTAATTAAAAATGCTTATTAAAGAGTGACATTTTCGTAAATAATCATACAAAGATTACAGACAGTAATTTTTGTATGTTATTTGGGTATTCCTATACTTTCAACAGCTGGTTGCCCCAAGAAGGAATAATCTTTGGGTAATATATTGTACGCGTGTAGACAATATCAGTTACGTAGGAACTATTCAGTAATCTGTGGTATCATGGTAGAAATACTAACAATAAATAAAATTTGGGGAAAAACGGGCTTGATTAAAAGATATTCATAAAATAAGTAAAGATTTTTGTATGAGCACTTGCACATGCTTACTTACTTAATGAAATAAATAGGGGGGGTTTGCAAGTCGCGACGTCCAAAAGGCGGGTGTTTTGTTCATAAAATTAAGCCTTATTATCTGCTGTTAAAACCTCATAACCTCATAACACATCCTACCTCACGACACAATATCCTACTAATAATATTATAAATGTGAAAGTTTGCGAGGATGGATGGCTCGATAGACGGATGAATGGATGTATGGATATTGGATGGATGTTTGTTACTATTTCACACAAAACTATTGAACGGATTTGGTAATTGAAATTTGGTATGGTGGTAGTGGGTGGTATAGGTGATTAAGCTTTGAATTAAAACAATACATACTTTTATCCCGAAAAAGTGAAGTGTTTCTGTGGGATACTGTCTTTACGCGGGCGGAGCAGCGGGCGACAGCTAGTACTGTATAATTAATTTAAACGGTGGATAATTATTGCAGCTCGGAGTATTGAAAACGCCATCTACATCAAAATTAACGTAAATTTTTTAACTACTAAGAGGGTATGAGTATTTGTTTGTTGCATATAAGATAACATAAACGCAGACAAAAAGATGAAGATTTTAAAGTATATTTGCAACCGTTCACGTTAATAGAAGTACAGATACAAATACATAGTATATATATATATATATATATATATATATATATATATATATATATATATATATATATATATATATATATATATATATATATATATATATATAAGAAAAAAAATTGCCCTTTTTACAAACGCGCTATCGTAAGTCGGAAAGTACCGACTGCGCCATCTATTGCAATATGTATGTGAACGCTCACGTTTTAAAGAAGCTCACTAGTAACTAGTTGTATATAAGGTAACATAGGTGGCGTTGCTACAACTATAAACATTTTTTCAACTACTTTAGTCGGCTTTTTCTTCAAACAAACGCTGTTGGTGATTTACTCTAAAGTCTAAGCCTCAAACGTACTCAAAACATGGGAATTTTTTTGCAAATTTGACCGTAAATAAAAAGAAACAAATAAAAATAAATATAAAGCATGTAGGTAACGACCTTGTTTGATTGTTCATCAATTTATAATTAGGTAGTTTATAAGTAGGTAGCACCTGGGTAACCGAGCTTTGCTCGGAGTTAAATTCACAAAAATATTTATCTGACCGAGCCACCACATTCCAAATTTCCGAACAAAGCAAAACAGACTGACATAATATGAGTATCGAAATTATTGATATGTTGTTGAGCGACGTAAGAAAAAACACACTTAGCTTAAAAATACGTTGTTTCCCAGGGATATGAATTAGCTAGCTCGATTTTTCTCTCCCAAAACTCCTTGCATATTAAATTTCATGGTAGGTAATAGTTGTAGCCGTTTCCGAGAAACTGATTATATATATTACACAAGATTGTCTCGTTTAAAGTATAAGATAGATAGATAAACAATTTATTGTTCACATTATAGTCGCAGGAGCGTGTGAATGAAAAACTGGCATTAAAAGTGTGTTAAAAATTTCCATCTTCTCATCCACAGTGGGAGAACTATAAACCGTATCACAGCTGTTAACAGCACAGAGATCGGCCTTAAGTTTATCCGTGCCAATTGTGTTGGAGTTACGCTGTATAACAATACGGGATTTGGGCTTAGGAAAACGAATTCTGTTGGAGAGGAAGATTAGGTCATGGTAGGAAAAGGCTTCGGCATTAAATTGCCCATGTGCGCTTACGTGATCAGACGAGGAAACTATTATCATATCAAGCAATCAAGCAGAGATGGTGTGCAGTCAGAAAATAAATATGTTTTTCGTTCGTTTGTTATTAACGAAGATTGGAGGCACGGGTCGTGTGTAATTTGTTCACTAGACAGATGTTAAAGTCACCCCTTTCAGATCCCGTAGATATAACCCTCCTCTGTTAGTCCCAGTTTACAACACAAACTATAGAAGAAATTCCTTTTAGGTGCGAGCAAGTAATACCTTTAATGCACTATGTAAGGAACTAGACTTAGATCCCTTTGTTACTAAAGTTGCTTAAGCAAGATCTGAATTGTATAAAAAAAATTTTGAGATTGATGATTGATGTGAGTGTGGTATTTGTATTATTTTTAAGTATATTAGTCAAAATTTCTAAACTTAAATTTCCATGTACTTAGATCTAGGTTCATTTCTTATTATTGTTGGTAGCTTGTGGTTGTTGGTAAGTTTGTATAATTTATATTCTATAGCTATTAGTGGAAACCTATTATTGGCTTAACTTTTAACTGTCTGCTTTCTACTTTTTAATTATAAGCTGTTGGTTCCCCGAATTAATAAATAAATAATTATTGTGTGGTCTACAGTAGTGACATATTTTTCTACCAAGACTTCAAACTTACGGAAGTAGTCGACATTTAGTAAAACACACCAAGCAAAAGTTTGAAACGCTCAAATGACTCTTCTAAAAGTAGGTGTTCAGAAGATTCGAAATAATCGGAGGGAGATTTATCAAGGATATTGTAGGAAATGTTATTTCTAAGATAAATAGCCACACCACCACCAGTTAATCCAGTTATATCATAACGGATAAAGACAAAATCAGGTAAGGAGTAAGAAGTAGAAGGAAGTCAAGGCCTTAGGATAGATTCAGAGACAAGTATTGCATGGACATACCGGTTATTCGAAAAAGTGGCAAGGGGTCAGGATAGTGTGCTAGGATGCTCTGAGCATGAGGAAACGATGCGAAAGTTGTTTCCATAGAAACATCAAGAGGCACAGAAAGACTTATCTCGTATGATTATTGCCTTTTCCCCCCGATGTTAAATGGAATAGCATGCATTTTCGCCACTCTCCGCAATGAGTTTGAAGGCATTGACTAGTGAACTTTTTATATATAAATTATACAAGATAGTGCCCGTGACTTCGTAAGCGAAAAAAGAAATCCCCCGGGAACCATAAAATTTACTGCAATAAAAAGTAGACTATGTATAGGTAATTAATCTATAGTCTAAGCTTCTACCATAACAAATTTTATCAAAATCCGTTATGTAATAAGTTGAGTTGTTTAGGACAGATTCGCATTACGTCAGATTCGCCTTAGGACGGAGGAAAATTGGCTGTTTTTCGGTACATTTTGCTATCATATGTTCCCAAATCCTACAAAACTAAGAATTGTCACAAAATATAGAGTGCTTCTTTCTCTAAAAATCGGTTAAAAAAACATTCAGTAAAAATAATTTTCCAGAATCTCTATACCCAATATTCACTAAAAGACGTTGTTTTTATGAACATTTTTCTGCAATTATTTAGCTTATTTTGGTTGTTTAACAATACCAAAAGATAACAGACATAATAACCTTAAATTCGATTAAAAATAACCCCACAATACTTATTAAAAATTGATTTGATAAAATAAAATTTTCACGTAATTTTGCTATTATGCATGCATCTTAATAGGTAGTAATAAGGTTTATTTTATTTGGTCACTGTCAGGATTTTTTGCACAAAATATTTCTAATAATATCTTTGCTCTTCATATAACTTTTCGTAAACACGTCCATAAGGCAGAATTAAGTGACGCGCTAAGACGGCAGTGACTGCCGTCACTGACATTATGTCACTGCCGTCTACTCTGCCGTCACTAATATTATAAATGTGAAAGTTTGTGAGGATGGATGGATGGATGGATGGATGGATGGATGTCTGTTTGTTTATTACTCTTTCACGCAAATACTGCAGAATGAATTTTGATGAAATGGCGTCGAAGTTTGAGGTCCAGATTAACACATGGGCTAATTTTCTACCCGAAAAAGTACAATGTCACAGCATTCCGTGTGTCACTGTAGTTACGTGGGCTGAGCCGCGGACTCGGCTCGCATAACCTTCTGTGCTAGCATAGTCAATAAATACTATATTTATTTACTGTGGTGCTAGTGAAGTTCAAATTTCAAACTCGCTATCGCAAAGTGTATTAAACTTAAATACTGGTATTAATGCTGAGTAGATAAGCCGATAAATGGTAATTAATAATAATAGTAATTAATAATAATCAAACAATAATTTATTCAATTTGGGCACTATCTCACGCTGAGTACCATTACATTAATAAAAATTACTAATAAGAAACTACTTATACACTACTAATTACACAAAATTTAACATTACACAATTGCACATACAGAAAATAGGTAAGTACTGAAATTACAAGGTTGCAAAGAAATAGTGCATTCTGTGTAATTATTTAATTAATTTTAATGAAATTACCACCTACCAATTATTTAAAATAATTTAGTTTAATACTTTGCATGCTCCTTTTTCTGATCTAAGTTATGTTATTGCATTATTTTTCAGTCATCGTCGATTCCAACATGACGTAATACGAAAAAGTGGTTTTCAATATCTGGAAATTAATAGAAAGTTAGAAAATATTAATAAGCGCCATCTTATACTTGTATCAAAAACTAAAATGTGTCTATAGTATAGTCCCTAGAGGATACACCGTTCGATTCGAGCTCGAGAGAGTGCAGATTTGATTCCCAGGCGTGTACCAATGAGATTTTTTCAGATCTCAAGTACATTATAATACGCACACTCTAATGGTGGAGTAAAGGTTGGCTCCAGACATACTGACCAGTCATTACACCTCTGGACTAGGCTGACTGTGTTGTGAGAATTCATTTATTTATTGTATTTAACAGGAAAACAAAACGGTAATTAAGTGACAATATAAAAATGTATATTGCTCAAAAGATACACACTTACATTGTTTTCGCATATAGGTTAGACTTAAACAAAAATAAATTAATGTTTAACTATTACTTAAATTGCAAAGAACTATGATCGGTTTTTGAATACCAGTTTTTAGATAGAGTACTTCTAAAAATGTTAAGTGATGAGGTAAAGAGATCGAGTGCGAAGCCACCTGCTGACTGATTAAGAGACTGGTTTAATGAATTAATGGATCGAATAAAAAATGAATTTTGCCGGTAGTTAAACGAGTGAGTAAGCGTGGAGAGAATCGGCCGATGTCGCATGTGTGTTAGTTTATAAGAAACTCTTATGTTAATTTTTGACAGTAAAGATAGAGGCAATCAAGGATTGAGCAATCTTTATTAGAAAAGTGATATCAGCTAGTCGACGTCTCTCTTCCAGGGGCAAAAAATGATGTTTTTTACAACTGGATACATATTTGGCATTATTATCGCTACATTTATACTGCAAGTATCTGACAAATTTTCGTTGTACCGTTTCTACTCTGTTGTACGTTACCTAATCTGTTGATGTGAACTTTGTACTGAGGATTCCAAACTTGAGAACAATATTCCAGGATTCCAGACGCACGTATGAACAGTACGAGTATAGTACCTTTATTATTTTTAAGCTGCTAAATTGGGAGCATGTTCTTCTTATAAAACCAAGTGTTTTATATGCTTTCTTAGTAATCGTATCTATAATTATGTGGTTCGTAGCTTAATTTACAGTCGTGAATAATAAGTAGGTCTTTGATTTGGTTTACTTTATTCAAATTAAAGCCTCTAAGAGTGTAATCAAAGTTAAGTGCAACGTGTTTACGTGTAAAAGATAAAATAAATCTTAATAGTGAGGCAGAATTTAGTAAACTCCTGTAGATCGCATTGTTACAGATAACAATCGGTAATATTGTTGATTTTCTTGAATATTTTCATGCCATCGGCATATAGGAGAAAGTTGGAGTAATTAAAACAGGAGCCAACGTCATTGTAAAAATATTAAAAAGAATGCCGTATGTGCTTGGGCAACCAAACGATATTTAAAACCGCCTGTACCAGTCACTACAATATTTCAAGAGTAGTTACTTCGCTCGGAGAGTGCTGTATAAATCATCCAGTAACGGATGAAAAGGCTTAAAGCTTAATCTCGCTATAAATGTTCTATCGCTTAACCCCAGCCAACTGCGCCTGCTTACACTATCACTATTGCCCACTGCAGGATTCTTACTAACAATTTTGCCCACTTCTGGTGTGCACACTACCACGCTAACCAATTGCGGTATTCTCACTACCACGCCAGCCCATTGCGGGTGTGCTCACTACCACGCTAGTCAACTGCGGGTGTGCTCTCTACCACGTTAGCCCACTGCGGGCGAGTGTGTTCACTACCACGCAAACCCATTGCGATATTCTAACTACCACGCTAGCCCACTGCGCTATTCTTACTACCACGCTAGCCCACTGCGCTATTCTAACTACCACGCTAGCCCACTGCGGGTGAGTGTGCTCACTACCACGCTGGCCCACTGCGCTATTCTAACTACCACGCTAGCCCACTGCGGCATTCTAACTACCACGCTAATATTTATAGCCGTAATAGAGCCGACTATTTTGTATGCATCAGCAGCGTGGGCACCCACCGTGGAAATGATGGGGGCCAAAAAAAGGCTCAACTCCGTTCAACGGGGTTTTGCCCAGAAGATCTGCAGAGCATATCGAACTGTCTCCCTGAACTCTGCAATGCTGCTGGCTGAGGTGCTCCGTCTTGATCTCAAAATACTCGACGCATCGAGGCTTTATGAGATCAAGGGAGTACCACACCCGGTGTTGAGAGACAGGGAGGTGGAACGAATGGCTCCAGCGATTGAGGACCCACATCCGGCAGAGCAGGTAGAGCTGAGGTTCGGGTTGGTGGACGAGGACTCATATGTAGACGTGGTTAACAGCCACGTCCATAGGATCTATATGGACAGCAGCAAGATTGAGGGTCGAGTCGGAGCCGCACTCTCCGTATGGAAGGGTGAGGCCGAGACGAAGGCCGTCAAGCTTGCATTGCCGCCGTATTGCACCGTCTACCAAGCTGAGGTTCTAGCGCTCCAGAGAGCAGTAAGTATAGCCTGCAAGAGTGGAATGGCGAAGGTCGGTATCCTTAGCGATTTCAGATCGGCTCTCCAGGCAGTCACCCTTAGTTCCCCTCATCCCCTGGCAGTGCAAACAAGGGCGGCTCTCTGAAAAGCTGCATCGCAGAGGTGGAAGGTCTCCCTGTTTTGGATTAAGGCGCACGCAGGGTTGAGAGGGATGACGAATTAGCCAAGGAGGCCGCGCTGCGATTGAAAAGGAAACCTGACTACGATCCGTGTCCTGTTTCATTCGTCAAGCGCATCTTAAGAAAGGATACGGTTGAGGAATGGGACTTACGAAGCTCTTTTTCCCAAGCGCTGCTGCTGCACACAAAATAGTCAAGAAAATAGACATAACACACCACACTACACAGATACTGACTGGTCGCGGCGGGCTCGCCTTCTACTTGAACAGATTCAAGTTGAAGGAGGATCCGTCGTGCTCATGTCAGCCAGGAGTTCAGGAGACGGTCCCTCACCTGTTACTCGAGTGCCCAATTTTTGCTAGCAATACCGCGTAGATATGATATTGAGCAAAAATTGGGCACATCGATGATGGACCGGGATGACCTACCTTCCATCCTGGGGGAAAAAAGAGGAAAATATTCCTCTCTTATTACTGTGTATGTAAATAAAAGAAACTGTGATAAACTGGTGTGATATTAGTGTAGGCTCTAGATGTAGGATATAATTGTGATAGTAGGGTTAAGTTGAATGTGTGTGCCGTAGTTTTATCTCTTTAGTATCTTTATTAGTGACATATTGAATTATATTATTTTAGTGGATTTTATTAATTTTTATTGGATTTTATTGTATTTTTGAATTTGTATTGGATTTTATTGTATTTTATTGGAATTTTATTGATTTAAACAATTGCTCTTTATATCTTTGACTTTTTTATATTATTAATATTATTATATTTTTCATTTGTAAAATAATGTAAGAATTGTAATTTGTAAAATTATATTTTTGAGTGTAGTTTTAAGACATTTATTTCTCACAAGAACTTACAATTCACTTTACATGAGAAAACATATACAATAAGTTACACAATACAAAGACTCAGAACGTACAGTGACGTGTCATAGATCAAATTTACTTCACAAATAATAGTCAGTCTTAACATTCAGTATCAAACATAATGAGGGTAGTTAGTAAAAACATAGTACGTAAACAGAATAATATCGTAGATATACTCGTATCACATAACTGGATGTGGCTGACTCATTGACTCATGCAGTTTATAACATGACATTATAAAATAATATCATCATCATCAGCTCGATTCTTGTTTTTATATAATTTTAATTAAGTTTTAAATTTTTATATGCACTTTAATAAGTTTTTTAAATTTCGACATTGTTTTAACTTCTTTAATGTTTTTTGGAAGACGATTATATAATTATCTGTACTAATATGTGGCTTTACTAATGAGTTTACATAGTATGACGTACTCTAATAAGTAAAAATTGAGCAACGCCGTATAATAGTCCTGTAAGAGATACAATTATGGATTTAACTATTTCTATATGAAGCCTCCAGGTTAAATGTTTATCTAAGATCAACCCCAAGTATTTTTCACTGTCTATACTTTTAATTATTTGATTGTCAATTGTTAGTGGTTCGAAATCATGGATTTTTTAATTTTTAGCAGTAAATATAATGTAGTTAGTTTTGCTTGTGTTCATTGTCAATAAATTTGAACGAAACCACATATTTAATAAATTTAAATCATGTTGTGCATCATAAATAACCAATATAAAATAAACAGGTATCATCTGCTTAAAGTCTAGCATCTCCCTTAAGCCCTAAATGTAGACTATTTACGTAAATGAGGAACAATAAGGGGCCTAAAATTGATCCTTGAGGGACACCACACGTGATAAGTCAAAAACTACTTTCACATTCATCAATTTTTACGATTTGGTAACGATTTTCAAGGTAAGACTTAAGTCTTATATAATTATATAATATATAATTGAAAAGCATTGGATTTATTGATATTTCGTACAATATGTTTAAACATAGCTTTTCAATTTGTCTAAAAGTATTTCGTGGCTGACTGTATCGAAAGCTTTTTTTAAGTCTATAAATATACCTAAAACTATTTGTTTTTTGTCTATATTAGTTTTAATTTTTGTAACAAGATCAAGATAGAAGTAGCAGATAAACAGTTAGTGGGGCCTAAAACCGTATTGTTTTTAATATAAAATTTTATTTATATTTAAATAGTTTTCTAAGCGATTATACAACACTTTTTCTAAAATTTTACACAAAACTGGGAGTACAGATATGGGTCGATAGTTCCCCGGATCAAGTCTATTACCACTTTTGTAGATAGGGGTGACTTTTGCTATTTTGAGGCTATCAGGAAAAATGCCATTGTGTAAACATTTGTTAATACATTTAGTTAAGTCATCAAGAATAATAGGCTTTAAATATTTGATAGATTTAGTAGTTACATTGTCTATTCCTTTACTAGTATTAGATTTTTAGTTGTCAATTATTCTACATATATTTTCTTCTGTAGTAACTGGATTAAAATGAAATTTTCGGGTTGTTTCAGTAGTGGGATCAATTTTTTCTGTTGTGTAGACTTTGTTCTTATGAAACTGTTTAGGAATTTTATTTGCAAGAGTTGAGCGAATGGTTGAAAAATAGTTATTAAAGGATTGACATATTAGCGTTTTATTGGTAATAATATTATTCTGTATTTGTAAATTAGACGGACTCACAGTAATTTTATTTTTGTTGTGGCACAGGCTGTTAATAAAACTCCACATTTTCGCAGGTTTATCTTTACATTTCAAGAACAAGTTATCGTAATATGAAGATTTCGCCTTTTTAATGATAATAGTAACTGCATTTCTTTTTTTAATAAAGTCTTCTCTAATTTTCTTGTCTTTCGGATTAGTTTTAAGCTTTCGCCACAAATAGTTCCTTTCATTAATCTCTTTTATTATATACTTGTTTATCCACTCTTGTTTCAGCGCATTTACTATCTTTGCCTTACTAATTTTACTGAGATTTATTGCGGCTGCTATACTGTATTCTAGTTTACTGAATTCTGTGTGAGATTTATTGCGGCTGCTATACTGTATTCTAGTTTACTGAATTCTGTGTAGGTACAATTTTTCATACTCTCTTCCATTATTTTATACAGTTTTTCATTATCAATAGCTTGGTAATTAATTTTTTAAGTTGTTTGTTGTTCTCATTTCAAAATAAATGTGCTTATGATCAGACATTGCTGTTTCAACTATAGCAACATGACAGGTATTATCTCTTATATTTGTACACACATGATCAAGTATGGATTTGTGGTATTAGTCTCTCGCGTGCAGAACTCTGGGTCAATTTTATTTATGATTTCATATCTATTTTTGGTTAGTGTGTCAATATAGTTGGTAGTTTGATTATTTTAGGTAAGTAGATCGATACTAAAATCGCCAACTATTAACGATCTTTTTTTATTTAAATACGTGGAAAGACTCAATAAAGTTTTTTATGTTAGACTTTGTTGTACGATATATGGCACCTATGTTAATATTACATTGATCCAAGTGTATCCAGAGAAAGTGGTTGTCATCCAAGCAGAGTTCTTCTTTCGGACTATGTCATTAATTATTCTGTACGCAAATAGAGACCCCACCTCCTCTTGAAGTTTTTCGAAAGTTGTAATAGTGTGTATATCCAGATAATTGAAGATTTTCAGCTTCCGTCTCTGACTTGATCCACGTTTCCGTTAAAAAAATAATATGCACAAAATAAGGAAGCGAGTGCAATATAATTTACCAGGTCTCACAATACTGCGCAGATTAGAGTAGAATAATCTTAAGGAATGTTTATTACCTTCAATTTCGTAATAGTTTGTGGCAATTTGGTGGGAAATACGACTGTTATAGTTATTTGCAGTTTTATTTATATTTATTTATATTTTGAGTATATTTTGCGCTTTATACTATTAGTTTTTGTTTTTACTGATTCTTTTATTACCTTTGGGGTACCTTTAATATATTGAACACGTAGATTTGTTTCGCCATCTTCTATGCGTTTGTAAAGTTCTTCTTTGGCTTTTATGAAATATGACTGTTGGAGTGGAGTTTGATCGGCGTAATTTTTGCAAGTTTGAATTTTATCAAGAAAAGATTTCTTGTTTCTTAAAATCCTTTTAATATTAGTTTCCGATTCGAGATATACTTTTAATGCGCGATTTTTTTCAGGATTATATCTTCCCAAGCGAACTGCTTTAAGTGGCTGAGAACAGTCGTCTATAATGCTGGTTAATATTTTATAAGCTTCATTTTTATCATACGCATTTCTTTCATTTTTATTCTTTAGATTTAATCCCGGAATTCCGCTTATAATTATATTTTTACTTCGTAGGTTTCGACCAACAATTTCGCCTAAAAGATCGCCCAATACAATAAAGGTAAACTTACTGATATCATCGGTCTCACACCAGCAACAAATCCACCCAAGGCCTTAAAGACAAGTGGAGGCTGCATCCGCTTAGTGATTAATATCAAGTATTTCTGGTTCCTCAGTGACATGTACTCCCAGGGAATATCGTATACCACGTTAGGCAAGTCTTCAGTCTTTAAAAGAAAAGTTGTTATGATAAACAAAATTAAAGTTATAAAAGGCAAAACTCGACGCGCGTTTCGCCCCGAACCCACTCCGGGTTCGTCCCGTTCCCATCCTCAGGAAGTAGACCTGCGAACAAAGTTCGTTAGTCCACTTCCTGACAACAATAGGCTAGTTTCGTCTATCAAAATCAAATGATATAAATTTGTTATTTATATAGTTTACCTATATCATAAGAAATACGAATACAACACTATTTTTATATTTAAATATGCGATTTATTTATAATTTCGAAAATAAAACTGTAGTTTGTGATATCTGTGTCACGTGACCTAAAACGCCAGCCGCCGTATTTTTCTTGTAAGTGACGTCATAAGAACATAATCAAATTGAATAAACAACAGCGAAAGTTAAATCTAAAGTTCATGCGCTACACACGCACATATAACATTTGTTTCTGTTCTTATGACGTCACCATAATGATGGCTGTCGTTTTGGCGCAAACATTTATCGTTCAAATTTTAATGATTTTTTCTTTGCATAAAGAGATATTATTTCCAGGAAATAAAAATACTAGTTGACTATCGAATCGAAACGAATATTTTAAAATATATTTGAAAAAAATGTAGAATAGCCTATATTGTATGCGATTTGACATCGACTGTGACGAACCTTATAAAGTAGGTGCGACCACGGCTCCATTGACCATTTTGTACCTATGTGTTTCTGGATTTATATCTGAATTATTTTCTTTTTTAGGCCTTTTTAGACCCCTTTTTTATTCCGTAATCAGGTTATAGTTTTTTTTATTATATTTTGTACTTTATCTTTATGTTTTTTAAAACGAATTTTTGATTTGTAAACTTTTTGAAGGTTGTCAATTTTTAGTATAATATTTTCTGATACTGAACGTAGAACACAAAAGTGTGACATCTTCGGCTAACATCGTGTGACATCGCCGTGTGACCGTCAGACATCGTGAATTCGATTTTACTCCCACAGGTTTTCATACCCCGGGCTTATATAATATGAAAACTCCAAAAAGTTACTTAATACGGTAATTTCAGCACAGTCTAGCTAGCACGGTTCATGAGATTCAGCCTGGTGATAGACAGACGGACATACCGACGGACCACTGAGTAATAGGGTCCCGTTTAATTATTACCCATAGATGTATTATATTAAAAATATATTATTACCCTTTGAGTACGGTACTCTAAAAAGATACAAAGGGTATTGTGAACACTCTAGAACGCAGATTTGATAATATTATGTATTTACTAACACAAAACTTCTAAACTAACAAATGTATATATATATATATATATATATATATATATACATATATATATATATATATATATATATATATATATATATATATATATATATATATATATATATATATATATATATATATATATATATGTATTATCGATATAATTGTTATCTATTGTCGTAGAATTTTCGTATTCAAAACAATTTGTAAACAGATTACAAATTGTTTTGGATACGATTGAAATAATGTCAGTGAGTAAGTTCAGTGAGTAAGTTGTAGGTGTTTTCTTCAAATTCAAGACATAATAAATTAGATTCACATATGATTGATAGTAATTAATTTTTTTATCGTAATAATATTATTATTATCATTATTATCGTACAATCGCAGGTGTCTGCGTGTTATTTTATCTTTTTCTTACCAAATACAGTGAAGAATGCATACACATAACAAGAACGGGAACGGAACGTAAGCGCCCTTTTGTTTTGTTTGACTGATGAGATCCATCATCTTTGCAAAATAAAAGTACGTATATAATCTCTGTTATTACAACTTTTACAGAAGAAAGTATAATAAAGTTTCTAGTAGTGTTTTACGTACAACTTTTGAATTGGATATTACGCCGGTAAGTGCGCAGATAACATCTATAATTTGATATTTTTCTAACAAATTGTACCTACATGTTCGCCGCTTAAAATATTGCAACGTTTTTGAAGATTTACTTCATTTAGGTATATTTCTGTTACAGAAAACAAAGAAGCCTATGAGCAAGGATGAGGTTGCCCTGCTTGTGGATCTTATACAAAGCAACCCAATACTTACAACAAAAGAGACCAATGCAAACAATCTTAAAGAGGAATGTTGGGCTACTTTGACCAACACATTTAATTCAAAATGAGGTCAAATACCACGGCAGCGAGAGCAACTCAAATTAAATGGGACAATTTGAAAAAGGCTGCTCGTAAAAGAGCTGCGAATATCAGAGTGAACAATTTGAAACTAATTTTTTATTAAATTAAATAAAATAAAATTAAATATCGTTTATTTCAGGCTGCATTGGCCCATATTATACCTTATAGACTAACATACATAATATATAATAAACTAACACTAACATTAAACACGTATTGTCTGCGACGTGGGGCGCGAAGTGTTCGGGAGTCGTCGGTATGTTTTGGGTTTGAACTCTCACCACAAAAGAACTAAAGTTCACTTTATGACGAGATTCCAAACGCTCGACCCTCAAGGCGAAGTTGGTTCTTCTCCCGATGTAGCAACATTGTTATTAAAGCACAGAACCTTAATGTCAACAATACCTGATGTAGTGGAGATATCCCATGACTTCTGAAATAACATCAATAATTTATTTCACTATAATGGAGATTTTACTCTTATTTTACGTAGGTATGAGGTTATGTTTTCATAGTATATATTTTGACGGTGTACAAATGCCTCCAACATACTAACCTTCCTCCTGTTACTCTTAAGTGTGGATAAACTTCAAGTAGTAACTGTTCCACAGATTATTTATCAATTTGGAATCTCCTTTAAAATTCGTACGAATCCAGCGTCGCTAAATAATTCACTCTTTCTTTATATACTTTATCACGCCTGTTATCTTCTGAATCAGTCTCACTGGAGTCCGTGGTGATAATATCGAACACTTCCCTATCACTGTCTGAACTCAACATATCTTCAAATTTCTTGCAGCTCACAGCGAAAACAGTGAAATAGACACTAACCGACCGAAATTGACAGGTAACCGTATGGCATTACAAATAGTAATCTTGACAAACTACTGACGTTTAAAATATTTATAGGAACGGCCTAAACTGTCTTCTTCGTACATTACGCTTACCGTCCGTTACTAGTAACCCTCCCTTCCGTTAGTAGCAAGCCGACGGTAAGTTGCTTAACGAGACGTTTTTTATAGGAACGATTTAAGCTTACGCCTCGTATAATATTCCACCATTCGTAACTAGAACGGATCGTTTTTCAAATATAGGAACCGGGCATTTGCCGAGATTTGGCCCCTTGGATTAGCTAATAGCTATTCCATATAAGGCAATAAGACAATACTGACTAAACATATAAGACAATATGCTTTTGTTTTATATGTTGAGAAAGTCACTAAACAGACTAAGACAGCAGTCAGCAACATTGAATAGCTAAATAATCTTCAAATGCGTCTTACCTGACGTCGTATTTCTTCCAGAACAAAAGACATCAATATAAGTCCTCCCATATATACCACGACCATAACAATATACAAAATTATATTCTCCTTTCCCTGAAAATATATAAAATCAACAAAAACCCACATACAACCAACATTTATTTATTCTAAGTACCCATATATATTAAGAACCATTACATAATATCTAGTATTATTATTAACCATTGAATAATACAAAAAAAAAACACCAGGAATCGTCTCCCTAATCTCTACATCAGCTTCATTTTTACACTTACCCCGTACATAATTTGATACATTATAAGGCTATCACCGACCAAATTATGTAAATAATTTGTAATTATATTAAATCCAAATGCAGATTGGACATCTTTGAACACCCTGTAAAGTTAAACTAATGATTACCTACGTACCTACTTTGGACAATAGGTGCAAACGTACTTTGCAAAGTCTATGATAAAATTTAATATTATGAATAATTAAAGTGTTATTGTTAGTGATTTTCCGTCACAATAATATTAGCTTTTGGTATAGCTTGTAATTTTTTTCAATAATCTTACAGACAAATAAACTAGCGAGCCTTACAGTCTTAGGCCCGTATTAATAAACCGTTCTGATTGCTAAGACAGTACTCAAGAAAGTACTTAAGATGTTGTTTTAATTAATAGATCGTACTTTAGTACAGCTGTAGGTGCGGCGTTTCAAGTGACCACGAACTATCGCGACCGCGTATTAATTGTGCTACCAGACACTCAAACCATATCCGCGTACCGAATCGCGGACTTGGAACCGAAAACTCTACTAACGTGTGTTTGATTTTCAGCTCTATTTTACAAGCGCAGAGTGCTATTTACAGTTCTGTTTTTCGACGACGACGAAGATACCAGCAATCAATTGAAATCGTGCAGTGATACCAACTCTCAAAAATATTTCTCCCTATGAAATTGCCGTTCTGCAGTACTGGCTATTTCAAATCAAAATAATTTTGTTTGGGTGAGAATTCTAATTCCAAATTAATTTTATTTTAAAACATGGAATTCTTTTTCCAAAAGTAGTCATTTGTTTATTGATTAGTGTTACATTTTCATCGCATTTCAATCTTTTTCGTCATTATGGATACGTTAAAAATTCGAGTAATTATGGTATATGAGTACCGTCGTGGCAGCAACCCGGCACAAGCGGCATGCAACATCAACGACGTTTACGGAGCTAACACTACAAACCAACGCACCAACAGTTCTCTAGCTTCACTTTATATTGTTTAATCAGTTATAATTTTTCAAATTTATTTATAACAACCATCACTTTTGTCACAAAAAATGTACATTGGTTTTCTCGCTTCCGTTCTGAAAATTTCGACCTGAAAAATGAACCTCGCGGTCGTCCAAAGATTTTGGTCGAAAATGACGAATTAAAGGCGATTGTAGAAGCTGATAATACACAATCTACGGCTGAATTAGCAGCAGCTTTCGACGTTAGCGTCAAAACAATATTGGTCCATTTGCGTCAAATTGGCAAGGTAAAAAAGCTTGACAAATGGGTGCCCCACGAACTCAATGATCGCCAGCGCGAAGTACGCGTCGAGACGTGCCTTGCACTGCTCAACAGACACACAAAGGAAGGAATTTTGAACCGCATTGTTACCTGCAATGAAAAATGGATTCTGTTTGATAACCGCATGCGCTCAGTAAGTTGGTTAGATTCTGGTTCAGCACCTAAACAACGCCCTAAACGAAAACTTTCCCCTAGAAAAGTGATGGTCACTGTTTGGTGATCTAGCGCCGGTGTGATTCATCACAGCTTCTTACCAAACGGGGTGAGCATTACTGCAGATGTGTACTGTGAAGAACTGAACACAATGATGGAGAAGCTGGCACATCTCCAACAAGCATTCGTCAATCGCTCATCTCCGCTGCTCCTGCACGACAACGCGCGACCTCATACTGCACAGCAGACGGTCTCCAAGTTGCAAGAACTGGGGTTGGAAGCTTTCCGTCATCCGCCCTACTCACCAGACCTTGCGCCTACAGACTACTCCTTTTTCCAGAATTTGGATCACTTCTTGGCGGGAAAAAAATTCAATACCCGAGAGGCTGTACAAAACGCCTTTGAAGAATTTGTTGCCCCGTCCAGCTGATTTCTTTAAGAAGGGCATCAATAAACTGCCACTGCGTTGGCAAATATGCATTGATTGCATGGGTTGCATGGATTACTTCGATTAATACAAATAAAAAATACATACGTTTAAATTTTTTCATACAAAACGGCAATTTCATAGGTATTGGCGTTTTGCATTTGAAATTTTACATATGAAATTGGCGTTTTGTAAAGGAGGAACATAATTTTTTTAAAACTTTTATTTATTTAATCTTTAAACTGTATACTTATACAGTATAAAGTATACCATTGCTATCTATACACTTTTGCCATCTCATAGGTAGTTTATTGATTCCTTTACTAAAATAAACTATTCGGACAGGAATTATTTGAAGGCGCTTTGGACTGCCCAATCGGAGTTGAATTTTTTCCGTTGCAAGAAGTTATCCAAATTTCGAAAAAAATGTTTATCTGTTGGAGCAAGATCCGGATCCATGTTCCTTAACGCGGGTGTTGATGGATCTTTTAGTTTGCCCTATATAGGAGAGACCGCAGTCATAGTCAAGTTTGTATACTCCTGCATCTTGAAGGGGAATATTACATTTCACTGGTGATAAGAACGTGGTTAAAACGTTGTTATTCGGGTTTAAAGACTACTCAAAGTCTCATAAAGAAATACTCCGACTCACTGAATCTAGACACCAAGTATTTATTGCCTTCGTGTCCTAAGTCCCCCAAGTTGTATGGTTTGCCAAAAATACATAAACCTAATGCTCCGCTTCACCCAAATGTAAGCCGATATGACTCACCAACCTATAAATTCGCTCAGCTAGTGGCTAATGTACTTTAACCACTACGTGGACACACTAGAGCTCATGTAAAGGATTCTTACCACTTTGTTGATGAGATTAAACACCTATGTCTCACAGACAATGAACAGTTGGTCAGTTTTGATATACAATCCTTATTCACTTGCTTACCATTACAGGAATGTATTGAAATTGTAACAAGAAAGCTTAGAGAAAAGAACTTACCTGTTGAATATGCAGAATTATTAGAACACTGCCTTAAATCTGGCTACATGTTGTGGAATTATGACTTCTACAAGCAAGTAGATGAAATAGCGATGGGCTCCCCAGTTTCTCCCGTTGTTGCTGACATATTCATGGAAGACTTCGAGGAGACTCCTCTTGAGACCTCACCTAAACAACCCAGGTTCTACAAGCGGTACGTGGATGATACTTTCACAATTTTACCATCTGACAAAGTAACCATATTCCGTAATCATTTGAACAGTCTCAAACCCAAAATACAATTTACTATGGAGATAGAGACCAATAACTCTTTAGCTTTCTTGGACGTATTAGTAATAAGGAATCCCTATGGCACCTTAGGTCACACTGTGTATCGCAAACCTACACATACTAATAGATATTTAAATGGTGAGTCCCACCACCATCCTTCACAGCTATCTACCGTTGGCAAAACTTTGTTTAGAAGAGCACGAGGAATCTGTGATCAGCAGCATTTGGAAACCGAGCTTCATCATGTCACACAAGTTCTACGTGACAATAAGCTTCGAGTCCCACGCCTGCATCACAGTGACCGAGTGAAACCAGCCACTGTCGAACTAATATCTGCAGTTCTACCTTTTATTAAAGGAGTCACTGATAAAGTTGGCTATATTCTAAGGAAAGCTTCTATAAAAACATATTTCAAGCCACCCAAAAAGATAAGTCAATTCTTACCACCAGTGAAATGTAACATTCCCCTTTAAGACGCAGGAGTCTACAAGCTCGATTGTGACTGCGGTCCCTCCTATATAGGGCAAACTAAAAGATCCATCAACACCCGCGTAAAGGAACACATCGCAGATGTTAAACACCGTCGTAACACTTTCCGATTTTATTTATTTATTTACATTAAACGATTAACCTATTTGATTTAATAATGATATCACTCAATACCAAAGATAAGAGTCAAAAAACAAAAGTGACTTGATTTGACACTTGACAGCAGAACTCTTTTTTTCGATGTCCAAAAAACCAATTCTCATTATTTATGATTCCCTTTCCCACAATTCCTCGGCCTATCAACCTTGAAACTATATTTAGTACATATATTCCTACTAACAAAAGAAAACTGTGGTACTAACCCTAAATATTTATGTTTGTTTTAGATTATTTAACAGACTCTCTCCAGTACACACCTCTCGGGCGCCCCAAGCGATAAACGACATATGACGTCAGGCGCGTCCCTTCAAATCTGACGTATGACCAAGGTTACCTAGGTACGCTAAAATGCAAATTTCGACGAAAATTCGTACGAGTGCACTAGCTTATATTAGTATATTCGGAATCTACGTAAAATTTTCTTTAATAAGTATTTAATATAATGTAAATAAATGAGAAAGTGGAATTATTCTAATAAGAATATCGCACAAGTTTGTAAAATCACACCTTTGTTGTCGAAAAAATCATTTAAAAAACAATTTAATACGCTAGATACATTATAAATAGACTAATTATATTAAAAACAAGTTATTTATTATTATAAATTGGACACAATATCTTCTACTTAAGAAAATTGCAAAAAAATATAGTTTAAAGCGATTGCGTTATTTCAAAAATAATCATTGTAAGAGACGCAAGTTCAAAAGCCTTTTTGGACCTGATTATCCACATAAAATGTATTTTTTGTAGTCTCATATTAAACCTTACCTAATATAGAGTTTTTTGTTAAAAAATCATGTATATTAAGTGGCCCGATCATTATAAATCTTAAAATACAAAAAAACGGTAAAAATTCCACTGTAACTTAACAGACTGATAACTGTTTAACGGTTTGATGTTTTTACATATGAGCTGTTTTGTCAAAAACTACAAAAAATATAGAACCAAAATAAATAAATACACATTTCTTATGCTTTTCTAGTTATTAAAAATTGTTTGAAAAACTGATAAAATTTCATAGTTATGTAATAATTTACGAACAAAAAATCTTTGGAGTCGTCTTTTGTCAAATTTACTTTAATGTTTTTTTAAGACATAAAAATTAACTTAATTGAGTATTTTAAATAACAATATCAGTACGTGAGATTATAGATTTTAAATTAAAAGTATATATTTTATTATTTATAGTTATATCTATCATATAGTTTTTATGTTTTAGTATGTTTTTTATACGAAAATAAAAAATTGGGTTGTATGTAGAAAATAAAACCGACTTTTAGGCGACTCCGCAGTTGTATGTTCATTAGAAATATAAATTTTCGCAGCCAATTTGCTTTGAAAATGCCGGGCGTTCCGACACCGTACAACGGTTACTTGCGAACAACATATTATTATTTTTTATTTTCTTATTTATTTATAACACTAACTAGTTATTTTATTATAGTAAAACAATCGCTAATAATATTTTCTATTATTAGAAGTTAAATATTACCACAATATTCATAGTTTATTATAATACAAAACTGTTTTTGTAACGGTTATTATTTGGGTTGGTATATGGACGCAACTAAATTATAAAATACAAGTCCATAATAGCAAAACTATGACGATCATTGATATTACCTTAATTTTAGATAAAATTAGCTACTTACCATAAACATTCTTAACAAAATTGGACTTTACAACACACTGTAATCCAGTCGCTAAGTATACTAAACAATGAAAGCAATTTGATACCACTTAAGTTGTTTTCAAGTGGCTATATCTTTTTTATATTTGTTAGGATTATAAATGTGTGTATCATAGATTTGTCATCCTTTTCATTAGCTTCAATATTAAATACATTAAGAGACCACCATATATTTTTTGTACGTAATGTAATTGGTTTTTGGTACTATTACCCAACTGACGAAACGAGCCGGGCCGGGCGCTTTGCGGGGTAATGATAATAACCGTACAACGGTAATGGGACGCCCAAGAGAGTTTTTTTCAACATACTCTGACATTGGCGAATCATTAAGGAGCCATTTTAAAGAAGAAGAAAATGAATAGAAAATGTCAATGATCCGCATTCCGTTTTAAGTAGTTTTTATCAAAATATGGATATTAATATGTTAGAGAATAATAAATATTAATATCTACGTAAAAACTTTTAAAAAAGAAATATTGAAAAAATGTTTAATCAATAAAGCTCTTTTTATTAAGTGTACATTCGTTCTTTGTCGTTTAACGCTAATAACACACGGAGCGGTTTTTTCCCGTGCCCACCGCGGTCGTCAAAATGCGGTTTTATTTACTCACTACAAATTCTTCAGACACAACTCTTTAACTCACGAGACCGCGGTTTTGCATGGTCACGCAGACGCCGCGGTTGAGATTATCGCCCGCAAACGCCTGCGAAGACCGCAGGACGCGCGGTTGCAATAACGCAATTACATACTACAAGATTTCTATATCTAGAAATATATACTACATTAATCTAATTAATGAGAATTTTAATAATACAAAAAAGATATTTCAGATAATAAACCAAATGATGGGTCGTGTCAAGCGTTCAGTAGACGACGCGATCTTAAGAGCATTCGATGCGCAAGGACTTACGTCCAAAGAACTAGCTGAGAACTTTGCTAGCGAATTTGATAATGCAGTTAAAACAATCGTTCCTAAATGCAAAATAAACCTTTTAAACTCTGCTAGTTACAGTAAACCAGTTGATTGCAGTATTTTATTCAAAAAAGCAAATTCTCATTCCATACATAAAATAATTAAAACACTTAAAACAAAGCCCCAGGAGTCGATAATATTAAGGCATCGGATATTAAAATTGTAGGATAGGATCTAGCATTAGCAATTTCGAATCTGATAAATAATAGTGTGGTTTTCGCTGCTTATCCGGATGAACTCAAAGTAGGATGCGTTAGACCTATCTATAAAAAAGTAAAACGAAATGATTATTCTAACTATCGTCCAATTACACTACTCCCTGCAATTAATAAAATAGTTGAAAAAATTATTTGCAACCAAATTCATAGTTTCTACAAGAAACATGGCGTATTATATAAAAATCAGTTTGGTTTTCAAAAAGGGAAAGGTACCACCGATCTTTTGTCTCTATTTGCTGATGAGGCCAATGGAAATCTCGATAAGAAGAAAGTTGTTCTCGCTCTTTTTATCGATTTTTCACGGGCATTTGACACCTTAGACCATAAAAAACTTATATGCAAGCTAAGTGATTGCGGTATAAGGGGTCCAATGTTAAAATAGTGCGAAAACTATATGAAAAATCGGTCATTTAATGTTAAAATTGATAACACACTCGGTGATCAAATTACAGTACAAGAGGGCACCGCCCAGGGCTCGGTGCTGGGGCCTACCCATTTTTTATCATACGTCAACGACATGAGTAATTGCCTCAAATACTGTTCATGTTATCAGTTTGCTGACGATACGTGTCTGGTGTCTACTGACGAGGACCCTAACAAGGCACTTGAGCGCTTACAAACTGACTTTGATATGATTCAACGCTGGTGTCATGATGCTGGCTTAGTACTGAATGCGAATAAAACAAAATTATTATTTATCAGGTCGCCTCACCTTCGGCGTCAATCTCTAAACACTAAATTAATTGCTCTTGACCATAGCTGTTTACATCTTACCAGAGTTGAATCGTGTAGAGCTATTGAGGAAGTAAGCTCACAAAAATACCTTGGTATAACAATAGATAATAAAATCAACTGGAGTCATCATATTGAAAATGTATGCGATAAACTAAGACAGTTTCTGGCTATTATTACTATTTTAAAAAATAAAATTCCTTTTAAAGTGAAACTTATGCTATATAATTCATTTGCTGAGTCGCATATAAATTACGGATTAAGTACTTACGGTCGAACCTATAAAAGTTATTTAAATCAAATTTACAACTTACAACTTAGAATTTTAAAATCAATAGTTTCCCCGAATATAAAACAAAATCTCGTCAACAATGATGATGAATTATTTAAGCACTGTAAAGTTTTACCAGTATTTACTAAATTTAAATTTACCCTGTTAAAAGAACAATATTTTAACGAAAGTTTAAAAGTATTAACTGAACACCCTGTACGCACTCGAGCCGTCGCACAAAACCGGCTAGTGACGACTCGAGCCTGCAACCGATATGGCGAGCGAATGACTAGCTACATAGCTCCTCGTCTTATTAATGATTTACCTAGAGATGTAATAAATAATTTAACTGAAAAAAATATAAAATGCAAATTAAAATCATATTACTTAACTATATACGAGAAAATTAAAACACTAATGTAGAATGCCTAAAACATGTAAAGAAATTCTATCTGGCTCCAAACTGTTTTAATATTCAAAAAATTATGTTAAAATGTAAGCAACTGTGTATTTAAACTAGAATTGCAAATAAGGCTGTATGCAGCATTGGACAAACCTCAGTGGTTTTTAATACTGTTTATATTGTAGTAGAATTGTAATTTTTATTTTTGGTAAATAAAAGAAAAAAAAAACATATTATTTACAATAGACTTTCTGAATTTCGAACGCAGAGCGCGCGGGCGCAACCCGCTAAGGCTGCGGGTGACCGCGGCCCGCGCGATTCTACAAGTTGCCCGCCGGTGCAGCGGGACCCGCGAAGTGCGAACAACGCGCACACCGCGGGTGTAAAACGCGCCGTGAGTTGTTTTAATTATGTACATAGATATCTGTATGCATTCTACAGAAGTTGCGGGCAGGCAACCGCGGCAGGCGCGGGTGAAAACCACTCCGTGAGTTCTTAGCCTAAAAGTTGACGTGATCTTAACCACGTTATCAACTGATATGGTCATGAGATCATACTATGAATTAAAGACCATCTTAAGAAGCTAATCGTTACTTGAGACCGTCTCAGCCAAGAAAGGTCTTGAGAACGAGTTTGAGGACGGTTTATTAATACGGGCCTTAGGATCAATTCACACTGAAACGAAACGATACGCGACACGGAGCTGTATGTTTAAGATATCTATTCAAAATTGAACTTTATTCATTACACAAGAAGATACATGCTTCATTGTAAGAGTTCGAGTGTCAAGTTGCACCGCTCTGCGCGGCGCGATAAGGCGCGTCGAGACGAGACGCGAGCTACGCGGCGCTGCATTTGGAAGATAGCGGTTAAAATTTGAACTTAACATATTATACGCAATAATTATTGAGATACATGTTTCATTGCAAGAGTTTGAATTTCAGAAATAAAAATGCAGCGCCGCGTCACTTCTCGTTTAGGTGTGAACTGACCCTTACAGTAGTCGAATAACTATAATAGTGGGAATAACACATAATGATAAAGTACCATGATTTTATCTTGAGGTAAGTCTCATAAGTTGAAGTTCATATATCTATTATGTGTTATTCCCACTATTATAGTTATGCGACTACTGTAAGGGTCAGTTCACACCTAAACTAGAAGTGACGCGGCGCTGCATTTTTATTTTTGAAATTCAAACTCTTGCAATGAAACATGTATCTTAATTATTTATGAGACTTACCTCAAGATAAAATCATGGTACTTTATCACCTCGACCAGTTTCTCCGTCGTCTCATCATCACTCAGATCCCTTCTAAACTCTGTTTTTATTTTATGCTTTATTAACTGTATATGTCCGATAAGATGGTATACGAACATGTAGTTTAATGTATGGAATAGCATCATCACAATCACGCCACAGCCCACCGTGTATATGTTTGCTAAATGTGTGACCACCCAGTTCCTATAGTTGTAATTGTAATCAAAAGGCATCCACATGTATATGCAAGTCTGTAGCTTCATGGTCCTATTACGTATCTGCTCTACGTTCTTAATATTGTTCAAGACTGGAATCCATATCCAAACCACCCAGTTGAGAGTGAAAAAGAATATCAGGTAATAGGCCGTCCAACGGGTAACACGTTCTACGTTGATGATTTTCTATGAAAATAAATTGCAATTCAACTTTTATGTCTAAAGGCTCATGACGAGCTGATGATGTGGCACGTAGAATTTCATTCAGTAAACGTGATAGCAATATATGTACATATATTGGTATCACGTTTACTCAGGTACGCGATAGGAGCACAGACACAGACAGAAAGAGACAAGTAGCGATGAGCCAATGTACGAAATTCTACGTGCTCCGCAATCGAATTTTAGCTACTACTTGCTTTGCAGTATCTCGACTCGCCTCATCCGGTCACACAAGTGCGAGCTGCTTATGTGACAGTAGACAGCTAATGCATCTGTGTACTCGCCTTCCAAATTCTCATGTGAGAAGTCTGAGTATGTCTGTGTGCTTTGTGCGTGGTAGGGTGTGTAAAATAAAATAAATGTGCTAATAACTCGGATGCTAGCTACTGACCGACTGGCACATGACATTAGCTTGTACGATACGGTCAAGCAATGCAAGAAGATGTACTACGGTGACTAACTAGGCCATCTTGCACGCCAGCTCGTCCTATGTTACCTAAGCTTTATGCATTCGGAGCTATTTTAGGGATGGTATTAACTACTTATATTTTAAAAATTATTGTAAAAATAAATTTCCTACCGTTTCCAACAAAACATTCTTATTCTCGTTCTGGTTATGCAAATGAATATGAGTCATAAACTCCCGCATTATTTTCTTATAACTCGCAAACTTAGAAGACCTTACATTTACCTGAAATAAATGAAATCTATTATTCACTTATTCTAATCGATAAATTGCTTAAGATAATTTAAAGATTTCTATAGAAGTTTGTCCGGTTATTTTTAACACTTGAACGAAAAAACCTAATCTTATCGGATGCTTGATAAATTCAAATTATTATACTATGGCACAGTGGCTAAGGATGGTTCTCGTTCAAAGGGAAGCCCTAGCCGGTGTGTGTGATTTGGATGAGGGTCTTCAAAAGGTAAGTGGTAAGTGAAGCCGATAGGAATGGAGTTATAGGAACCCCACGTCACTGCTATGGTAACAAATAAATATAAAACTTACATTTGCCAAGAAAGATACAGGAATAATAGAAAATATGATACCGAGGATATCAAAATTCAGTTCAGTGCGGTAAGCGAACAAGTAGACGATCTGAGTTATAAAACAGGCCGGTGCAAATGTTTTTACTACGAAGCTATTGAAGAGAACTATTTTGCTCGGTGGAGCGTATCCCCATGTGGTCTGATTTTCAAGACTTACAAACGTTAACACGGATATAATAACTCTATAGAAGAGTTGGTCTCTTGGATGTTTCCTACAGACAAAAAGCAACATTATGATTAAACTCTAGTCTCCACCAAGAAAAGTAAAAATAATCATAAATTTTCTGAAAACGCGCTACGTATACGCGGATCAACTTTAATACTTGAAAAAAAAAGCTGCTTCATACAAAAGGGCTACGGCATAGATAGCATTTTGTAGGAAACAGCAGATTTTTTTTTCAAGTAGGAAAGTTGATCCCATGGTAAAAGTTGCTTATATTCACTCTGAAACTCCTGAAAGTTTGGATACTGAATGGAAAAACAACTAGTATAGTATGGAATTAGTATTTGTTATATTATTATGATCAAGTCTATGAAGTAAATGTATTATTTACAAATAATATTGTCTTCCCATGTTGACATGTAAACAGCTGATATTCACAATATCTGAAATACGTTTAAAGTAAATTTTCGCAGTGAAAGCTCAAAACAATTTTAAACTTGAATGTTTCCATTATGTTGCCTTTTTTTTTGTCGATTATTTATTAGACAAGACGTTAATATACAATCTAAAACCCGTTTATGTAAATTTAATAAAATAACGAAGATTATTAAAGGTCCCAGTTGCTCCGTGGCCTAGTGGGTAGACACATTGATTCGCACTAGAGAGAGTGCAGGTTCGATTCCCAGGTTGTGGCGTGTACCAATGAGCCTTTTTTAGGTCAGCCTTAAGTACATTATACAGGCGCTCTAACGGTTGGCTACGGGGGTAACAAATGGTTGGCCCTAGACGTATTGACCAGTCATTCCTCTGGACTAGGCTGACTATGTTATGAGAATTACGTATGTGCTTGGGCAACTATACGACATTTAAAAACCGCTTGTCCCTACAGTACAGTATTTCGAGAGTGGTATCTTCGCTCGGAAAATACTGTATAAATCATCCAATAACGGCTGAAAAGGCCTAAGTTTTTTTTATTAAAAGTCCCCAATATTACTTGGATACTACCTATAAGAAGCGTCACAGACGGGGAAACTAATATTTTGTGTTCAGATTAAATATCGCTTGCTATACAGTTAGTAAAGACTATCACAGGCGGCTACGATACTACATATTTTCATATTACGTAGGTACTTACTGTAATATGAAATATATCCAGGCATCCTAAGATTTAAAATTTTAGTATCCTCGGCGTCATCATTCGTTGCGATGTCCTTAATAATTATTACTCTCTACGTATCAAGACACGCTAAGAAATTAAAAGAATCGAACGTTTTGGGTGTTAAAGTCACTAAAGACTGGTGTAATGGAAACAATTTCAGAATTGTGCCTATGATTTCAGACAAAAAGGCACTAACCTACTCATTACTGTGTCAGCGCCTTTGTGTTTACATTAATTTTCCAGTAGATATTGAAGCTTTTGATTTGCTCAATTTGGAGTAACGATATGATAGCATCATATTATTATTTACTAAGGGAGCCATACACCATACTGCCTTTCGTTCAATCGGAAACGTCATGCCGATTAAATTAAAAGCAGTATGGTTTATCTGCAGCGCAGTGGCGAAGGGTGGTTTTACTTCAGAGGGAAGCCCTAGTCGCTAGACGTGTGCTGTGTAAGTTTTTTTGAAAGGAAATTTAGTATTTTATCACAGAGATAATAATAATATTAATAATATTAATACTTGGATTTGAAAAACAGGAAAGTGGGAAATACAAGCAAACTAAAATTAAAGAAGCTAAATGCCTAGGTCCACGATGTAATGGGCATCCACAGCCGACAACAGTTAAAGGAGGCCCAAGACAAGATTTTAAATGCGATACGATGAGTGAGGATGTTTGAAAGTCAATACATTCACACTTTTGGAATCTGACATCTTGGGAGGCTAAAAAGGTTTACGTCACTGGATGTGTATTGCAGGCACGTCCAAAGTATAGAAGAAAGACTACTGATGTTACCACTTCAAGAAAAAACACTGGATTTACATTCTACTTGACTGTAAAAGAAAATGGAGATGATGTGAAGAAACGTGTATGCCGAAATATATTTATTAACACTTTAAATATTGGTGAGAAGACTGTGCGCACGTGGATTTTATCAGACCAACCCAGTACAAGCCAAGAAAACGAAGAACATCAAGCTCAGAAACCACGACAAAGATCAAACATCGTTAAGAATCTAGAGGAATTCCTGAATTCACTGCACAAAGTAGAAAGCCATTATTGTCGAGCATCATCCAGTAAACTTTACGTTGAGCCCTTGTGGTCTAGTCTAAGAGAGATGTACCGCTTTTATAAAGATGAATGCCAAACACAAAACAAAATTGCATCATCCTGGAAAACCTTCTACAATACTTTGAAAGCTATGAACTTAGATCTTTATATTCCCAAAAAGGATCAATGTAATTCATGTACACAGTATAAGACAGGAACATGCGATGAGGAAATATTCCGGAAACATGAGCAAAAGAAACAATCAGCACGAGAAGAGAAAACAAGAGACAAAGAACAATCCATTAATAATTGTCCTAATACGGAAACCTATACAGTAGATCTACAGGCTGTGCTATTGGCTCCAAGACTAAATGCTAGTGCAAATTACTACAAGACTAAATTGAAGGTCCACAATGAGACCTTCCTTAACTTAAGTACTAAAGATGCCGTATGCTATGTTTGGCACGAAGCTGTGGCAGGGATTGAAAGTGATGTATTTGCATCAATTTATACAGACTTTTTACAAAAGGCAATAGAAAAAAGACACCCCGAAAAAATTACGATTTGGAGTGATGGATGTGGATATCAGAACCGAAATATCAAGCTTTCTAATGCATTGCTAGGATTGAGCATTAAAACAAACGTAATAATAGAACAAAAATACTTGGAAGTTGGACACACCTTCATGGAAGTGGACTCCATTCATTCTACTATTGAGCAGAAATTGCGCAATTGAAGAGAAGTCTACACACCAGCAGACTACATTCCAATAATTCAAGCTGCAAGACAACGTCCACGGCCTTATGAAACAATTTACTGTTGTAGTGAAGATTTTTATACATTTCAGCCAGTATACTACAAAAGTATTCGCCCTGGCAACAAAATTGGCGATCCCTGTGTTAATGATGTGGTTGCTTTTCAGTATACCCCTAATGGCATTATTCGTTACAAACTGTGCTTCCAAGACGAATGGGCTGAATTACCTGTACGACCAAAGCGTCTGGAATCACTGCCAGATCATCCCAAACTGTACACAGGACCAATTCCAATTGAAACTTCGAAATTTACGCATTTGCAAGAACTAAAACAATTGATTCCACAAGATTATCGTCAATTCTATGCGACTTTACTTCACAAATAAATTTATTCTTACATAATAAATAAAAACTAATATTTACATGATTTTCTTTTTTTCTGTTTTGATATCAATTTTACCTATGTTATCAAAATGGTTTTTGATACAGACGCAATATGTCCTATGTCAACTTTTCACAAAAACTGTAAAGTAAATAATAACTATTGTACTATGTTATGATTTCATACCCAATTTTAATACAAAATGCATCATCACAAATCTTATTTATCTAACATAACATAAAATAATCAGTTTTTAGTCTTTCCTGTAAAGTGGTACCTAACTCACATTCGACCTATTGCATGTACCGCGACGATATACTACGTACAACAGAGGGACAATCCCGTTGGTCGATTTGACCCCACACTAAGTCGCGCGGCGCGGGCGCCCGTGGCGGGAGCTTGGTTACTACAACGAGTTCTATGATTGTCAGTATAATGTTATTTACTAAGAAAACTAACTAGATGGCACTTTTCGTGGAAATTATAAATGACACTATTTTCAGAGAACGAACTTATCAAAACATAACTAAAATAGGTACCTACCGCCACCGACCTACGTAAATAGCGTCATAAAGAAAAAAAAATCTTTTAATGTTGGTTGTTTTACAATCTATGCTATGAGTGTATAGTATATTTTTATCTCTGTGGTATTACCCAACCCATGCAAGTCGATTAATGCTATTTGAGTAGATTTTTATGGGGATTATTGTAGGTAGGTACTAAATAAAACAAAATCCATTAAATTATAGAAATGAATTGTGTTTAATTGTTTTTTAAAAATATAATTTTTTGACTCGATTGGTCCATATATTTTTTTGTTGTTTTACAAAAACCGTACATTTTAATAACAACCAATTTTTCCAACATAAAAAGTGAATGCTCTGCACATATAATTGACCTTTCTACATTTTCTGTTATTACACCTAAAGCCAGTTTCTTAATAAAAAATTTATGTTTAATATTTTTGAATTGATCGCAATAAATAGTTAAAGCTTCCTTGATTAGTTTATATAGGTCATCACTAGGTGTTTTTAAAGCCAATTACACTTCTTTGCGAGATACCCAGCAAAATATGCAATTGAACAGTCTTCTAGGGATATATTGACATCTTCAGACTCATTGTCTCATAAGACAATTATTTGTGATGGCGCCGTTTGTTTTATTTGAATGGCGAGATTAGTTTTAATTTATAAGTCACGATAACATATACTACGATACTATTATATTATTTGTACGTAGTATATTATTATCTCTGTGCTATAAAAATAAATTGTTAAAGTAGCGCCCATAGCGCCGCCTGCGCGTTGCGTCGTCGTTTTAACTAGGCCATCTATCGTGAATTGACGATTTTTAATTTGAAGAGTAACCTCCCGTAGTGCCGATGTACTTTATCAATTCAATTTTTTAAAAATAGGGCGTTGTATGAATTAAATATTGTTATAAATTCATATTTTATTTAGTAATCATTGAAGATTTTGAAGAATAAAAGTAAATAAATCACTGACGTAAAACAAAACAAGTTACATGGCGGTTTATTGTGCTTTTAATATGATTTACTTTTCCATGGTTCACAATGCTCACTCGTAGCGACATCTTTACGTACTGAGCATGTACTTAATTTTCCAATGTATGAAACTGACCAGACATGATTTTATGTATGATGGTCAAGGTCATTACAAACGTGTAGAGTTGTGTCGTGTCCGAGAGAAATTGTAAATACTAACTTAACAAAATAAGCTCCGCTCTTATATATTATAATATATAGTATTAAAATTCATAAAACTCATGAATCTCATATTATTATACTTTTCTCAACTAGAAAACTCTACTCAACAATAATAATTTTATATATATAACGTCAACTCAAAATCCTTCAATCTGTCACAATTTGAAAACAATAAAAAATAAATATAAAAAGGTTTTATAAAATCACGTTTCAAACACTATTCTTATAGTTATACCTACGGATCATATTCCTATAGTAATATATACTGTATTCTTATACCTACAATTAGGTATATTTCAAAATACAAAATAGGTACTTAATAATAAAACGTTTTTCTGTGTATTAATTAAATATTGTAAGATAATCATAATTTTAAAATACTTCCACGATATTACCTACTATTAGATAATAATACCTATATTATATAATATTATGATCGTCTATTAATTTGATAACTACAGATTACAATTGATAGTAGGTACGTATCCAACTTTCCGCTTACCGTAAAAGTCAATTATTTCAAACGATTATCATCAACAATAAACACAACACAAGTACTAAGTACTCTCACATTCAATATTCACATATAAGTACATAAACACGTATTAGCTTAAACTTTAAGACGAATTCAATTTATCACTTCTCACTGCTCAATATAATTTCAAAAATAATAGTTAAACAATAATTATTATTAATGTAATGTAATAACATGATTTTAAATCCAAGCACGCGCCGGCTAAGGTACCGCCGAGCTACTTTTAAAAGTTCATTCGTCTCATGATCTACGTAATATTAACTAATAACGGCTCCTCATTGGTGAATGCTACAAAATAGCGGGCTAATGTCACAGAAAAATAGCCCTTAATTACTTCAAACTGTCATCGGACAAATCATATTAATAATATAGTTCTTTAGTTGGCCAGCCGGCTATTAAAAACAAGTTTGAATTTCAACTTTATTTCTAACGTGATAAGGTTCCTTTGGTCTCCCACCATAACTCCGAATATATCGGGTTTTAAAGAGATCTGTGATTTCAATATTTGTGTCAAAGTTGCAATGTGTCGCTTACGTCGGTCTACATTGCGCTATCGCTTGTCCGACCTGACTTCTGTAAGACATTATTGTTTTCTATATGGTAGTTTGGGCTGAAGGTCTTTATGAGGTAATCTGAAAGGGAAACCGATAAGAATGGAGTTCTTTAGACCCTTCGCCACTGCTGCAGCGTCATCCCGATTGGACGCTGGGTATAGTGTATAGCTACTGTAAATTCCCAAATTTATACTTATATTAAGTACATATATATATATAGACTTACCACCCGTGTAAATACAGTATCCGACAGGAACACTGCACTTTTTCGGGATAAATCTCGAAAAAGTGCAGTGTTCCTATCGGATACATTTTAATGTAGCCTTTGTTTTAATCCAGAGCCTAAGCTACTAGCATACCGAATTTCATCAAAATCCGTTCAGTAGTTTTTGCATGAAAGAGTAACAAACATCCATCCATACATCCTCACAAACTTTAACATTTATAATAGTAATAGGATGTACAAGCATATCAGGGTTTATGCAGGGTTTGAATTAAAAAAAAACCTAACAATAAACTAGCGTTTTTGGACAAACATGATCTAACCTTGGCGCAAAAAGTGCAATATAGCCACCATACAATTTTCATCTTTGTTGGTGATGGGTATTGTAATCTTAAAAAATGGAATGCCCAATATTCTAATTACGTAATAGAATGATATTTTACATAAATTTTGTATGATATGCATTACATGGATGCTTTTGATTCCAGTCAAAAACAGGAAAAATAAATCACACCTGTAAGTAATGTTATCTTGGACAAGATAGAAAATATCGGTAGCTAGTTCCGTAGCTTTCTAAAGTTATTACTAGATACTTTTACAATACGGTATTTTCCTGTATTTTTAGCAGGTACATACTAAATGAATAGTGCTCTGAACAATAAGGCAGTTTAAAAAAGGTATAAATAGTATACTAAAAATCAATATTTTCAAAGAAACTGCGGATTGTTTGAAGCACTTTTGTGCGTCTTGCGAAAATGATTCATACAAAAGTCGAACAAACAGGTGACATCACACGCTTGTAAGTCGCTACGAAATGTATGTAGGCACAAAATTTCTGATATCTCCGAAGTTTGCCCGTTTATGTTCATACTTACCATAGTTATTTTATTTGTATTGGAAGTAAGTAGGTAAACTATTTATATTATAGTTTTTTTACACTAATGTTGTAAATAAATATTTTGTGACTTAGAAATGCATCTAATTACAAAGCTACACGTAAAATCTTAATTATTTTTAACCGACTTCACATAAAAAGGTTATACGTTTGGCTGTATATATAATTTTTTTTTGTATGTTCAACGATTACTCCGAGGACCGTTTTTAAAAAAAAATTTTTTTGTCATTCCCAAATTGGTCCTTTTGACATCAAAGTAGTGACCTATTGATGGGATCGATGAGAAATCGAGGGAACTCCTCTAAATTTATATGGACACATAATATGATGATTTTGACTTTTTATGAAGTAGTCCAAGCATATGCTACCAAAAAGTAAGATTTTGCACCAAGGTATACCCTGGATCCAAAAGTACTGAACAGAACTCCTGACTCCTTATAGATTACATGTTTTGGGGATTTGGTATTGTTTAAAGAACTGCAAGCATATAGCACTATGTCAATTACAGTAATCACCATCATCACCACCATCATCACAAGATACATTATGATGATATAATAGGTAATTCTCATAGTATTTTACACTGACACGGATATCTTTGAACATTACTTTGCCATTTGTGAACCTATTTGCAAAATTCTTTTGTTGCTGTATAGGCTATAATTCTAAATTTGTCCCTTGGTTACCAAAGTGGTGACCTGATTATGGGATCCATGATAAATCGAGGGAACTCTTCGAATTTTATATGAACACATATAGTGATTTCAACTTTGTCTGAAGTAGTCCAAGCATCAGCTACCAAAAAACAAGATTTTGCGCCACGGTATACCCTGGATCCAGAAGTACTGGACAGTACTCCTGAGTCCTTATAGATGTTTGCGGATTCCGGCATTGTTTAAAGAACTGCAAGCATAATATGACATCGTATCACTTACAGCAATCATCATCATCACCACCATCTTCATACGAAACACCAACATATTATTATGATGACATAGGTACTCACTACTCATCAGAGTTTTGTGCACCGATATCAATATCTTTGTAATTTTGCTATTGCCAAAATTATATTCGCGATCATCGTCATCACTATAGTGTATTTAATGCTTTCTGCTACATTTTTGCCGCTGACTATGACAATATATAATAAATTTTTAATATTATAGTATCTAATAATTATCATCACTGGTGATTGTTTAGTAGGTCAGCAGATCGGTAGTGTACTTTTTGTGCATTTTTACTTTGGATGTCGGTTTTCATTTTTTGTTTAAAATAATGAAGATAGCGATTCATAATTAAACTTTATTTACTAGTCAAGAAGATACACCTTTCATTTGCGTCGTGTCGCTTCTCGGACTGACGAAACAATCAAACACGTTATTTTATTCTTACAGCATGTGCTGTCAACCTGTTAACACTAGATTACTAAACTATCCTACGAGTAACGTTTTACTTAACATTCTTAAAAAATATGACATTTAAATGAAACGAGAATAAACAAGATAATAAAAACTTATATTATATTAGAAGTTACAGTAATAACAACTATTTGGGTTTCAGAGATCACGTTATAATGAAAATAAAATAATTAACTTATTCTACACAGTTGGGACACGTCATGTTCATATTATCCGCCCTTCATATGGATCTTTTGCATTTCATGCAAAAAAGTGTTGTCATTTTTCTTGAGTTGGATGGACAAAATGTACATATTATGCAGAAAGTCTTTGTGACATCTAAAACAATATTATAAAGTACCTACTTGAGACAAAATAATCAAATATAAGTAAGAAAAATAAAAAAATACAAACATAACACATAAAATAAACTGAAATCAAGTAAATTTTAAATAAAATAATTACAAATAAATGATAAAAACAAATAAAACTTACCATCGCTGAACAGTCACGTAAACACTAAACTTTTGTAAATTTTACGACACCTTTGCTGGGTCAACACACAAATGACGCATAACCACAATGACAGCACGTGGCACACTGATGACTGATAGAACAAATGAGGAAGATACTGGGAAGCGGAGGGCGTAGGAACGATGCGAACATTTTTTAATCTAGGAATCGTCGTTTCATCGTCGTCAATTTTACGATAGTTTAGTATTCTAGGGTTATAAATAAAAATATAAATATTATAATATATATAGGCTATAAATAAAAAGTTTATAGTGAAAATATTTTATGTAAATTATGATAAATGTACTTAATAAAAATATTTTCTTTTCTAGCATGAATAGAAATGAGGCTTCGGAATTAACTCTCAAAGTCGCTGTATGTGTACCATCAGCCTGTACTCTTGGAGATGCATTAAGAAATCCACTTTTTAACATAAGCGATGTTTGGCTTGACGTAAAAGAAGATTTTTGTAGACTTCCTAATGACAAGCCTTTTGTAACTGCGAATTACGTTGCCTGGTAAAATATTTTGAAATCAAACATGTCTTCCAAATTTTCATTATCAAAAATTTTGTGTTATAATAATATTTACGTAAAAAGATTGTTGCTACAGTTTTATATATAGTGCATTCAATATTAGCTGGTGTGTTTCCAATTGAGACCATCATTAGCAATAACAATAGGATTAAGTCGTGGTGAGGGAATTCTTTGTTGACAATAACTTGCAAAACACGTGCGGCGTTTCAAACGGTTTTGATACAGTACCCGGCGATAAATATTGCACATCGACCTTTGGAAAGAGACAATCGGCTAATTTCGGCTTCGTAGAGCGTTATCTCTGTATTACGAAATACAAACTGTCCGGTATCTTTTAGGAGCTGTTAAAACAATTATGATTTGCTTCTTTTGATAATTATTTTTATTATTTGTATAAAATACACCAATTTTTCTATAAGCTAGCTTTAGGTTTGGGGTAAAATAAAATAAAAAAAACATGTTCATATTATGTTTACGTATATTTTGCAAAATTACAGCTGTAGTGTACATAATAAACACCGTTATACCCATAGCCGGGCACCGTTAATCAAATAGTTAACTTCGTTAATCGTTAATCCGCTAGAAAAAAAGTTAGCTTCGTTAAACGTTAAAGCATTACATTTCGGAAGAATTAACGCAAGTTAACGTTAATCGTTAATCCGTTAATATGTGTAAAATTGCATCTTTATATCGTTGCGTTAGTGAACTTATAAAACCTGTTGGTTTAGGTTCTAATTCATTCATCAATTATCAACACACAAATGATCACTGACAGTAATTTATAATAACAACAAACAAACAAACAAAACACTCGTCACTCTTAAGCACCGGCGCTAAGTAATGAAATTATCAAACGAAACAAATTTCTTCGCAGTTTTCTTTCTCACTCGCACGCGCCGGCAAAATATATCTAGCTTTGTTTTTGTTTCACTCGCTGTCACGTGCGGCCCGGCACTTGTCGGTGCCGTGCGGTAGCTATTAGGCTTTGGATTAACGATTAACGGACTTCTGCATATTAACGGAAGTTAACGTGTCCGTTAACATTTTTAAAAGTTAACTTAAAATTTAATCCGTTAATCAAAATGTTAACTTCGTTAATTAACGATTAACAGATTAACGAGTTAATGCCCAGCTATGATTATACCTATTGTTAGAATGAGACATTGTAATAAAAATAATAATAATGCTAATTCTCAACTGCTCTCTGCTCTTGAACCTTCTTAAAATAACAACTTACATTTTCATCTTCATTTTTTTTTAATCTGTCAGCTTCGGTTACAAAGTATTTATAAACATTGTAGATAATTTCGCGTGACTGACCTTGTAAAGGTTTCACTCTTTTCCCTAAAGTTGCCATAGTACAACTTTAAAATATTTAAATATTATTTAGGTGCTAACAACTCTAAATATATATTTTGATCTGGACGCGACCGCACTCTATTGCATTTGAACAACGACTGACAAAACGTCACATAGGTAGTGTGCGACAGAGATAACGCTCTACAAAGCCGAAATTAGCCGATTCTCTCTTTCCAAAGGTCGATGTGCAATATTTATCGCCGGGTACTGTACTTTACTTACTAAATGAATAGGCTAGATGAGTGGAAACGCGTCAGTTAATAATGAATGCACTATTACATCTGATAGCGCGGGTGCGCTAGCGCCAAGTCTTTGTCTGTAAGCGGCCGTAATTATCGTTTCTCGAAGCATTACGCGGTTTTTTCGTGGCCCCATATTTTCGTTTGTAATAAAGCTAGCGGTCTGAATTTTTGTCGCGAAGAAGTCGTTAGCGGCACAAACTAACTAATGTTTTAAATTTCATAAAAATCGAGTGCATAGTTTAGAAGACATTAAGCGGCAGAAAACGCGATTTTTAAAGATATGGATAGAGGTATGGAGGTAGGAAGGGTAAGCAAAATTAAAAGCATACTTCTAGCCAATGAAAATTTCAAATTTGCTGTCAGGCAAGGTTATTAGCTACATATAAAATGTGATAAAATGTGCTATTAAAATGTAATAAGCACAAACAAAAACAAATACCATAGACTGATGTTCATAATATTATAATGTAAAGAGGGTAGAATAGACCCTTGTACATTGTAAAATAGCCGATAAGCCCCGAAAATTATCTATACCCTCTTACTATGACAATAAAGTTCAAAAGTGGTACACCGAAAGTACGTGAGCGTACACACAACAACAAAAGTTACTGAACATTTTGGGTTTTCATCAAAATGGAGTAAATAATAATCAAAAAGTTAAAAAGTATCACCCGACAACGCAAATAATATAGCCGCTATTTAATTCAGTAGTTTGACTTCGGCGTAGTAAAAATAAATTACGACTGAGTTTTAAATTAATGATTTAGTTTTATCTATTTATTTGACTATTGTTTAAACGTTGTACTAATTTAATAAACACAAATAATGTCTGAGATTTTCAGTTGTTATAATAAAATATGTCGGTTAAAATTCTACATTAATTAATAGCACATTTTGACGTAAGTAGTCACTGTTAACCATATTATAGATTCATTTTTAGTGCTTATTGCCAAGTCACTATAATAATTAATTAAAAATTAAGATTACCCACATACAGTCACAAAATTTTAATGAATAACTAATAATTAAGGACTAGCCTAAATTTGACTTGGTTTCTACGATATCTCAAAACTTTTTACGTGAAAAAGACCTCGCCCTTTTTCATTTAATGGTTTTTGTGGGACTTATATATGACGAAGTCGCGGGCATAATCTAGAATATGACAAGACGTTGCAGTTTTTTATTGATTAATAAATTTATATTATCTTTGTTTTTATCGTGTACAGTTACTGTACGACTAAGTAACATTCATTTTTTTCAGGGTTATCTTTTCTTTGCTCAACTAAATTACGATTATTAGTACGATTTACGATGTTCGTCATACATTTATCTCCAAGAAAGGTAATGCTTATGAAATTTGTTTTTTATTGATTAGATAAAATAGTTCCGTGTAGTTTTTTCGAACAGCATATTAAGTACAAGGTTTTTCTAATCATCTATTTTCATTATTTTCAGTTCCGAATGAAGCAAATGAAATACTAAGTGCATTTTCTCTGTACAAAAATTCCTGTCAAATCATCAAAATTTCATCCAGACCAGGCACTTTAGAATGTTTGGATGGCATTCGAGCTTTGTCTATTATTTGGGTCATCATTGGCCATACTTTTATGATGGGTAGCTTCTATCCAGCTAATCCTATTGATATGTTTGATGTGATTATGTAGTATATTGACAAACAAAGGAAGATGGCAAGAAGTGTATGAACGCTGGTCTATTTCTTCTCAATACGAACCAGCTATACCTTGTCTTGCCATAAATACTGAAACAAAGAAAAAAAAATCATTGAAAAGGTCTTTTATTTTATGCGTTAAGATAAAAGGGCAGACAAACAGATAAACGGACAGACAAACAGATAAACGGACAGACGGATAAACGGATAGACATACAGACAAACGGAGCGAAATTGTAAGAGCTCCTTGAGTACTACGGAACCCCAATAACTGTCTTCACAAACCCCAGTTACAATTTTATGGCCGTACAAGGAAATAGAGTATAAAAAATAACCTTTCTAAGGTAATATTATTAATATAGCCATTAAGGTAGACCAGATCCAGTCCATCCTCCTTTAAAATTTTGATTTGTCAGCAATAACGTAAAAATCGTAATGATTTTTTTAGTTTGATAATACTTGTTGAAAAATAATTTGACGATGATGAAAACTATCAAACTCAGTACCTTGTTACTGTAGTATTAAATACGCCAAAGCACTATTTAAAAAAGTTGATGAGTTGGTGAGATTGATGAGAGTTTATGAGATTGACTGACATTAAAGTTTAAATTTTTTTCCCAACTTTCTTAGTTCGGTAGTGTTTAAAATAACTTTTTTATTTACAGTGGTATTTCTCACTACGGGCAATATGGATGAAAACTGCTACTTAGCTGTTGACACGTTCTTTATGCTTAGTGGACTCTTAGTGGTTTATACTACTGCCAAAAAGTTTACTGCAAGAAAGAGAACACTAAATTTAAACGCAAATTTTTGCTTTTCATAGCAATTGAACTTTCTTCTAAAAAATTCTTCACGTATGTATTATGTAAATTTACTATATCATTTTTGAAATTATATTTTTTTTAGGGCAGCTAGCAACAAACTTGCATATATTTTACTTGCACCGTATTTTGCGCCTCTTCCCTGTTTTGGCGGCAGTGATCTTGTTCAAAACGTCGATAAATCATCATCTAGGAGACGGTGCGTTATGGCATATGCCAGCTAGAGATGTACAAAGTTGTAGAACTTATTGGTGGGTGACCCTTCTCTATCTGCAAAATTTCTTAACACCACAAGGAGGGGCAAGCATTTAATATTATGAGTTCCTTTATACTATCATAATATCAAATCGTAAGTAATAATAGTTAGTTTCGTATTATGAATATTATATGGTTTTTGAAGTGATAACTTCGTATGTGAGGGTAAAACGCTTCGTTACGTAACGCATACGGTGTGTAATACAAATAAGATATGAGTGATTTCGAACACTTATGTCAGATACGCGTAATGCAGTTACGTGGGTGCTTGGATTTTGCGTTGTTAACCAATTGGTCTTGGGTTCGAATCTCGGTCAGAAGAAATATTTTTTATTATTTTTATTTCTTTTTCTTTTTTCTCGCACTACTAAAACTCTGAGCAATACTTGGTCTCCCAGTATAATATTGTTGAAAGCGGTATACCCAAATACTGTTTTCACTTCTATTGGCAGTCGCTATAACTGCCTTTTTTTGCAGTGTGTAGGAGAATCATGGTACTTGGCAATCTACGTGCAACTTCACATATTATCACCCATGGTTCTTCTGTGGGTTCTCTCTGGTGCTAAAAGACCAGCGTGGCTAGCTTTCATTTCTGGATTCCTACTATCAATAGTTGGAGCTGCTATTTATGTATTTGTAAATAAGTTTACTTCAGGATCACCAGAACATTTTGTATATTACTATGAGTGAACATATTGACGAGAGCTCCACCATTCTTCGTGGGCATGATTTACGGATATCTTTTACATCTAAGACGTGAAAACAAGGTGGCAATACGTAAGGTAAGAGATATCGATGACATGACATAATATTTAATTGGTAATATGATATTGTAGTTACGAGTTTGTATAAGCATAACTTTTTCAAGCGACTTTGTCAGCGTGGAACGTACCCCCGTGGGCGTATCTGCGTCATAATAACTGGCTGCGTGACAAAATTCAACCAGCTGTTGATATTTCACTATACAAAGTTGGACCCCCATTACACCCCTTTGGGGGATGATTTTCAATCCTTACTAATATTATAAATGTGAAAGAGTGGATGTTTGTTATGCTTTCACGCAAAAACTACTAAACGGATTTCGATGAAATTCGGTATGGTAGTAGTTTAGACTCTGGATTAAAACATAGGCAGTAGCCTATGTTTTAATCCAGAGTCTTATATACTTTTTCGGGATAAAAAGTATTTTATCCCGAAAAAGTAGTGTTCCCGAGGGATACTATACTTACGCGGGCGGAGCCGCGAGCAACAGCTAGTAAACTCTAAAATATTTACTCAATAATTTTTATTATTACCTCCGACTACTATTAGCGATTACTACTGGGCGAGTGTATACGTCGGTGAGTCAGTCGGTGGGGAAATCTCCTTTTATAATATGTATAGATGTAGATAGATAAATAAGTGGCGTAAAGAATCACCTACATTTACCATTAACAACCCAATATTCACAACCCCCTTTGCTATTCAGCGGGCTCAGTGTGTGACCGGATTGATCTCGTCCATGGGCGGGCGCGGAATCGAATTGTTAGTCTAATCGACGACGTGGACGGCGCGGTAATGCGCGGAGACCTGTTTTCAGCGTTAAATTAAAGTTAAAAATAATGGATATAGAGTTAGGAGTTTTTTATTGGAAATGTCCTGCTCTTATTCAGTTATGTTTAGATTTTTTTTTAATATTAATACCTTGTAAACTATAAAGAAAAAACCAAAAACACTCTTTTTGGCCTCTTTCATTATTACTCTTGCAATTATTTATATACTAACTAGCTGACCCGGCAGACTTCGTACTGCCTCATCGATAAATAAAAGACCAAATCTTTTGTATAAAATGATTTTAAAACAAACAAATCGAATCCGTATTTAATAAAAAAGCATTTATTGAATAAATCATGAAGTTTTATTATTATTTTCGATACATCATGTTGCTTACTTACAAAACAGAGTTTTCCTGAAATAATTAATAATTAATTTAAAGCTTTCTCATAAACTATATTTTTTGTTTTGTTTTGTGGTGCGTAAATAAACAAAGAAGACGGTTTTCCGACGCGCGAACACGCGACGTATAATTGTCCATGCGCGAAACAGGGAAACTCCAAGTTGATTCCACAAACTTCTAACGACTGTCCTTGCGATTTATTTATGGTCATCGCAAAGGCCAGACGTACTGGAAATTGTAAGCGTTTAAAATCGAATGTTAAGTCCGTTGGAATCATCGGTATCCGCGGGATCAAGACATCCTCTCCTTTGTATTTTCCTTTTATGATTGTCGCCTCAATGACGTTATTCATCAGTCTTTTCACAGCCAGTCTTGTTCCATTGCATAGTCGAGGTTGATTAATGTTACGCAGCATGATGACAACTGATCCTACTTTTAACTGCAAATTGTGAGGTGGTAATCCCGGCAATTCCAGTGAATTTAAAAACTCAGTGGGATAGTTGACTACGTCATCCTGGTTCATTACGGTGTCGACTGATTTGAAGGAAACCAACTGTCCTGGAAGAAAATTCTGAATGGTCGCATTAAGATCCTCGACATCTTTATTTTTCGCTGCTAATATTGCTCGTTCACCCAGCCAATTATGGTTATTGAACTTTTGCGCTATATCTGGGAAAACTCGCTGAATAAGCTCCACTTTTGAGTCTGTGATGTGACAGAAATCTGTAGGTAATGTGATGAATCCGGTCGAGGTGTCCACTGCAACTTTATTATTTCCAATGTCTAACAACTGCTTCGCAAACACATTTGCAGTTTCATCTTGTTGCAAAAATACTCGCATGTTAGTTGTTAAGTGGAGTGTCTTTACGTACTGCCACAAATTTGATGATTTTAAGCATGCATTTAGTTCATCAGCAACAGTTGATCGGGGAATAACTGGAAGAGTCTGACGAAAATCACCTGACAACAGAATCATGGCCCCACCAAAAATATTTTGGTTGTCACGAAGATCTTTCAACGTTCTGTCCAGTGCCTCCAGTGACCTCTTATGGGCCATTGTGCATTCATCCCAAACAATCAATTTGCATACCTGTAGGATCTTGGCCATTGCGCTATTTTTGGCGATGTTGCAAATTGGTGTTTCGGTGATTTGCATGTTTAGTGGTAATTTCAAGGCAGAATGTGCAGTTCGCCCGCCTTCTAGCAGAGTCGCAGCTATTCCAGATGAAGCCAACGCTAGAGCAACATCGTTTCGCGATCTGATCCTCGCCAAAAGCAATGAAATTAAAAACGTTTTTCCGGTTCCTCCGGGAGCATCAAGGAAATAAATTCCACCAGATCCACTGTTCACAGCTTCTATCAAAGTGTCGTACGCAATTCTTTGTTGTTGATTTAATTGTGGAACATTTGTACGAACTGTTTCGGCCAATGCTTCAATGTCGTACTGATGTTCTCTTTGCAACTCGTGGTTTAATGCATCGTGCATATGACGATTGGATGCTGTCATTCCCAAACACGACAATACTTTATTTACCATCAATAAACACATATCTTCTATCATGATCAATGTGTCATTGTAAATTTCTTCAGTCATTTGTAGTGTAGGATTCAAAGTTTGACGGCGCACACGATGCAAAACATCCTCAGACATGTCATCTCTATACTTAACCCACAAATCTTTTGGATTTGAGGGGAAACATGTCGATATGATTATCGCAAACAATGTACGAATTTGATGCGGCGATGAAGATATTACGGAATCCTTAAGCGTATCATCCCAGTGCGAATCGTTCTCAAGTAAATGTAATAGTTGACATGCCTCACGGTAAGTCGCACACAGCTGTCCATTAACTGTTCTCAGTTGTTTAAACGATGTCGGACCACGAACATTCACCAACAACAACCGCAAATAATAACATTCATCGTTATTTGGATGTACTGTGTAGATGCGACCCAGAGCATCTGAAGCAAATACATTTGGATGTCCTTCAACTGGTGTTCCTTGTTTTCGACGCTGAAACGATTTCGATGATGCGTTCCATGTGTAATAGCGCGGCATGTCAGCATACAGCAAAGTGCGAGCATAATCATCTGTTTGACAGACTGTGAAGAAACTTGTTAATGTTGTCGACGGTGGATGTGCCGCCCTGTCTGCCGCGTTAGATTCATTAAAATAAACTCGTTGACCATTTTCTAAATGGACTGCCAAATGGACTACTGTAGGGTGTCTTTCATGGATCGCAAATGAAAAGATACGCCAAATAGCTTCGTTGCTACTTACATAGCGACCCATCTGGTACTGTGATATTTCATCATTTGCATTAGTTACACCGAAGACAGCCATATCACTACCTTTATTAACATATTTACATATGTACTTTATCGATTTCACAGAATTACAATATTCCACATTGATGTGAGTCTCAAAAGCTTTGGACAATATTGGCGAGTATGGCACAATCCATCGATTGTCTACATCAACATTTTGTCCTCTTACCTTCACAACTACCGATCGCCCACTGTCCGCAACTGATCGCCGACGATACAATGGGTATCCATCATTTCCCGTGATGGTTTCAGCAAGCAGGTCTCTTGGGTATCTCTTGGAACACCTACCGTCGACCATACAGGGTGAATTGTAGTTGAAATGTCCGCAAGGTCCATGTATCATGTGTTTGGTAACTACTGCATGCAATTTTGGGTCAACTATTTCATCTGGAATTTCAGCTGAAATTATGGAATCAATCTCATCTGACCTTATTTTGTCCACTAACCAGACTAAAATGTGCGCATGTGGCAATCCACGCTTTTGCCATTCTACAGAGTACATCCAACAACGGACTCGGCCATACACACAATGCTTTATTAATAAATTCATGAGAGATTTTAATTTTTGTTTAAAAACTCTGGCAGTTATGTCATGTCTATCAACTGGTGTTTGGCTATGTAGTAATTCCTTTTCGATTTCCGACCATTTTGGGTTACATGTGAATGTGACAAATAAGTCTGGGCGGCCATAATGCCTAACATATGACATAGCATCCTGAGCATATTCATGCATGTGGCGTGGGCTTCCTATATAAGTAGCTGGCAAAATTGTCATTCTTCCTACATTATTCACATTGCCATCAGCATTTATAGCATCGCGGAGATGAATGTATTCCTCTGACCGTAGCCGTCGTTGGTTCAAACGGATGTATGTCAATCGTTCAGTCTCAATTTTGACATACATGTCAACTGCAAACTGATGAAAAAGTCGTTGACACATCAAAATATGATTTACTTCACCTTGACGGATCATAAGTCTGTATGAATAGAAATTCATAGCACTAACTTTTTTGTTGGTTTCAGCACCTACAATCAAAAATGATAAATGTTTAAATTGTTACTTAGATGAATTGAATTTAAAAATATTATTTAATTTTGTTCAATTCATTTACCTGTTAATTGATTTACCATTTTGATATTAAAATGGTATCCATCTTCCCCCTGCCAGAAGATCAAAGGATATTGTAGTGCATCATAACTCCTGTGTGTTTCAGATACACGTTTTAAATCACTATTCCGACGATGAAGCACAATATCTCTAGATTGTAAATTTTCTCCCACAATGACAACAGCCACTTCATCAATGGTAGGTGAATTGAACCTCCTTGTGTGTTCACCAGCAGGTGTTTTGTCAGCTCGAATAATAATATTATGGCTATCAGATGGCATCCGATCCAATGCTATTTTGAAGATGTTTACTAAATTGTTATTCTGATGAAGAAACGTTTGTAATTGTTGGACAATGGTTCTCTTCACTGTTGGATTGTGAGCACAACGATTATTAATTTCCGCATCTGAATTGCCCATAAAATAAATTTGTAAAAATTGATGATCTGCATCAGGTAGTGGTAACAGAGTTCCCAGTAAGTGATAAATTTGTCCTTAAATCTGTAATTTTAAAAAATTTGTCCATTAATTATTTCCGATATATATATATTTTATTACAAACTTGATTAATATAAAAAAATATTCTTATATATAATACCTTGAAAGTGGGCATGAAATTGTCTTGTATAATATGTGTAGCACCAAATGATGTCATCTGGAAACAGTTGTTATATTTCTGAATGTTGGTCAAGAAGTGCTTAGAATCATTTCCAATCCCAGAAACTAAAGAGCGTAAAGGATCTGGTGGTGGGACCAATTGTGGCAATTTTACTTTGCCTTCAGCACAACATAATCCAGTAGATTCACCAGTGTATTTTAACGCCTTACAATATTTACAAATTCTTTTCATTTCCCCAATTGTTACCGATTTGTCGGCACAATAATCAATTGCCTGATCATAGTGGAATGCAGCTCGTTCAAGAATCACAGGAGCACTGCGTCTGCGGATTCGCTCAATTTCATTATGTCTAGCTTGCTGTTGTTGTGTTTGATGTGCACGAACTCGTTGCATTCTAAGCTTATCTCCTACATTGTCACTCACTAAAGAACGCAATTCTGACATAGCAATACGACTGTTTTCTTGATCTGTCTGTCTCTGGTCATCAGTGCGGTTAGCACGTGAGGTAGCTCTTCGCACATTTGATTGACTACGACGACCTAAGTCAGGTCGTCTTCTCCTCGGCATCGTAAATTGTAATTAATCAAAGTGAGAAAATTTACCGCTCATTTAGCATTAAAGTGTCACTATCACAAAAAAGAGCACATTACTTGGAATGTCACTATCACAAAGGATCACCAAAGTAAATAAAGTAACTCGTAACACAATATAATATACTTTTTCCGTGCTCTGAAATGCGACAGGATGGATTGACATATTATTTGGTTGTCAAATGTAATGTCAAATATTATGATTGCGTTCAGAAATTTAACTTAAGATTTATAATTTAATTTGTGACAAAACTTAAGATTTATCTTTCGATTTCTATATAGTCTTATTAAAAAAATAATCTGACAGATTAACAACTGAAGTTAGCTAAAATTAATTTTCTCGACGCCGACCTATTTATGTACTTATGTATTTTGTGACTATGCAATTTTGTCGCGTTCGCGATTCACTTTCACTTTTGTTGAGTTTCGGAACGCGATATTAGATCCTCCAACGCGCACGCGAATTTTAACTTTATGCAGCGGTAATAAATTACAAATTGACTCTCCATTTTGTTTAGATAACGTTTGTATGGGAAATAGAAAAATGCTGTTTTGAGGATTTTCCCGGCAATTATTCGAATTTTTCTCACCTTTTAAACCTTCCCTAGACCTCCACGAATAATTCAAGACCAAGATAAGATAAATCCGTTCAGCCGTTCTCGAGTTTTAGCGAGACTAACGAACAGCAATTCATTTTTATATATATAGATATGCACTTCTAGCCCAATTTTTTAAACTTCATTCCAAATCCAACAAGGTATCACACATAGTTGTAGGACCAGTATTATATTTGTATAATGTATTATATTTGACACGAAAATCAGTTTGTTGCCTAGACTATGTTTAATGTTTAATTATAATCTTCTAGACATCTCATAGGTTAATCTTTGGACATAATTAAGTGAATAACAATTTTGTTTTGTTTCAGCGTTACGGATATCTAACAACATTCATGTCACTCTGTTTTCTGGCCTTGATTTTATACTCTGACCACACACACACCCACGGCGTTATAACGGACACTCTCAATCATTCATTTTCAATTTAGATCAATTTTTATTGACTTTCAAAAGGTCTGCTTGGGTTGCTATTGTGGGGTGGATAATATACGCCTGTGTAAATGGATTTGCTGGTAAGTATTTTACAAAAAATCAATGTACATTGTGAGACCTTAATTTTTTTTTGTCTAGGTCTTATTACATATTAAACAGCTGTTAACTACGAAATCCTGTTGGTTTCTTTTTATTTAATAAAAATAATACATTTTGTTTTTCTCCAGGTCCTATAAATTGGTTTTTATCGATGTCAGTATGGAAGATACCGTCTAGAATATCATATTATATGTACATTAGCCACTTAACACTGATGTTCGCCTACTATGGAACCATGCAACAACCTACCTATTTCTCAGTAGAATTATTTGTAAGTGTGAAATTTTGTACAGCTCTATCAGTTGAAGGTTTATTATTAAGTATTGCCAATTAGCAAATAATATATAAGTTAATAACAATTAATATTATGTTCTGTTTGGTATATAGTATGTATCTAATTATTTCTTTTAATTCAGTGGTTAAGTATTTTCATTAGGTGTATTAAACACACCGGTGTCTCAGCGTAGCATCGATATTATCGGAATGTGGAATAATATTATTATGAATATTAAAACGAATAGAAGAAGCTTACAGGGCAATAATAATTTTCTTTACGTTCCAGATGTTCGACTTTTTTGGATTCCTTTACTTAACGATGTTTGTCTCTTTCTTTATGACTGCCATCATCGATTCTCCGTTTGCTACTCTGTTCAGATTATTACTAGTAGGTGGTAAGTAAAACTAGTCTTCTGTTATAATATTAGCAATTAAATATACTGCACTCCTGATACTTCATAAATGTATAGTCAAGTCGGTCTTATATCATGTTTTATCAATTAAGAATATCATGAACCCAAGTGTTTTTGTAAAGTTAGTACCTATTATTTTAATTTCAGGAATTAAACAAAAAAAGAAAGGGGTAGAACTTGAAACAAACACAGTACCGGGTGTTACTCAAGACAAAATAGAAAATGAAAAACTATAATGACAAGCTGTTAATAGCAATCAACAAAAGCGTGGCAGAAGCGGCAAGATTGTTTGCATACAATCATTATTTTTATGTATGAAATAAAACTTATTTTCTAAATATTTCCCCTTCAGAAAATAGGTTTTATTTCATACTTTTTGTGCATTTTTACTTTGGAAGTTGGTTTTAATTTTTTGCTTAAAATAATATTTTTTCTCATTGTTTTAAATTTAAAAAAAAATTACTATCAATTATTATTATTATATTAAGAACACATTCTAAGAAAGTAATAAATACAAAAAAGCCTCCGCTATACACTCTCTCGGCAAAACAAACTCAAGCGTTATTTCATGCCAGTTTTCTGAGAAGCCATGGTATTTCCCCAAATACGCATTATAGATCTGCGGACCTACTAAACAATCACCAGTGATGATAGTGATTAGATACTATATTATTAAATAATAATTATTATCTATTGTTAAAGTCGACGCCAAAAATGTAGCAGTAAGCATTAAATATACTATAGTGATGATGATAATCACGAATATAATTTTGGCAATAGCAAAATTTCAAAGACATCGATATCGGTGCACAAAACTCTTATGAGTAGTTAGTACCTTTATCATCATAATAATATCATGGTGTTTCATGTGTAGATGGTGGTGATGATGATGATAATTATTGTAAGTGGTACGTTGGCATATGCTTGCAGTTTAAACTTTTAAAAACTTTAAACAACGCTGGAATCCCCAAAACATGTATCTATAAAGACTCAGGAGTTCTGTCCAGTACTTTTAGATCCAGGGTATACCTTGGTTCAAAAGCTTGGTTATTTATTTTATAGTATATGCTTGGAAGACTTCAGAAAAAGTAGTAATCACTATATTATGTGTCCATATAAATTTCGAAGAGTTTCCTCGATTTATCATGGATCATCAGGTCTCCACTTTGGTGACTCAATATATTATTATATAATTTAATATATACAGCCCAATCCTTTTTTTGGAAGTCGGTTAAAAACATGGGCGGCGCGGCGGGCGACGAGAGGTGAGCAGTGGACTGACCGCCCGGGCCCCGCCTAGAGAGTTTTGTTTGTGTTCAATTTTTTGTAACGTTTTCCAATTTATTTGTTCGTTTATTTTAAAATATTAATTGTTAATTATTTAACATAAAATTAGTGCCGTGCCTTACATTTCTTTCGCGAACAAAACAAATATCTAGTCAACGCTTCGCCGCTCTATAGTACCGCGCGACCTACCCGCTGGTTTCGAGAACGGGGCGGGCATTACCGGTAGTAGTTGTTTATGATAAAAAGCACTGATTTTAATGCATAAATTAGTAATAAGGTTTTTATAATGTAATAAAAAAATATAAATTACATTGTTATTTTTCTCATCTAATTTTGATCTCATTATAATTATTTTTTGAAATATAATATTAATTTAATTTATATTATATTATAACTCATAGAGATCAGATGAAGACATTATACGAAATGATTAGTAAAGCTACAACTATTGACCGTACAAACTTAATGACTAATAGAAATAAAAATCGTGAGCCAGAAACTAAATATGTACCCGACCAGCAGGTTTTTATTAAGAACCCCTTAGCTACTAGACAGAAGCTAGCACCACGGTACACTCACGACACAATCCTTGCAGACCTTCCCATACACATTTACACTTCAAGGAAAAAAGGACCTGTTGCTAAATGTCGCCTGAAACGAGTACCAAAGTCATCAAAATTGTTACAGGTACCGACTAATACTGATAATGACAATGACGCAGGCAGCAGAGATAAAACTTGAGACTCTTGACAGTGGACCTGGACTTCTACCTTTTAAACTTGGTCAAGCCAAGCTAATATCCCAATACCATACTTTTATACAATATTTAGAACTTTCAGAATTAGAAAATCGTATTTATTCCATAAATGAACAGTTAGATTATTTTAAAACTAAACTTGATAATACTACTTTGCCTATCTATGAAATTCAAATTGATTATCTTTATACTAAGTTGTCAAAAATAGATTCTCAATTAAAAACTTTAGAACCTTCTAGAGTAAAAAGAGGACTTATTAATGGACTGGGATCAGTTATTAAAGGTATTACAGGTAATTTGGATCATGCAGATGCTGAAAGATTTAATAAAGCCATAGAGTTATTAGAAGCAAATGAAAATAAATTTGTGTCTGAATTAAATGATCATATAAGTGTCAATAAAGATTGGATGAGTCAATATTCGCAATTTATTAGTAATTTAGCAGAAAACCAAATTAAAATTAATGAAACGTTGAAATTAGTTGTAGATAAGTACTACCTTTTTGAAGCTAAGTTTGCTAAATTCGCCCAACTATTAGCTATTATCACCGAAAATGCGGATGATTTATACCTAGAATTAATTAGAATAGAGAATATTTTAGGATTTGTACGTGCAGCAAGCACGCACCATAGTATGATAAGCATAGATAACTTAGCATATATGATAAGTAGACTTAGAGAATTATATAGTAATAATGAAATCTTAGATATTGATTTAAGAGAATATTATAATCTTATAAAACCAGGTAGTTATTTTATAGGTAAGAGAATTGTTATAATTTTTAGAATTCCTATTATATCTGAAGATAGTTACGACTTATTTAGGCTTGCCATTGTTCCTAATAAATTCCAGCAGACCTATATACCTATACATCCTTTCATAGCAACCAATGGGAAATTTTTCATGTACTTGCAAACCGAATGTCCGAAGATTGGCGAATACCTTGTCTGTGAAGAAAGCGCGAATTATTACCAGCCACGAGAACAAGCAGATTGCATCCAGAGTATCATCATCCATCAATCTTTAGACAAGTCATGCAGCCCCACTGAAGTCTCCATCACTAGTCAAGCTATGGAACAACTGGACGATAGACACTATACTTTCGTCTTCCCAAAGCCTACGAAAGTCGAACTCCAATGCGAACGGCAGGAATATGTATCCCTATCTGGCAGCTACTTAGCAACAATTCCCCATGAATGTTCTCTACGAACAGACACCTTTAAGATTACCAATAGTGAAGATGAAATCAAAAGACAGCCTCTGAAGATCACCGAGATACGAAGTAACGTCACTGAAGCTGAAAATAACGAGATCCCACATATCACTCTAAATTCCTTGAATCTTGATAGCCTGCATCACCTGGAAAATAGAATTCTACTACAGAACCCGGTTAATCTTGCCCATTTTGATTCTTCACTGTACCATACAACGTTGCCTCTTTATGCACTTGTATCTGGTATAGTTATAACTTTCCTCGTCTTTTCTCTTCGACGATACCTGCGGAAGAACCCTGATACGCCAGAAGAAGAACCAAGAAGCAACCCTATATATGCTGTTCCTGATGAATCCGAAAACCATGGAATACCAGCAACATTTTCCCTCAAGGTGCTCAAATAGTTGCTGCTCTGAGGGTGGAGGAATTACATACGGTATCCTAAAGGAGATCGCTGACGCTGCGGCACGTGTCTGGTCAACGTCCCGGCTTCGAGGAATCATTCTGCTGTTCCAGCAATTTACCGCATTTTGCAATTTTAAATAATTATATTATTTCATTCATTCTATTCTGATCTAGCATCGATCACGGATATAATTTTGTAATTTAATTATAAGTTAATTAATAAAGTTTAAGATAATTTTTGGTTTTTTTTGGGAGTCCGGGCTGCCGAAATCGTTATTCACACGTACATACATACATACAAACAGACATAACACTGTCTTGATCGCACCACGTCAGCCACACGAGAGTGGACGTGTAATAGTTATTACTGCTAAGTGCGTGATCAAGCCTGTGATTTATATTACCAACACCAAGTATTACAAGATCACCAACACCAAGTATTACAAAAATATTTGTGTACCGGGCTATTAATAGGTACCATGAGACCTCCTCTGTTTGTGACAGAAAAAGATCTGGCCATCCACGTAGTGTTCGTAGGAAAAAGGTTGACTACCTTTTGCTGTTAGCTGTAAGGGAAAGAATTCGAAGAAATCCTGTCTGAAAGCAAAATATTTTATCTCAGGAGATGAAGATAGCAACTAGAACCATGTCGCGTATTTTAAAATATGACTTAGAACTTACAACCTGTAAGAGACGTACTGGCCATTTCTTAACTGATAATTTAAAAAATAATAGGGTGGTAAAATTGAAACAACTACTGAAGCGGTATGCAAAGGGAGGTCACAGAAATTTTTTGTTTACGGATGAGTTTTTTTTTAATTGAGAAATATTTTAACAAACAAAATGACCGTATTTATGCTAAAAGCTCTAAGGAAGCATCCTAATTGGTCCACAGAGTGCAACGTGGGCACTATCCGACTTCAGTGATGGTTTGGTGGTGTATTAGCTATGAAGGAGTGACTGAGCCATACGTATATATAAGTGTATCAAGATACTATTCTTGAGAAGGTAGTGAAGCCCCTTAACAACACCATGTTCAATATCCAAGAATGATCCTTCTAGCAAGACTCGGCACCGGGTCATAAAGCTCGGTCTAAGCAGTCTTGGTTGGAAACGAACGTTTCGGACTTCATCAGATCTGAAGACTGGCAGTCGTCTAGTCCCGATCTTAATCCCCTGGATTATTGTTTATGGTCACTTTTAGAGAGTAAAGCTTGCTCTAAACGCCATGATAATTTAATCTCCCTAAAACAATCCATACGATTGGCAGTGAAGAATTTTCTTTCAAAGAATTGATAACTTGCCTCAACGTTTAAAGGACTGTATTGCAGCCAATTTTAAATTGTTTTATATTTATGTATTAAGCTAACACTCTGTAAAAGTAATAAATGTTATTTGCAATAGATTTTTTTTTTATTTGTTTCAGTATTTATGGCAAGACTAGGTATTATAATATTATATTTTGAAATTTAAAAATATAGTTTTTGTTACACCTATCATTTATAGTCTTCTGTAGATAGGTTCTTTATAAAACAGCACACTACTTGAGTAAATATTTTGTTTTAGCAGGTACTATTGATAACGTGTTTGACGATTATTAAAAATACCTGCTACTCTATTATATATATTCAAGATATATTATATATATCATCATAATGTGATGATGTATGATGTGGTGATGGTGGTGATAATGATGATTACTTTAATTGAGATAGTGGCATATGCTTGCAGTTTTAAACAACGCCAAAATCCCAATAAAATGAAAATAACGCTAAATCCTCTGTCATAGCGATTCGAAAATTAATATCTTTTTTTAAAGATCCAGAATTATAGATTTCAGACTGTAAATCATGTTACGGGTATGAGTAAATGAAAGGGGTATTACCGTGACAAATATATTAAATTAAGAGGTCGTGGGCAGAAGGCCGAACGATCTGGTTTAGCCTCTTGGTGTCTGTGGGAATCGAAGGAGGCTTTAACCACGTGGGCACTTAACTGGGTCCAGGAGTGTAGCACGTGGCGAAAGCGAGTTGGGGCTCCAACGTCCGGTAGCATCTCTCTATTCACCGCGACGTAGATTGTCCAAGGGGCGGTGCAGATTGATTCCAAAACCAGTTAGTTCAGTCCGGAATATCTAGTGGCACTCAGAAATCCGGATGTGGGAAAATAGCCATAAGTCCTTGTAAATCGGTGCCTTGAAACCGGTGTATAGATCCCTGGAAAATCGATAAAAGAAACGTGGAGTAGGAATCCCACAGCTAGCGTGATCTTAACCCCAAACGATCAAAATCACGGGCTGTGTGACCATCACAAAATTAAGGGTAGGCAAAATAAAAGATGATATACAAGAATAATTAAAGCATGGATACAAATGTCCTAATATTATATCTATACAAAACGGAAAAAATGAGCACGTGGTTTGGCCAATCAAATTATGACAACAAATTTTACCAAGATGATAATTTACATAAAAATAATGTGTTTAATTACAAGCGTGATTTTCCAAATATTCACAACACAGATATAAAAGAAAACTCACCGTGAAAACGGGATTAAGAAATATAACGACTACATCTTGAGTCTATAGAAATTTTTATTCTAAAAGGAAACGTCATTCGACGAAGTGCATTATATACCCTTCTCCGTCCTCTTTTTATTAAACTTTTGACAACTAAAAAAACTAAAGCGCAAAGAGAAATAGTCCACAGATCAAAATAAAATATATCATATTAATAATCAATATATTATGTTATACATATAATAATACAAATCTACTGTATTTAATTTTTATTCAAAATTAAATTATTATTTTTTAAGATTTAAGACGGAAATATCAACCTATGAAGCAAATATTAAAGCAAGGCAAACGCCGTGTTAGTAAGGACGTGCGCCGATAGATGGCGCTAAAGCCTCTAAATGACTAAATAATTAAGTATACAAATCATAGATGACGCGAGTAACGCTGAAATAATTGATTTTGTGGAGAGGAAATGTACTTACGTTACAATCAGTAAGACAGCTTTTAACACGAAGCGCAAATTGTGAAACAGATTCATTTAGTTGTTGCTTACACGTCTGTAGAGTGATTAGTGACATAAGTGATTGTAATGCTTTCTTTCGCCAAAATTTTGCTTCATAAAACATTTTGACTGGTTAAAATCGTCGAAAATTCTATTGGAAGAAGCAATTTGGGCTTTGCCCTCTAAACGCGATAAAATATATTTATTTAACAATGTTTTTTGTGATTGTGATGATAAATGAATGAATGATGAATGATGAGATCTAAGGCGTTTTGTCAGACCTGTGTCCTAGGTAACCTACTTCTCGTCTCAGAAATTCGCATTTGTCAGGTTGAAGTTTGAGATTGGATTTACGTAGTCTTTGGAATATAGCAGTCAAATTCTCGATGTGTGAGTCGAGGTCATATAAATAGCAAACAATGTCATCGAGGAATACATAGCAACGGACCCTGAAGACCGGACAATACTGTGTTCATAAGTCTTTGGAAAGTAGCAGGCGCATTTTTCAGCCCGAAAGGCATTCTAAGAAATTGGTAGTGTCCCTCTGGAACGTTGAAAGCAGTCTTTGGTTTGTCTGATTCATTTAAGGGAATTTGGTGGAAACCGGAAGCTAAGTCCATTGTAGAGAAATATTTACTATTACCTAGTTGATCTAGGATTTCTGCAGTTTGGGGAAGCGAGTAAGTATCTCCTATTGTTACGTCATTTAGTTTACGGTAGTCAATAACAACTCTCCATTTTTGTATATCGGATGCATCTTATTTATTTGGAACCACCCATAACGGTGAAGACCATGGTGAGTCAGAGGGTTCAATGATGTTTTGTTCTAGCATTTTTTCAATTTGTTTACGAACTTCAGCTTTGTGGACTTCAGGGAATCGGTAAGACTTAGTATGTATTGGTGTGTCGGAAGTCGTTTTGATTTCGTGTTTTAGAGCGTTAGTATGTGTCAGGTTTTCGTCAGGTAAGTGAAAAATGTCAGAGAAATTAGCACAGAGATTAAAGAGAGCAGATTTTTCTTCTTCATTTAAATGTGATACTCTGAGTTGATTAAGAACTCGGGTTGTCCGTCTTAAGTTATCTGTAGGTTGTGTTCTCTCAATTTTATTCACAGAAACAGTGGGGTTTTTGTCAAGGTCTCCTGTGTCAAATGGTGTCAATTTTAATTTTAAATTTGAGTTAATTGTAGCTGATTCTTCGAAAGTATTAACTATTGTTATATTAATGCGATTATTTGATTTGACTTTTATTAAGCAGTTTGCTACTAATAAATTACTTGAATTGTGCTGGTCTAAAATTAATCCTTCTTTGATTTTAGGGTTTGTGACGGAGCATTCAATGACAGTTTCACTTCTAGCAGGAATAATGTAGGTTGGATCTCGGAAATAATGTGGAAGAGACGTTTTTGTGAACAACAATAAATTTTTATTATAATCGATTTTACAGTTATTAGAATTTAGCATGTCCGACCCTATTATGCCATCGTATGGTAGATTAATATTTTCAATTACATGGAATTGGTGAGTAATACCAGATTTAGCTAACTTGATTTTAAGATTAAAATGTCCCAGAGTTTGTATGGAATCGACTGAGGAATCTATGCCTTTTAGATTAATAAATTCTTTAGTGAGTTTAGGGAAATTGGTTAGGCAGGACTTTTTAATTAGACTTATAGAGGATCCAGAAACTACTAATAAGGTAAGTGGGAATTCTGAAACAGGGGAGTCAACGAGAATATAAGGTAAGAGTGTCTTAGTCGGATCATTAATAATTTCAAAAACATTTGATTTAGGATTAGTAGATTTGAAATCAGTGCTTTTAGAGTTAGTAGGCTTAGAATTTTTCTGTAACGGTGCAGTGGAATTAGAATTAATGGATTTAGAACAATTGTTAGATAGCGATACAGTGGATTTGGAATTAAATACAGTGGATTTAGAATTAGATACAGTGGATTTAGAATTAGATACAGTGGATTTAGAATTAGATACAGTGGATTTAGAATTAGATACAGTGGATTTAGAATTTGGTAAATTGCTATTAATCGCGTGATGGTGCTGATTTGGTATATAAGAATTATGCAACTTGCCCATGTAGCGGGGTCGCATGGATTTAATTGAACTTGCACCATTTGCACGTTGAGTTTTAAACAACTCGCCCTTGTTGCGGGGTTGAGTAAAACTAATAGATTTAGTAATTGCACCACTTGTGCGTTGATTTAGTATGGTGTCGGTTTTAAATCGAGCTTGTCCCGCACGACACCGAGACGAGACCTTAATTAGTTTTTTGGGGCGCTGTCGACCGTATCGTAACCTTCTTCGGTATTTGTTAGTTCGTTAGGATTTTCGTCATTAAAAGATGTAAAATTAACCCTTTGGTAATTTGGCCTATTAAAATTTTGATTACGATTATTATTGTACTCTCGTTTTCTACATTCATCAATCGTATGACCCACATTCTTGCAATAACGGCAAACCGGGGATGAGTTAGCGCCACTGTGATTTGGAACGCGGTTGCTATTATTATTGTAACGAATATTAGGGTTTGGAGAGCGATTATTATAGTTATTTTGATTTCGAAAACGGCTGTTGGCGTTTAAACTAGGCCGGGGAGAAGGCGATTTAAGTTGAGGATTTTGTTTATATAAAAATTGTTGGATGTTTTCTTCCGATATCGCTATATTTGTTGCTTCGTTTAATGTTTTAGGTGACTTGCACCTCACAACGTTTGATATACGAGGTACAAGTCCCATTTGGAAGTGATGGAGAGCTAGCTCTTCCATTGCTGCAGTGCGGCCTACCATTTCTCTACTTTTACCGCCATATGAAATGGAAATTTCTGTCAATAATTGCGACAAGCAAGTTTCAATTCTTAGGGCATATTGACTAACAGATTCGTTTGGCTGTTGTTTGCACTCCTGCAAGTCTGTTAGCAGATGTGCGTAGTGTTTTCGTTCACTGAATTGTATTTTAAGGAAATCTTTTAATTGCGACCAGTTTACAAATTCTTTTATTGAGCAGGTCGTTTGGGCTCTACCCTGTAATTGACATAGTATATATTTGAAAACAATATCTTTTTGTTGTTCGGAAGCTAAATCGTGGGCGTTATTACAATTCACAAGGAAAGAATTTAACGATTCTCTGGATCCATCATAGGGTTTTATAAATTTGAGTAAAGTAGATAGATCTAACTCCACTTTTGGCGAAGTGGTGGTCTGCGTTTTCTTTTTAGATCTGGTTTGAGGCCCAGGTTGAGAGGATGGGACAATTTCGTCCTCGGGCTCATTTATATTCAATTCGAATTTTGGACTAGGCGCCCTAGATTCCGACATTTTAACCTTATAAAAAACGCTACAATCAATAAAGATACAAAAATACTAAAGAAATTGCAATGACCAAAGTAGAATAAATGAACGACTCACAGGAATGCGGCGATAAGAGCTTGTGTAAACATCCGTGCGGCGCGTCGGCTGCTGGGTTTCGTGGAACTCGGCGCGCTGGACCTGGCGAGTTTGATGTACCGAACAAGAACTCGGGAACCGCGGACTCGTTACACTTTCAGGATTCGTTTAGAATTTACTTTAGGATTTAGAAATCAGGACTCACAGTGTTACGGGTGAAATTAAAAATAAAAGAAGAGATTCTCCGTGACAATATATATATATATATATATATTAAAAAAAAAAAAAAATAGGGGTCGTGGGCAGAAGGCCGTACGGTCTGATCTAGCCTCTTGGTGTCTGAAGGGTATCTAAGGGGCTTTAATCCACGTTGGAACTTAGCTGAGGATCCAGGTGTCTAGCACGTGTCGGATGCGAGATAGAGCTCCAACTTCTGGAAGCTTCTCCGTCACCGCTGCGTCCGTTCGTCGTAGACAGATCGTCTCAAAAAAATAAATCCCCGTCCAATGTCTATCAGCACTCAGAACTCCAGCCAGTATAAGTCCTTTTTAGACGGTACCTCGAGTGCTGTAGTTGGCGGAGTTTGTGCCCCAAATCAAGTTCCTGCAATAATCACGGTAATGTGTCGGTAGCAGTCCGGTCCCACAGCCAGCGCGATTTCAACCCCAAACGATCAAAAATCACGGGCTGTGTGACCATTACAAAGGTAGGCAAAATAAAAAACGATAAGATGATATTTAGGACAACCAATATGATACAAACATCGTAACATTTTAATAGTGCTAGGTTGGAAAGATAAAACTACAAATTGAGCACTTGGTATGGCCAATAAAATAATTGACAACTAATTTACCAAGATGATAGTTTACATGAAAGAATAATGCATTTTAATACAAGCGTAATTTTCCAAATATTCACAACACAGATACACTAAATTACTCACCGTGGAACACGGGATTAAAATATATGGATGAATGGAAAATAAATAGATGGAGATTAAAATTAGAGGAATTTGAATATGAAATTGTTTATAGAAAAGGCAAATTAAATTCATCAGCTGACGCACTCTCGAGGTACCCCGTTAATCCTGTTAATCCTGAAAATAAACAACTTACCAATCCTAGCAATGACTCTCAACTGTTGTCTACTCCGCTGAATCCAACATCCCCTACTGATGCACCTGATGTACCCTTGTCTCCTATCGATTTTAATGTTGATTTTCCAGAATTCCAACATGACTTACTTGATTACTTACCTATGACCGATGAACTGGTAACAGACACTGAAAATCCTATTCCCTACACTGACTCTAATGTTGCAAATCCCAACCCTAACGCTGATTCTAACAACGAAAACATATCTACTTACCCCGAACCAGGATCTTCAATATCATTGGAATCTCCTACATCTAACTTACCTGTCACTGATGAATCTCCTAGACCTGACCTTGACCTGACCTGTCGTCGATGAAAATTATTGTAAATTCTTAAAATCACCTACTAGATCTTATAACACCATAATCCATGAACATAATGAAACTCTTTTAAAATCACCGCAAAAACTTATTATTGTGCCTGCATCGATAGACTTGGATGAATCGGTACCTTATCTGCAAGATCTATTTAGTATTAGTCATGGTCCTATCCTTGAAGAATTTTTAAAAATGGAAAGAGAACTTTATACTTATAATCATTTACAAATTGAAGACAAATTTTACCTATTCTTATTCATTAAAGTAAACCATTTTGATCAATGTACTTACCCAGATTTATTTAAAGCCCTGAAATATACACGCGATAATATTATGATATCATTTCCCAAATCATATCAAGTTGCTATATCCGATTTCAAAAGTCTATTTGATAAATTTCTCTTTGTTAAAATATACAATATATTAGGGTATCTATTTGACGGCACAAATATTCAACTTAATATCTACCATAATAGTATCATGTATCCTTCTTTAAGTGAAATAAAAAAGATCTTAAAAGAAAATCATGATCTGCCTATTTCCGGTCATTTAGGAGCAAACAGAATGTACGACAGAATAAAAGAAAAGCATTATTGGAAGGGTATGCGTGCTGACGTCGAACATTACGTTAAATCATGCACCCTTTGTCAAGAAAATAAAGCCTTCAGACAAATAAATAGAGCACTGATGCAAATCACTACAACTTCTACTGCACCGTTTCAACGTATATTTCTTGACATAGTAGGACCCTTACCGGAAGTAGGTACCGCAAAAATCAAGTTCATAATAACTCTACAAGACGATCTCACGAAATACTCAGTTTTATCTCACTATTCGGAATCCCAAAAACAATACTTACCGACCAAGGCACAAATTTTACTGCTGATCTATTTAAAAAGACTTGTAACTTTTTGAAAATTAAACAATCTGGTCAACTCCTTACCATCCCCAAACTCAAGGAGCACTTGAGCGTAGTCATTCTACACTCAAGGAGTATCTCAAATCGTTTGTAAACGAAAACCAGGACAATTGGTCCCGATATGTATACACTGCTATGCTATCCTATAATACGGCCGTTCATACCACTACAAAATTCACACCCTACGAACTCGTATTTGGCCATAAGCCATATCTTCCAGATTCAGTTTATAATTCAAACATCAATGACACCACATATCCAGAATATGTCAAAATGTTGCAACACCGATTGAAACATGCTCGAGAGAAATCGATTGAGAACATCATTAAGTCAAAACCAATTTTTAAAAAACTTATTACGATAATAAAACAAGACCCGTGTCTTATAAGGTTGGAGATTTGGTTTATTTAAAAAATCATTTACGGTTAAGGAAAGCCTTATCCCCTCAGTGGAAAGGTCCATATAAAATTGTTAAAGTTCATGGCTATAATACTGTTTCTCTACTCATTAACCGTAGACATGTTAAGCATCATGTTGATCAAATCAAACCAGCATCGACTCAATCTGTTTAATAAGAATAGTTAAAGTAAAATAATTTTAAGTATATTTCTTTCTATTTCAGCATTTCGGCCTTAGCGGCTCAAGACCCTATTCAACAAATAAATTCAAGTCCTGGTATTTACTTTGATCCAATAGGGCAGTTAAAAATATGTTCAGATTATTTAGACGTTGTCACTCCAATAGACATATCGCATTTCCAATCGCATATAACTAACATAAATTCAATCCTTGGCACATTACGATTTTTATGCAATAAAGCAAAAATAGAATCTGACGATACCCTGGAATGTCATAATGTATTGCAACCACTTACCATTAGAAATAACGAATTAGTAGAAAATTATAATTCCATATCACATTTAATTGATCAAAGATTCCGTAGATCTGCGTGGTTTGGTGGCGTAGGCTCTACTTTCAAAACTATTTTTGGCACTCTTGATGAAAATGACGCCATTAAATATGATGAAGCTATACGAAATGTACAAACAAATCAGAAAGAGTTGGCTTCATTAATTAAATATAATATTCTCATAGCAACTACTATTTTAAAAAATATTAACATTACTTTAAACAAAATAAAAATTAATGAAGACAGCCTCGACGAAGCTATCGACAACCTCTCTAACAAAATAAATAATATATCTACAATGTCTAAAAGCTTAATAATGAGAACTAACATGATTACTATATTAAATAGCCTAGAAGCAAACATTATAACCTTATCATTTCAAATAGAAGACATTATTAATGCAATTATGTTTAGTAGTCAGAATATACTACATCCAACTATATTACCGCCTAACCATCTATACCAGGAGCTTGTCGATAACTTTCGTCACTTACCTGTTAACGCGAAATTACCTATAAACCTAGAATTAAATGAAATGTTTACTCTTATTAATGTCTCTAGTGTATTTAGTTATAGCGTTAGCAATAAGATTGTATTTATCCTTAGAATCCCTCTTGTATCCTTGAACGAATATAATCTATATCACACTATTGCTCTTCCGACACCACATGATGTATCTAAACCTAGTTATTATACTTATGTTGTACCTAGCAGTAAATGCATTGCAATGACCAATGACAAAAGTATATATTATAACTTAGACTCACTACGGGAATGCAAAGCGATGAACACGCATACCTACATCTGCGACGTGACCACGATTTTCTCCAGCAGTGAGCACCCGAGTTGTGAAAGTGAATTACTAGTGAATACCACAAAAGTTCTACCAGTGCAGTGCAAAACTCAAAGTGTTAACGGCAAAATCAATATTTGTAAATCTATCTCTAACAATAAATGGATATTTGTACAATCCATTCACACTAAAGTGTTAATAGAATGTCGTAACAAAACAAATGTAGATATAAATGTGATAGGTACAGGAATTGTTCATGTTCCCAATAACTGTATCGGTTACTCTAAACACACAAAATTAATACCTAAATCTCAAATTGTGAAACTTAGAATAAATAAGATATTTCCTACTAATAATAATATAAATAAGATATTATATTAAATGATTCATGTTGTAATTTTAAAGTAAATGATGGAGAGAATAGTGAGTTCCATAATATAGACTTACAGAATTTCGATTTAGACGCTATTAGTAATGAAGACATATTAAGGTTAAAATCATTAACAAAGAAAACTGATGAAATCATCAACCAACACAGTTTTATTAAATATGAAACACATTATTCTTCCATTCTTCTCGGTATTTCTTTTATTATAGTCGTATTTTGTGTTTTTAAATGTTTAATATTAATAAAAGGTTACAACTGTCGCCACCCTTACAACCACGATTTTCTAAAACTCTCTCCGTCAATCCATCTCCAACACCGGAAACCCATGATGAATCATCATCTTCTTCTTCTTCTGGCTCCTCTCCTCCTCCCATTCCTCTTCAAGACCTATCCAAAAGCAGAACTAAACCTATTCCTACTCATAACCTTAGAATCCACGTTTAATTTCCTAAATTTCGTTTTCCATAAACTTCGACCCCGAAGTTTAGTCTACCCCGGGGAGGTGTTAAATCCCGCTCCTGTACCCTAACATGCTCACCCTAGCTTTCCGACTTTGCTGATCCTGCATCTCTCTTATCGCCCTACGCTTCAGCCCAGACCTTTTCCACACATTCGATCTCCGACTCCTAACGGTGACAGTTGTCTCAGTTCTAATTCTTTGTATTATTTTCTATATCAGTTTAAGTATAATAAATCTTTTTTAAAAAGGGAAATTTGAAATCCCGTATAACAGTTCGTTCGCGAACGACACATGCTTAATAAATAGCAATAGGTAATTGCGAGATTTGCGAGACTCTTGCTGCAAGACCAAGACCAAGACTGGGAGCGCAAGACCAAGACCAGAGTGCTAGTCTCGTCTTGTTCTTGCATTTGGGCTATACTAATAATTAGCTATGTTGGCTTTCCAAAAGAAATGAATGTAATATTATATTAAGCAATTAATAATGGAGTGTGATTTATTGGTAAAAGCATAAAAAGTTTACATTACAACATTAAAAAATACAGATTTAAAGTATTTAAATTACTATCTAAACAAGCTTTTCCCAACTGCCGGGTCGCGACCCGGTACCGGCCCATTAAAATAAAATACCAACAATCCCGCCTTGTTTTAAAAATAATACCTACTATCAATCGGCTTATCTTAAACATTCGTAAGAGGGAAGCCGATACCAAAATATGTAGTATTAATAAAGCATTTTTACTATTAATATTAAAGCTAATGGAACCATCTTGGGTTTAAAAGTATTAAGTGGACCAGAAAGGAACAGTGTGAAAATTACGGGGCCATTGCAGAACGATGTTTGGGAAACACTGATCTTAACTATACAATATAAGCTATTATTGTCTAAATGAAAATAAAAATGAAAAAAGGCCTATGGGTAAAAAACAAAATCTAGGTCGGAGGCAGCGGGTAAAGTACCTAGGAGGCTGGCAGCATTACCTCGCTAGCCATACAGGGCTAAACTGATACGTCATTCGTTTTGTTTACCAGTCTTTTGGTCAAATCCTTATAAAGGAACTTGGCACTCGGGCCCCGCAAATCCATAGTTTCGATGCCAAATGGCAGAAAAATGTATATATATATATACGTTTTTCTGCCATTTGGCATCGAAACTATGGATTTGCGGATTTGGATATATATATATATATATATATATATATATATATATATATATATATATATATATATATATATATATAGGATATATTATTGAGGATTTTCAAAATAAACCACAAATAGTTTCTCTGAAAATACAAAGAAACGACATTTAAAGTTCACTAATATCGCTTCCTCAATTATATCCTTTAATTTATCTCTCTACAAGTTGGTATAACAATTAAATACACAAATTATCTGAACATCATCCGCCATTCAATCACGCGTCACTTCGATGCGCCCTCTATCAACTTCCACAGACAACACACAAATTTGAATTAATGAAATGTCATTTCATTACATCTCCCCTCCTAAGAGATACTAAATAATATATCTATAAGTTCTTCTAATCTTCATATTCGTTTTCTTTTACTTCATCTTCTGATGTGTCAGGTTGTAATTTTGTTATGTGGAATAAAGTTGATTCTGTTTTTCTGTTGCCAGTATCAATCCTATAAATGGAGTTCGATATTTTCTCTACTATCTTGAAAGGGCCTATTTTTAATTCATCTGATTTCTTTCTATTCAATCTGTTTTTATTTTCTACATATACACTGTCTCCTATATTAAACTCTTGCATATTCCTATTTCTATCAAATATTTTCTTGTTGTACTTGTGGGATTTTATTGTATTCTGTAACGCCATCCTTCTATCAGCAATCCACTTGTCTTCCTTTTCTATTGTTTTTAATTCATTTGTTAGAATATTGACGTTTGTACCATCCAGTAAATATTTTGGTGCAAAACCTGTCACGGAGTGTTCTGTTTCATTATATTTCTCTGTACATTCTCTTGCAACTGGTTTGTCCATGTTCTCTTATTATTTTTCTCATTTATTTTGCATCTTATTTTATTTACTATTGTTTGATTTAATCCCTCGTTCAAGCCGTTCAAAAATGGTGTATTCACAGCTGGAAAAATTAGTTTAATATTATTCTCCTGCAAATATTCTTAAAATTCTCTTGAATTGATGGCCGGATATTGATCTGTCAGAATTATTCCAATCTCATCTGTCTCTAGTACCTTCCTTGTTAGTTTTATAAGGTCACTTGCATTCTGTGTTTTTGAAGTCGCAATAAATGCATATCTTGTGTAGTGGTCTACTAAAAGGTGTAGGTATTTTTTTGTTGACCTAGATCCTCCAAAGCCACCGATAGTATATATTGACATTATCTCAAACGGTTTTGTTTCTGGTCCCAGTTGTGACATTAATCCAAATTTTCCTTGACATCTTGATTTATTTTTTATGCATATTTCACATGTTTTACAAATATTTATGAGAACCTAACGGTTTTTGTTAGGTTTTTAGCTGTATATATTGGAGTTATTTTTTTTTCTGCAATTGTCTGATCCCAATATGGCATAAATCTTCATGCACCTTTTTTAACTAAACCAAGACTTTTACTAAATTCTTCAGAGAATAATCTTTTCATGTTTCTTTATTTTTATAATAAATTTTATTTTTTGTGTATTAGACTTTGTTTCTTTTCATTTATTGTTTCATTTTTCTCTTGGTCTTCAACTATATCTTTTATTTGTATTAAATTAACTGTTTTCAATAGTTCCTCTTTGTTATCTTCTGATTCTAATACAGGGTTTCGGCTCGAACAGTCTGCTTCTAAATTTGCTTTACCAGGTATATATTTTACTGTTAAGTCATATTGAGATAAGTAATATGTGAGTTCACCCAATTCTTCATCTGTCCTGCATTTAATGTTCATGTTCTCTAGAGGTTTGTGGTCTGAGTAAATAGTGAATTGTTTTCCAATGAGCCAGTGTTGCCAGTATTTAACAGCTTCTTTCATAGCAAAACATTCTTAATATAAAGCCTTTTTTTGTTTTTGAGATTTATTCAGCTTTTTTGAGAAATATGCCACCGGTTTGTCTTTACCACCTAGCTGTGTTTGTTTCAATATTGCCTCAATACCCTCTAAGGATGCAAATGTAAAGATTTTTATTGGCAAGTCTTTGTCAAATATTTCCAATATAATAATCAACCGGTTGATACATAAATTGAGAACATAAATATCTTTTTATTCGATTAAATGATTCTTCACACTTCTCTGACAACACAAACTTTTCGTTTTTTCTTAATAAATTAATTAATGGATCTAAGATAATTGCGCTACTTGGTACTCTGGTACTCTACTCTCTACTCATGGTAGAAGTTGATATTTTCCAAAAATTGTCTGACATTCTTTTGCGTCTTAAGAGTTGGAAAATGTTTTATTGAAATCAAATTGTCTTTTAATGGTCTTACCGAATTTTCTGAATTACATGGCCGAGATACTTTACTGAGTCTGAAGCAAAGGTACATTTCTTGAACTTCAATCTAAAGCCTTCTTTTATTATTGCCTCTAATACGTTTCTTATATGTCTTATATGTTCCTCAAAGGTGGATGAGTATATCAGAATGTTATCGATATAGTTTACGGAGTATCCTGTGAGATTGTGCTTTCTTAGAATATTGCTTAAAATTCTCTGGAAAATTGCTAGCGATGTTTTCAAGCCAAAGGGTAGGCAGGTCCACTGGAAGTGGCCATCTTGTGTGACAAATCCTTTTTTATTTCTATCTTCCACCCGTAGTGGTATTGCCCAAAATGCTGAGTTTATATCGAATGTAGTGAAGTACTTACAATTTCTAGTTTTAATAATCAAATCATCTATTAATGGGAAAGGTTGAGCTTGTGGTACAACAATTTTGTTCAATTCTCTGAAGTCTACGCATAAGCGGGATTTTCATTTTCACCTTTTTTGAATGCTAAATAAGCTTTAAATGCACTGGAGCAGCAAAAGGGCTATAGGATTCTTCTATTTAATTATTCTTTAGTAACATGGATATTTGCTCTTCAATTTCTAGTTTATCTTCTATTGTACATCTGTATGGTCTTTTACTACAGTATCTGTTTACTAGTAAATCTATGTGAGCTTCATAATCTCTAACTGATCCTATATCATACTTATCCTTAGCAAAAATTGTTTTATCTATATATATAAAAATGAATTGCTGTTCGTTAGTCTCGCTAAAACTCGAGAACGGCTGAACGGATTTATCTTATCTTGGTCTTGAATTATTCGTGGAGGTCTAGGGAAGGTTTAAAAGGTGAGAAAAATTCGAATAATTGCCGGGAAAATCCTCAAAACAGCATTTTTCTATTTCCCATACAAACGTTATCTAAACAAAATGGAGAGTCAATTTGTAATTTATTACCGCTGCATAAAGTTAAAATTCGCGTGCGCGTTGGAGGATCTAATATCGCGTTCCGAAACTCAACAAAAGTGAAAGTGAATCGCGAACGCGACAAAATTGCATAGTCACAAAATACATAAGTACATAAATAGGTCGGCGTCGAGAAAATTAATTTTAGCTAACTTCAGTTGTTAATCTGTCAGATTATTTTTTTAATAAGACTATATAGAAATCGAAAGATAAATCTTAAGTTTTGTCACAAATTAAATTATAAATCTTAAGTTAAATTTCTGAACGCAATCATAATATTTGACATTACATTTGACAACCAAATAATATGTCAATCCATCCTGTCGCATTTCAGAGCACGGAAAAAGTATATTATATTGTGTTACGAGTTACTTTATTTACTTTGGTGATCCTTTGTGATAGTGACATTCCAAGTAATGTGCTCTTTTTTGTGATAGTGACACTTTAATGCTAAATGAGCGGTAAATTTTCTCACTTTGATTAATTACAATTTACGATGCCGAGGAGAAGACGACCTGACTTAGGTCGTCGTAGTCAATCAAATGTGCGAAGAGCTACCTCACGTGCTAACCGCACTGATGACCAGAGACAGACAGATCAAGAAAACAGTCGTATTGCTATGTCAGAATTGCGTTCTTTAGTGAGTGACAATGTAGGAGATAAGCTTAGAATGCAACGAGTTCGTGCACATCAAACACAACAACAGCAAGCTAGACATAATGAAATTGAGCGAATCCGCAGACGCAGTGCTCCTGTGATTCTTGAACGAGCTGCATTCCACTATGATCAGGCAATTGATTATTGTGCCGACAAATCGGTAACAATTGGGGAAATGAAAAGAATTTGTAAATATTGTAAGGCGTTAAAATACACTGGTGAATCTACTGGATTATGTTGTGCTGAAGGCAAAGTAAAATTGCCACAATTGGTCCCACCACCAGATCCTTTACGCTCTTTAGTTTCTGGGATTGGAAATGATTCTAAGCACTTCTTGACCAACATTCAGAAATATAACAACTGTTTCCAGATGACATCATTTGGTGCTACACATATTATACAAGACAATTTCATGCCCACTTTCAAGGTATTATATATAAGAATATTTTTTTATATTAATCAAGTTTGTAATAAAATATATATATATCGGAAATAATTAATGGACAAATTTTTTAAAATTACAGATTTAAGGACAAATTTATCACTTACTGGGAACTCTGTTACCACTACCTGATGCAGATCATCAATTTTTACAAATTTATTTTATGGGCAATTCAGATGCGGAAATTAATAATCGTTGTGCTCACAATCCAACAGTGAAGAGAACCATTGTCCAACAATTACAAACGTTTCTTCATCAGAATAACAATTTAGTAAACATCTTCAAAATAGCATTGGATCGGATGCCATCTGATAGCCATAATATTATTATTCGAGCTGACAAAACACCTGCTGGTGAACACACAAGGAGGTTCAATTCACCTACCATTGATGAAGTGGCTGTTGTCATTGTGGGAGAAAATTTACAATCTAGAGATATTGTGCTTCATCGTCGGAATAGTGATTTAAAACGTGTATCTGAAACACACAGGAGTTATGATGCACTACAATATCCTTTGATCTTCTGGCAGGGGGAAGATGGATACCATTTTAATATCAAAATGGTAAATCAATTAACAGGTAAATGAATTGAACAAAATTAAATAATATTTTTAAATTCAATTCATCTAAGTAACAATTTAAACATTTATCATTTTTGATTGTAGGTGCTGAAACCAACAAAAAAGTTAGTGCTATGAATTTCTATTCATACAGACTTATGATCCGTCAAGGTGAAGTAAATCATATTTTGATGTGTCAACGACTTTTTCATCAGTTTGCAGTTGACATGTATGTCAAAATTGAGACTGAACGATTGACATACATCCGTTTGAACCAACGACGGCTACGGTCAGAGGAATACATTCATCTCCGCGATGCTATAAATGCTGATGGCAATGTGAATAATGTAGGAAGAATGACAATTTTGCCAGCTACTTATATAGGAAGCCCACGCCACATGCATGAATATGCTCAGGATGCTATGTCATATGTTAGGCATTATGGCCGCCCAGACTTATTTGTCACATTCACATGTAACCCAAAATGGTCGGAAATCGAAAAGGAATTACTACATAGCCAAACACCAGTTGATAGACATGACATAACTGCCAGAGTTTTTAAACAAAAATTAAAATCTCTCATGAATTTATTAATAAAGCATTGTGTGTATGGCCGAGTCCGTTGTTGGATGTACTCTGTAGAATGGCAAAAGCGTGGATTGCCACATGCGCACATTTTAGTCTGGTTAGTGGACAAAATAAGGTCAGATGAGATTGATTCCATAATTTCAGCTGAAATTCCAGATGAAATAGTTGACCCAAAATTGCATGCAGTAGTTACCAAACACATGATACATGGACCTTGCGGACATTTCAACTACAATTCACCCTGTATGGTCGACGGTAGGTGTTCCAAGAGATACCCAAGAGACCTGCTTGCTGAAACCATCACGGGAAATGATGGATACCCATTGTATCGTCGGCGATCAGTTGCGGACAGTGGGCGATCGGTAGTTGTGAAGGTAAGAGGACAAAATGTTGATGTAGACAATCGATGGATTGTGCCATACTCGCCAATATTGTCCAAAGCTTTTGAGACTCACATCAATGTGGAATATTGTAATTCTGTGAAATCGATAAAGTACATATGTAAATATGTTAATAAAGGTAGTGATATGGCTGTCTTCGGTGTAACTAATGCAAATGATGAAATATCACAGTACCAGATGGGTCGCTATGTAAGTAGCAACGAAGCTATTTGGCGTATCTTTTCATTTGCGATCCATGAAAGACACCCTACAGTAGTCCATTTGGCAGTCCATTTAGAAAATGGTCAACGAGTTTATTTTAATGAATCTAACGCGGCAGACAGGGCGGCACATCCACCGTCGACAACATTAACAAGTTTCTTCACAGTCTGTCAAACAGATGATTATGCTCGCACTTTGCTGTATGCTGACATGCCGCGCTATTACACATGGAACGCATCATCGAAATCGTTTCAGCGTCGAAAACAAGGAACACCAGTTGAAGGACATCCAAATGTATTTGCTTCAGATGCTCTGGGTCGCATCTACACAGTACATCCAAATAACGATGAATGTTATTATTTGCGGTTGTTGTTGGTGAATGTTCGTGGTCCGACATCGTTTAAACAACTGAGAACAGTTAATGGACAGCTGTGTGCGACTTACCGTGAGGCATGTCAACTATTACATTTACTTGAGAACGATTCGCACTGGGATGATACGCTTAAGGATTCCGTAATATCTTCATCGCCGCATCAAATTCGTACATTGTTTGCGATAATCATATCGACATGTTTCCCCTCAAATCCAAAAGATTTGTGGGTTAAGTATAGAGATGACATGTCTGAGGATGTTTTGCATCGTGTGCGCCGTCAAACTTTGAATCCTACACTACAAATGACTGAAGAAATTTACAATGACACATTGATCATGATAGAAGATATGTGTTTATTGATGGTAAATAAAGTATTGTCGTGTTTGGGAATGACAGCATCCAATCGTCATATGCACGATGCATTAAACCACGAGTTGCAAAGAGAACATCAGTACGACATTGAAGCATTGGCCGAAACAGTTCGTACAAATGTTCCACAATTAAATCAACAACAAAGAATTGCGTACGACACTTTGATAGAAGCTGTGAACAGTGGATCTGGTGGAATTTATTTCCTTGATGCTCCCGGAGGAACCGGAAAAACGTTTTTAATTTCATTGCTTTTGGCGAGGATCAGATCGCGAAACGATGTTGCTCTAGCGTTGGCTTCATCTGGAATAGCTGCGACTCTGCTAGAAGGCGGGCGAACTGCACATTCTGCCTTGAAATTACCACTAAACATGCAAATCACCGAAACACCAATTTGCAACATCGCCAAAAATAGCGCAATGGCCAAGATCCTACAGGTATGCAAATTGATTGTTTGGGATGAATGCACAATGGCCCATAAGAGGTCACTGGAGGCACTGGACAGAACGTTGAAAGATCTTCGTGACAACCAAAATATTTTTGGTGGGGCCATGATTCTGTTGTCAGGTGATTTTCGTCAGACTCTTCCAGTTATTCCCCGATCAACTGTTGCTGATGAACTAAATGCATGCTTAAAATCATCAAATTTGTGGCAGTACGTAAAGACACTCCACTTAACAACTAACATGCGAGTATTTTTGCAACAAGATGAAACTGCAAATGTGTTTGCGAAGCAGTTGTTAGACATTGGAAATAATAAAGTTGCAGTGGACACCTCGACCGGATTCATCACATTACCTACAGATTTCTGTCACATCACAGACTCAAAAGTGGAGCTTATTCAGCGAGTTTTCCCAGATATAGCGCAAAAGTTCAATAACCATAATTGGCTGGGTGAACGAGCAATATTAGCAGCGAAAAATAAAGATGTCGAGGATCTTAATGCGACCATTCAGAATTTTCTTCCAGGACAGTTGGTTTCCTTCAAATCAGTCGACACCGTAATGAACCAGGATGACGTAGTCAACTATCCCACTGAGTTTTTAAATTCACTGGAATTGCCGGGATTACCACCTCACAATTTGCAGTTAAAAGTAGGATCAGTTGTCATCATGCTGCGTAACATTAATCAACCTCGACTATGCAATGGAACAAGACTGGCTGTGAAAAGACTGATGAATAACGTCATTGAGGCGACAATCATAAAAGGAAAATACAAAGGAGAGGATGTCTTGATCCCGCGGATACCGATGATTCCAACGGACTTAACATTCGATTTTAAACGCTTACAATTTCCAGTACGTCTGGCCTTTGCGATGACCATAAATAAATCGCAAGGACAGTCGTTAGAAGTTTGTGGAATCAACTTGGAGTTTCCCTGTTTCGCGCATGGACAATTATACGTCGCGTGTTCGCGCGTCGGAAAACCGTCTTCTTTGTTTATTTACGCACCACAAAACAAAACAAAAAATATAGTTTATGAGAAAGCTTTAAATTAATTATTAATTATTTCAGGAAAACTCTGTTTTGTAAGTAAGCAACATGATGTATCGAAAATAATAATAAAACTTCATGATTTATTCAATAAATGCTTTTTTATTAAATACGGATTCGATTTGTTTGTTTTAAAATCATTTTATACAAAAGATTTGGTCTTTTATTTATCGATGAGGCAGTACGAAGTCTGCCGGGTCAGCTAGTATTCTTTATAATTTTCTCTGTTTCAATTTTATTTTTATTATCCAAATGGTCTGTCATGCTAACAAATTCCTCTGTTTCTATGTGTTCATTGAAATTGATTGCATATGTTTTTATATTCTTATCTTCATTTCTGTTATCTTAAGACATCCTGTTTATTTTATTTGTTATTTTCTTTTGTGCTATCTGCAAGTCCTCATTTTGGCTTAATTTGAATTTCTTTATCATATCCAATCCAATTATGAAATCATCAAAGTCTTCATTTTCTAATACATATACATCCACTTCTTCTTCAAAATCAAATATTTTTATTTTTATTGTTATCAAGCCATCAGTCTTCTTCACACAATTAACCGTTTTCATATAATATGCTCTATTTACATTGTCTTTTTTTCTTTTACTTTAATCAGTCTTGAGTTTATTAACGACATCTGTGAGCCTGAATCATAAATGCCGCTCACTTCTAGTTTATTTTCTAATAAAAGCTTGATTTAAATTAATGGTGTAATTACTCATTTTTTTTCAGTATTTACATCTACTTCAATAATCAATTTACATTTTTGGCTTTAAAAACCTTTTCATATTCATTTTTATTTTTCCTGAACCAACACGCCTCCTCCGGATGATATCTAATACCTTTGTCCAAAGATTCACAAGTCTTACATGGCTTCTTCTCATTAGTTTTATGTTTATAAGGAAATGTACCACTCTTTATTATAGTTGAGTTTTTCTTGTACATCATACCTTCATATTTTCTTATCTCGTTGAACAAATCAGTAGTGTTGTTGAGTTAGTCCCTGTTTAACTTATTTAGGATAAACCCAGGTAAACCTGTTGCAGTAAGGTCTATCATTGTTTTGGGATCTATGGATTTGTTTATATCTAGAATAAGCCGTTCTTCTTTTAAAGCATAATCCATAAACACTCCTTCTTTATACCTGAATGCAAGAGCACTTGTAACTACGTCCCATCCTCGGTTTTTAAAAGTTTCTAAAAATTTGTTTTTCCATTCATTCAATTCAGATTTTACTGTTAGTTTTGTGACCATCGAGCTATACCAATCCAAACAAGATTTTTCTAAAAATAACCTCAATATATCTATTTTTGTTTCATCCTTTGTTATATTAAAGCGCTCACACTCTTTTTCAAAATTCTCTATCCATTGCATTGCATTCGGATTCTTGCTTGTAAATTTTTCAATAATAAATTTCTCTGAAACATGTTTCAGGTTATGCTGATTTTCTTTCTTTGTTGTAGTTTCAATTATTTTCTTCCAAGATATGTTGCAAACTGTCATCTTTGTCTCTTGGTTGCTTTATGCTCATTTATTCAAAATATTGATCTAAAAATGGCATATTACCTTCCTCGTCTATATATGTTTTCTTTTGATCTTCATTCAATTTTATCCATATTTTTCTACTTTGGTGCCTTTTCTTTATGCTATTTTTTATTTTTGAGCAAGTGTTCATTTTAACAATATGTGTATGATGAATCACCGGCTTCAGCTCTTCAGGTAAAAAAAAAACATTTTCCTTCTTCTGTAGATATTGAGGTTATTAGTTACCGAAAATGTCGTTTTATAAGATATATTATTGATAATTTTCAAAATAAACCACAAAAAGTCCACTAATATCGCTTCCTCAATTATATCCTTTCATTTATCTCTCTACAAGTTTGTATAACAATTAAATACACAAATTATCAGAACAACATCATCCGCATATATATATATATATATATATATATATATATATATATATATATATATATATAATTATTTACGGCCCTTGTGGGTCTCAGCGAGTGTAGCTATAATTTATATTTTTTCAAAGGGTGCCTAAACTTTCAGTTTTTTATTATTGCGTGGTTATAGACTTCAGTAACTGTGTAACCTAATAGGTACTAATAGTGTAGTGTAGTGTAGGTATTTAATCAGTATCTACTTAGACTTAGTTTTATGTAAGTATTGGTTTATGCCACCACAGTATGTATACATGTATTCGGACCAAACTATATCTTCTGGGTTAAAAGGAAAACGGTCCTTGTCACTCTGCGGTAGGGATAGGAAAAGGGCCTTGGTCCTCTGCGCCCGGATCACCCATGAATTAGCTATGAACGGTTCCATACAGTCCTGGACGAAATGAAGTTTCCTCATCAGTTCCAAGTTCCTGAAAACAATTTTAGGTGAGGTAAAAAACCCAAGAGTCGTTGCTAGGTGCCAGGCTGGAGTGATCATTAAAAATATTATCTCAAGAACAGTCAACAGGTGACTTCTACAATGAACTAATAAGTAAATAAATAAGTAAATAACTATTGCTCCACATTTAAAGTAGAAGAGCGACAATACAGAAATAAAACTATTTACAATTAATCCTAAAAAAATATTGCAATGTTTCCATTTCAAAACAGTCCGCTTTTATAAGGAGGAAAAATTCAGTAAAAAATATTTTTGAACACGGTGTAATCCTACTACTATTATAAAATGTGAAAGTTGGTGAGGAGGGATGTATGTTTGTTACTCTTTCACCCATAAACTACTAAACGGATGTTGATGAAATTTGGTATGGTAGTAGTTTTTAATCCATAAACTACTGAACGGATGTTTATTAAATTTGGTACGGTAGCAGTTCAAGCTCTGTATTAACACAGCTACTTATTTGACTTGAAAAAGTACAGTGTTCTCTTCAGATTCTGTATTTACGCAGGCAGATTACGCGGTGAAAAACTAGTAGATGCATATCCACAAGAAGTAAACGTGATCGGAACTTGGAACATAATGCAAACTAATGTTCGTGAAAATTCAGGAATCCTGATTTTTTTATGATGTTATGCGCTATGATCTTTTGTAGAAACGCTGAAAATTCAGAATTTATTAAAGCCTTTTTTAAATAAATTTTCTTACCTCACTTTCTCTCCTTTTAAGTATAATTTTACGTCATTTAAGTACACGGGTAAAATTTCTTTCCAAAATTTTAGTAAGCAAATATTGAGGGACGACTTACTCAAGGTCACATTCGGGTTTGGGCGTCTATCTAAACACAGAAAAATGACAATTATTTTAATATAATGTACCTAAAGCTTTTGAAGCTTTTAAAGATTGTAAGTACCATAACAAAATTGTACTGGAATACACCCAAAAAAACCTATCACAAATAAAACTGGTATCGCGTACAAAAATATCTAATAATAATTATTTCGGGTACCAGTTTTATTATTGAAAAAATGAACGTTAAATACGTTGTAAATTCAAACTAAAAATAACTTTATGTACGTGCCTAGTATGTCAGTGATATCATCAATAACTTACATATTTTATTATCATTGCTGTGGCCGACGACATACTCGTTCACCATTCGCAATGTAATCGGGTTTAGTTCACTCGAGCCCATGTTGTACACCGACACTTCGTCTGAACTGAAACAAATTGGTCCATTTGTTAGTTGTATCCTGATTAGAGTTCAAATTGAGATATAGATTCAGTTTCAGCTTAAAGTAAATTTGAGCTTTGCTTAAGTGGTAGTAAATATTACTAATATATCTTATTTTTTTAATTTTCTAAATAAAATTATAATTGGGTGTGTAGTGCCAAAAATTGGGTATTTTATCGGAGTTGTAATCTGAAGCCCGACAAGTAGTCGTAACTATTTGTGATCATAATCATGTTTCGATCCACGCGGTGTCACATTTACACACGCATCTATCGCGCGTGAGCGAATGAGACATCGCGCGGACCATTGGCTACCCCATAACATATAAGAATACGGGTTGCGTATTAGTTTATATGTTTTTTACTCGATAGTAGATACATAATTATGTTTTTTTTCTTATTTATTTGTGTATACATGAAGGGTGGCCAACTCAGAGTTTGTACCTGCTTTAGATCTTTTGGGCCAATAATTTAGGGGAATGCCAACAATATGTAATCTTACCCTATGTCCCTGCCACAAAATACATTATGTAGGTACTTACAAATGATAACTATCCGTGGTAGCGGCGACGATGGTGAGGTTGATGACGTAATCGACCGGTATGAGGTCAGTGACGTGGCTGTACTTGCCGCGCATGACTCGGATCAGTCCAAGCCCTATAGCGTATATCACGTAGTTCGCGCCCGACCAGCTGTCGGTCCAGCCCACCAAGGGCTCCTTTATACTTGATACCACTAAAAAAATTATAAATGACTTTTAATATTAATGGTATATAATATTCGGCGAAAACACGGTCGAATTCTCATACGCTATTTTCAAAGCCAAGGAGGGGTCTTTGAAAATCATATCCCACTGATAAACATTTTAATGTAAAGTGAAGATCGCACTGTCAAAAAGTTATAAAATCTCATGTAAAACCAAGCTTCTGACTCTACACGTCTTAACTCTACAAGCCTAACTTCACAAACTCTACACCTGAGTCAAGTTATGTGGCCTGGCCATTTCGTTTCATTCGCTTGGGCGTAAGGTGATAAATTTACTGTTTTTCTGTTATACAATTCTTGTAGGAACGAAACGGCCAAGTCACGTTACTCGACTAAGGTGTAGAGTTTGTGAAGTGAGGCTTGTAGAGTTAAGACGTGTAAAGTCAGAAGCTTGGTTTTACATGAGATCTGATAACTTTTTGACAGTGCGGTCTTGGCATCACTTTACATGAAAATGTTTTTGGTGGTATTTCACTACTTTTTGACAATATTTTTATTTTATTTCTCTTTTTAGGGTATATTTCTTTCACAACCGAGGCGCCTTTTTACTGCCCACTTTCTCGTCTTTGCCTTTAATAATAAGTGACAGATATGGGCGATTCTTGGCTCTTCGACTATAGCTGACTGTTGTGCTTTAATACTACTAAAGTCAATATTTATATGGTGTACACCTTGTAAGTTACTCACTGTAGAGAGTGCTACATAATCGCGCAGGATTATATATATATATATATATATATATATATATATATATATATATATATGATCAAGAGAACGTAGATGACCCAATGAATAATTTGATCTGTTAAGTAAAACGGTAGCGTGATTCAGGAGGACATATATCGATAATTGATATCTATCGGCAACATTAACTAAACTGGAATTCTAGATCCATTAAATAATGCAGTATCATCAAAGCGCCATCTATCGCGTGAGATGTGACGTAGAAAAGAAGCATGAGGTACTATGTACTAAAGGCCGGCAACGCACTTGTATCGAGGGTTTGAATGGGTCGTCTCGACCGGGTAAATACCACGGCCTCACAAAAAACCAGCGTGAAATAACGCTTGCGTTGTATTTCGCCGAGTGAGTGACGTTACCGGAGGCCGAAGGGATGTTGGGGACCTAAACCGCAAGTCGCAACACCAGAGGTCTTACAAGTCTAATTCCTCTGGTGTTGTTGACAGGCGGCGGTAATCGCTTACCATCAATCACACCATCTGCTCGTTTCCTGGTTCATTTCTGTTAAGAGTATTTGAACGTAGTCTACTATAGATTATGTTTAAAGGGTATAAATGTCACTTGTCATGGTTCCCGCTCAAACTTGTCATTTGTTATCTGTGTTTTTTCTTCTTTTTCTCTGTACACGTACTTTAATGAATTTAGCGTGAATAATAACGCAAGCAATATTAGTATTTTTATTGATTCTCAACCTAAATATTCATCAATTTCATATATTATTTTTTTAGTATACATTTTTTGTCTGTACTAATAATATAACTCCGAGCGAAGCTCGGTCACCCAAGTACGTAATAGTGTCCGAATCTTTTGGTATAAAATATATTTACATAATCTATGATTTCATAAGTAATCTATTGAAGACAAGCGTAAGCGTGATACAGCGTCCAAATACTGACATCTGTCGGTAGCATTAAGCAATACTTGAATACACATCATTGATATTGTTTATTAGCTAAGTACTTATTTGCCTAGATGGCGCTTTTAACTAGATGTTAAATGGTAAATGGTGTTTTTGGTAAATTTTTCAAATTTGGACCTATTTGGATCTTTCTATGAAAGCTGTTTCTCTATACGTAAGTATATAATATATTTACAACTCAGTGTCACTAAGTCACGGGAAACATTTATTTGTAGATATTATATGGATGTCAAGAACATTACCTATAGACGGGCGGACGATGATCGAGGGCACGTGATCGCGGTGCTCGTTGATGTACATCTCAGCTATCGCCTTTGTAAACGTGTACCCGTTAGGCCTGCCGTCTGAAAAGGGTTGACGTGTCATCATCATCATCATCGTCATCAGCCTATCGCCATCTACTGCTGAACTTAGACCTCCCCCAATGAGCGCCAACCATCTAGATCTTGGGCAGCCCTTACTCTCGCTCGCCTTTGACTTCGTCTTTTCGAGAAGTGAACGATGCTGAGACAATGGTGAGTAATCATAATGCTATAAAATTATAATACCTACAAAAATTATAGCTTGAATTATTTCTAAAATGCAACGAGGAAAATCACCGGGTCACGATAGTCTCAGTATCGAACATTTAAAACATGTAGGGGTTTATCTACCGGCGAGTGTTGTCATTATTTATCACCCTGTGCCTGGATCACTTTATTTGGTGGTGCCTATAGTGAAAAACAAAACAGGTCCGATATTAACAACTTCAGCCGCAACTCTCTCGCTACTACCGCGGCGAAAGTGCTTGACTGTGTGTTCCTTTTGGATTCTTTGTGTCTTCCTTTTGGAGCATGTTAAGGTACACAATGCTCAGTTCGGATTCAAGGCATTTGATTTTTTTTTCAATTTTTTTTTCACGTTCACACACACACACACACAAACACACGTCACACAAAAATTCATTCAAAGAGATCAAGCATGCATCAAGGCTAATCGATCGATTGTGCTATTCTTTGCCTTAAACATACTTTCAAGTACTACACCGCGGAGAGGATACCAGTGTACGCGTGCTTCCTCGACCTGTCGAAGGCCTTCGATCCGGGTTTATTTTGTTACTAACACATTTACTAATCTACACTTTACATTAACAAATACTAATCTTTATGGACTATTTTATATGACTGAAAAAAATATATATTTTTATTATTTACTACGAACATGTTATGTATTTTAATAATAAAATAAGTTAATTTCAGGGGTGTCTTTTGAAGCCTTCTAACACAGTTATGCTAATAGAGATCTTTGGATACGAAAAATTTAATGAGTTTAATTTAATGGTTAAGATCCTAATGATAGATAATATTCATATCGATACATTGCAAATAGGTTGCCTAGTTAAATTGCGCCCTAAGATCTGATTCACACCAAAATGTCAGTGGAGTGGCGAGCAGCATAACTGTTATATACTTAATTTTAAACTTTATCTTCATTACTATAAAACACAGTTTCGTTTGAAAAACCGCCGCCGCTGATGGCCGCTAGCGGCCGTAGCGGCATTCGGCCCTTAGGGCCCAATTTTACTAGCCTACTCTATGCAATGTGTCTATATGAATTATATTATCTATCATTTATTTCTTATCACTAATAAATAACAGATGAGTACCCTCATGTGTTTTATTAGTACTAACTACTGTAGATTCCTTAAACCGGATCTTGCACTATAATGCCATAGTAAAGAAGACATGAGAAAAGTTACTTTTTTATTATAATATTATGAATATATTTTTAGTGTAAACTTACTTAATGTAATACCTACCGAGTAACTTTTTCAGTTCTCTTGGATTGAGACCACCGATTATCTTTTTATTTATTGTATTCAAAGATAATGGTAAGGGATATATTTTTTCTTCTATAACTTCATGATTCGAATTTGAGTACGCCGTTGAAACATAAACAAACTTCTGCAAACAGAATTATAATTATTGTGCAAGAAGACTTATATTAATATTAATTTTGCAATAATAAGTTTAGAACTCTTAATTTAGCCTATAAAGTCAGTCAGTTTTTTTTTCGATAAAAAATTTATTATATTTAAATAATTTGCGGTTGCTTGTATGTTTGCTAGGGTGGCTCGAAAAAATTTGTTTCAACTTACGGTAACCTAATAGTGAAAAGTTTGTATGTATGTAAACTATTATTTGATTTGATTGACAGTGACTGCCTCCGTCCGCAACGTTATAGAATATTAAAAATAACCTGATTTTAGAGTCTACTTTGATGCTACATTACTGTGTAAATAAATTAAATTGGCTCAATTTTTATTTAACCGAGTAGTTACTATTAAGGTCTATTTTAAAAATAAAGTACTAATAACACTTAACCTTGTGTTTTAAACACGGGGAAGGAGTGTAGGAGCTTAGCCGCACTTGTCGCATCGTCCGCCATCGCGCACTGCACTTTTGTTATTAGAACGCATCGGCCCCACGATTATTATTTATCTAATTTTAGGTTTTCCTTTTTGTAGCAAGTATGCAAAGATCTAGGGGTGTATTTATTGTCCTCTTCTTGGTGACGTTTGTGATCTAAAATATAATGTTTTAACTACTTAACAAGATGTAATGAAATATTACGAATGGACAAGATATTAATTTAAATTGCAATTGGAAACCGCAAAAGAACCACTGTTTGGGAAAATAGAAGAACCGTATCTTACGTTTGTACGTTTACAACTGAGACACCATCGCAAAATGTAAAAACTCTGGCTGCATTCATCATAAAAGCTTATGCACCATCTTGGTTTCAAATCAAGGATGAGTCGTCATGATGGTTCACGCCATCTTTATAATATAATAAAAGCTGCCAGATACCTGCCAGAGGATCACAAAAATATTGTTGATCCTGTCATTTAACGCAATAGATATTTCACGCATCCGAAGAGCATACTTCTTGTAATGATTACTGATGAGAGTAAACACATTAGAGAATTAGCAGCCCGGCGCATATTGAAGGCACGCAGCATGCCTCAGCCCCCAGTGCACAGTGAAGTACCCCGTATAAATTTCAATGCTGCCATATATACTGGCTTGATTAATTGGCAGGAAACTCTAACAGCCTATTTTAAGAAACTTGCCCGATGAAGAAATCCAGCACGTCGTTACAACTAGAGGTGAGGGCGAGATGCTGTTTCTGAGGCTTCCCTGTCACACTCAAGCCGTTGAATGTGCAGTAAAAATATCAACTGAAGCTTCAACTTCCCAGTGCACAAGAAAAGCATTTGGGTGCAATAACAGCGAAATTAGACTCAAGGAAAATAATGCCGAAATTTGACCCAAAAAGAGATTTTCGGGATAAATAAAGTAAAATAATTTGGTATTTTTCATTCTTAGAATTTTATTTTGTTTTGTAATATTAAACATAAAAACATTTAATTTTAATCACTAACTAAATAACTTTCCTATGATGTTCTTATGTTTTGCCCAACTAAAACATTTTTTTTGTTAATTAAGAATTTGAGGTACGTGCGGAGGCAGAAGGAGTTATTAAAGAAAATAAAATTGCATATATTTTGTTACCAATATTATGCACTGATCCCGCTATTAGAACTCAAAATCTAAAAAAAAGTCCCATACTAACGTGAGCCACCCTAATGTTTGCGCACTATTTCTGTATGTAAACATACGAGCAGTTTTATTATAGTAAAAATATTTTTTATTTTAAATGAATTTATTCGTTTACGTAACCAAGTGACTAAAAACTATATAATGTATTCGAGAACTCTTGCTTTACCTTAAGTAAGTGCAAAAGTAAAATATTTTTGTTTTTTCAGTTTAGAAAAAAGAAATACAAAATATTTTTTTTCGTATTTTATTGATTTAAATACCTGAATATTCTTCAGGCGTTTGCACAAGTTCATCACTCGTTCTGTGCCGTTCACGTTGATGTCAAACACCAGCTCTATGGGGTCTTTGAAGTTCACTGTCGCACCCAGGTGAAATACGTATGACACCTGAAATTAGTTGCTGAGATATTTTATTTTATTTCAGATTTTCTTTATCTTATAAACATCCATGATGTCCATGACCCAGGAACACAGGAAACTTATTTGTATCTTTGGCAAGTTGTACCTCCTGCTTGAGGACCAACGTAAAACCAACGTTTTACGACGAACTGAACGGATCAAAATGACATTTGGCACACACGCTGTGTACGGTTTCCGAGCCCTGTCGTGGATAAAGTGTGAAGTTATAAACATTAACTTTAATATTCGACAAATAATTAAGTTATCAGTGTAATAGTTTATAAAACTTGTTGGTGAAGTACAGATCTCTGTGGCTCAGTGGTTAGCGTGTCGGCGCTTAAACCGTAGATTGCAGGTTGAAATTCCGGCGAAGGAACAAAAAGGTTTTCTATGTTACTGGTTCTTGGAAGTGAATCTTTTCTTTAAAGTGAAACTTTTTTTACATCGTCTCAAACTTTTTCGTCTGTGTGTTGCATGTCGCGTGACGGTCGGCCGCGGAGTGGGGATAAGTGAAAGGCGCTCGTCAGAGCAGCTGAGGCCAATATGGCGGCGCCTATAGTTCGCATCAGCTGACCGTGTAGTGTATAGACTAGTACTCATTTGTGCCAGTGCTCCACGCTATTTTGTTATTAAGTTTCACTTTTACTGTGGTTTCATGAAACCACACAATCCTTTTTTTTCTTAAATATATATACAGTGTAGTATAATAAAAATCTTAAATAATATGTATTAAGTTTTAAAATATTAAATACTAGTTGTTGCCCGCGACTTTGTAAGTGCAAAAGGGTCCCGTACATTTTGTCGCGACAAAAAATAGTCTTTGTCCATCCCCGTGGTATAATCTATATCAATATTCTGTACCAAATTTTACAAAAAATCAGGGCAGTACTTTCGGAGCCTATTCAATACAAACAAACAAATATACAAACGAACAAATCTTTCCTCTTTATAATTAATATTAGAATAGATATATTTCCGTTGCCAGGTACCTGCGATACGAGTTTTTCGGGTACTTAGTACCAGATTGACATGGTGTGAAAGCGTCCATGGATAGATAAAAATTATATAAAAAAGAAATAAATCACCTTTTCAATCACTTCGTTTTCATCTTGCTCCGACAGTCCCAGGTTCTTGGAGGTGAGGTTACCGTTTACGATAGTGACCTTTTCCATCGTCCATGGTTTCTCTTTTTGTAACCTCGAAAAAACCTGTGTCACCGTTTTATTACAACAATGGGAAAATTCATGTGTTCCATTAATGTCGGTACATTTCTTTAATAAAAATGAATAATGATATAATTGAATAATTTTTTGGGTTTCGTAATACTCAAGAAACCCTTATAGTTTCGCCCTGTTCGTCTGTCTGTCTGTCCGCTGAGTCCGTTCTAGATTCTGTAATTAATTATGAATAGAAATGGATGAAATTTGGTGTAGTTAAAGTGTATAGATCTCGGTTTTGGCATCATTAAGTAATAATAATTTTGTATTTTAGGGGTGGATCTTCATAAATGTGAAGTGGGAATGAAAAATATTTTTTCATCCTACCCCATTGTGTGAGGTATCGTTAAATAGGTCATTTAAAATAAACGCAATATTTCATACATGACTTTTTTCACAAAGTTAACCATTTTTGAGTAATCGGACTCCAAGTTGGTCCGACCCCCTGGCATTTCTAAACTATTTTCCATGCTGATAGATCATGCTAAAAACTCTTTAGGAAAATTGTTTTAAAGAAATAAAAAAAAACGCTGTTAGAGATTGACAAAAATCAATTTTTAAGCGTTACTTAAAAAAATATTAGCTATCTTTACACCTTCCCGCACATAAACTTTAATTTACCTGCCAAATTTCGTACTCCCCCGGTTTCACAATTCTCGTAAAGATGTTCTAAATGTTTTATGCTTCACGTATTAATATTTTTAATAATAATACAGAAATTATATCTAGGAAAAAGAATAGAGTCGAATAATTAAAAATATTGTAAAATGTGTTTATTGAATATTAACTTACTGGTAACTTGAATAAGTCGTCAACTCTTTGCTGAGCTGTTCTGTTTGATTTGTCTCGCATCAAAATATATAATTTGTTTATTCCAGGGCAGCTGTACAGGAGTTTCTCTATAAGTACCTTTAATAAAAAGAAATTTATTTAAACATCAATATTGTTTTTACCATAAAAAAATTTCAAGCTATTTTGCCCAGCAACGAAAAACGCGAGAAAGTAAAATTATCAAATATGGACCGAACTTAGAGCGTTATATATATATTTGATTTGATATACGATCTGATATTTAAAACTTATATGGTATAGAGGCAAATAAAAACCGATATCAAAGCGGACAGAAGACAGGCACTTAGTTCATATATTTAACTTGCCTCGATATCGTATCGATAATCGATATCGGATCGCATAATGTAAAAAAACTTTTAGCCTATCACATCCACTTACAAAATTCCCTTCATTTTATTGCGAGACTTTAAATATCTCGCGAGTCGTGCTACGTGCGGCTCGCGTTATCCGTAGCACAGCTACAGGCGCGTAGCCGGCTACAAAATTGTTATTCGTGTCTCGTAGCACTCCTACGTCTGGCACTTGTGTAGATTTTCAGTTTTGTTCAGATGTCTTTTCGTTCGCTCTATTATAGGCCCCGATTTCACGAATAAACGGTTTGCCCTGTAGACTAACCTTTTTGAAAATAAAAAAAATGAACTTATACTTTAAACGAGACAATATTGTTTATATTTGAAATCTCGGCAACGGCTACAATTATTACCATGAAATTTTGTATGCCCCTGAGTTTTGGAGGAGAAAAATCGATCTAGCTAGGTCTCGCCCTAGGTGGCGCCCAGCCACCGTTGTACGATCGATTCGGCAGTTGGGTAATAGTACCAAAAAACAATTAAATTACGTGCAAAAAATATATGTTGGTCTCTTTTTAATATATTTAATATTGAATCTAATGAAAAGGATGACAAATCTAAGATACACACATTTATAATCCTAACAAATATCAAAAGCTATAGCCAATTGAAATCAACTTAAGTGGTGTCAAATTGCTTTCATTGTTTAGTACACTTCGCGACTGGATTACAGTGTGTTGTGAAGTGCAGTTTTGTTAAGAATGTTTTTGGTAAGTAGCTAATTTTATCTAAAATAAATGTAATATAAATTTTCATCATAGCTTTGCTATTATGAACTTGTATTTTATAGTTTAGTTGCGTCCATATACGAACCTAAATAATAACCGTTAAAAAAACAGTTTTGTAATATAATAAACTATGAATATTTCTGGTAATATTTAACTTTTATATATATAAAATATTATAAATGATTGTTTTAATATAATAAAAGAACTAGTTAGTGTTATAAATAAATCAGAAAATAAAAAATAATAATACGATGTTTGCTAGTAACCGTTGTACGGTATCCGGATGCCAGACATTTTCAAAGCAAAATGGCGGCGAAAATTTATGTTACTAAAGAACGAGGAGTCGCCTAAAAGTCGGTTTTATTTTCTACATACAACCCACTTTTTTATTTTCGTATAAAAAACATACTAAAACATAAAAAACTGTATGAAAGATATAACTATAAATAAATAAAATATATACTTTTTATTTAAAATCTATAATCTAACATACTAATATTTTTATGTAAAATACTAAATTAAGTTAATTTTTATGCCTAGCAAAAACATTTTAAAAAATTTACGAAAGAAGACTAACATTTTTATGTAAAATAGCCAGTTAATTTAATTGTTATGTCTTACAAAAACATTTTAAAAAAATTTACGAAAGACGACTCCAAAAATTTTTTGTTCGTAAATTATTACGAAATTTTACTATGAAATTTTATCAATTTTTCAAACAGTTTTTAATAACTCTAGAAAAGCCTAAGAAATGTGTATTTATTTATTTTGGTTCTATATTTTATGTAGTTTTTGACAAAAGAGCTCATATGTAAAAGCCGTTAAACTTTTATCAGCCTGTTGTAAGAGTGGTGGTAAGAGTGGAGTATGTCAACAGTAAGATGTAACTGTCAATATCAATATTGACATTGACAGATGTCATGAAGTAAAGCCTATCGAGTTTATTTCAGTTGGCCAAAGGGCTATACATAGTGTAGGCGTATATTTGTGTTAGACATAATATCTCATTAGTAATACGTATCTGTGTACCAATAAAGGAGAATATAAGAATTGTTGCTGTATTATTATCATCACCACTCAAGCGTGAGAAGGACTTGCATATCAAGAGGTCGCAGCACGATACATGGTGTCAAGTGTGAAAAAATTATCAAGAAAACGAAAATTATGAACGCAAAAGCGGGTACATCGAAAACTCCGGAAGCTTCGAGACAATCTGAGTGTGGGAACTTAACAATGGCAGGCAACGGAGTACAGAAGCTTGAGATCTTTACAGAAATTATCAACAATAATGCTGAAAATTAAAAAAAATGGACGCATTCGAGATATTTCTACTGGCGTCGGGCATGGAGAAAACGGAAGAAAAAAGAAAAATTGCAATCATGCTGCATTCCATGGGAGAAAAGGGTTTAAACATTTACAATTCCTTCAATTTGGACCTAAACACTGCTACTTTCCAAGAAGTCAAGGCAAAATTCGTCGAGTATTTTGAACCCAAAAAGAATTTGACGGTGGCGCGGCACAAATTCTTTACGTTGAAACAGCGTGTGAACGAATCCTTGGAAAATTTTCTAATGGAATTAGAAAACGCAAGTCATGCCTGTGACTGGTTCGCTACGCGATTCCCTTGTAAAGGACATTCTCATTGCTAATATGGCCACAAACTTATCGGAATTTTTCGCTTCCTGATGAAATTAGCTCAATCAAGGTAGACTGTTCTGATCTTTTAACTAAATTGAAATTAAGTGTTCCATCACGTCATCCTCGATTTATAAATATTCTTCACATTCCTTATGCACGCACAATTTATCGACAAAATTCCTTCCTTCTTAGATCGTCTAAATCGTTTAATATGCTCGTCAAGTCCGAACCAGGTATTGACCTGTTCACTAGCGGCCTAGCATCTATCAATACCACTATCCCCAAACAGTATCAAAGTATAATCGGCTGATGTAATGGCTCTATACCAACTTTTTTATTTAGTTTGTAGCATCTTTATTGTTTGTTAGTTGATGTATTTCAGTAGCTAGTTGTCATTACATTTCAAATTTTATTTTGTTTATAATTTAGTTTATAATAATTTAGTTTATAATTAAATCTTACTAACTTTATTTTTACTAATTTTCTTTTGTAATTAGTTTGTATAACTGAACTATCTGTAGAGGCTTATAATTGGCTTTTTGCATTCTATCTCATAGTATATTGTTATATTGATAGCTGTAAGCCACCCAAACAACATAAAATAAAATAAAAAATTAAATAAAATAAAATAAAAAATTATTTAAATTTGATATTTTGTTGTAAGTGTTGCATAATATACCAGTATTATAAAGTAGAACTATCAATGTCATATTGACAGATGTCACAGGCACAGCCTATCTAGTTAGTTTATTGTAGTTAGCCAAAAGGCTATATATAGTGTAGACGTGTCTGTGTTAAGCATCTCTCATATGTAATACGTATCTGTATTAAGCATCTCTCTCAGCGTACGAAGGATCTGTAAAAACCAAGACCGACGTCTTTCTTTGTTTACTTCACAACATGATGTCAGAAATGCAATAATGATAAAAAGAAACGAAAATTACGAACGCTAAAGAGGGTACATCGGCAACTACGGAAGCTTTGAGACAATCGGGGTGCGGTAACTTGACAATGCCTTGACAATGGAAAAAAACTTGAAAAACTTGACAATGGAAATGGAGTGCAGAAGCTTCAAAATTCTACAGAAATCATCAACAATAATGCTGAAAATTTAAGGAAATGGACACAATCATTCGAGATATTCCTATTGGCGTCAGGGATGGAAAAAACGGAAGACAAAAGGAAAATTGCAATCATGCTGCATTATATGGGAAAAAAAGTATCGTATTATACTTTCATGTATATTTAGTGAAGGGCTGTTAATTTCAAATTACAAGCAGATATTTGTATATATTATATTTATTTTTAATTATTTTTTAGTTCTCCTAAAACTCCGAGCAACGCTCTCCCAGGTACTCTTATACTTTAAAAGAGACAATCTTGTATATATTATATATAGCTTTTGCCTATAGCTTTGCTCGCGTGGAAGATTGTTCGTGGCAAAAAACTTCTATAGTAAATAAGTATACCTACTGCAATATAGTAAATAGTAATAGCACAGAGTAAAAAGTAGTAGCACTGAGTAAAATATATTATATCCCCTAGATATAATAGCCCTAATCTCCTAGATAAGCATTAATATTGTATCCGTCTTAATAGCTTCTAAACATACCACATTATTTGTGATTTTTTTTTTAAACTTAGAATGGGTATAGTAACCTATCCTTAAAAGATAGACATTATATGCCGTCGCATACTTTTTTGTAGACCTTTAAGAGAGCAACAATCCCACCATATATTATTTTGTTATAAATTATCTCCAACGGGTTAGGTGAGGCAGCGTTTTCGATTAAAGCTCGGCTTGATTTTTTCCGACACCTTCAATAATTATTATCATAAATCAAACTATTTCCACAAAAACTAAACAAATTATTTACACCTTACCCTTTCTAAGAAACCACTCTGTCGGTAAATATAAGCTGCATGACAATTCTTTCAGTAGTTTTTGAGACTATCCCGAACATACAGACAGACAGAGTCGGCGGGGGAATTAAATTTATAATAAATTTTAGAGAAAAGTAAAAAAGTGTGCGTATTGACCCGCCTACGCTAGTTAACACGAATTTAAGCTGGGACTATATTGCCCGGAATCCGGTAGGCCGGGAAAAAATGAGGCCAAGGAATTGGCCCGCCTCGACCTATCCAGCGATGTGGGTAAGTTTGGTCTAGCCACTGGCGTACGCCGAGGCGGAAGTGGGCCGGGCAACCATCATGCTGGAAAATCATATTACGACGAGTTGCTATTGGCACATCTTCCATTAAACGAGTAATCTCCTCTCTTAGGAAATGTTCGTACATTTCACCATTTAAATTTTGAGGCAAAAAATTAGGTCCAACTAAATTTTTATTAATTATACCCATTCAGACATTTAGACTGAATCTGGTTTGATGGGCTCTTTCTTTTTTCATCCTGGGGTTTTCTCCTTTCGGTGCCCAGTAATGTGTGTTGTGGAAATGGTTTATCCCGTCACGGTCAAATTTCGATTCATCCATCCACAATATTCTTGAGAAGAAATTGCGATCCTCCATGTCTGCATTTATAATAAAACGGCAGAATTCCATTCTTCTAACCGGGTCTCCCTCTTCCAACTTTCCGCTTGGACAGGTGTGTAGTGAAATGGATGTAGACGCGCTGTGTGTACTGTAAACCACACCTTCCATTGACTCAATCCAAGTCTTCTAGCTGCCGCTCTTGTAGAAATAGAAGGATCATTTTGAAAAAGTGTTAAAATTTCTTCTTCTTCTTCTGGAGCATACAAACGAGGTCTGCCTGCATCGCCACGTCTTCTATCAACACGGCCGCTTTCCCGAATTCGTCGAAATGTTGTTGAAAACACTCTAACGTTTGGCACTCGTCGATTCGGAAAACGTTCAACGTATGTTCTTCGTGCAGCAGCAGCATTACCATTACAAAGTCCGTAACAAAACAAGATGTCAGCGTATTCATCGTATTCAAAAGCAGCCATCGCGATACAAAAAAATCACAAGTAGAAGTAAGGGTGTAGTTTAAAGCAACAATACGTCCGTACACGGCAATAGTTGACTTAAAACTAATATTAGCTACTAAATTTGGTCTCTAAGCCAGTCGGTAACTCATTGACAAAGGGCCGCGACGACAGTAGCCGAAACATCCCGAAGTTTGAACAAAGGAAACAATTGAAAAAAAGGTCGCCTCAGGTAGAGTAATTCTTGAGATAACGTTACCTGATGATTGTTTTGTCTTTGTTTATTACATGTTCATATTTTTATGTACATATTTGTACCTTTTTTGGAAGCTTATGAGGTAAGAAAGTTATTTAAGGTATTTGTACGCATTTTATCATACAACTTTTTAAAGAAAATCACCTGTTTTTAAGAAAAATGTGCATTTTTCTAAAAAAGAAAATTCTGTTTCATGTCTCATAATGAAAAATTCTCGCTTAGTTTGTCCCTATATTTTATTCCTTAAAAATATTATTTGACTCATTAACGGTTAAAATACATACAAAAAAATCACTAAAAAGACAAACATTTTTAAAAATACGTCATGTGAAAGTCAAAAAATCGAAAATAAAGAAAAAAATTTTGAAATTTCAATAACTTTGTAAATATCAACTTTCGGATAGGGGATGCCATGAAAAAGATTACTGTAAATGAGGTCTACTTTCTGTATATATATATATATATATATATATATATAACTTTGTAAATATCAACTTTCGGATAGGGGATGCCATGAAAAGATTACTGTAAATAAGACCTCATTTACAGAGGTCTACTTTCTGTATATATATATACCAGCCAACCTATGGGTGATGCAGAGACAGTGTATGGTAGATGCATAGTATTAAAAGGAAACATAGACTTCGACATTTTGAGTTTATTTATATAAAATATATAATAATAATAAATACTACCGTATAAATACTAATATAACTCTTTTATTTAAAATTAACTTACTTAATATTTTAAATATATAAACCTAATAATAATTATATAACATAATAAGATATCTAAATAATTTACTTATTAATTCTAGTCTATTTCTAGTCTGCCAATGATTTTAAGTATAGTTCACGAACTCTGCGTTTGAATACATTTTTTGTCTCAAACATCCTAACTTCTTGAGGTAGTGAATTCCAAAGGAGTATGGACTGAATATGGAAGGATGAATGAACAAGGGAGGAGCTATGAGAAGGACAAAGAAGGAACAAATTATTTGTAGAACGAAGATTTCTATCATGGCTACTGCACAGATATTTAAAATGAGGAGTTAGGTAGTGAGGAGCAGAGGGGGAGTGAAGAAGGGAATAGAGCCCGTAGAGAACGACGTTGTCATATTGGCAGCCAATGAAGCTTAGAGCGGAAGGAGGAGATGTGGTCGTACTTACGTACTTAAAAACAAATCTTATACAATTATTAAGGAGCCGGTCGAGTTTGTTGGGTAGGTGTGCATTAAGGTCGAAGTAGCAAATATCACAATAATCCAGTATTGGGAATATAAGGGCTTGAACTAGCATAGTTTTTATATTGGAAGGCAAGAAATTTTTCAGACGGTAGAGAGATCGCAAGCAACTGGTAACACTATTACCAACATTAGCGATTTGGGTACGCCAGTCAAGATTAGCATCAATATATAAACCGAGATCTTTAACACACGAGCTGAGAGGAATAATGTTGCCGTTATAGATAATAGGCGGGAGACTTCCTGTGTCAACTCTACTCAATAGTCTTGGACATCCTAATAAAATCGCACACTCGACATCGACACTTAGTGGCATTCACTGACAGTTCGAACTCAGTGGACCAGGTGTGAATAGCGTTTAGATCTCGGTTTATATAATCGATAGCAGTGGACAGATGTTCAACCCCTTCTTGACAGTACACATGCAAGTCATCAGCATACAGATGATACGAAGTACGAAGAACATAGGATATTAAATTTATAAATATGGAAAATAAAAGAGGAAAGAGTAAGAACCCCTTGAGGAACCCCAGCTTCGAGAACCCGCCAATCAGAAAAATACTGGTCAACGCGTACACGCTGCTGACGGCCCCGAAGATAAGAAGAGAAACAGGTTAACGCTTCAGGCGAAATCATAAGATTGAGAGAGGATGGCCAGGAGAATATCGTGGTTGACATTGTTAAAGGCGTTTGAAAAGTCAATCAGCACTAAAATAGTGACTTTCGAATCCTCCATGCCTGCCCTTATATCGCTAGTAATTTTTAATAGAGCCGAAGTGGTACTGTGTCCAGGTCTGAATCCAGATTGTAGTGGAGAGAGAATGTTGTGTTTGAACACAAACCGAGACAACTGCCTGTGAACACACGCCTCGATCACTTTGGAGAGGAACGGGAGAATGGAAATAGGTCGAAAGTGTGAGGGTTGCACAGGAATTTGTACCTTTGGTAAAGGACGGACGTAGGCCTTACGCCATAAATCGGGAAAAGTAGAGGACTCAAAGGAGAAATTTATAATGTGGGTAATGGCTGGCAAGAGATCTTCAAGGATGGGAATGATCATTTGGCGGCTGATTTCATCACAGCCCACGGCTTTCGAACTAAGAGAGCTAATGATTGCATTGATCTCGCCTGCAGTAACTGGTGTAAACTGAAAATATTCTATAATCTCTTGTGGTAATCCGTTTAAGTAGCTAATTGTTTGAGATTTAGTATGCATGTCTATGGTTATGGAAGTAGAGAAATGGATATTAATGTCATCCAAACTAATCGTACACGGAAACTCCACATGACGCGATTTACCTATACCAATGGTTTTAAGGAATTTCCATAAGGTAGCAGATGAAGAAGTTTTATTAACTATATTATGAAAAATGTGTCGGCGTTTAGCATTCCGTATCATTTGATTGCACCTATTTCTTGCTTTCTTAAAATTGTCCCAATTAGTATCGCATCGATTAGCCCTGTATTTGCGAAAAGCACGGTCCCTAAGTCTCATCGCCTCTCTTATCTCAGCTGACTTCCATGGTGCCGGAAGGTGCTTTATTTTAATTCTTTTGATCGGCGCATGTATATCATGGGAGCTGCTAAAAGTGGATCCCAATTAATTTCCACAGCGTCCACCATAAGCTGTTTAGTATCCATGCGTGAAAAACAACGGTTAAACAATATTTTAGGTTTTATTTTAGGAGTTTTTTTTTTCTCATTGAATAGGATACAACCTATAAATAAAAGTATTGGAATATATTTCGATCCTGTCGGAACAGTCAAGGTCTCTGATGATCAACTACATGTCTTAGTCCCTGTAGACATTAGCTACATAAAACCTCATATTGAACATATTAAAAACTATTTATATTCCACTGAACATTTCTGTAATTTGAATTATAGCTTTAATTTCACTAATTGTAATAACCATTTAAAGCCATTGATAGTTCATTATGATGGTGTTCTGAGAGATAAGAACGCCATTTCTCATTTCCGCCACTTCTGATAGAAGTAAAAGATTAGCATGGTTTTCTGGAGTTGGTACTGTATTTAAACAGATAATTGGAATTATGGATAAAAATGACGCAATCCAATACAGTAACGCCATTCAAACCCTGCATTCCTCAAATAAAAAGCTTGCATCGTTATTAAAAGATAATATTTTAATTACTAGTTCAGCTTTAGACAATTATAATAAAACATAAAATTAATTAATGAAAATGAAATCCGTTTGAATAGCGCCATTGACTCTATAAGTAAAAATATGTTAAAAATCGAATTAGAAACAATTTAATGAACTATACGAAGAACTTTCATGTATATTATGTTAGTAAAAAGTCATTAAATCCATCGGATTCGACATCCAAGATGACGGAGAGCTTCCAACCCCAGTTCTTGCAACTTGGAGAACGTCTGCTGTACAATTTATTATATGTATAGATAATCGTAATCTCGGCAAAGGCTGCGAGTATTTACATAAAATTTAGTATGCAGGTAGCTTTGATGGATAAATTCGGTCTAACTAGTTTTATCCCTGGAAAACTGCACATTTTTAATTATATATGTTTTTTCTTTCGTCGTACAATATATCAATAATTTCGACTCTATAATGTTAGTCGGATTGGCAGCTTGGTTAATTTTCGCGTTGTTCGGAATTTCGGAATGTGGTTTCGGAAAATTTTTTTATCTACTAGAGCTCCGAGCACAGCTCGGTTACCCAAATTCTCTTCAATTATACATAGAAAAGCCTAAGAAATGTGTATTTATTTATTTTGGTTCTATATTTTGTGTAGGTTTGTGACACAGCAGCTCATATGTAAAAACATCAAACTGTTAAACTTTTATCAGCCTGATAAGTAAGAGTGGTATTTTTACAGTTTTTTTTATATTCTAAGATTTTTAATGATCAGGCCACTTAATATACATATTTTTTTTTTAAATAAACTCTATTTTAGGTAAGGTTTAATAGGAGACAACAAAAGATATATTTTATGTGGATAATCAGGTCCAAAAAGGCTTTTGAACTCGCATCTCTTACAATGATTATTTTTGAAATAACGCATTCGCTTTAAACTATTGTTTTTTCCAATTTTCTTAAGCACAGGATATTGTATCTAATTTATAATAACAAAATAACTTGTTTTTCATATAAGTAGTCTATTTATAATGTGTCTAGCGTCTTAAATTGTTTTTTTAAATCCTTTTTTCGACATCAAAGGTCTGATTTTACAAACATGTGCGATTAGACGAATTTCCGAAATTTCCGAATTTCCGAGAACGAAAAAAATTCCGAATATACTAATTAATATAAGCTAGACAAGATTGCGGGAGCGAGAAAAGATGAAATTTTATTATTAAGTTACATTTAATACTTAATTAAAACTTAACTATAATTAACGGGCAGAGCTCTTACAAGAAAGCTAGGGTCTGTCCGGAGACTACCTAGCAGAAGCTCATGCTATGATCGACTGACTTCCTATCCCGTCTCAAGACGGTGGTCAAGCCAGATTACAATGTAATGCTTCCGTGAATTAAATCTTAAATAAACAAAACCTTAACTAGAACTATTGTTGATAAGCAGTTAATCTGTCATCGCTGCATTATATAATGATGACAGGGTGCTGAGGGGTTGATATAACTATGTAATGCTTCCATGAATTAAATCTTAAATAAACAAAACCTTTACTAGAACTATTGTTGATAAGCAGTTAATCTGTCATCGCTGCATTATATAATGATGACAGGGTGCTGAGGGGTTGATATAACTTCTCCCTCCCTAAGTTCGGAACCCTCAGGAATTTCAACTTCTTGAGGGTTGCGACCTTTAAAACACAAGAATCTAAAAATAGAATTTCTATATTTTAAAATACTTAATATTAAGGTTACACAAAAGATTACATACAAAATTATTTACTAATATACTTTTCACTTTAATGACTTTTATATTTTCACTTTCACTGAGTTCACTCATAGACTCCTGCATCTTCACTAAATTTGTCAAATACTTTGTGTCATCTAAGTTTATTCCCTGCATGTCTATAGGGGTTGCTTCTGTATCTTCAATCTCAATTTTATTTAATTTAATGCGGGGGGTGCTTTTATAGGTTATTTCTCCAAATGAATTTTGTTAGTGCCTTAGGTATAAATTTCCCAAATTAACTTCACAACCTGGGTCCGTCTTTAGAATATACGTCCCCTTAATAGGTGTTTTATTTATTTCCTTTCCGCATTTATCTGTCATAATTATGTTATCCTTTGAATATATTATCCATTCTGATGTTGAAAGGCGTTGGACCTTAATATCCTCAATATAGACAGCATAAGGGATGCACAGCGACATATCTTCATGATATTCCATCAGCTGTTCTACACAAGTGGGTAGTTTATATGACACAATTTCTTTATCGGTGCACAGGAATTCCCCATTTGATATTTCTTCACAAGGTGATGCTACAGATGAGTATGACGAACCTTTCACCATAAGGAAGGGATATTCAGGGATTATAATAAAGGTCTTGTTCTTAATCTCGTTATAGACTGGTAAAGAATAAATTTGGTAAAAGTCGTAAGTATTAATCTATCAATGGGACCTCTATTATAAACGTTATCTAGTTTCCTTTTACATAAGCCTTAACTAATAACATACGTTCTATTTTAACTAGATTACTTTCTATTTCAAGTAATTCTGTTGAATTTACAACTGACTGGTGTAAAACAGAAACTTTGCTTAAGGCAAGAGCATTTTAAATTTCATTTAAAATAATATATATTGTTCTGAAACTATTTATAAAAGTTGTAAACATACTTAATATAATTAGAGTAAATTGCCTTATTTTCTTTATTGTTTAAATCTTTAACCATTGATTCAATTCGCTTTAAACGTTCGTTTTGAATAATAGAATTATTATAAATAATTTCAGTATTGTTGCTTTGATAATCCAATATTTTGGTAATTAAGGTAATTTTGTTTTGTAATAAATTTTGATTCTTATTTATATCCTGAATTAGGCTATCATATCTGAGTGCATCCTCATTGTCTAGGTTTCCAGTGATGGATTTAATCACTGTACCTAATGGATTTAGTAAACCTCTTTTGAATCTTTGCGTGGAGGACGTTTAATATTTTTTAATGGGACGTTGCTATTTCTAGTTCCTATATTTATTGGTACTGTGTTACGATTCTCTGGACCAATGACTTGGGCCTTTTGATATAAGGGTTTATCTTTACTTTGACGCTTATTTACTGCTTTAGCAAAAATAGTGCTTCCTTCATTTAATTCGGGACTAGTTTCTCCACCTTTCCTTTTAATTTCTCTTTCTTTCAACTCTATCATTCTATTAGTAATAAAATTATATAAATATTCCGTTCTTTTTGCATGATTCTTTAATAACTGTTGCATATATGTTTTTTCGAAGCTAATATTAAATGTACTGTTAGAATCTGTGTGTCCAAAGACTACTTCAAATTGTGTAAGTTGTGTTACACTATGAATCGTATTATTGTATGCCATAATTGAATATGTCATTACTGATGCTGCATTTGTAAACTTTTGTTCATATTTTGCCAATCTATAAATTTCTAAAATGGTGGAATGAAATCTTTCTATTTTACCTGTAGAATTTGGGTTATTTGGTGTGGTAATATGTAATTCAATTTTATACATTTCTGTTAATTCCTTCATTAACAGGTTATTAAATTCAATCCCAGGGTCGCATGATATTTTTCTAGGGATTCCATAAAATGAAAAATATTTAATTAATGCTCGGACTACTTCCGGCGTTGAACGATTACTTATATTAATTGCTTGACCTAAATTACTAAAAGCATCAACTAAAGCTAAACAATATCTATTTTTGCGCATTTTGCGTCTTTATAAGTTGTTGAAAGGGTTTTATAGGTTTTCTTTCATATTTCATTTTCCTACATAATTCACACGCATTTATTATAGCTGAGACCGTTTCCTGTAAATTTTCCCAATAGTAATTTCTTTTAATTCTAACCATTGTTTCTTTAATTCCACGATGGCATGTTTTTCCTTCGTGATATTTTAATACTATCGCTTTTTGTTCCTTTTCGTCTTCTATATACACTACTCGTTCGGTGCATTCTATCATTTTTACTGTATCCTTTTTAAATAATGTTATAATAGTTTTTGCAAAATCAACCCTGTGTTCCGTTTCTACAAAATGGATAAAATATTTAATTTTTGGTCTTACATATTCCTTTAAAAAGTTTTTAACTAGTTCTATATTATTTAAGGGTAAAAATACCTCTAAAATTCTTTGCTTGGGTCTAGATAAATTTTTTACATGTAATTCGTTTTTAAACCATGAAAAAACTAAAATTTGATTTGGCTTAGTATCAATTGCTTCCTTTAATATTGGTATACCTGAGGTGTCATAATTTACATTAGAATGTACTGTTTTATTACTGCTCGATACTGAAGGTATCGGGTATTGTTCCTCAAATTCTAAATCATCTGGGCTTACTGAAATGGTAGCAGATGAATCTGAAATGGTTATTGTTTCGGACTCTTCTGATACTCTTTGATTTTCCGACTAATCTAGCTATTTTACCTGTAACATTTGTTAAATATTTTTGTAAATTCTTTTTCTTCTCATCTACTTATGTTACCTACTAATGAATTTTTATCATCTTCTATAATATTTAATTTTACGCGAGATAATGCATCTGCGTTTGTATTTTGTTTTCCTTTCTTATAAATTATTTCAAAATCGTACTCCTGTAATCTTAAACGCCATCTCGTTAATTTACTATTTGGTTCTTTAATCGAATAAAGCCATGCCAGTGGGCGATGGTCTGTGTAAATTTTAAATCTTTTGCCAAATAAATATGGCCTAAAGTGTTTGACTGCCCATATTATGGTTAATAATTCACGTTCTATTGTACTATATCGCGATTCTGTATCGCTTAAAGTTCTACTTGCATATGCGATTGGATGATCTTCGCCAAGAGATCCTTGAGAGAGTACTGCACCCAACGCTATGTTTGAAGCATCGGTCGTTAAAATAAATGGCTTATCAAAATCCGGGTATTGCAACAATGGTGCATTTATTAGTAACTCCTTACATTTCTGAAATGACTCTATATATTTTTCGTTAATAATTATCTTATTTCTTTTCTTTAAGCACGCTGTCATAGGCTGTGTTATTTTTGCAAAATCTTTTATGAATCTCCTATAGTATCCTACCAATCCTAAGAAACTTTTAATGTCGGTAATAGTTTTAGGTATAGGGTAGTCTAATACTGCTTTTATTTTATCGTTATTTGGCTTAAGGCCGTCCTTAGTGATTGTATGCCCTAAATATAGTACTTCTTTTCTTAAAAATTCTGATTTATCTAATTGTACTTTTAAATTTGTTTTACGTAGTCTATCAAAAACTATTCTTAAGCTTTTTACATGATCTTGCAGTGATCCTGAAAATACTATTATATCATCTATATATACCATACGATGATATCCTTGTAATCCTCTTAAAACATTTTCCATTGCTCTCTGAAATGTTGCCGGTGCAGTTTTTAAACCAAATGGCATTCTTAGGAATTCAAAATGTCCTGATTGTGTACTAAAAGCTGTTTTCTGACGATCACTTTCATTGATTTCTATTTGATGGTAACCACTAGCTAAATCTAGGGTTGAGAAATATGAGCTATTTCCTAATTTATCAAAAAGATCTGTAATGTGTGGTAGTGGGTATTTATCATCTACCGTAATTTCATTCAGGCGACGGTAATCTATCACCATTCTATATTTTTGTTCACCCGATGCATCTATTTTTTTTGGAACTAAATGCACAGGTGCACTCCACGGAGAAAATGACTCTAGTATAACATTATCCCTTAATAATTTTTCTACTTGGTTTTGTATTTCATTTGACTGTACTGGGCCCTGTCTGTACCGTTTAATATAAATAGGGTCCTCATTTTTTGTTCTTATGTAATGCTTAACTTCATTGGTAAACGATAATGGAAAATGTTCACAGTAAAATATGTCTTTATATTCTCTACATAAGTTATATATTTGATTTTTTTCTTCTTCATTCATGTGCTCTAACCTTAGTTTGTTTTTTAAGTTTTCATCTAACAAATTATCAACTTCTATATTATTATAATTATTTATATTATTTATTTCGCATTTACGCATGTATCCGTTATATTTAGTAGTTTCAAAAGGTGCTAGAATTGTTAATATCACCTCTTCCTCTCTTGTATTTTGTATAATGGTTTTCGCAAAACCATTTTCGGATGTGACTAACGCACTAGGCATACGTATGCCATCACAAAACTCTACAAAATTTAAAATTGCTTCGCCTGACTTTAGTGTTGTCGGTAAGCTAACACGTAATTCACAACGTTGTGGTAATTTAATAATATGACTTTTTTCGTTATATTTAATTGGAATTTTACCATTTTTAATATTAAGTACTTTATTTTTGAAATCTATTACTGCATCTAATTGTTTTAATAAGTCATTACCAATTAATCCGTCATACTTACAATCTACATTATACACATAAAACTTATGAAAATTATTTGATTTAAATATGGGTAATAAAGGAATGTTGACAACTTTAGTGGTGTATGCTCGACGCATGTGTACTGATTACTTCAAATGGCTCATTATACATATAGTTACTAAAATATTTATGCGCTATATCAGGTCTTATAAATGATCGCGTACTACCCGTATCTATCATGAATTTAGAATTTATTTCCGGTATATAAATGTGCGGCAACCTAAGATTTTTATCACAGTTTATTTCGATTATTTCATGGGGCCATTTAAGGCTTTTCCCCGAAAATTTTCAATTGGCTGCGCTACATAATGTTTTGAATTAAAACTTATATTATCAACTTTGTCCCGACCATAGTCCTGGGAAGTTGAAGCTTGAGGATTCTCCTCATTTAATTGTAAATGATTTATAGGTCTAGGAGCTGTCCTCATAGACACATCCGTATTCTTTTGTTGAACCTGTGGTTTGTAACCTAAATTTTGTGGTGGTCTATAACCGAATTGAGGTCTATTATTGAATTGAGACTGTGGCTTCTGGCCATGTAATTGGTTAAATGGTTTATTTGAGAAATGGTTCTGAAACTTATTATTTTGACCAAACTGTTGCGGTGTCATTCGCTGAAAATTATTATTAAAATTTGGTCTATAACCAAACTGATGTTTCTTATTAAAATCAGGCTTATATCCGAACTGTTGATTATTATTATTGTTATAATTATTAAATTTAAATTTTTGTGACATTGATTTTTGATAATTAAATTGCGCCTGTTGCGGAATTTGCATTGATGAATACATGAAAAACTTAAATGTATTTGGCTTTTGCATAAAATTATTTTTATAATTAAAATTATTGGTCTGAAAATTTTTATTTTGTGAAATATTTATTTTTCGCGTTATATTGTTCATGAAAATTCACTTTCCCTAATACAATGCTAAGTGCATTTTCTAAATTATTCGGTACTTTTAGTCTCACTATTCTTACCATATGCTCAGGTAAGTTGTATAAAAATACATTCAATGCCATATTATTATAAATTATAATTTTACTTTTCTCAATCTCCTCGTTGTCTATTCTATTGACTTTAGAAATTAAATTTGATCTGACAGATTGTATCCTATTGCAAAAATCCAAATAGGTTTCGTGAGTTCTAATTTTTAAATTTTCTAGCTCAGTGGCTATGCACTCTTCGTTACGTTGATCACCAAAATGTTGGATTAACAAATCCTTAAAATCTGTCCAAGATACTACATCCTCTCTTTCGCTAATAAGAGCAGCAGCATTGTCTATTAACCTGCTCATTTAACAATGCATAATATGAGTATTTTGGGCTTGGCTACCCTTAAACTTTTCAATTATATATTCACATTTTCTTAAATATAAGTTTAATTGTCTTTTATCACCATTAAATAATGGGATTAGTTTTATAAATTCACTCGGAATCAGTGTAATTTGCTCCATTTTTGCAAATTTTAATACTTATTTTGTTCAATATGATTTTTACATTAATATATTTATTTATTCAATAATTCTCTTTATAATTCAATAATATTTAATTTATTTTTTATTCACTTTTAATTTTCACTTTTAATTTACTTCATATAGTATTTTAATAATAGTTAGGTATTTAATTAATTTATACTTTACTTATATTTTTATTAATTTATTCATATAATATTCATTTAATTTTTTAACACATATAACACACTTAAAAATACTAACTGGGAAACCAGATTACGTAAAAACGGAAGATTTATTCCTGGATTAACAGTGGGCAAGGGAGGTGAAAAAGTTCGACTCACCAACACGCCGTATTCATCTTTCTTCCAGCTGCCTTGTCGAATTTGTTTGTAGGCTCCGGACCTCTCCTTCACTGCGCCAGGTTCGTTCACGATTTATCAGATCGATGATTTAAACGCGACGATTGACGTAAATGATTTTTCGGAAAAATCCGCGCCGGCTGCGCCAGACAAGTTTGCGGGAGCGAGAAAAGACTTTTAAAAAAAAATGAAATTTTATTATTAAGTTACATTTAATACTTAATTAAAACTTAACTATAATTAACGGGCAGAGCTTTTACAAGAAAGCTAGGGTCTGTCCGGAGACTACCTAGCAGAAGCTCATGCTATGATCGACTGACTTCCTATCCCGTCTCAAGACGGTGGTCAAGCCAGATTACAATGTAATGCTTCCATGTATTAAATCTTAAATAAACAAAACCTTAACAAGAACTATTGTTGATAAGCAGTTAATCTGTCATCGCTGCATTATATTATGATGACAGGGTGCTGAGGGGTTGATATAACTATGTAATGCTTCCATGAATTAAATCTTAAATAAACAAAACCTTAACTAGAACTATTGTTGATAAGCAGTTAATCTGTCATCGCTGTATTATCTAATGATGACAGGGTGCTGAGGGGTTGATATAACTAGCTAGTGCACTCATACGAATTTTCGTCGAAATCTGCATTTTAGCGCTGACCGGCAACTTAGTTCATACGTCAGATTTGAACAGGACGCCTTATGACCTAGGACATAAACACTAGGGGGCGCCCGAGAGATTAACGACACCATGTTCAATAACCAAGAATGGTCCTTCCAGCAAGACTCAGCGCCGGGTCATAAAGCTCGGTCTACGCAGTCTTGGTTGGAAACGAACGTTTCGGACTTCATCAAAGCTGAAGACTGGCCGTCGCGTCGTCTAGTCCCGATCTTAATCCGCTGGATTATGATTCATGGTCAGTTTTAGGGAGTATGGCTTGCTCTAATCGCCATGATAATTTGGAGTCCCTAAAATAATCCGTACGATTGGCAGTGAAGAATTTTCCCATGGAAATAGTGCGTGCTTCTATTGATAACTGGCCCCAACGTTTAAAGGACTATATTGCAGCCAATGAAGACCACTTCGAATAAGCTTTTTATATTTTTAAATTGTTTTTATTGATGTATTAAACTAACACACTGTAAAAGTAATAAATGTTATTTGCAATAGAATGTTTTTTTATTTGTATCAGTATTTATGGCAAGACTAGGTATTTGTTGTATATTTTTGGAATATTCTCTTCAAGCTCTTTATTTTGATACCCGTAGTACCCAGGGACACACGAGCGTATGAGGTAAAGTACAATTTATAGTAAAATTACTATTCCGCTTTGGCAACAGTGGTGACATCACTACATAACTCACTAACGCAGTTTACCCTAATGTCACTAAGCTAATGACAAAGCCCATAGAAAGGTATATCGCACGCTAGGCACGCTCACGATATATATATATATATATATATATATATATATATATATATATATATATATATATATATATATATATATATATATATATCCCGTGCCATCCCAACAGGTATTCCACCAGATAATTTCCGTTTGAATATTGGAGCACCAGTTATGTTATTAAGAAATATTAAGCCTCCAAAATTGTGCAATGGCACCAGACTTTAGATAAAAGTACTCTGTCGCAACATTGTCGAGGCTACTACTATAATCTATCCAATACTGTAAATAAAACACAGCAGTGAGTTTATGGTCTTAGTAATATTACAGATTGAATAATTTAATTTTTGAGTTACTTTGGACCAGCTTTTCCAATCTTTGTGTGCGCCGGTGCCTTGAGCATTCAGTATCTCTGCAACCTCCTGCCATTTTCGTTTAGAGTACTCCTTCACTTGTAAGGATCGGTTATAGGAAACAGCGATATCTCTATGAGAATTTAGGTGTTCCCATAGGATATCGAGCTGTTGCCCAGAAACCCGACGATTCTCAACGCTGCAAACGAAATCACTGCAAACACTTGAACCACTTGAAATTCCATCAGCATTTTTAACTTTTGCTTTGGTGTTTTAAATATTATTCAACAGAACATTTTATGAGATCACCACACACGTTTCATCATACACTTTTCTGGATATTTACTTACTTTCTATTTGTTATTATTACGAGTAAGAATATTTAAATACAAAATGTCGAAATAATCACTCACACACTAGATACTTGAAACTTTTTTGTTTTATCGCGCCACAACAACACTTGACGTCTTTAATATTCATGCCGAAAAACGGATCGCGTTGTCAGCATTGCTAGTTTTTAACAATTTCACTGTTTGATTTAATTATTATAGTACACAATTTAACGCTGTTATATTTAATTTATTTATTTATTTTCAGATATAATAGAAAACCTTTCAAATTCACTATATTCTCCAGTGAAAAGTTTCTTTATTTGTTTAGACAAGTCCGTAAAGTGGAACGCAATAATTACGAATGTCACAATCATTATGACATTCGTGCGAGAGGGACAAAGCGCGTTATAATTAGCTGCTACCTCGCTTCAACTTATAGCAAAATGTTGACAATTAATTTGAAATCGTTCGTTCTTTCCCATCACTAAGCAGGAATAAAACAATATTGTTTTCATACACTATAAAAAGCTCATGGTACGAATCAAAGTAATGTTATTGTAATCTTACTATAAAGTGTTCTGGAAACATGATAGTTTTAGAAAAGGTTGTGGTAGGCCTCCTGTACTCACTAGATGTGCTCAAGAGGAAACTGTATTCATACCTAAAATGCCAATTTATCCCATCAGAGTATCCATTTATATTTAAAAGACTGCAGTTTCCCCTAGAGAGAAGTGTTTCTCACACGGAGAGTTCTATATTGCGTGTTCCAGAGTAAGTTCGGCTAGCAGTCTGGTGATCCTCGCTCCTCACGGCAATACAGTTAATGTTGTATATAAAGAGGTCCTTCAATAGCATAATACACAATAATAATAAAATAATCTTAAACCATTTAATTTATTTTTAGCATAATTAAAGTCTCTTTATATATTCAACATTCTAAATTTTACATAGTTATTTTATTACCACTTGACCTTACATTATTACCACGTGACTAAAAAGTAAGCAACAAATGTATAAAGGCATGATTAATTAAGAATATTCAAAATATACATATTAATTTAATGACAAAAAAAACATAAAATTAATTAAATAAAATGTCCATGTTTACAAGAATATTGTGTTCAAATATGAAAAATGAAAAATGATGTATAAGAAATAAAATCTTTCGCATGTTATATATTTTATACCTAAAATATTGTTTGGTTTCTGTAAAATATACTTAAGGACGCGTTTACGAAAAGTTGTTGGACAGGTTTCCAAGTATGGAGAAGAAGAGAAGGCGGGAAGCTAGGAATAATTTCCTTTCCATATTTTTCTGTTACTGATGGATCGTCACCAAGGATTTCGAGAGCATCAGCGTCCAAGGCTGTATTTTCGCAATGCTGCGTTATTGGGTTTGGATTTTCCTCTTCAATAACGTTAGCTTGTATCGTGTCTGTATCAAGTACTGCTTCTTGAAAGTCAAAAGCATAGCTTTGATCGGAACGACCCGGTTCTAGTTCGTATTGCGACCAGTCAGATTGTTCGGGTCCTTGTACGTCTATAAAGACACTTAATAATAATGTAATTTTAATTTCTATAACATTAGTAAATGATTATTCATGTTATCTATATGCATAAAGTATATAATAAGTTTATAAAATTTAAGGTCCGAAATACAGACTATTACTTATTATTTTATGTTAGGTACAATTTTCATTGATTTGAACGCCAATTATTATTTAATTAAGATAATTGCAGTGTGCCGTAGACAACGGAATGTTGCTTGTACGTTATACGAGTTAGGTACAATTCCAAACGAATTGAACGCCAACAGTAAAACAGTAAGTTAGGTACAATTCCCAGCGAATTGAAAGTCAACAATAAAACGGTAGGTTAGGTACAATTCCCAGCGAATTTAACGCCAACAATAAAACAGTAGATTAGGTACAATTCCCAGCGAATTGAACGCCAACAATAAAACAGTAGTATAGGTATTGACCAACTAAAATAAAACTTATTGTAACGCATTAAGATTCATGTATAATAGTGAAACACGTGAAAATTTTGTGGAGACTTTTTATGCTTTTTCCAAATCAATTTTTAATATTTATTGGATTATTTTTTAGTCAATTTTAAGGTGATTATATCCGCTATCTTTGGGTACTTGTAAATAAACAAAATAAGCTACATAAGAGCAGAAAAGAAACCACTTTTAAGTTTTAGAATCTTTAATAAAAATTAATGATTAAACGAACTTACCTGTATGTGAAGTTCTATCATAATTATATGAAGCGCCTCGTACGAAGAGATTGGTAATTAAATTTATTCATTTTGACATGTAGTAACACCATCTGGCCCCACTCTTGCACTTAGTTGAGAATTTTCGTGCAAATTTTAATTTTTCTGCTGGCATCCCACCCCTTCAACCCCACTGTCGTTAGCCTCGAAGCTGCTCATAAAGTTTAGAGGTAAGTACACCACTTCATTGATGTATTTCCTTTATTTTTGGGAAAGCTATTAGTTCGGGTGGGTGGGTTACCAATCTCTTCGGACGAGGCGCTTCATATAATTATGATAGAACTTCACATACAGGTAAGTTCGTTTAATCATTAATTATATTTCGCGCCTCGTCCTCGAGATTGGTAATTAAATTTATTCATTTTGACATGTATGACTTTGACATGACATTGAGAGCAAGTCATGAAGGAAATACCATCAATAATAGGACTGCATGTCTACAAAATCAGTTTTTTATTAAAGAATAATAGCAAAATATAACCATCAGGGATAACAACAAAAAGTAAGCAATCTCAGTAACTAGAATATAATGTATTATTAAAATATATATATTTGTTACAAAGTTATGATTCTGGGCAATATTGTAAATCATCGAAGTTAATAATTGAGTTGGCTAGTGACAATTCAGAATGAATATTATTAATTACATGTCTATTATAGAACTTAGCAAACACAACCGAGTTGCCACTCCAGCCAGCCGTGTTGCGTATGGCGTCTATGTTGACGCCCACCCTGTGCGCGTACGACGTGCTGGCGTGCCGCGTGCTGTGCGCAGTAATTACGGTCGTGTCTACTCCGCAAGCACCCTACGCACACTTCACCCATCGGCTCAGGGTCTGCATACTGATTGGCTTGTGTGGTTTTCTAAAACCAATAAACAACATGTCGGATTTTCTTAATGGGCGAGTTTTTTCTAAATATGCTAGTAGAGTTCTCGCCGGACATATCTGGTTTTTTTGTGGAAAGAATGGTAAGTAAAGTATAGTTTGCTTCGAGCCAGGTTTAGATGTCTTTAAAATATCGGCAATTTGTATACTAATTCATTGTGTGGAATATTGTATGTTATTTATATTTATTTTAGATAGCGTTTGTATTCTATGGGCTGTCGTAAGCGTTAGAAGAGTAATAGTCTTTTTTGTAAGTTTTTCTAAATTTAGGTCTTCATTAGGGTACCACGAACCTAGGTGATCTAGAACTATATTTATGTCCCAAGCGGTCGTATATTTTGGCAACTTTGGTCTAAGATGAAATACACCCTTAAGAAATCTTTGTATTCTATCAACGTTACATATATAACTGCCGATAATCAAAGATAAGGCAGATCTACATGAATTAAGAGTTCCATATTGACATTCCTGGTTATACAGGTAAGTTAAAAAATAGATAATATTTGGAACTGATGCAGAGAAAACTCCGCACGAGTTGCTTCTGCAGAAGTTCCACCATCTTTTAAGGCTGACCTCGTATTGTTTGATTGTATTTTTCGAAAACGACGTACTATGTCGAGCGAACATGCGGGCTCGCCCCGTCTTGATAGTGCGCTCCGGATAAGACTGCTGCTGCCAGGGTAATCGTCTCGTGTATCGACGCGAGCTGCAATGGGATATTATGACATGTTCATAATGCGACTGGCAAACCAATCTATCTTTGGTCTGCCAAACGAGTTAACGGTACGAGAGAAATCAAAGTCGGCTAACTCCCATTCAATATCCGGATGAGATTTACGCGATTCAAAATCTGCTATAGCATCGTCTTTTGATTTTATATAAGAAACGAAAATAAAAAGTTTACGATCCTCACACCACTGCCAAATTTCTCGCGTTATTTCTGTAAGGTGAGGATATTGGATTCCGCCCATTCGATTGATATAAACGATCGCAGTGGAATTATCATTACGCATGAGGATTTGGCAGTAGTAAAGAATCCGCGCAAAAGATTTGAGCGCAATAAAACTAGCCATTTGCTGTCAATTCGTTACCGGCAGCTCCCACCCCGTAGTTGAGGCATCTGAATATATTTCACGACTATAGTTATCGTTTAGGATTCTGAATAGATAGTTCCGCTATCTATATTATTCAGCCACCACTGTATATCCGGATACAATGTGGTACTTACGGTCATCATTTTACTGTAGTCATCATCGTATCTTAAATTTAGGAATTTAGAACGCTTCATTTCTTTGGTGTGAAGAAGACCATATTCGATTGCAGGGCACGCAGATACAAGTAGATATACGAGTTGAGCTAGTTTTAGAATTTTGCAGCGTTTAAGATTCCTGAATTTTTCTAATTAATTTCTGATTCTTGTTCTTTTCATGTCATGAGAGTTAATAAGCATACCCAGATATTTACAAGCCCTAGAGGATCGGAGGCAGCTTTTTTCTTTATTAATAATGAAGCCAAGTGATGTTAGTAAGGCCCTTGTGATTTCAATGTTTGTAAGACATTGTTTTTGAGACTGTCCTATCAACAACCAGTCGTCTAAATATACCGTGGATATCATTCCAGCAGAGCGTAACAGTTAATTTAAGGGTTTAATTATTTTTGTAAAGACAAAAGGTGCAGTGCTAAGGCCGAATAGTAAAACATTAAACTGGTATAAATTATTGTTAAAAACAAATCGTAAATACTTTTTTGAATCTTCGTGAATTTTTATTAAAAAATAGGCGTCTTTGAGACCAAGAGTCGCCATAAAACAGTCACATGTAATTAATTTAAGTGCTCTTAGAAGATCCTTCATACGTATTATACATTTTAATTTCAAAACTATAATTTATAATATTGGCTAAATATTTCAAAACTAACCAGTCGGTGCATGATTTGTGGCGATGGCGCCGGCGCGGCAGCCGCTTGATCGCACGCCGGGTTGATGTTTTCGCGATCACGAATTTTCCTTTCTAGTCTTCGGACTTTGTTCAAAAGTCGATCCAAATCCTCTTCGCACGTCCGCGAACGTTTCGGCATTATTACGGTGTATGAATGTAAAACGTGTTGAGTGTCGTGAGAGTGGTCGGGCACTAAAGTGCAGGGGTGGTCAACTCTATAGGGCAGATAAAAATTCCTACGGGGGCAGAGTTGTGCGACCGATTGAAAAATATACCCATTTTTGTGGGTAACCGAATTGTAAATTTATTTGTGCATTTGTTAATGACGAGAAAAATTGATGGATTTTATTTTGGATAAATATAATTATTTACGATTTTATTCTTATTTCTGCGTTTACTGCAAATGAAAATAAGATTTGTAAAAAACAAATATTGTAGGTAACTTAGTTTCCTTCACCTGGTATCACCATGATCGCATATTTATAAAAGAAACGTACGTCACCGGTCAAAACAACAAAATGGCGTTCGTTTTGTTTTGCGCTTAACGAACGAGGTGTTATTTGGTGTTTTTTGATGTATTTTGTGAATAAAACGTTGAGTTGAGCTTCCGTTCCTCCGTTCCAATAATACAAATTGCATCTATTTCAAAACTGTGTAGTGAGTTAGGTATTATAATGTGACTAGTGCAGTAATGTACATTTCGTAATAGTACTCATGCTCAGTTGCAACATAAATAAATCTGTTATTCCTAACAAAACCCATTCTTAAAAATACCTAGATGATCAAGTTTTGTACAAACAAATTTTTTAGTTTGTACAGACCTTGATCATCAAAAGTTTCAGAAACAGATATACATTCTTAAATCTAGCACAAAACATGGGTAGTATTAATGCGTATAGTTGCTATTTAAAAGCATGTATAAATAAATAAAATAATAATACATAATAATAAATACATACTTTTCTAGAAAACAGACGTTCCTAGAAATAATTTCTGTTGTTAAAATAGGTATATATATACATAATATAGGAGAGGAAACCAGGATGCTCAATGTGTGGTCACTCGAGCGTCGTGGAGACCTCATTGGTTGTAAAGATTAGGTGCAGGAAGAAAAGGAGAAAACAAAGTTTTTCGTAATAGTGATTGAGCGGATTGAGAGTGACAGAGCAGATTTTTTAAGTTTAGAAATAAAACACTTTTCACAAAAAAGTAGCTTATATAGGAAATTTATCTTCACATTTTTGACTAGCAGTACTAGAATATAGAGTCCAGAACCCCAATTCTTGTTTGTAGACTTTCAATTTACTTTCAATGAGTTGAAACTTCTTGATTGTCATAAAGTAATTTTGAAGTTTGGACCATTCAAAACGCATCTGACATTACTTTGACGCGTTTTCATAGGTTCAAACGCCAAAATCAGTTTATGATAATTAAGATGATTCAATTATAATTCATTGAAAGTCTAAATTTAATAAGAGAATTGGGGCTCTATATAAAATATATTTTAAGAAGATCAATTATTTTAATATGACCATATTTTATTGGGTTAATTTTAAATAATTATCTACGAGCTAACCTGACGTTCAAATTATCAATATTTTAACATAATTTAACATCTCCTAACTTTATCTGACGCGCTCAAACTACTACAAAAATCCCCTCTTTTATTGCTCAAAAAATGCATGCATGCTCATTGCTCAACTCGTAGTAGGAACTAATATGGACTGAGATTCCAGGATCGCCAGCTACGCCTATATTCTTACTGATAAAATGTATAATATCATTCTGTAGGTAATCATATTATGCCCACTTGCGCAGATATGCATGGGTATGCATACGTTCATTGTACACACTAAGGCCCACTTGCGCAGATCGGGGTTAAAGTTAACCCTGGTATTAAATATCATATCTTCTCTTTCTTAAATACGAAGAACGAGAGAGACAACATAATATATAAACCAGGTTAGTGGGCGCTAGTTTGCAATATTTGCAATGACCCAATTGATATCCAAATGGCTGCCCAACCCTCGAGACTAAACATAGTCCACTGGAATGCCCGGGGGGTCCGAAGCAAGGCAAAACTACTTCGTTACCTTCTTCAAACACACGAAGTAGATGTTGCCTTACTCAGTGAGACCCACTTGTCTCCCCAGGACCGCTTGTCCATCCCGGGTTTCCACACCTACCGGACAGATTACCTGGGAGGTAGAACTGCGTGTCGAGGCCTCACCGTCCTCGTTGGCAGGCGACTACTTCACCAACTCCTCCCCGCTCCTTCGGTGACCTCGCTCTACGCCCTCGGTGTCCTCGCTCTACGCCCTCGGTGTAGAGTTGATGCTCGCTTCGCACCGGATGCGCATTTATGCGTGTTACAAGCACCCGGGTTCGCGGTTAGATATCTCCGGCATCCACGGGCTCCTACTCCCATAATCCCACTGTGATTGGTTGGGGCTCACGCACGTCAAACGCGGACGGAATCCGCTTGTTCGCGGATTCCGAACGCGCCGGATACTCCGTGGTAGGCACTTATGCCCCCACGCACTACCCCGAATGTCCCACCTATACCCCCGACGTCCTGGACATTGCAATAACCCACCGCCTCCCTGGAGATTTCCAGCAAGACGTTCTGGAAGTGGCGCTCGACTCGGACCACCTCCCTGTGCTGGCAGCCATAAGAGCTGCCCCCCCCAGTATCCCTCCGCCGCCCCCCGTCCGGTCTACGACTGGGAGGTTTTCACCCTGCACTTGCACGGTTCTACGCCCAACTTTCCAGTGGTCTCTGTGGACGATGTAGAGTTCATGACACAGCAGATCACCGCCGCTATCAGCTCTGCGATGCAGGCGGCCACTCAGCAGTCGCCTGGTTCCCAACCCAAAAGATCTCCGCTGCCTCGCCACATAGCCGAGCTGATCTCTAAAAAGAAGAAGCTACGGCGGCGTTGGCAACTTAATAGATGCCCGAGGCTGAAGAACGAGCTGAACCGCCTCACCGCAGAGGTGAAGCAGTCACTGCAGGACCATAACGCGGCCATGTGGACGCAGCGCATCACGGATGTAGGTGAGGATTGGACCTCCCTGCACCGTACCTGCCGCAATCTCACCAGTGCTACCGCCCCCATTAGACCCCTGATCCACCCAGATGGCAATCCCAGGTACAGAGCTGAGGACCGTGCCGAGATCCACGCCGACCACCTGGAGCGGCAGTTCTCGCCTCTACCGACGATGGCAACCGACCACGTAGCGAGGGTATCCGAGGAGGTAAGAATGTTCCTAGATTCCCCCCCCCCTCCCCCCATGAACGTCCAAATTTCTCCTTCTCCCCCAGAGAGGTCAAAAAAACCCTCGCCCGTCTCAAGCCACGCAAGGCCCCCGGCGCCGACGGGATCACAAATGCAGCCTTGCGCCACCTACCTTTCCGGACAGTGGCTGCCCTTGCTCGCCTTTTCAATGGCATTGTGAGGACTGGCCACTTCCCTAACAACTAGAAAATGGGGCTCATCATCACCATCCCCAAGCCACACAAAAACTTGAGACGGGCGGAGGGCTACCGCCCTATAACCCTTCTCTCTACCTTATTTAAATCCTTTGAAATCCTGCTCCTTAAACACCTCTCTCCCTTTCTCCCTCCTCGGCGGGAACAGTTTGGGTTCCGCTCCCAACTGAGCACAACCCTTCAGCTGGTTCGTGTGGTGCACCTCCTCACAGATGCTACTAATAGGAAAGCCTCTGCAGTGGCCGTCTTCCTGGACATGGAGAAGGTCCCCAGCCACATAGTAAGACTCCTCTCCTCATATCTCTCGGGCCGGACCTTCAGGGTCAAGGTCGACGGGGTTCTCTCGGAGGAACGCCCCATCACCGCACAGTGTCCCGCAGGGTGGTGTGTTGTCGCCCAGCCTCTACAACTTTGACGCCAGCGACGTGCCCACTGACGCTGGCACTACCGCGGCGTTGTATGCTGACGACACCGCCTTTATCTGCACCTCCCAAAACCTAGCTCACGCATCCGCGAAGCTCCAGAGGACCCTCGACCTCCTTCCGGCATGGCTGAGCAAATGGCGACTCTCCGTAAACGCCGGTAAGTCCCAGGCGCTCGCCGTTACCCGCAAGAGGGGATACCCGCCCGCCCTGAATATAGGAGAGAAGGAGATTCCATGGGGTAAGACTGCTAAATACCTCGGCGTCAAAATAAATCGGCGGCTGACTATGCACCCCCAGTGCGATGCCGCGGTCGCTAGCGCCAGAGCCGCAGCAGCCAAACTATCGCCGATCTACTCAGCATCCCAGGTCCCGCTCAATATGAGGTTGGCTCTTTTTAAGACCTATATCCGATCACGCCTCACGTACGCGGCTCCTGCGTGGCATCACCTGCTCGCTGCGTCCTTCCAAAAAAAGATGCAGCATGCGCAGAATTGCGTGCTGCGCCGCATCGTCGGAGCACCGCGGTACGTGAGGAACACCACCATTAACCGAGACCTCCGCATAACGAGCGTGGAAGCCTTCTGTTTCAGGCTCGCCACCACCCTGTTCCAACGAGCTGATGCCTCAGACCTGGTCGAGCTTGCCGACCTGACGCCGTGGCACGCCCGCCCGCCTGACCGCAGACTTCTGCCCCGTGACGCCATCAGCGCTGGGGACTCCGCAGAGCCACGCCGCTTGCCGCCCCGCCCCCGAAGAGGAGGCACCACGGCGCGTTAGCGCGCTCTACGCTCCGACCACCGCTGGATCGCTTTCCCCCGCATCCTATCCCCGCGCCGGTAAATAAAATACGCGTATTTCTTGTATTCGCCCGGTGCTCGACGAGTAGCAGCCCTAATGCCACTCTTGTAGACACCGTGGCGTTGTCTTTCCCCCCGACACCAAAAGTCCGGGGTTCGGGAAAAATTTTCCCACTTCCTTTTTCCCAGGTCGGTTTGTGTCCGCAGTCCGACAAAATGCGGAGTGTGTGGGATGTGTGTGATGTCTCCGGACCGGGACCCCACGCTCCGCCGGAGTCGACTGCCGGTCTTGGCCGCCCTCGGCCGTCGCCTTTCATCATTCCTAGCCACTTCGGGTTTACCCCGCGTCCCGTCCAATAAGTCTCATTAGCTCCCTTGGTAAAGTCTACGAAAGAGTTATTAAAAGGCGCCTCAATGACGTCATAACCGAAAAAAACTCCTTCCAGACGAGCAGTTAGCCTACCGCAAAATGCACAGCTATCCCGCTCAAGTACACTGCTTAACGGAGTACATAATTACTAAAAACGACAGGAAGACGATATGCGCCGTATTCTTTGACATTGCAAAAGCTTTTGATAAAATTCGGCATAACGGACTGTTATACAAACTATATCAAATGGAAATACCCGATTATCTTGTTTTACGCATTAGTAAATTCTTAAAAAATCGTAAGTTTCATTTCCGCGTAGAAAGCGCACTGTCGTCGCCAAGATATAAGGAGGCGGGAGTACCGCAGGGCTCGGTCCTCTCGCCCTCCCTATATAACCTGTACACTAGTGACATCCCTAAACACGCTAAGGTACAATTGGCTATGTTCGCGGACGACACAGCCCTTTATTATTCCCACATACGAGCCTGTACCGCGTCCAAAGCCCTCCTGGTAGGAGTCAGTTACTGCTCTCGGTAAATGGTTCTCCAAATGGAGAATAGAAGTTAATCCCGACAAAAGTCACGCCATCCAATTCGATATTAAAAGTGCAATGAGGCGTACTTGCCCCCGTAAACTAATGAGCCCTATAAGCCTGCACGGCAACATAATCCCAGAGGTCACTCAGGTCAAATATTTAGGCGTAGTACTAAACAAGTCGATGACGTTTTCGAGGCACATCAGTTATACATTACGTAAAGCGAAATTTGTTCTTTTCAAATTATATCCGCTAATTAATTCGCGAAGCAAAATGTCCCTAAGACTTAAGCTTACATTATATAAAGTTTGCATTAGAACGATACTCACTTATGCATGCGACTCTTTCGCACAGATAAGCGAGTCTCAATTGGACCGTTTGCAAACAGTCCAAAACCGGTTTCTACGCATGGAAACAGGCGCCCCCTGGTACATGCGTAACATCGACTTGCATAGGGACTGCGAGCTCATCACTATTAAAGCCTATATCAAGGAATTCGTAGAGAGAATCTTTGATAAAGGCAAAAATCACCCAAACCCCCTTATCCAAAAGGCCCTGGACAATAACCACGACGCACAGACTTCCGACGTACAAACGGCCTAAGCATATCTTAGCCGATCCCATTGACCCGATCACAAAATACGTAACGTACTGTGTACAGTTACGTAAACACAAATCAGACGCACCCGCGAGGTTAGTATCGCACCGGGGTCGACGCCGGCGCCTACCCCGAGATCCCACATCCGACACGACAACACGTACAGACGTAGAGACCGACCCTAACACGGGACTGGACCCGAACCCGAGTTCGATTTCGCATCTAGGTACACTCCAAAATAGTGTCCGCGACCGCGATATTGATATAGATAGAGAGCTCTACCAATACCGCGAACCTCATCGACATTAGGACTTACGCGCGCGAGTCATCCCGACCGTACGCGGAAGGGGAGAGGGACGGCCCTCTCAGTACCGATACCGTTAAAAACAAGAGATCCTCTATCGTGATAACTCGCACGCCGTTAGTTTTTGCTACCGCGCGTGACCTCACTCCTCAGCGAGTGAGGAAGGGGTCGGACCCCTTAGCAGGAGAGACCCGCGTCTCCCCTGTCATAATAATAGCTCACAATCCGTAGCTGTCCCCAATATCCGGTCTGAACATCACCCGGGTGATGTTCGGGAGGGTCAAACCCTCCCATCGACTCTCAAACAGGCCCGTGATAAAACATTTACAATATTTAATACTAGATGTTTCCCGCGACTTCGTACGCGCAAAATAAAATGCCACGGAAACCGTACATTCTGCAGCAATAAAAAGTAGTACTTTATAACTGTGCTAAATGTGGCAACCCTTAAGTATTGCATCGTAGATTATAAGTATATACATAAGGTATTGTATTTCAGTTAGCCGTTAGCTAGTAAGCCAGTCGGGTCCCGGACACTAAAACTGTAACGCGTATTAAGTCACCAATAAATAATAATCCATAAACGGTGTCTCATCATATTGGTGACCCCGACGTGATCGCGAGTGTGAGCAGTAAATTCGTGTGTGAACAATTTGGACTACTTTTTCGGACTAACATTCAAAATTTCAATATCGGAGTGCACACTGTAAATTCGCGTGTGAACAATTTGGACTTATTTTTTTGGACTAGCTTTAAAAATGTCAATACCGACGCTGGCCGGTTTGATGCCTACAGCGTCTAGTACTCCAGAACTTTCTAACACAGATCCAGTGCAAAATTCCGTTTACGTGTTGTCGCAAACAACGGCATCCATCAGTTTGGACCCGACTCACCCGACTGACTCAGGAGCGGTTTTTCAAGATATGGCCGCTATCAGTATTAATTCAAGACTTCCCGAATTTTGGCCCCATATGCCAAGGTTATGGTATTTACCCAGATCGAACATACTTTGATACCACAAAAAGCGAGTAACGATATGAAGTTCCTCGGGCCTGCCTGAAAAAAATGGGGAAAATGTTGTCCATCTGGTTGGATTGGTAGCCAAAAAGATAGGCGTTGATATTGGCGAATATGATATTGTGAGTGCTGTTCGGAAAGGCGGGAAAAAAGTAGCAGTCAGCGCTGAGGATAGCGACCGCCCGAACTCCAGGCCCATTGTCGTCAGATTTTCACGAAAATTATTATGTGACAATATCCTGAAGGCAGCGCGGGTTCGTCGTGGCGTCGACACATCAGGCGTCGTAGATGGAGTGCCTCGTCGTATATATATAAACGAGCGCCTAACAAAATTGAACCGTACTATATTCCACCTAGCCCGGGAGGAGGGACGACGTAACAACTGGCGATATATCTGGACGCGTGGTGGGGCCATCTTTGCCAGGCGGGATCCAGGTTCTGTAGTGCACCGCATACGAGCTGAGAGCGACTTGAAACGGGTTTTTGGACTATCCTCTGTTGGTCAAAGTCCTTAGACTTATTATTATATTGTCATACACTAGTCTCATACATATATACCTTTTTGTTTCGGCTACCACATTTAAATTTTAATATTTTGTATATTTTGCAACGCATCACTAAATTACGCCTAATGACTATAGTTAAAAAAGCATTGTGGTACTATTGCGAATATGCAATGCCTTACCCTTCTAAACCAACAACTGAACTAAAATTATGTTACTGTCACACGGCACATAGTCTTACTTTATTATTAAGTAACTCTTTGATATGTTACATATATAACTCACATATTATATACACGCATATTTATAACATAATCGCAATCCTTAAAAATGTAAAATATACTAAATTATTCCTTATCGAATCCTTATACCTATTATTAAAAAACAATCTACAACGTATTTATTATAACTTTATATATTTTTATCACTTAATACAATTATGCCACCTATATAGTGACTTTCTAAAATGATAAACACAAAATATATTAAATTAGGATTTTTAAATCCTGGATCTCTTGGTTCTAGACATGATGACTTCTTGGTGGCTATGAATGTTCATGACTGTGATCTCGTAGCTATAAATGAAACTTGGCTACGTTCTGGCGAGGAGGGCCGCGCGCCTCGGGTCCCTGGTTATCGCTTAGTCCACGTACCTAGACCCGTGAGTGTGCGAGCTCGCAGGGGCGGCGTCGGTTTCTATTTGAAAAACACTTTAAAGGTACGTGTCCTAACGCACCCAGTGACAAATAACGTAGAACAGATGTGGCTATCTTTTCAGGCTAACGGAAGGATTATCTGTGTGGGTACGGCATATAGACCTCCATGGCTGTCAATCAACGTGTTCCTTGACGCCCTATCAGACACTATCAGTACCTTGTCTTTTTACGACTACATATATTTAATGGGAAATTTTAACATTAACTATTTACATGTAAATAATAATTCTTTTCTTTTGTTAGAGGATTTCTTAACTTTGCATCAATTGCGACAGTATACAACTCAGCCTACACATTTTACGTCTGATACGGAAACCTTACTTGACTTGGTCTGTTCGAATGCAGACCAATTTCAAGTTTGTGTTGATTATATTCCGGATCTCAGTAGTCATGCATTTCTATCATTCACTAGTAACATACGCAAAGAAAAGTTTACCCCAAAAATAATGCACTACAGAGCTATAAAAAATATCGAAGCAGATGATTTGGAATTAGCCGTTGGTACTATAGACTGGTCTACAATACAACAGCAGGCAGATATTAATGATATGGTGCGTGAATTTAATAGTAGTGTTTTATGGGTATTTGATTTGCTTGCACCTGTTAGAACTTTTTAGATAAAACAAAAACAACACCCATGGATCACTTACAACATTAAATTAATGATGCGGCGAAGAGATGAGGCTCATCGGCGAGCACGCAAAAGTAAAAATGTAACGCATATTGAGTTTTATAAAAACCTCAAGCGAGAAGTGGCTCTGGCACTGGCTAGAGAAAAAACAGCTTATTTCCAATCGTGCATAAACTGCAATATCAAACAGCCGCGACTTATGTGGAACCGCCTTAAAGAGAATGTAACTATTAGCAATAGTAAAACAATCCTTTCTCTTCCGTTACATCTCAAAAATCCTACTTTAATAAATTTACACTTTCTAGATATGCCAGGCGATAATTCTACACCTTCTTCCCTAAGTTTCTTTACATCGAATAGATTTAACTCTTCTACCTTCTCGTTCACCTCTGTATGTAGTAATGACGTTCAAAAGATTCTAAACTCGTTTAAGTCAAACGCTATGGGTGCTGATTGCATTACGCTTGATATGATACAGACAGTCTGTCGCTATCCTGCTTGTCTTAATAGTTTAACTCAAATAATCAATAAATCAATGAGCTCTGGTGTTTTCCCTGAAGCCTGGCGCCTAGCCTTGGTTAAACCCGTTCCTAAAAAGGAAAATGTTAGCGAACTAAAGGAGTTGAGACCTATAAGCATTCTTGCTTGTGCGTCAAAGGTTCTCGAGAAGGTTGTTTGTAACCAAATGACTCAGTACCTAGACACAAACCGTATTTTGCCTGAGGTTCAGTCGGGATTTCGGAGAAGTCACAGCACTACCACGGCGCTCATGGACGTAGTAGATAATATTCTTGCTGCGCAAGATGCAGGCGAGGGTACAATACTTATACTACTTGATTTTTCACGTGCGTTTGATACTATTAACATCTCTTTACTACTAGCTAAAATGAAATATTATGGTTTCGATCAAAATTCTTTCGATTGGTTCTCAAGCTATTTAATTAATCGTACCCAACTTGTGGAGATAATTGATGATTGTAGTGGAATATCGTCACGTTCAGACCCATGTGATGTAAGTAGGGGAGTACCTCAGGGGTCGGTTATTGGACCAGAGGCCTTCGCGTTATACTGTGCTGATATTGTACGAATCATAAAATACTGCAAATTCCATATCTACGCGGACGACATACAATTATACATATCTTTCAGGCCAAATAAAATAATTGAGGCTGTTAGTAAGCTAAATAGTGATCTGGCTGGTATTTCAGATTGGGCTAAGGCCAATGCACTTGTTCTCAACCCGGCGAAAACTAAGTACATGACATCGGGAACAAGGCTACAAATTCAAAAAATAAAAGCATCGCAACCAAAAGTATATGTAGATGGAGAATTAATCGAAAGAGTAGACGAGGCTCGTAATCTAGGTGTATTAATGGACGAAAAATTGAAGTTCGAGAAGCATGTTATAAAAACCGTCAGCAATTGTTTCTACCGGCTAAAGGTACTGTATAAAATTAGAAATGTTCTGCCCGTCAACATACGTGTTATACTGTGTGAGTCCCTAATCTTATCTAAACTAAATTACGCTGATGTGGTAGTCGGCCCCTGTTTGTCATGTAAGTCAAAAAACTAATACAAAAGGTTCAGAACTCTTGTGCCAGATTTTGTCATAACGTCCCTCCTCGTGCTCATGTATCCCCTTACATTAACGAAACGCGTTGGCTTAGAATGGATAATAGAAGGCAACTGCAATTTGCCACGCTGCTGTTTGGGATAGTAAAATTTAAATTACCAACCTATCTCTATAATAAACTACAGTGGGCAGGAGATAAACAGCTGACTATCACAACTAGGGGATCATCCTATCTTCTTATTAATCTTCTGCATCACACCTACGCATTCAGAGGTAGTTTCCGGTATTTGTCGAGTAAGGTCTGGAACAATCTGCCGCCACCAATCCGAGCTCTGCAAACAATACAGGGGTTCAAGTTAAAATACAAAGCCTTTATAATGCAGCAACAACTTTCTTCTTACCAGTCTCTTCAAAACTAACGACAACTGAATTGTAATATACCAATTAGTATTTAATTTATATATAACTGTGTCGTTATTACTTACTCGTATATCAATTATAGTATCCGTAATATATTATTTAATTTCGAATCGCAGAATGCAAACCCTATCTATATATTATACTCTCCCTATAACTACAATAACTACAATCTTATATACGTATATTACATTAAGTGTGATATAATTTTCATTATACTTACCGAAGTGTTGTAAGCTGTAGTTATGGCGGTGTTAATTCTTATCACCAACGTCAATGTCTGCTCACTGCATAAATGTAGTAAATAACAGAGGATTCTTTATTTATTATTCTTCCCGTATATTTACGAATTACATATTATATGATTGTGTTTATATTTACTAAAAATATTATTTCATCTTATTATTACTCGCAATCATGATATTTTCAATTATATAATATTATATTATATCGAGCGTCGTTGTCGTGCCGCCCGTGTCGAGGCAGGAGCGCTGAACGCGTCTCTGCGCCGACTGACTGATTGTGTGCGGTGACTATGTGCGCCGTGAAATAAACAGCTTGAAGCGATAATAACAATGTAATTAGTATCGTATCTATACTATTATATGTATATATGCGTTGTGTGTTATTTTTATTTATTTTTTTGTACCTTTTTTATTTTTGTATCTCAATAATTATGATTGTGTGCCGTCGTGAGATCGCGAACTTACAAGGGGGTCACGGAAGATCAGGCGCCACGGCTTGCCGCGGTCGAAGCCTGAGTGGCATCCCTTTAAACACATGGTGTGGGCATTGCATAGCCTTAATCAGCTGTGTTTTTAAAACTGTCTCTTTTCGTATTCTTTGAATGATATAGTGCGTTAGTGTATTAAAAGTGCAATGAGGCGTACTTGCCCCCGTAAACTAATGAGCCCTATAAGCCTGCACGGCAACATAATCCCAGAGGTCACTCAGGTCAAATATTTAGGCGTAGTACTAAACAAGTCGATGACGTTTTCGAGGCACATCAGTTATACATTACGTAAAGCGAAATTTGTTCTTTTCAAATTATATCCGCTAATTAATTCGCGAAGCAAAATGTCCCTAAGACTTAAGCTTACATTATATAAAGTTTGCATTAGAACGATACTCACTTATGCATGCGACTCTTTCGCACAGATAAGCGAGTCTCAATTGGACCGTTTGCAAACAGTCCAAAACCGGTTTCTACGCATGGAAACAGGCGCCCCCTGGTACATGCGTAACATCGACTTGCATAGGGACTGCGAGCTCATCACTATTAAAGCCTATATCAAGGAATTCGTAGAGAGAATCTTTGATAAAGGCAAAAATCACCCAAACCCCCTTATCCAAAAGGCCCTGGACAATAACCACGACGCACAGACTTCCGACGTACAAACGGCCTAAGCATATCTTAGCCGATCCCATTGACCCGATCACAAAATACGTAACGTACTGTGTACAGTTACGTAAACACAAATCAGACGCACCCGCGAGGTTAGTATCGCACCGGGGTCGACGCCGGCGCCTACCCCGAGATCCCACATCCGACACGACAACACGTACAGACGTAGAGACCGACCCTAACACGGGACTGGACCCGAACCCGAGTTCGATTTCGCATCTAGGTACACTCCAAAATAGTGTCCGCGACCGCGATATTGATATAGATAGAGAGCTCTACCAATACCGCGAACCTCATCGACATTAGGACTTACGCGCGCGAGTCATCCCGACCGTACGCGGAAGGGGAGAGGGACGGCCCTCTCAGTACCGATACCGTTAAAAACAAGAGATCCTCTATCGTGATAACTCGCACGCCGTTAGTTTTTGCTACCGCGCGTGACCTCACTCCTCAGCGAGTGAGGAAGGGGTCGGACCCCTTAGCAGGAGAGACCCGCGTCTCCCCTGTCATAATAATAGCTCACAATCCGTAGCTGTCCCCAATATCCGGTCTGAACATCACCCGGGTGATGTTCGGGAGGGTCAAACCCTCCCATCGACTCTCAAACAGGCCCGTGATAAAACATTTACAATATTTAATACTAGATGTTTCCCGCGACTTCGTACGCGCAAAATAAAATGCCACGGAAACCGTACATTCTGCAGCAATAAAAAGTAGTACTTTATAACTGTGCTAAATGTGGCAACCCTTAAGTATTGCATCGTAGATTATAAGTATATACATAAGGTATTGTATTTCAGTTAGCCGTTAGCTAGTAAGCCAGTCGGGTCCCGGACACTAAAACTGTAACGCGTATTAAGTCACCAATAAATAATAATCCATAAACGGTGTCTCATCATATTGGTGACCCCGACGTGATCGCGAGTGTGAGCAGTAAATTCGTGTGTGAACAATTTGGACTACTTTTTCGGACTAACATTCAAAATTTCAATATCGGAGTGCACACTGTAAATTCGCGTGTGAACAATTTGGACTTATTTTTTTGGACTAGCTTTAAAAATGTCAATACCGACGCTGGCCGGTTTGATGCCTACAGCGTCTAGTACTCCAGAACTTTCTAACACAGATCCAGTGCAAAATTCCGTTTACGTGTTGTCGCAAACAACGGCATCCATCAGTTTGGACCCGACTCACCCGACTGACTCAGGAGCGGTTTTTCAAGATATGGCCGCTATCAGTATTAATTCAAGACTTCCCGAATTTTGGCCCCATATGCCAAGGTTATGGTATTTACCCAGATCGAACATACTTTGATACCACAAAAAGCGAGTAACGATATGAAGTTCCTCGGGCCTGCCTGAAAAAAATGGGGAAAATGTTGTCCATCTGGTTGGATTGGTAGCCAAAAAGATAGGCGTTGATATTGGCGAATATGATATTGTGAGTGCTGTTCGGAAAGGCGGGAAAAAAGTAGCAGTCAGCGCTGAGGATAGCGACCGCCCGAACTCCAGGCCCATTGTCGTCAGATTTTCACGAAAATTATTATGTGACAATATCCTGAAGGCAGCGCGGGTTCGTCGTGGCGTCGACACATCAGGCGTCGTAGATGGAGTGCCTCGTCGTATATATATAAACGAGCGCCTAACAAAATTGAACCGTACTATATTCCACCTAGCCCGGGAGGAGGGACGACGTAACAACTGGCGATATATCTGGACGCGTGGTGGGGCCATCTTTGCCAGGCGGGATCCAGGTTCTGTAGTGCACCGCATACGAGCTGAGAGCGACTTGAAACGGGTTTTTGGACTATCCTCTGTTGGTCAAAGTCCTTAGACTTATTATTATATTGTCATACACTAGTCTCATACATATATACCTTTTTGTTTCGGCTACCACATTTAAATTTTAATATTTTGTATATTTTGCAACGCATCACTAAATTACGCCTAATGACTATAGTTAAAAAAGCATTGTGGTACTATTGCGAATATGCAATGCCTTACCCTTCTAAACCAACAACTGAACTAAAATTATGTTACTGTCACACGGCACATAGTCTTACTTTATTATTAAGTAACTCTTTGATATGTTACATATATAACTCACATATTATATACACGCATATTTATAACATAATCGCAATCCTTAAAAATGTAAAATATACTAAATTATTCCTTATCGAATCCTTATACCTATTATTAAAAAACAATCTACAACGTATTTATTATAACTTTATATATTTTTATCACTTAATACAATTATGCCACCTATATAGTGACTTTCTAAAATGATAAACACAAAATATATTAAATTAGGATTTTTAAATCCTGGATCTCTTGGTTCTAGACATGATGACTTCTTGGTGGCTATGAATGTTCATGACTGTGATCTCGTAGCTATAAATGAAACTTGGCTACGTTCTGGCGAGGAGGGCCGCGCGCCTCGGGTCCCTGGTTATCGCTTAGTCCACGTACCTAGACCCGTGAGTGTGCGAGCTCGCAGGGGCGGCGTCGGTTTCTATTTGAAAAACACTTTAAAGGTACGTGTCCTAACGCACCCAGTGACAAATAACGTAGAACAGATGTGGCTATCTTTTCAGGCTAACGGAAGGATTATCTGTGTGGGTACGGCATATAGACCTCCATGGCTGTCAATCAACGTGTTCCTTGACGCCCTATCAGACACTATCAGTACCTTGTCTTTTTACGACTACATATATTTAATGGGAAATTTTAACATTAACTATTTACATGTAAATAATAATTCTTTTCTTTTGTTAGAGGATTTCTTAACTTTGCATCAATTGCGACAGTATACAACTCAGCCTACACATTTTACGTCTGATACGGAAACCTTACTTGACTTGGTCTGTTCGAATGCAGACCAATTTCAAGTTTGTGTTGATTATATTCCGGATCTCAGTAGTCATGCATTTCTATCATTCACTAGTAACATACGCAAAGAAAAGTTTACCCCAAAAATAATGCACTACAGAGCTATAAAAAATATCGAAGCAGATGATTTGGAATTAGCCGTTGGTACTATAGACTGGTCTACAATACAACAGCAGGCAGATATTAATGATATGGTGCGTGAATTTAATAGTAGTGTTTTATGGGTATTTGATTTGCTTGCACCTGTTAGAACTTTTTAGATAAAACAAAAACAACACCCATGGATCACTTACAACATTAAATTAATGATGCGGCGAAGAGATGAGGCTCATCGGCGAGCACGCAAAAGTAAAAATGTAACGCATATTGAGTTTTATAAAAACCTCAAGCGAGAAGTGGCTCTGGCACTGGCTAGAGAAAAAACAGCTTATTTCCAATCGTGCATAAACTGCAATATCAAACAGCCGCGACTTATGTGGAACCGCCTTAAAGAGAATGTAACTATTAGCAATAGTAAAACAATCCTTTCTCTTCCGTTACATCTCAAAAATCCTACTTTAATAAATTTACACTTTCTAGATATGCCAGGCGATAATTCTACACCTTCTTCCCTAAGTTTCTTTACATCGAATAGATTTAACTCTTCTACCTTCTCGTTCACCTCTGTATGTAGTAATGACGTTCAAAAGATTCTAAACTCGTTTAAGTCAAACGCTATGGGTGCTGATTGCATTACGCTTGATATGATACAGACAGTCTGTCGCTATCCTGCTTGTCTTAATAGTTTAACTCAAATAATCAATAAATCAATGAGCTCTGGTGTTTTCCCTGAAGCCTGGCGCCTAGCCTTGGTTAAACCCGTTCCTAAAAAGGAAAATGTTAGCGAACTAAAGGAGTTGAGACCTATAAGCATTCTTGCTTGTGCGTCAAAGGTTCTCGAGAAGGTTGTTTGTAACCAAATGACTCAGTACCTAGACACAAACCGTATTTTGCCTGAGGTTCAGTCGGGATTTCGGAGAAGTCACAGCACTACCACGGCGCTCATGGACGTAGTAGATAATATTCTTGCTGCGCAAGATGCAGGCGAGGGTACAATACTTATACTACTTGATTTTTCACGTGCGTTTGATACTATTAACATCTCTTTACTACTAGCTAAAATGAAATATTATGGTTTCGATCAAAATTCTTTCGATTGGTTCTCAAGCTATTTAATTAATCGTACCCAACTTGTGGAGATAATTGATGATTGTAGTGGAATATCGTCACGTTCAGACCCATGTGATGTAAGTAGGGGAGTACCTCAGGGGTCGGTTATTGGACCAGAGGCCTTCGCGTTATACTGTGCTGATATTGTACGAATCATAAAATACTGCAAATTCCATATCTACGCGGACGACATACAATTATACATATCTTTCAGGCCAAATAAAATAATTGAGGCTGTTAGTAAGCTAAATAGTGATCTGGCTGGTATTTCAGATTGGGCTAAGGCCAATGCACTTGTTCTCAACCCGGCGAAAACTAAGTACATGACATCGGGAACAAGGCTACAAATTCAAAAAATAAAAGCATCGCAACCAAAAGTATATGTAGATGGAGAATTAATCGAAAGAGTAGACGAGGCTCGTAATCTAGGTGTATTAATGGACGAAAAATTGAAGTTCGAGAAGCATGTTATAAAAACCGTCAGCAATTGTTTCTACCGGCTAAAGGTACTGTATAAAATTAGAAATGTTCTGCCCGTCAACATACGTGTTATACTGTGTGAGTCCCTAATCTTATCTAAACTAAATTACGCTGATGTGGTAGTCGGCCCCTGTTTGTCATGTAAGTCAAAAAACTAATACAAAAGGTTCAGAACTCTTGTGCCAGATTTTGTCATAACGTCCCTCCTCGTGCTCATGTATCCCCTTACATTAACGAAACGCGTTGGCTTAGAATGGATAATAGAAGGCAACTGCAATTTGCCACGCTGCTGTTTGGGATAGTAAAATTTAAATTACCAACCTATCTCTATAATAAACTACAGTGGGCAGGAGATAAACAGCTGACTATCACAACTAGGGGATCATCCTATCTTCTTATTAATCTTCTGCATCACACCTACGCATTCAGAGGTAGTTTCCGGTATTTGTCGAGTAAGGTCTGGAACAATCTGCCGCCACCAATCCGAGCTCTGCAAACAATACAGGGGTTCAAGTTAAAATACAAAGCCTTTATAATGCAGCAACAACTTTCTTCTTACCAGTCTCTTCAAAACTAACGACAACTGAATTGTAATATACCAATTAGTATTTAATTTATATATAACTGTGTCGTTATTACTTACTCGTATATCAATTATAGTATCCGTAATATATTATTTAATTTCGAATCGCAGAATGCAAACCCTATCTATATATTATACTCTCCCTATAACTACAATAACTACAATCTTATATACGTATATTACATTAAGTGTGATATAATTTTCATTATACTTACCGAAGTGTTGTAAGCTGTAGTTATGGCGGTGTTAATTCTTATCACCAACGTCAATGTCTGCTCACTGCATAAATGTAGTAAATAACAGAGGATTCTTTATTTATTATTCTTCCCGTATATTTACGAATTACATATTATATGATTGTGTTTATATTTACTAAAAATATTATTTCATCTTATTATTACTCGCAATCATGATATTTTCAATTATATAATATTATATTATATCGAGCGTCGTTGTCGTGCCGCCCGTGTCGAGGCAGGAGCGCTGAACGCGTCTCTGCGCCGACTGACTGATTGTGTGCGGTGACTATGTGCGCCGTGAAATAAACAGCTTGAAGCGATAATAACAATGTAATTAGTATCGTATCTATACTATTATATGTATATATGCGTTGTGTGTTATTTTTATTTATTTTTTTGTACCTTTTTTATTTTTGTATCTCAATAATTATGATTGTGTGCCGTCGTGAGATCGCGAACTTACAAGGGGGTCACGGAAGATCAGGCGCCACGGCTTGCCGCGGTCGAAGCCTGAGTGGCATCCCTTTAAACACATGGTGTGGGCATTGCATAGCCTTAATCAGCTGTGTTTTTAAAACTGTCTCTTTTCGTATTCTTTGAATGATATAGTGCGTTAGTGTATAATTTACTTGTTTTTTGTTATAATTTGGCTGTGTCATGTCCCTTGTGTGTTTAATAAAGATATTTTTATTTTATTTTATTTATTTTTAAGTAGACTACCTACCACGGTCAGAGCGAGTTTAGCGGTGACACAGGAAAAGAATTTGGACAAATTGACTGAAATCGCAGATAGCATTATCGAAAACATCACTGTCAACGAAGTTGCTGCTATGAACGCTCCGAGTACATCTTCTAGTTTTCCGATCTCGGAAATATTGGCACAAATGAACAGATTAGCAGTGGAAGTCGCCTCCCTACGAACAAATATGGAACAAAGAGGATGTAGAAACTTCCGTGGTCGCGGTAGAGGAAATTATTTTCGACGATACAATCGGTCAAAGTCGAGGTCATCAGCGAGGATTACCCCCGAGGATCCCAGGTGGTTATGTCGCTACCATTATAAGTTTAGAAACGCAGCGCGCTACTGTGAAAAACCCTGTAATTGGGGTGCTCAGCAGCAGGAAAACTAAATATGGTACGCTCGGAGGCGGACGAGTACGTACCGCGGGTACGGCCAACAACCGCCTATGTATCACAGACACCCAGAACAATCTTCGATTTTTAGTAGACACGGGAGCCAATATCTCAGTAATTCCTGCTTCAATTAAGGACAAAAAGTGCGGTGAGTCAATTAAATATCGTTTATTTGCAGCAAATGGCAGCGAAATCCGTACATATGGTGTAAAATCACTAGTTTTAAATTTAGGCTTAAAACGTGCTTTCCGATGGACCTTCGTAGTAGCAGATGTGTCTCAGCCTATTCTAGGCGCAGACTTTCTAGTTAACTATAAGTTACTTGTTGATTTAAGTACCAAAAAGATTATTGATCAAGTAACAAAGTTGAATGTTCTTGCCATTTCGGTTTGTTCGACTCACAATACAATCAACACAATAAATAATAACCATCCATTTTATGATATTTTGAAAGAATTTCCGGACGTTTTAAAACCCGTATCTTTTAAACAAGTACCAAATCATTCTGTATGTCACTTTATTGAGACGTCGGGACCGCCGGTGCATACAAAAGCCCGACGGTTGCCGCTCGATCGTTATAAAAAGATTAGGGTGGAATTTTCTCTAATGCAAGAATTAGGTATTTGTCGCCCTTCTAAAAGTCCCTGGGCCAGCCCGTTATACTTTGTTTTAAAGAAAAATGGTCAACTACGCCCGTGTGGCGATTACAGACAGTTAAATTCCGTAACTTTACCCGATAGATATCCCATTCCACGCTTGCATGATTTTACATATATTTTAGCAAATAAAAATGTATTTTCACGTCTAGATATAAACAGAGCCTACCAAGTCATTCTGGTACACGAACCAGATATTGAGAAAACTGCAATAATTACGCCCTTTGGCCTTTTTGAATTTCAGCGCATGCCTTTTGGTCTGCGAAACGCTGCACAAACGTTTCAGCGTTTCATAGATCAAAGTGTTTTATCAGAGTTAAATACTCCAAAGTTCATAAATAAATTAGGATCAAATTACTTCTTTGCTTATCTCGATGACATTATAATCGCGAGCGAAAATTTAGAGATTCACAAAAAACAATTACATGCAATTCTAAAAAAATTCGACGAATTTGGAATAACAATTAATATTTCTAAGCCCGTGTTCGGTCAGAAAAAAATAGAATTCTTAGGTCACGAAGTTTCACCTAAAGGAGTATGTCCATTGCAGGAAAAAGAGGCTATCGAGGCTATTATGAATTACCCAAAACCGGAAACTATAGCAGACCCTCGTCGTTTTCTAGGAATGATAAATTTCTACAGGTCACATATTCCAAAAGCCGCGGAAATTCACTCAGAATTAAATAAATATTTACATAATACGAAACGGAATGATAAGGCAAATATTAACTGGACGGAAAAAGCAGAACGCGATTTCGAACAGTGTAAAAGTAGCTTAAGAAATGCAGTGACGTTATCGCACCCGCAACCCGATACGCCGATAGCGCTCATGACCGACGCTTCAGGCTCGGCTGTGTGGGGGCCGTATTGCAACAAAAATTAGGTCAACATTGGGAACCTTTAGGTTATTATTCTAAAAAAATGTCAGACGTGCAACAAAATTATTCAACATATGACAGAGAATTACTAGCTATTTATTTATCAATTTAATATCTCCGAAAAATGATAGAGGGACGCCCATTAACTATCGTTACCGATTATAAACCCTTAACGTATGCATTTAATAAGAATAATAGTGATAAAGAGATTCCGCGTCGCACAAGGCACCTATCATACATTAGCGAGTTTAGTACAGACATGCGTCACATATCGGGCACAAACAACGTAGTAGCAGACGCTTTATCGCGAGTACAGACTATAGATTGTCCTACAACTATCAATTACGAGGAACTGGCTAAGGATCAGAATAAAGATGGCGAATTGCAATTACTATTACAATAGACAAAAGAGGCTTCGCAATTTAGGAAAATATATTAACCGAACTGCGAACAATCATTAATTTGTCATGTTTCCGATAAAAATAGTAGAATTTATTTACCAAATAATTATCGTAAAATCATTTTTCAATCACTACATAATATCAGTTATCCCGGCATCAGAACTACAAATAAAATTATAACCGAAAAATATTATTGGCCGTCAATGAATAAAGATATTTCAGTGTGGACAAAAGCTTGCATTCCTTGTCAAAAATCAAAAATAAATCGTCACACTATGTCAGAGTTAGGTCAATTTTCACCAAGCGATAGATTTCAGCACGTGCATCTCGATCTCGTCGCCCTTACCTACTACGCCCGAAGGATATAAATATTTGTTAACTATGATAGATAGGGCCACCGGGTGGCCAGAGGCAATACCTTTACAAGACATTACTGCAGAAACGGTTGCCCAAAATTTTTATAATAATTGGATCGTACGATTTGGTTGTCCTTGTCGTGTAACAACCGATCAAGGACGACAGTTCGAAAGTTCTTTGTTTATACATCTTACTAAATTACTAGGCATACAAAAATTACGTACTAATACATACCACCCGCAAAGCAACGGGATTATAGAAAGATGGCACCGAACCCTAAAAACAGCATTAAAAGCTAGACTTAACAATAATTTGAACTGGTACAAAGAATTGCATACAGTAATGTTTGGACTTCGTGCGATGCCTCGTACGGATACAAACGTCAGCACGGCAGAGTTAACGTATGGTACAAAATTAAGATTACCTGGCGATTTCTATAATAGTAGTAATAAAGAAATGTATGATCCGGATACATTCGTGAATCATTTACATCGCACCATCAGTGAGCTTAAGCCTAGGCCGGTTTTACAAAAGAATTCGAGAGCAATTTTTGTGCATAAAGATTTAAAAACATGCCAACACGTATTTGTTAGACAAGATATGATTAAATAATCAATACAACATCCTTACGAAGGGCCATATAAGGTCATAAGGAGGGGAGACAAATCATTTATATTAGATATTTTTGGTAAACAGACCTCAATGTCGATCGACAGGCTTAAACCCGCTTACTTATTAAGTATAGACGAACAAACCGAAGGGCAAAATAACTCTTATAGTAATGATTTTAAAGATAATGTTAGCGATGATAATGAAACTGGTCAACATAATGAATCCGCTACAAGTGAAAAGCTTATGACTCGCACCACACGCAGCGGACGAGTTACGAAATTACCTGTTAGATTTTTGTGAACTATTCAAAAGAATATTTATACATAGAATTATCAATTATAATTTGTTTTTATAACATATCTAAATGATCATAACAGTACCACCTTTACCTTCTATAATGGGTAAATCTGTAAGCAAACCTCAAGAAATAATTATCGCGCAGAACGGAGCGAACAGTGCTATTACCAGTGATATTGAAGTATCTATAAAATTATATACACTCATGTTCCTACACATATTATTTACACTCATGTTCCTGTCCTTTTGTCTTAAGAAGTGTAAAGTATTAAGTGCAAAGTGGATGCAAAATCAGGTAAAAACTGTACACTCGGAAGTTCCTGTGGTTGCCATACATCAGCCTCAGACTCAATCTCAACCGCAAGTAGTATTAGCTCCTAGACAAGGATAATGTAATATTGCTAAAATTTATTTGTTAAAATTATTTTTGTAACCAGTTTCCTGTTGTGAATAAAATAAGCTGTTGTAACATAATGTAAGTATAACATTACAGTTCTTAGAATAACACTGCGGTAGACTCTACTATGTTATGAAAAGTATTATATTACATTTATTGTTTAGTTGTAATATGCCACTCTGCAAAAGTTGTTTATGAATTGTAACTTTAGAACCTAGAATCAAACATAACAAATGAATGAATGTACATTTTAAACAGTGATTTATTTTATGCGATAAATTTTGTATGTCAATAAAAAAAAATTTTTTTTGATAAAAGGGGGAGTATCTGTGGCAACCCTTAAGTATTGCATCGTAGATTATAAGTATATACATAAGGTATTGTATTTCAGTTTGCCGTTAGCTAGTAAGCCAGTCGGGTCCCGGACACCAAAACTTTAACGCGTATTAAGTCACCAATAAATAATAATCCATAAACGGTGTCTCATTCATACTAAATTTCATTAAAATTGGTCCAGTAGTTTCGGAGCCTACTCAATGCAAACAATCAAACCTTTCCTCTTTATAATACTAATGTACATCAGTGTAGATATGCGTTGTACAGTGAACATACTGAATTATTTACTCACTTTGCCGAGGAATCCGCTGCCGCCGATGATGAACACAGATTTCCCTCGGTACTGCCCCGCCACGCCACTTTCCATCTCGTCGCACTCACCTGGAGCAATTACTTAATTCATTACTTCGTTATTAAGCTAATTGTACATGTTAAGACTAGCATGGTTTCACACCACGCTCTCACAGAGCACTGTCGTGGAATAGCTTTTATGTGTCTTTATCAATCAATCAATCAATCAATCAATCAATAATTTATTGCAAGAATCTGGTATACATAAAGGTCGTACAAAATATTATATCTAAGATCCAACATTCTGCCATCACAATGGCGCGTAAAATATCCTCAACTTGCAAGGCGTGGGAAGTTATTCAACATTATTAAATTGCAACAACAGATTAAAACTAAATAAAACTAGCTGTCCCAACACACGTCGTTCTGTCTCAACTATGAGCTGGAAAAAGTAAATAACTATAACTACACCTACAGCCTACATATTATACACCTATGTAATAATTCTTCTTCTTCAGTCCTTTCATTCGCAATGTTTCGAATCCTAGTTGCATTACGGCTTTGTCGGGAAAGGTTCGATCGTCTTGGTCGCGGCATTTTTAATGATAATATCGGCAAAATAATCTAAAAGAAACTCGAAACAAACACGTCGGACACCGGTCAACTTCAAAATTTCTAATTTTAAAATTTTCAACCATACATAATATAGACCAAGTTCGCTCTAGCAAGTCATTTAAGGGATCTTACTAGAAATAATCCCTAATTTCTGGGATCGCCGTTATCGAAATCGATAAGGAGGACTATATTATCCTATACTATATTATCCTATATCTTATAATATATACATGAGACAATCATGTATATATTATAAGGATAAGGTTACTTTGTTCGATTTTTTTTTTGTTTATCGGAACTCCGAGTAAAGCTCAGTTACACAGGTAGGTACTTTATATTAAATGGCATTCATATCGAGTACCGACTAATAGTAATAAAAAACAATATTAGGTACTTAATCTTTTTAAAAAACATATAATAATTAGCTGACTGGATTCTAGAATTATAATACTATACAATTAATTTATCTGTAAATATAATTAAATTAATTAAATTGAAATAATATTATTGAAGCAAAGAACAACACTTACCCATAATAATACTTGCAGAGATAATGATTTGAGTTTTTAATAATGTCCAGCTTTTGAACCTCTTACCCCGCTAAAGAAATGAGCAATAAATACTATTATAATTATTATGACTTTCATAAATAAACTTTATTTTATTCAAAAGTTTCTACAGGTATATAATCGACAACATGTCTGACCGTCTGTAAGAAGGTAAATGAAACATTTCATTTAAATGCAGCGATTTTCTGGTGTGCCAATTATATAACATGTAGTTGCCGCCTGCGACTTTGCGTTCATTGATTTTGTTATTTATTGAGGAAAAATTTTATTCGGCCCTGAAATTATGCCCTTGACAAAGACTTGTTAGGCCAATTCTCATATTAAAAATGTTCAAAATGCAAAATCGATCTATTTTTGGGGTTACAAAACTCCAATATGGTATTCTTGGAAATGTCAAATTCTATTTGAATCGTTGGACACATACTACTGACAGTATTCGCAGAGCTATCATGTCATGTCTTCCGGGTTCAGAGGGTGGTCTCAATGGTCTCACCCCTCAGCATCTGAAGGATCTCACCAGCGGTTGCTGTGGGGAAGGCGGAGAAAAACTCCTGCAGGAAGTCATGAATTTGTGTAACCTAATGCTTCGTGGGGAGGTTGCATCAGATGACGTTGCGTTTTTGTATAGAGCAAACCTCTGCGCCTTGAGGAAGAGAGATAAAGGTCTCCGACCGATTGCTGTCAGGGCGACATACCGGCGCCTCACAGCCAGGTCTCTATATATCTAATAGCCTCCAGGTCCATTAATTCACTAGCTTCTTACCTCCAACCGAAGCAGCTTGGTTTTGCCTGCAAAGGTGGTTGTGAGGCAGCCGCTCACTCTTTTCGTACGTTTATAAAAAAACAAAATTACAGTGTATTTTTTAATGTGGACGTTAAAAACGCATTCATTTCAGTTAACAGGGACGCCATGTTGGCCCAAATAAAAGCCAAAGCACCTGCCATTTTGCCGTTTATGCTTCAATGATATAAGGTTTCGTGGGCTTCCAAACTTATTTATAAAAATCATCTCATCCCGAATTTCGAAATCGAACTTCTAAATTCAAAATTCAACGTTTGGTATTTGGATGATGGGACCCTTGGAATCGATGATTCCACTGTATTCTCTGACTTTCATACACTAATCCATGAGTTCCAAAACATTGGTCTAGAATTGAAACTTGGGAAATGTGAGCTTTTTGTCCATGATAATTGTCAGGACAGAGAAGCCGTTATAACCAGGTTCAAAGAAGTAGCCCCACAATTATCAGTTATCGTAAAAAGTTCACTTCTTCTCTTAGGTTCTCCTTTTCCAGATGATTCCGTTCCGGACTTTATAAACAATAAATTACAAAATTTTAGTGAAACTTTAGGCCGCCTTCTCCAAATTAACTGTCACATGGCTTTTACCTCAATTCGATATTGCTTATTTGTTCTAAAATTTACGTATGTCTGGCGGTGTTGCCAACTTTGGAAGTTCCCCCAATTTCTCAAACGTGTAGACGATACCATCAAACATAATAATAATAATAATAATAATAATAAAACACTTTATTGCTTACAAATTACAAAATAATAGACTTAGCCATAAAAACGGTTAGACAGCGCGGGCAAAGGCGGTCTTATCGCTTAAAGCGATCTCTTCCAGACAACCTTAGTGTCAAAGGAAAACTTAAATGTAAGTGGTATAATTAATATAACTAAACATAAAATATAAGAAATTAATTACAAATACATACATCTACATACTGTACATAGACATAATAGATACTAAACCATGATGCTATAATATACATAGATACATACATAGTATTTATGTGTATAATAAATTACAATTATAGTATTATAATTATATATAGTTACAATCTAGTCGTTTTGTAGAAGATGTTTGTGCAATTTAGATTTAAAAATTGCAATTGAATTGGAGTGTCGTATGTCAGGTGGCAGTGAGTTCCAAAGGATTGAGGACTTTACGGTAAAGGAGTTATAGTAGTAGCCAGATCGAGCAAGAGGTATCTCTAAAGTATTGTCCATATCAGAGCGAAGAGAAAGGCTGTGACTAGCACCAAGGAATTTGAAGCGTTCCTTGAGATATATCGGTGCACGAGGATCATACAGAGTTTTGTATAAGAGAGTCAAAATATGCTCCTCGCGACGCAGTCTGATGGGCAGCCACTTAAGTTGACGTCTGAACTCGGTTACATGATCAAACTTGCGCAAACCGAAAATAAATCTTACGCATAGGTTTTGGATACGTTGGAGTTTATTGATCAATTTATCATTGAGATCTATGAGGCAGACGTCCGCGTAGTCGAGGATCGGCAAGAGTAGCGACTGCGCAAGTTCAGTCTTTGTTTTTTTAGGTAGCAAATATTTTAGTCTTCTGAGTGACCCAGATGCTGCGTAAACCTTTCGACTAATCTCAGATATGTGAGGTGCCCAAGACAAGGAAGAATCAAAGCAGACACCTAGATTTTTAACGACACTAGTTAAATTTAGGGTACATTATTTTAAAAAATTTGAGGAACTGTAAGTTGTTTGAGCTTATCCATCTGCTTAACGCCACCAATGATAATTGCCTGAGATTTGTTCGGATTAATTGTCAGCTCATGAGATAAACTCCAATTGTAAATTTTAGAAAGGTTATGATTTATTATGCAGATTAGTGCATCTATTTCTTTAATATCGGCTTGAAAGTAGATTTGGAGGTCATCCGCGTATAAATGGTAATGACACGTAAGCAAGGGGGTTATAAAGTTAATAAATATTGTAAAGAGGAGAGGAGAAAGTACACCGCCTTGTGGCAATCCGGCAACCACATCACATAACCTAGAGGACCTACCATCTACGCGGATGCATTGCTGTCGACCGGCGAGATAACTGCTAAACCACGTGATCACTTTGTTAGAGCCGAGCACATTTCGAAGCATAGCCAATAAAATATCGCTGTCAACCGTACAAAAAGCGTTGCTAAAGTCCAGGAGAACCATCCCAGTCACAAATCGGTTGGACATCCCCAGACGAATGTTATCTGAAACATTGACTAGAGCAGTAGTGGTACTATGTCCTGGACAGAACCCAGACTGATATATATTTAAGAAATTAATAGAATTAATAAATGAATTGAGCTGGTTTGAAACAAGTCGTTCGAGAACTTTGGATAGGTAAGGGAAAATGGATATGGGTCTAAAATGGGAGGGTAGTGAAGGATCATTAGTTTTTGGAATAGGGACAATCACTGCAGTACGCCAACAACTCGGAAAGGAACCAGTACTGAGCGAAAAGTTGAAAATGTGGCAGAGTATTGGAATGAGGATTTCTGAACCAATTTCAATCATTCTACGGCTTATGCCATCGAAACGCTCTGCATTGGATTTAATAGCGTTCATGCTTGTTTGAACTTCTCGCTCAGTTAAAGACCTAAAAGAGAAAATAGATTGCCCAGAATTTTTGTTGGTACTTAAAGCGTGCAGTGTAGCTTAGGCCTGTTTTAGGTTACTGACGATAGAGGGAACGGTAGTGAAGTGATGGTTAAGTGAGTCAAGATCAACCTTGATCTGTGGAGCAGAACCAGATTTACCGATTCCTAGTGTTTTCAAAAATGACCAAACCTTGCCAGGATCACCACTTGTAACTGATCGATGTATAGGAGGCGTTGGTGGTCTCGGCACATCCTACTACAGCTATTATGCAATTCCTTATACCGATGACAATTTTCTTCCGAAGGATTGTGTTTATATTTATCCTTCGCAGCATTTCGCTTGGTCATCGATGTGATGTACATAGCAATAAACGCAACGGTCCCGAACCACCCGCCGCCCGCGCACTTCCTCCCGAGGCTCCGCGGCGACCGGGTGTGTCGAGGGCGCTGCAAAATAATCTAATATTTTATTTCCTAATTGTCCCATATACCTACACCGGCACACTTGCCTACAGCTGTAGTTCACGACAGCACAAACTGGCGACGAGGAAAAGAATATAAGTGAATTTTTATATTATACGACTACAAAATATCCCGAAGCTATCAGACAAAGGGTTACAACAATACTATCACGCATTTCATTTTCTAAGGGGGGAAAAAACATATGACCTAATTACGGGGACATACTCAGTTCAGTACCTTAATTTTGTTTACAATATATTTGATTCATTTTAACGAAATCGTAAACAAAAGCGTTCTGATAGCTAAGGGTTCATGAGATAACGTAGTCGCAAGTGTGTTGCTAATACCTAGTAAAGTGGTTCCTATGTATGGTCATGGTAACAATTTATTGACAACGTAGACAAGTTTGCGGGAGCGAGAAAAGACTAAAAAAAGATGAAATTTTATCATTAAGTTACATTTCATACTTAATTAAAACTTAACTATAATTAACGGGCAGAGCTTTTACAAGAAAGATAGGGTCTGTCCGGAGACTACCTACCAGAAGCTCATGCTATGATCGACTGACTTCCTATCCCGTCTCAAGACGGTGGTCAAGCCAGATTACAATGTAATGCTTCCATGAATGAAATCTTAAATAAACAAAACCTTAACTAGAACTATTGTTGATAAGCAGTTAATCTTTCATCACTGCATTATATAATGATGACAGGGTGCTGAGGGGTTGATATCACTATGTAATACTTCCATGAATTAAATCTTAAATAAACAAAACCTTAACTAGAACTATTGTTGATAAGTAGTTAACCTGTCATCGCTGCATTATATAATGATGACAGGGTGCTGAGGGGTTGATATAACTCCTCCCTCCCTAAGTTCGGAACCCTCAGGAATTTCAACTTCTTGAGGGTTGCGACCTTTAAAACACAAGAATCTAAAATTAGAATTTCTATATTTTAAAATACTTAATATTAAGGTTACACAAAAGATTACATACAAAATTATGGTCGCTACACTTATACTTTTCACTTTAATGACTTTTATATTTTCACTTTCACTGAGTTCACTCATAGACTCCTGCATCTTCACTAAATTTGTCAAATACTTTGTGTCATCTAAGTTTATTCCCTGCATGTCTATAGGGGTTGCTTCTGTATCTTCAATCTTAATTTTATTTAATTTAATGCGGGAGGTGCTTTTATAGGTTATTTCTCCAAATGAATTTTGTTAGTGCCTTAGGTATAAATTTCCCAAGTTAACTTCACAACCTGGGTCCGTCTTTAGAATATACGTCCCCTTAATAGGTGTTTTATTTATTTCCTTTCCGCATTTATCTGTCATAATAATTATGTTATCCTTTGAATATATTATCCATTCTGATGTTGAAAGGCGTTGGACCTTAATATCCTCAATATAGACAGCATAAGGGATGCACAGCGACGTATCTTCATGATATTCCATCAGCTGTTCTACACAAGTGGGTAGTTTATATGACACAATTTCTTTATCAGTGGACAAGAATTCCCCATTTGATATTTCTTCACAAGGTGATGCTACAGATGAGTATGACGAACCTTTCACCATAAGAAAGGGGTATTCAGGGATTATAATAAAGGTCTTGTTCTTAATCTCGTTATAGACTGGTAAAGAATAAATTTGGTAAAACTCGTAAGTATTATTATCTATCAATGGGACCTCTATTATAATCGTTATCTGGTTTCCTTTTACATAAGCCTTAACTAATAACATATGTTCTATTTTAACTAGATTACTTTCTATTACAGAATATAGCAAATGATTATTTGATTTTTGTACATTAATCAAAATTTCAAGTAATTCTGTTGAATTTACAACAGACTGGTGTAAAACAGAAACTTTGCTTAAGGCAAGAGCATTTTCAATTTCATTTAAAATAATATATATTGTTCTGAAACTATTTATAAAAGTTGTAAACATACTTAATATAATTAGAGTAAATTGACTTATTTTCTTTATTGTTTAAATCTTTAACCATTGATTCCATTCGCTTTAAACGTTCGTTTTGAATAATAGAATTATTATAAATAATTTCAGTATTGTTGCTTTGATAATCCAATATTTTGGTAATTAAGGTAATTTTGTTTTGTAATAAATTTTGATTCTTATTTATATCCTGAATTAGGCTATCATATCTGAGTGCATCCTCATTGTCTAGGTTTCCAGTGATGGATTTAATCACTGTACCTAATGGATTTAGTAAACCTCTTTTGAATCTTTGCGTGGAGGACGTTTAATATTTTTTAATGGGACCTTGCTATTTCTAGCTCCTATATTTATTGGTACTGTGTTACGATTCTCCGGACCAATGACTTGGGCCTTTTGATATAAGGGTTTATCTTTACTTTGACGCTTATTTACTGCTTTAGCAAAAATAGTGCTTCCTTCGTTTAATTCGGGACTAGTTTCTCCACCTTTCCTTTTAATTTCTCTTTCTTTCAACTCTATCATTCTATTAGTAATAAAATTATATAAATATTCCGTTCTTTTTGCATGATCCTTTAATAACTGTTGCATAAATGTTTTTTCGAAGCTAATATTAAATGTACTGTTAGAATATGTGTGTCCAAAGACTACTTCAAATTGTCCAAGTTGTGTTACACTATGAATCGTATTATTGTATGCCATAATTGAATATGTCATTACTGATGCTGCATCTGTAAACTTTTGTTCATATTTTGCCAATCTATAAATTTCTAAAATGGTGGAATGAATTCTTTCTATTTTACCTGTAGAATTTGGGTTATTTGGTGTGGTAATATGTTATACAATTTTATACATTTCTGTTAATTCCTTTATTAACAGGTTATTAAATCTGAATTTAATAGAATAATAAATAAAAAGCAAAGAAAAATATCATGCGACCCTGGGACTGATCCCAGGGTCGCATGATATTCCATGGATTCCATAAAATGAAAAATATTTAATTAATGCTCGGACTACTTCCGGCGTTGAACGATATAAGTATATATTAATTGCTTGACCTAAATTACTAAAAGCATCAACTAAAGTTAAATAATATCTACCCTCTATGCTAAATAAATCTATAAATATTTCCTGAAAAGGCGCATTTTGTGTCTGTGTAAGTTTTAAATCTTTTGCCAAATAAATATGGCCTAAAGTGTTTGACTGCCCATATTATGGCTAACAATTCACGTTCTATTGTACTATATCGCGATTCTGTATCACTTAAAGTTCTACTTGCATATGCGATTGGATGATCTTCGCCAAGCGATCCTTGAGAGAGTACTGCACCCAACGCTATGTTTGAAGCATCGGTCGCTAAAATAAATGGCTTATCAAAATCTGGGTATTGCAACAATGGTGCATTTATTAGTAACTCCTTACATTTCTGAAATGACTCTATATATTTTTCGTTAATAATTATCTTATTTCTTTTCTTTTAACTCGCTGTCATAGGCTGTGTTATTTTTGCAAAATCTTTTATGAATCTCCTATAGTATCCTACCAATCCTAAGAAACTTTTAATTTCCGTAATAGTTTTAGGTATAGTTTAGTCTAATACTACTTTTATTTTATCGTTATTTGGCTTAAGGCCGTCCTTAGTGATTGTATGCCCTAAATATAGTACTTCTTTTCATAAAAATTCTGATTTGTCTAATTGTACTTTTAAATTTGTTTTACGTAGTCTATCAAAAACTATTCTTAAGCTTTTTACATGATCTTGCAGTGATCCTGAAAATACTATTATATCATTTATATATACCATACGATGATATCCTTGTAATCCTATTAAAACAGTGTCCATTGCTCTCTGAAATGTTGCCGGTGCAGTTTTTAAACCAAATGGCATTCTTAGGAATTCAAAATGTCCTGATTGTGTACTAAAAGCTGTTTTCTGACGATCACTTTCATTGATTTCTATTTGATGGTAACCACTAGCTAAATCTAGGGTTGAGAAATATGAGCTGTTTCCTAATTTATCAAAAAGATCTGTAATGTGTGGTAGTGGGTATTTATCATCTACCGTAATTTCATTCAGGCTACGGTAATCTATCCCCATTCTATATTTTTGTTCACCCGATGCATCTATTTTTTTTGGAACTAAATGCACAGGTGCACTCCACGGAGAAAATGACTCTTGTATAACATTATCCCTTAATAATTTTTCTACTTGGTTTTGTATTTCATTTGACTGTACTGGGCCCTGTCTGTGTACGGTTTAATATAAATAGGGTCCTCATTTTTTGTTCTTATGTAATGCTCAACTTCATTGGTAAACAATAATGGAAAATGTTCACAGTAAAATATGTCTTTATATTCTCTACATAAGTTATATATTTGATTTTTTTCTTCTTCATTCATGTGCTCTAACTTTAGTTTGTTTTTTAAGTTTTCTTCTAACAAATTATCAACTTCTATATTATTATAATTATTTATATTATTTATTTCGCATTTACGCATGTATCCGTTATATTTAGTAGTTTCAAAAGGTGCTAGAATTGTTAATATCACCTCTTCCTCTCTTGTATTTTGTATAATGGTTTTCGCAAAACCATTTTCGCATGTGACTAACGCACTAGGCATACGTATGCCATCACAAAACTCTACAAAATTTAAAATTGCTTTGCCTGACTTTAATGTTGTCGGTAAGCTAACACGTAATTCACAACGTTGTGGTAATTTAATAATATGACTTTTTTCGTCTTCTTCGTCTTTCGTCGTTCTCTTTCGTCGAATTGGAATTTTACCATTTTTTATATTAAGTACTTTATTTTTTAAATCTATTACTGCATCTAATTGTTTAAATAAGTCAATACCAATTAATCCGTCATACTTACAATCTACATTATACACATAAAACTTATGAAAATTACTTGATTTAAATATGGGTAATAAAGGAATGTTGATAACTTCGTTGTGTATGCTCGACGCATTTGTACTGATTACTTCAAATGGCTCATTATACATATAGTTACTAAAATATTTATGCGCTATATCAGGTCTTATAAATGATCGCGTACTACCCGTATCTATCATGAATTTAGAATTTATTTCCGGTATATAAATGTGCGGCAACCTAAGATTTTTATCACAGTTTATTTCGATTATTTCATGGGGCCCTTTAAGGCTTTTCCCCGAAAATTTTCAATTGGCTGCGCTACATAATGTTTTGAATTAAAACTTATATTATCAACTTCATCTCGTCCATAGTCCTGGGAAGTTGAAGCTTGAGGATTCTCCTCATTTAATTGTAAATGATTTATAGTTGGTCTAGGGGCTGTCCTCATAGACACATCCGTATTCTGTTGTTGAACCTGTGGTTTGTAACCTAAATTTTGTGGTGGTCTATAACCAAATTGAGGTCTATTATTGAATTGAGACTGTGGCTTCTGGCCATGTAATTGGTTAAATGGTTTATTTGAGAAATGGTTGTGAAACTTATTATTTTGACCAAACTGTTGCGGTGTCATTCGCTGAAAATTATTATTAAAATTTGGTCTATAACCAAACTGATGGTTGTTATTAAAATAAGGCTTATATCCGAACTGTTGATTATTATTATTGTTATAATTATTAATTTTAAATTTTTGTGACATTGGTTTTTGATAATTAAATTGCGCCTGTTGCGGAATTCCAAACTTAAATGTATTTGGCTTTTGCATAAAATTATTTTTATAATTAAAATTATTGGTCTGAAATTTTTTATTTTGGGAATATATTTTATTTTTCGCGTTATATTGTTCATGAAAATTCACTTCCTCTAATACAATGCTAAGTGCATTTTCCAAATTATTCGGTACTTTTAGTCTCAGTATTCTTACTATATGCTCAGGTAAGTTGTATAAAAATACATTCAATGCCATATTATTATAAATTATAATTTTACTTTTCTTAATCTCCTCGTTGTCTATTCTATTGACTTTAGAAAATAAATTTGATCTGACAGATTGTATCCTATTGCAAAAATCCAAATAGGTTTCGTGAGTTCTAATTTTTAAATTTTCTAGCTCAATGGCTATGCACTCTTCGTTACGTTGATCATCAAAATGTTGGATTAACAAATCCTTAAAATCTGTCCAAGATACTACATCCTCTCTTTCACTAATAAGAGCAGCAGCATTGTCTATTAACCTGCTCATTAAACAATGCATAAAATAAGTATTTTGGGCTTGGCTACCCTTAAACCTTTCAATTATATATTCACATTTTCTTAAATATAAGTTTAATTGTCTTTTATCACCATTATATAATGGGATTAGTTTTATAAATTCACTCGGAATCAGTGTAATTTGCTCCATTTTTGCAAATTTTAATACTTATTTTGTTCAATATGATTTTTACCTTAATATATTTATTTATTCAAAAATTCTCTTTATAATTCAATAATATTTAATTTATTTTTTATTCACTTTTAATTTTTACTTTTAATTTACTTCATATAGTATTTTAATAATAATTAGGTATTTAATTCATTTATACTTTACTTATCTTTTTATTAATTTATTCATATAATATTAATTTTATTTTTTAACACATATAACACACTTAAAAATACTAACTGGGAAACCAGATTACGTTAAAACGGAAGATTTATTCCTGGATTAACAGTGGGCAAGGGAAGTGAAAAAGTTCGACTCACCAACACGCCGTATTCATCTTTCTTCCAGCTGCCTTGTCGAATTTGTTTGTAGGCTCCGGATCTCTCCTTCACTGCGCCAGGCTCGTTCACGATTTATCAGATCGATGATTTAAACGCGACGATTGACGTAAATGATTTTTCGGAAAAATCCGCGCCGGCTGCGCCAGACAAGTTTGCGGGAGCGAGAAAAGACTTTTAAAAAAAATATGAAATTTTATTATTAAGTTATATTTAATACTTAATTAAAACTTAACTATAATTAACGGGCAGAGCTTTTACAAGAAAGCTAGGGTCTGTCCGGAGACTACCTAGCAGAAGCTCATGCTATGATCGACTGACTTCCTATCCCGTCTCAAGACGGTGGTCAAGCCAGATTACAATGTAATGCTTCCATGTATTAAATCTTAAATAAACAAAACCTTAACTAGAACTATTGTTGATAAGCAGTTAATCTGTCATCGCTACATTATATAATGATGACAGGGTGCTGAGGGGTTGATATAACTATGTAATGCTTCCATGAATTAAATCTTAAATAAACAAAACCTTAACTAGAACTATTGTTGATAAGCAATTAATCTGTCATCGCTGCATTATATAATGATGACAGGGTGATGAGGGGTTGATATAACGATGTAGTACTTACTTACTTACTACGCTGGCTCAGTGACCCGAAGTGAGTCTTGGCCTGATAGCGTAGTAAATGTTTACAAAGTCTCAAGTCGTGGATCAGATTCCCGCGAAAGACAAACATTGTGTTTGTTCTGCGACCAAGTAGACCATATATAATGTGGCGTTCATGTCGCTTATACGCCTATTAATTACCTCTTATTAGTAATATGAATTTCTTATTATTACCCGTTACTTGTTAATTGTGTACATCTTTAAATTTTCTTATAATTATTGTGCTGATACCTAACCATACATACAACAAAGTAGTGCCTGTATATATTAGCCGAGTCGGGTTGTACTATTTTAGCAACCCGGCCGAGTAAAGTACACCGTACAATTGTCTAATGAGTAAAATCCATCAAGTTTACATAGACGAGTGATAATGCATTTGAAATGTTATTTCTATGCAATTAATAGGTAGTTCCAATTTTGATATTTAGTTTGCTTCCACTGTATCGATTTAGAATCGGCGATGAATATTCAAAATAAACGTTTAGTTGTTTACTTACCTTTCGTACTGGAACAAGTTTTCTGTACTTACATATCGTACGCGTACTGACATGTCTCAACTAACGGTTTTAGAACAATTTAATTGCGACGGCGATTTAAGCTCGCTAGGTTACAGATGGGAAAAGTAGAAACGCGCTTTAGACATTTACTTATTGGCTACTGGAATAGATGATCCAAAGAAAAAACGAGCGATCCTTTTACATACCGGCGGACTCGCATTACAAGAAATATATTATAACATCCCCGGGGCGCACGTTGAAGAGTCGGAGGAGACAGAATCGGTTGACGTTTTTAAAATCGCGATCGAAAAATTAAATGGATATTTCGCGCCAAAACAAAGTTTCTTGTACGAAAGGCATATCTTTAGACTTATGAAACAAGAGCCAGATGAGAAGTTTGAGAAGTTTTTAGTTCGTTTACGTAATCAAAGCTCCAAATGTAACTTCGCGCGAAAGGACGACGACTTGATCGACCAGATAGTTGAGAAATGTAGCTCTTCTGACCTTAGAAAAAAAATTCTAACTCTAGGGGAGACGGTTACAATAGACAAAATTATAGTGTAAGCAAACTCAATCGAGACTGTCGAAAGACAGTTGAAAGGATTTCATTGAAATCAAAATATTGCTGTCAATAAAATTGGGACTAAGACAAGCAACAATAGTATGCGGTGTACTATATGTGGAAGTGTTTATCACGATAGTGACTATGATAAATGTGTTGCGAAAGACAAAATTTGCACAAAGTGTGGTTTTAAAGGACACTTTAAAAACCAATGTCGTACAAGGCATGATAAACGAAAAGCAACTCCAAGTACGACCAAACAAAATAATGCAAAAAAGTTTAAACCAAATGTTGACCAACCATACAACCAAAATCTCAACAAGCCCATGATGCCAATAAGTCAGCTCAACCAAGCATCAACTACATATTTCACATTGACGATGATGCAGAAATAATGTGTCAAGTTGGTGGGGTTAACGTCAACATGCTTATCGACTCGGGCAGTAAAACTAACATAATAGATGACAAGACGTGGGAATATTTAAAATCAAACTCGATTATTACTACCAATCAAGAAAAAGGTTTAGACCAAGTTTTCATGGCGTATGGATCCAAGGATCCTCTTGAGGTACTAGGCTCATTTGAAGCATCAATCACTGTAGGACCGGAGCAGCAATCTGCCAAGTTCTACGTGATCAAAAATGGTACTCGCAATCAGCTGGGCCAAGAGACGGCCATGAAGCTCAACGTCCTTAAATTAGGAGTAAGTATAAATTCTATAAATTCCTCAGGCACAAAATCAAATATTTTCCCCAAATTCAAAGACGTTCAATTAGAAATCGCGATAGATAAATCTGTGACCCCTATGTGCCAACCATATAGAAGGGTTCCCATCCCGCTCGAAGACAAGATTAACAACAAAATTGACCAGTTAGTAAAAAACGATATAATTGAACAGGTTGATAAAGCTACAAGCTGGGTTTCCCCGCTTGTACCAATATTAAAAGGTGACGGCGATGTAAGAATTTGCATCGACATGAGGTGTGCGAACAAATCTATTATGCGGGAGAACCATCCTTTACCTACTATGACACAATTGCTACCGAAGCTGAGAAAATCGCGCGTCTTCTCTAAACTAGATATCAAGGAGGCATTCCACCAAGTGGAAATTAAAGAAGATTGTCGAGACATTACGACATTCATTACTAGCAAAGGGTTATTTCGTTATAAACGGTTGATATTCGGAATTTCATGCGCGCCCGAACATTTTCAAAAGATACTGGAAAGGATGCTTCTCCCGTGTGAAGGCGTCATAAATTTTACTGACGATATCGTCGTGTTTGGAAGCAGTGAAACTGAACATAATTCTAGATTGAAAAAGGTCTCGCAAACTTTAAAAGAAAACATGTATTACTTAATGACAAGAAATGCATTTTTAATCAGTCTAAAATAGAATTTCTCGGTCATGAACTGTCTTGCGAAGGCATAAAACCTCTAGATAAATATGTAAAAGCCATAGAGTCTTTCAGGGAACCAAAATCTGTAGAGGAGATCCAAAGCTTCCTTGGACTTGTAAATTATATAGGTAAGTGGGTCCCTAATTTGGCGACACTAACAGACCCGATTCGTGATATTTTAAGACAAAAGCTCTCCAAACACGCCGATATTACAGAATATTGGAAAGAAAAGCAAATAATTGCTTTTACTGAGTTGAAAATAAGTCTAACCAATCTTCCGACTTTAGGTTTTTATGACCCTCACGACAGAACGCAAGTTATTGCAGACGCCAGCTCTGTTGGACTTGGAGCGGTTTTAATTCAATATGATGCACGTGGACCTAGAGTGATCGCTTATGGCCATAAAAGTTTAACAGATGTTGAAAAACGATACTGCCAGACGGAAAAGGAGGCTTTGGCTTTGGTCTGGGCTATCGAGCATTTCAACATGTACCTTTATGGTTTACAAGAATTTGAACTGGTCACTGACCATAAACCTCTTGAGGTAATATTTAGCCCATGGTCTAAACCCTGTGCTAGAATAGAACGCTGGGTGTTGCGCTTGCAATCGTAAAACTATAAAGTTGTCTACTGTTCTGGCAAGAACAACATAGCCGACCCCTTATCTAGATTATGCTCGATTCAAAATTCATGCCCTTTTGATGATGACTATCATGTCAATCAAATTGTACAGCTGGCCCGTCCACTGGCAGTGTCGATGGAAAGTATAATTTGCGAATCTCAAAAAGATAACGAAATCCAATTGGTGAAGGTCGGTCTTATGGATAAAACTTGGGATTCAAAGATCAACAATTATAAACTTTTCGAGCATGAACTCTGGGTCCATGATGATGTTTTACTGCGGGGAAATAAAATCGTTATACCTTTGGAATTACGCAAACAAGTTCTTGCATCGGCACATGAGGATCACCCAGGCATTGTTGCTATGAAAGGGAGACTGCGGACTAAGGTGTGGTGGCCTAAAATAGATAAAGATGCCGAAAATATGGTAAAAAGTTGCAAAAGCTGTACCTTAGTCTCGGGTACAAACCCTCCTGTGGCTATGAAGAGGCGGGAACTACCATCTCAACCGTGGGTAGACATAGCTGTGGATTTTCTGGGCCCACTTCCAAGTGGACACTATTTATTTGTGGCTATAGATTACTATAGCCGTTACAAAGAAGTCAAGGTCATAAAGTCTTTACCGTCACAGGAAACTATCGGCGTCTTAAAAGAAATATTTTCGAGACTAGGTATTCCTGTTAGTTTGACTTCAGATAACGGTCGACAATTCACAAGCGAAGAGTTCAAGTCCTTCTGCTCAGAATTCGGCATCAATCTTTATCATTCTATACCATATTGGCCACAGCAGAATGGTGAAGTCGAACGTCAAAACCGTGACATAGTGAAGCGATTAAAAATAAGCCAATGCCAAAAGACTGATTGGAAGGAGGATCTGTTACAATACATCATGATGTACAATAGCACACCGCACAGCACGACGGGCAGGACTCCAGCCGAATCGTTTTTTAATCGACAATTTAGAGATAAAATTCCTTCTGTTTTAGACGTTGAAAGCCGGCATCTAGATTTTGAGACACACGACAGAGACAAAATGATGAAAGAAAAGGGGAAAATCAGAGAGGACCGGAAAAGGAAAGCAAAATATTATGACATCGATGTAGGTGAGAAGGTCTATGTAAAAAATATGAGTAAAGAAAACAAATTGAAACCAAACTTTAGTCCAACACCGCACACAGTGATCAGTGCCAATGGAGGGTACATTAAGGTGAGGAATGATGACACTGGACAGGAATTAAGAAGGAATGTTATCCACCTTAAAAAGGTCGAAGGAACGTGGAAAATTCAAAATCAGAATGAAAGTGGAAGTAATTTAGAAGATATGGAAGATGATAATAGTTCAAGAATTGATGAGTCATTGATTAATTAGGATCAAGTAATTGTATTATTAATTAAGTTCATACTTTTGTGTTCATGTATTGACTAGATTGTGTTTTGGTAAACTGACGTTTTTGTAAAATCATATTTTGTTGCATAACGTTATATTTCTTTACATAAAATCGAATTAGCTTGTATACCTACATTTAAGTTTGGTTGGTTAAGATTAGATGTTTTAAAATGTTTTCAAAATTAGTTGAAAAGGAGAGATGTGATGTACATAGCAATAAACGCAACGGTCCCGAACCACCCACCGCCCGCGCACTTCCTCCCGAGGCTCCGCGGCGACCGGGTGTGTCGAGGGCGCTGCAAAATAATCTAATATTTTATTTCCTAACTGTCCCATATACCTACACCGGCACACTTTCCTACAGCTGTAGTTGACGACAGCACAATCATGACTTAAATGCCACTCGTAAGCCATGGAGCGGGGAGATGTTTAAGGCGAACAGGTCGAAGCGGAGCATGCATGTCAAACAGGTGGATTATAATATTATTGAAGTTCTCCAGCTTCGTGTCTATTGTAGTAGCATTGTAGCACCGTGTCCCAGTTAGAACTGTCGTTCGATGGGGTCGTTCACAAACTTTTGTCTATCTATACAGTCTAAGCTACGTCTTAAGATTGTTCGGGGCTTAGGCTTAGGACATCTGATCTTATAGGACAGGAAGACAAGGTCGTGATAAGAGAAGGCTTCAGCAGAAAACTGACCGTGGGTGGCGACCCGTGAAATGTCAGCCGTACACCATGTGTACACTAACTTTTGTTGCGGGAAGTGTCGCTTGTACACCATGTGTACATAAGCGATGAGCTCTCATTGGGCGTCGATTTGACCGCCTAAGGTGACCTTTTTTTACTTTATGCTCTGTTATTTTGTATCTGTGTACCCTTAACTTTATAATTGTGATGCCTAAACCTAAACCTCAGAACAAAATTAAAAAAAAAATGAAGAATTAAAAAATTAATTTGTTTTTACACGCCATTTTGAAATATTGCGAATGACACAGTGCGTTATGTCAGTGGTAAAACATGTTTTCTCGTAATAAAAGGTGATTAATATTATATGATTATTATATGAAATTACTGTTTATAAAACGGAGATTATGATTAAATTATTAGATAATAAAATATTTTAACAGAAGATTTTGAAAAAAGTATCTAACTTTTGGATCGGGTAAAATTTCTTATGTCAGGTGTCGTAATATCCATATAAATCGGTGAAAAAATCAATATAATGGTTGTAATTGCTAAAATATGTTTAAATATAGACCATTACAATATATTTTAATCAGAAAATCCAAGTTTTATTGTAGAAAAAGATAGTTGTAATACCTAAAAATTTTAGCGCGCGCGTAAATACGTTTCCGCCATTCTATAAATAAATTGAATCATACGAGTAGTACATTGCGAAAAGTACTGACATCATAAACATTGTTTTTATTTTACATTATTAATTATTAATTAATAAAATAAAACTAAGTACTAAGTAATATGGTGATTTTGCCGAGTTATTATTATAAATAATTATATTTAAAGACGTTAGTATAACACGTTAATCTGGTCCCGTGGTAAGTTCTTTAATAATTAGCGTTACGGATACCAGGCGAAGGAAAATATTTTGTATTAATGTAATATTTTTTAAACTGAACACATTTTGAAATTTTGAATTTATATATATAATTCTACTGAACGTGTGTATGTCACTGAACTCCTCCTAAACGGCTGGACCGATTTGAATGAATTTTTTTGTATGCGTTTGGGTGTCGCCCTGGATGGTTTGATGTCTGTCGGGTCCGCTCGTTAAATATATGTTATTTCTTAGTCTTGGTTTAATAGAAAATTATAATTTAATTGATTATATTATCAGCTAAAATTTGTCATTGTCGCAAAATTGTGTAAAAAAATTAGAAATATGTTTATTTATTTAAGTAATTTTTGATAATTTTTAGATTAGCACGTCTGAGCACGACGCTGATATCGGGGTCTGGGATTAAGGAAGGCTGGAGCAAATCCCCAGAATATCAACCGCTGAAAACACGGTATAGTTTTTTTTTCTATAATACAAAATATATACAACTCATACTCCGCTCTAAACTCATCGGCTTACGTGTCGTTTTCTTAAATTATATAGATTATATAGATTAAATACAATAGATAGATAGAGAATATATAAGATATAATTATATAGATTAAATATAATAAATATTTAATCTACATCAATATAGATTAAATGTAGGCGTAGACTGTAAGTGTAGGCGAGATGTTGTACGCAGTATATATAATAATAATAACTTTTTATATACTTTGTGTGTGTGCGTGTGCAAGTGTGTTTGTATGGGCCCTTAAAATAAACCGGAACCAGTTTCTTCTTACTAAAAGGAACTCAAGCAACTAAAGAAAAATTCCAGGAATCTTTTTCCGCGATTAGTTACGCGAGTCATATTTTGATTCACAGCTCGACGGCTCCTGGCTCGTGGTACATTCGGCGGTGGCACACTTATGCAGAGGACCTAACCTAAAAATACGGAGAAGGAGAGAAGAGGAGGAACCTAAAAAAGATATATCTTTGATATGGAAAATATTGGTTTTTAGGTGACTATTCCTCGTGTACTGTCTTATTTTTTAAAGAACTATCCATTTATGTAATAAAAAATAAAGGAAAATAGCATATTCGACTGTTTTTTTTTTACCAATAAATTATTATTCACAACTATTTTGTTTTTATTTTACCATGAGCTGGTGTGAAAAACGGCCAGTTTCAATAACCTATATATCTATAAATATTTGTTAAAAATGTCGTCATTCAATCATTTGACGGTTTTTTGCGATACAAATTTGACGTTCCTAACAAATACTTTTTGGTAGATAGGTTATTGAAACGAGTGTTGTTGGATAAGATTATAATATACGGCCACTTTTCAGAATATAATAATAAACTATGGACCGCAATGGAAATATTTTAAATCTTTTTATACACTTATATAAGATTTTATATAATTTAAGTATGCCCGAATTATATAATAAAAATATAATTATTACATTAATTATAATAAGATTTCCTATCCAAATGCCATCTAGCGGCCTCTCGTGGTATAGATAGTGACCGACCGAGACCGACTTTACTACGCAGTACAAGAAGAATCGATTTCTAGAGCCAACTCTATACCTGCGAATTGTGCCGGGCTAACGCAAGATGTCGCTAAAATGCGCAAAAAATATGAAATAAAACTTATTTTCTATATAATTACCCTTTTAAATTCAGCTAAAACTTTAACATTTCTGTACTCAATCTTTCTAATTTTGAAGTCGGTGCCCAAACAATATCCTATAATATTTTTTAGAACTCACGTACAAATTTGCTGCAAAGTAGGTAATGACTAATGTTCAAAGATATTCGTGTCGGTGTAAAATACTATGAGAAGTAAAATAACAAATAAAATAAAAAAAAAACATTTATTCGACAAAATAAGATATTACATTACATACATAGATTTACGATATAAAACAATATAACATGAAATAAACTAACATAATTCAAGAAAAAAATAGCTACCTGCTCATTGCGCACAAAAAAAGTATAAACCTTGCCACATGTGTTGTCAGACGCGCGCTAAACAAGATCCATAATTGCTACATAGCAGCGCAATACAAGGATATAAAGGTAGGTTTAATGTTGATCTTATATTATATTCTTAAACATACATAGGTAATTACAGCTGATAGCTCAGCCACTTTACTGAAAAATATAGGTATAAATAGGTACCTGACCTTGAAGGCGACTACGGTCCACCTGTACCTATTATATCATCTTATGATGATATAATAGGTACAGGTGACAGACAGACAGACAGGATAAATTATTGTGATGATGTATGGTGAATATGGTGTTGATGATGATGATCACCGTAATTGACTACAATTTTTTTACAACATTAGTGTAAAAATCCTACATAATTAGTTTACTTACATCGAATACAAAAAGATTTACTATACTATGTATGAACATAAACGGGCAAACTTTGGAGAAATCAGAAATTTTGTGCATATGTCTTATTTTTCAAAGCACTATTCATTTATGTAGTGACCTGTAAACTTTTATTATATTATTTATTAGCTTATTTACTATATACAACATTAATTTTAATATTATTGACAAACTACCATATTTACATAATAATATATACACAAACAAAAATAATTTTTATATTCAACAGACAAAAAATGTACAACTGTTTTTATTAGTAGATAATTCACTGCTATGTGTATTTCTTCGTGTGTACTACGGACTGTTTATTTCGACCATACTCGCTTCGCATACCTACAATGCCTACAAGTGGTGACCCCGCAGAGCACGAAGATTAGGGCATCCACTCATCCCACAATATATAAGTATGCAAAATTTCAGGTCAATCGAAAACCGGTCATAGGACAACTCTACGAAGTAGATTTTAAATGATGTACTATTACTAAAAACAAACTTTACTATTAACACAATCCTGTAGCTCATTTAGATCAAAATAATTGTAACTTCTAAATAATAAAAATATTATTTGGACACAAATAGGTACCTGCTAATTATACAAAAAACCTAACCTGCCAGATGGCAAGGCCATTGAGTTATAATGTCGTAGTACATTATAAATCAATGGGCAAGGCTTATATTTTGCTCTTTGGTAACGCAGATGTGTGCGGGTAGAAAGGTCAGAAGCTCGCTTAGCAAAATCTATTAAATACTTATTTGGTACATTCCAGCGCAATACAAGGATAGAAAGGTAGGTTTAATGTTGATCTAATATTATATTCTTAAGCATACATAGGTAATTCAATATTATACATTATTAATATACTGAAGTGATTATGGTGTTGATGATGATGATTACCGTAATTGATATAGTGGCATATGCTTGCAGTTCTTTAAACAACGCCGAAATCCCCAAACATGTATCTATAAGGAGTCTGGCGGTGTTGCCAACTTTGGAAGTTCCCCCAATTCCTCAAACGTTTAGACGACACCATCAAACATACGCTTTCTTCCATTCTTAATATAAATTTTGACCACATCATGGACTCAAGCAACGCTTCCGGTAAGGTTCGGTGGCCTGGGCATTCGACAAACGTCTGACGTAGCCTTATCGGCGTTCTTGTCCTCAGTTCACGCAAACCACGGAGTGATTTTGAAAATATTTATAAATTTAGAGCGCTCATCCTGCCCTTAATTATTTATTTTGCAGATGAGGCCCAGGACGCCTGGGACATTGCTAGTGCCGGTAGCAAGAGTGCCCGAGAACACATTTTCCCAAAGGATTTGGGACGAGCCCATCTGCAGACTGGTACGGAATAGACTTTTTAACACGTTTTCCAGTCCTGCAGAGCGAGCTCGTCTTTTGGCTGTGGAGAAGTGGGAGTCGGGCTTTTGGCTGCAGGCACTACCATCAGCCAATACTGGAACATTGCTGGGCCGCTCTCACAACTCATAATACATTTCGGCTAGCTACTGCCCTATGTCTTGTTACCCCCCATGTCGTCCCTCATCAGTGTGTTGCGGCGCGAATATAGGCAGCCACGGTCACCACGGGCTGTGCTGCTCACGAAGCGCTGGAAGCATTTCCCGGCATCACAACCTGAATGACCTCATTCGTCGGGCGCTTGTCACCGCCGATGTGCCAGCTATACTGGAGCCCTCCGGTCTGGCGCGCGACGATGGTAAGAGACCTGATGGAATGACCCTGTTTCCTCGTAGTGTGGGACGTGCTCTTATATAGGACGCTACTTGTCTCGATACTCTTACTCCGTCCCATGTCCAGGGCACCTCGAACTGCGCGGGCGCGGCTGCAAACCAAGCAGAGAACCTCAAGCAGTGCAAATATGAGAACCTTAGCGGAGACCTCATATTTGAGTCGTTTGGGGTGGAATCTCCATATACTACGGTTTTTAATGAAATGGATCAGGACCAGAAATGAGCAGATGGATAGCCTGATGGTAACCGATTATCGCAGCCCATGGACACTCGCAACAATAGGGAGCTTCACTTGTAACTCCTTGGTGTTGCGCACTTACGTTCCTGGTCTTCCCTATCTCCCTTAGGTCTCCGGTAACCTCAAGCACGGCAAAATTATTTATTATTATATATATATATTTATTAGGTTATTCTGAGACTAGATCAACATAAGTCATAAATCAACATAAGACTAGAATAAGCCTAACATGCCCATAGAAAAGTTTCGAGGGTTTTGAGTTATGACCAGTTTAAGAAATTTTTTAAAAATCACCATTTTTTTGTAATCGTATCAAAGACTTTTTAAAATGCACTTTATTTTACTTTTTTTTATGTGTACTCCCTCAAGACTAGTTACTTATTATGAAACAAACAATACTTAGTTGATAAGTAATGTGAAATAACGACAGTTAATAGTCAATCTCAATTTTATTCTCACATAAAAATAATAGTTTCGACTTTGAGCAGCCATCGTGAAAAAAATTACTTCAAACATAATGAACAAATACCTTTAAAACTTCCCTATGACATGCCGATTCCAAAATGGTGTAACACTTGCCCTTTGATTCTTTACACAATACGTGAGAGTGGGAATAAAGCTGTTGAGGCGAAGATGACGTCATACACATTTTACCTGCCATTTATTTGCCTGGGCGGCCCAACACGGGTTCTGAATAACAAAAGAAACGCTGTAAAACAAGTTTTAAAAATAAAGAGACGGCGATAGCAGATACTTGACCAAGTGACCAGCCAGCCAGACCAGCCCCAGCCAGTCAAGCCAGTTCGTTACCTTGCGTTTCGTGCTACCGACGTGTTCTCTGCGCCTCTGCATTTTGTTTTGTGATTTTCAGCGTGTTTTTGGCTTTTCTACTGGACGCTGTTTTGCTTGTGAATTTGGACTATTGTAAAGTGGAAACGATGACTCAGCGCTCAACCGGACTCTGATTTTCTTGGGAATTTATGAAAGGGACACGATGGCGAATCCCAACGTCTCTTACTCACTTAGCGAGTACGCAGACATGCATCTAATTTATGGTGAAACCAGGGGAGTTTCGACTCGCGGGAACGTAACTTACAATGCGAGGTTGGCTGCACGATTGTATGCGGAACGGTATCCTAATCGTACGCCGACAAACTACGAAATTATTTTGCGCGTTGGTAATGCATATCGCGAGGGTCGAGTACTAGGAACGAGAGGCCCAGGCGCTGGAAGACCCCGCACTGTAGATGATGATGTTGTTTTGGATGAAGTCCGCCAGGAGCCAGGTACTTCAGTGTGGATCATTGAACGGCGCACTGGGATCCCAAAATCGTCGGCACATCGAATTTTAAAGCGGCACAGATACCACATAACACGTGTCCAAACGCTTCTAACAAGTGACTACCAATGGCGCGTTGTATTTTGTCGCCAAATGATTGCTAAATGGAGAGAAAATCCAAACATTTTTTAATGATGTCTTGTGGAGCGACGAATCTGCATGTAAACGAGATGGATATCTTAATCTCCATAATCTTCATAGCTGGCGTCTAACCAACCCTCATAAAAAAAGAGCGAACTTCTCTTTTTTTATGAGGATTTTTATGTTCTCAATATCAATTTAAAATTATCTTGTGGACAGGAATATTAAATGGCCAGATAGTAGGACCATTCGAGTTACCAGCTGTCCTGAATGGAGCAAATTACTTAAATTATTTGGACAATGATTTTCCAGTATTACTAGAGGGCTACCCTGAGGAATTGAGGGAAAGGATGTGGCTCCAAAACGATGGCTGCCCAGCACACTACGCCCACGCCGTACGAGAGCACCTCGATATTGCATACCCTAACCGGTGGGCGGTAAATAGGCGAATGGGGCCGATCTTGTGGCCGACACGTTCCCCGGATTTAAATCCTTTGGATTTTTTCTACTGGGGATGTTTACAAGATAAAGTCTACGCAAAACAGATTACATCTGAGACTGAATTAAGGCAAAGGGTATTTGAAGCAGCCCGTGTAATATCGACCATAAACTTAATAAGAAGACTCAACCGAAATTTTATACGAAGGTGTCACTTGTGCATAAGAATGGGAGGAAGACAATTTGAACACTTGTTGTAAACAAAATAAATGCAAAATTCATACGAAACTTTTTTATTTTCTTTCAATACCTACACCCCCGCCCACAAATCTCTGCATCTGGCTCGATGACGTCATTTGGCGCTCTAGCGTCAGGGAGATCGCGGGGAGATGAAAGAAGAAGTGAGATTAAAAACTTCATTCCAGCGAGCGAGGTGCAGAGATATTGTGTTATTCACACTAAACTGTTTTCTGCTCTGGCACTATTCAAATACTGTCCACGTCCACAACAGATAGCATTTCGGTGTTAACAGCGTATTATTTTTTATCTCTTTCAGTCCCAATTACTAAGCCAGGTAAAAAAAGACCCTACTAGACTAATTATTCTCTACCTACTTGATCGTGGCAACTGTAGGACTTAAGTATTAGTTTATTTTTATTAATTCCACTTACGTAGGGCATTGATGAGAAACAACTAAAATTTTCTAATTTATCAATAATATACAATACAAGTGTTACACCATTTTGAAATCGGCATGGCGTAGGGAAGTTTTTAAAGGTATTTGTTCATTATGTTTGAAGTAATTTTTTTTTCACGGTGGCTGCTCAAAGTCGAAACTATTATTTTTATGTGAGAATAAAATTGAAATTGACTATCAACTGTCGTTATATCACATTACTTATCGACTAAGTATTGTTTGTTTCATAATAAGTAACTAGTCTTGAGGGAGTACACATAAAAAAAAAAAGTAAAATAAAGTGCATTTTAAAAAGTCTCTGATACGAACATTACAAAAAAATGGTGATTTTTAAAAAATGACTAAAACTCACAACCCACGAAAATTTTTTTTATGGCCATGTTAGGCTTGTTCAATGCGTATTGGGTTCATCTACCTACTACTACATAAAATTAAAATTGTCCATCTCTTTTTCGTAAAACAATTCTGGCTATGAAAAATGTACGGCGCGGCGGATTATCACAATGACGTCACACCGACCGTATTTCGCTGTCTTTCGTACTGCAAGTTTAAATTGTTTGCATCTTCGTTATTTTGAAGATACAAAGAAGGGTTTTCAATTGTTTAGTACCACAATATGTAGCATCGATTAGACTTGATTTTTTTAAACAAAAATAGCCTTTCCGTAACATCGTAAGTTGCCGTTGAATGCTGTACAATTTAATAATAATAATTGTATGAGTATCGCTTAAGTAGTTTTAATAGGTAAATTAGTATATTTTTTACTGGTACTATATATAAGGTTCGGTAAAATCAATTACGGATATTTTGGGAATATGATCTACTGCTTATGTATAGATGTTTAGGTAAAAAAAGAATTGTTAGACTCGAAAAAAAATCCTCCTTTATACGGGAGAGTTTGCGTTGAACGGAGATCACCCATTATGAGATGATTTTTTTCTTTATGTATGACAATATTTTATTTGTCTAAACGTATTTATATGACCAGTAGATCATATACCCAAAATATCCGTAGTTCATTTTACCTGACCTTATATACTTGTAGCCAGATATTTTTTTTATAGAAAATTAGGGTTGAGAAACTAAAAGCGGGATCTAATGTACTCAGAGTCATTTGCGTCATAAAATTAACAATTGAAATAAAAATGAAAAAGTTAAATAAAAAATTATAAATAATACCATAAAATCGTTTTTGCTAATTTATTCATGAAATCAGTACTTTATTTTTATTTTAAAATGCAATATTATAAGGTTTTTTTATTATCACTTATGCAAAACACACCACAATTTTAAAAATAATAATATTATGAAAATGCATTTTTTTAACATGTTACTAATATTAAATTATTATTTTGACATGAAACTAGTCACATAATATTTTGACTAAACCTGTGCTTTACTAGTAAAAAAAAACCTCCATACAGTTATCAAAACTTAATTAATATGATAAATAATGTTTAATGTTTAGATACGATATGATATTAAGTATTTTATCAATATGAATTTAAGGGTAGTCTGGCGGGTCTGGGATGTCTGCCAAAATCGAGTCAAATCAAATTCATCATTTCCAGTCTTGACATTAGTGTCAGATACATATTTTGTTAAATTACATCTAATATAGTTCCCGAGAAATGACATTAGTGTCAGATACATATTTTGTTAAATTACATCTAATATAGTTCGCGAGAAATGCTACATGACGATGAGGTGATTGGCCCTGATATGACTCAGCCTAATTTTGTTTCAAAAAGCACAGGCTTTTTATCACCTAATTTAAAGTTTCGTGATCCTAGAAGATATCAGCGCCTAGTAAAATATCAACTTCGCCTGGCTTATAAAATATAGGATCCGCCTAAACAAATATCTGAGAGTATTTTAAGACACCTAATGTCAACTTTACGATTCGGCAAACTACTAGTGATTAATAGTAAAATGAAACAGCTAATGTGAGTAGCAAAGGTGTCATTCAAAGACTTGATGCTAACACGACACATCTTACCTACGTGTGACGTCACGTTATTGATGCCAAGAATATATTTATTTAATAGACAAGTTTTTAAATTCAAGCTTTCAGAAAGTCTTTGTGTAATCAAACATGATGTGCTACCGCTACCTAATACCGCGCGAACAATATGTTCGTGATTATCGGTATCGTATAATTTTATTAAAGCGGTGGACAATAATACATCATCATGTTGTTTAGTATTACCAGAAGAAGAAACATTTACAGACAAAGTCAAATTATTATTTGAGCCACTTGACAAAGTGGATGGCTGTGTCGATGATGATGAAACACTAGGTAAGTGGTTTCCTACGTTACGCGTGTTATTATTACATTTAAACTAATTTTTGTGCACAAGTGTATTATGCCGGCGTTTACAAATTACACAACCTTATTTTTGGAACGGTTTTTAAAATGACCCGAACGAAAACAATTAAAACATATCTTATAATTAGGCAATCATTTAAACCGAGCTTCATTACTTAAAGCGAGAAAATGCGAACAGTTTGATAAAGTGTGATCACTTTTACAATTAGGACATGATATTTTATTTAACGATTCTACAGTAGAATTATTTTGTACTGATACCATAGATTTAACTTTTGAATTTTGTTTATAGGTTATTGAGTGATTATTACGTGACAATTCTAAGGTTTCTATTAAATCAGCTCGATTACGAATAAACTTAATAAACACATCAAATGTGACCGTGTCCTCCTTGTCAACGCGGCCCTTGAATTCTTCCCACTGTCGATAATGTTACCTTATTAATATTTGTGGTCTAACACTAAATATTACCTGATCGAGTGCTGAGTTAGCTATAATTATGAAATATAGACTTAATAACTTATAGATTATCCAATTTCTACAATAGCACGCTATAATCTTCAAATCAATCCTTGTTTATGTAGCCGATTTTCTTATTTTCAATCCGGCTTCGATCTAGGGACGTCGGAGATTATGGAAATGAAAGTGATGTGCTAACTAAAAAAATACATGTAGTGATTGTAAGAGAAAAACAAAATGGACGCTATGTGACACTTGGACGTCAAAAGTCGTGGTTCACTTGGAAGCATTGCTATGGCATTGCTTCAGCCGTTTCCGAACACATGGTAAGCAGATAGGACTCCATATGTGTTAATTATGGAATTTAACTTGAGACGCGCAAAGGAATAACTACTAATCTTTATACTTAGTTGTTCAATGTGAGCTTTCTAATTAAGTTTATTATCAATTATCAAACCTAGAAATTTAGCATTGTCAATATTATTATAGTGTACATAGACTTCCAGTGGGGATTTTCTTTGAGAAAATTGCATGATAAATGTTTTATTTAAATTGATTTTGAAATTATTATAGTCTAACTATAATATTATAAATTTCAAGGTTTCATTAATGTTATTATACAAATTGCTGTATATTGAATTATATTTGTTAAATACGATTCCATTAGCTTCAATGTATTTCCACGTATATCATATGCTTCTAGTTTTTTTTAACAAGATTTTGTGATCAATATAATCAAAGGCTTGAGTCATGTCCCATAATATAGAGCATATTGAGTTTCCACTGTCCATGTTATTCATTACATCTTTTAAAACATTAAAAATAGCTCAATTTATACCCATATTTCGGCGGAAACCTTTTTGTTCCTTACATAGGATGTGAAATTTTTCTAAATAATTGTATAAGTGATCATAAATATATATTTTTTTTAAATTTTAGATATTTCTGATGTAAGTTCTATTGGGTCTGTAATTCTCTAATTATTTTTTGTAATTTTTTAAAAATATTTGTGGTATAATAGAAATTTTTAATTTATTCGGAAACACGCCATTTACAATACTTAAGTTTAATTGGCTCACTAATTTATGAAACAGTCAAACGAACCATAGACTTCGTGTCCGTTTACGATCGTGCGATCTCGTATCTACTGATTGATATGATATAGTTAATCGGATTAATAAAGTATTTACTTTAAGCAAGTTTTGCTAATGAATGAGAGAGATACCTTTTACCTAGCAATATTTATGTTGATCCTTCTTCACCTTAAACTGAATACTAGGAGATTTAAAATTTGATTTTCGAAATAATTTGAAATTTGAATTACTATCTATGTGAGGAGTTATTTAGTACCATTTTCAAATGTGTAAATATTATTGAATAAAGACAAAATATATTGACCATTCATACGAGTTACAAGTTTGGAGTGTGGACTTCGGTGCTGTTGAACATACAAAGGTTACTGTTATTTATACTAAAGTTTTATTATCCAATTAATTAAAGTTGTTGAATGTTGGGTGATATGTTGACTGCTTTTATGTACGTACCTATATGTGTTTTTGTGATTTGTATTATTATACTTAACATATGAGGTGTTTATTTATTATAACATTTATTTTCATACGCATAATTATGTAGGTATACAGGCATTAACTTAATACTAATAACTTTATTATTACCACGATCCAAAGGCCCGCGGGCCGCGTGCTGCGCGCTGTAGCGTCGCGCGTAGCCCGGGCGCGCGATATAGGTTTTTAATTTTTACCAAAAACTGATTACTATAAGCATATTCTACCACCTATGTTCATCGATGATAATGTAGGCATATATGTAGGATTCTAATGGTGAAAGAATTTTTCAAATTGGTCCTATAATTTCCGTGTTTAGTAGAGAAATATATATAACTTACTTATATTGCAAGTTATTCGTGTTCGTGTTGAATTTTGTAATTGTACCCTTTATTTAGGCTCACTTGCGCAGATCAGGAGTAAAGGTAACCCTGGTTAAAATATCATGCCTTGTCTTTCATAAGTACGAAAAACGAGAGAGATAAGTAACATGTTTTTACCTAGGGTTAATTTTAATCCAGAACTGCGCAAGTGGGCCTTAGATGTTTAATCGATGTGCAAGTCGCAATTCGGAACGAGAAAGTCAAAATCAACACGTCTTTGTGCAATTTCGAGATCGCATCAGTCGGCCGGATGGACTGAAGCGATTCGCTCCAGTGTTGCCAACTCTGTTTTTGCGAAACTACTAATCTCACATCCTTTTCTACTAAAAACTACTAAAAGAGTATATAATAAATAACTATAAAAAAGCTACTAAACTTAGAAATCCCATAAAAGTAATTTTCTAAATGATTCCCCTTTTAAATTAGGTAAAAATTTACTTATTTCTCAACTCAATCTTAATAATTTTGAAGTTGGTACTAGCAAAATGGAACGTAAGTTCTATAAAATATTGTTTTATCAGGATGATGTTCGAGTTGGTACCGACTTCAAAATTATGAAGATTATATTATACCGAAATAGTTAAAATTTTAGTCGGATTTAAAAGGGGAATTATTTAGAAAATAATTTCTATTTCATACATTTTGAGCATTTTAAATAATTTTTTATGATTAATAATTATTGATATTCCTAAATTATTAACTGTATGTCTATATTTATTTAATTCCAATCTGTTGCTTAAATTTATAAATGTTATTTAACTTCCCACACCACACCTAACACCTTGCATGTTCGCAATGTGTTAGGTGACGTGTTGAATGCGCCATTGTGATGGCAGAATGTTGGATCCTAGCTATTATTATATTTTTGAGACCTTATGACTTATACCACATTCTTGCAATAAAGGATTGATTGATTTATTTGTTTTGTCAGTCCACGAAAGTACATCAGAAAACTATTTCAAAGTATAACTATTTTACTCTCAGATTAATAACTACTCGTAGTAGCTGTACCTGTAACCGAGCTTTGCTCGGAGTTCTGATATATTAAAAAAAAAAGAATCAGGAAAATATTTATCTGACCGGGATTCAAACAAATACTCCGAAATCAGACTGACATAAATAATATTAGAGTCGAAATTATTAATATATTGTTGTAATAAAGATCCTGCATACAAAATATTCTATGGTACTATATTATATAGTATGGTATATATATATTTATATTATATATATATATATATATATCTCGTTTCAAGTATAAGATCACATCGCGATCGTTCAAAATCATAAAATTATACAAAGTACATGCAGAATAAAAAAGTCCACATTGGCGGTCTTACTGCTGAAACAGTTTCTTCTTGGCATCAATTTAACAAAGAAACCAAAATAAAATTATTACTAATGAAAATAATAAACAAAATGGAAAAAACTGACGGTACCTATAGCTGGTCTGTATAGTCTGTACAGTCTGCTGGTGGATATAGTCTAGGTACCTAATATACAACAAGATGTGGGGTTTTGTGACCAAGGAAACTAAATTTTCTTTTAGGTACACAGGAATTTTGGGATTAAATAGTACTAGCTCTTGCGCGCGGCTCCGCCCGGGTAAATTCAGTATCCCACAGGAATACTGTACTTTTTCGGGATAAAAAGTAGCCTTTCTTAATCCAGAGATTAAACTACTACCTATCAAATTTACCTTTAGGTACCTTATCAAATTTCATCAATATCCGTTTAGTAGTTTTTTCTTGAAAAAGTAAAAAAAATCCATCCATCCAGACTTCCACACAAACTTCCATATATTATATTATTGTAAAACGATTACCGTCCACTCGTGGACACCTGCACTAGAGGTGCTACAAGTGCGTTCCCGGTGTTTAACAAGAACCTGAACCTGAACCAAGAACCGGCACCTCGCTGCTCACGCGGCGAAATACAACTCAAGGGAGGGTTTGGGGATTTAAAGAACGTGAACGGACTTGTAACGCCTTGGTGCTTGGGATGTCCAAGTGCGGGAGTAATTGCGATAAGGCGATCCGTTTGCTCGTTTACAGGTCTATTCCACAAATAAATCGATTACCGCCGCTCATTGACATCCGCAACACAGAGGAGTTGCAAGTGCGTTCCCGATCTTCACAACCACGAACCCACCTGGACCTACTCTTCCTTTCTTACTTTCCTTTCTCACGCGGCGAAACACAGTTACGCAAGCGCTTTGTCACACCGGTTTTCTGTGAAGCCATGTCATTTATCCGGTCGAGCTTAAATTATTATGCCACAACGTTTATGTAGACTTTTATATTAATTAAGGATTATAAAGTTAACACTGCATTCAGTTATGTATAGTTTAAGACTTATAAAATTGATAAAAATGATTTTCAGAATTTATAGATTTTATTTATTTTTCCTTTATATGAAGTCAATAAATAACCTAGCCCAAAAACAAATTTGAAATTTCAAGGTCAGCTAAAAATATGCTTTGAATCTTGCTGACAATGAGTACTTACATATCTCCATCCATACATATCTTACAATATTGCGTTTATTGCCACATAATATCTCGTAAACAATGTACACAATTTTTATGAAATTTAAAACATTCCCTGATGATGCTTATTACTCATCGGAGACAATGAAAATGAGAAAATTCAGAAAGCTAGCTTTATTACAAACGAAAATATGGGACACAAAATAGGCGTGCTATGATTCGAGAAAAGATAGTACGGCCGGGAACGATCTTATATACACATATTTTATGGATTTGTTAAAATATTTTTGACGTGACAACGTCTTATAATTCGATGGAGCCGGCTGCACGCACGAAAAAACATGACTCATGCGGCGTTACCTCGCTCTGAGGCGTTCCATGTGTTCGGCAGCGTTCGACATCTGTCGCTCTCCTACTCGAGTGAGCGATCCATCAGTATTTTCTTATGACGTTGTCACGTTCAACTATCGTCAGTAAACCGACTTTACAGACAACCGATTTTTTACACTTTATTAAGCGGCAACACTAAGGAGTTGGCAATACTGAGAACGTGGTTGATAATGATGAGCGAGCGGGAAATGGACAGGGTGCCCTTTCTGGGGACCGAGCAACGAGGCTGGACACTCACTAGTGGCCGCACCTGGTGGTCAGCACCAGCAATTGTAAGGGTAATCGTACGAGCACTAAGGAATAAAGGAGTCATTGTTGGACGAGTTGGTTTTATTATATTTCAGGACATAGACGTATATATTATAGACGAGGCATGTTGATGCAAAAACTGTCTCCCACTTGAGTGGAGTTTTTGGGGCCGTTTGACATTTGAAGTAACGTATGGTAACGTTTTCTTGTATGAAGATTTGTTTTGTCAAATGAACGTCATAGCCTATCTTGAGTTTTGAAACCTTTGCTTCAGAAGCAACGATCTTATATACACAAAGATGCCCCACGAACGCTCGAAGTGTATGCCATTTTGACAAGTGCTTAAAACGCGAGTGAGCACTTGCGTCTCGCAGTGACGCGCAAACTATCCGACCGGCAACATGCCGAAGTGCTCGACATAAAATTTCAAATATAATACATTAACCATCCTAATAAAACATGGGATATCTTATTTTCAGTAAGCAATTATTCAATCTTTGATATTTTGATGCGTTTGTAGCTAAATATGTCTTAAAACTATATTAAAATTTTAATCAACGTTAATATTTGCAAAATAAAAAACATCGTTACTTCAAATGTGTATCAACAAGGACGCAATTACTGTCTTTGTTCCTCGCGTGAAGTTCATAGTTAGTGCAAGTGAGTACGAGATAACATGGTATTTCCATGGTAACCGGCTCTTCAGAACAGAGTCACATTGTAAATTAATAGAGATGCTTGCTGACTTTTTTAGAGAAAGTATGCTTTATGTTATATAAAATGGATTGCAATGTGCAATAATTTATCCTATGATAAAAATATATATCAAACTGTTGATATTTTATCACTAAAAATTATTTAAAACCAATTTAACCAACAAATATTACTAATATATAAATATGTATGATTTAAAAAAAATATAAAACATTAAAGAATAAATTATTCACGTTTGACCACGTGATTAAAAACGCACAGTAGTCAAACGTGACGTCACCTACTTGTAATTATTCTTTTTTTTTTAAATATCCTATCTAATTAGTCAGTATCAGTATCATTACCGTCAGTAAACACCATAATATAAGAGTTTTGTCGGGGAATTCAATGTACAACAATCTTAATATGTAATACTGGTAGAATATTAACCATAAAATACTCTACTCGGGGTACTCGCAACTGTGCTCGAGTTAACTTCAGCTCCGTAGTATTTCTCAATTTAAAAATATATTAAGGGATTGTCCAAACAAAGAAAGTGCAAAAATCAATATATCAACAGACTAAGAAAGTGAAAAGTGATAAAACTCAAACAAACAGTGAATAAATAGAAATAAATATTGACTACAAAGTGATTAATAACAAACAATATTTACTGTGCTTTTAGGTAGATTTTTTAGTGAAATACAAATAAGTTGGCATCCAAGAATAAAGACAGTGAAATATCAGTAAAAAGAAAAAGACAAATACAAGGAAAGTGTGAAATAAAATAAACATAACCTCAAAGAAATCTGCTGGTCATCAGACATCAAATTACAAATTTAAATTACTAGAGGCGCCATCTAGTAGTGGTGTGCTGAACTGCTTGATAAATCAGCAGCGCACGAGTCGTAATTTTGAAACGTGAACTAAGTACACAAAGCTACAACGTGATACCGACTCTTGACAATAGAGGGCAGCACTGATATCAAACCATGGAAAATATGTTAGATATTTTAAAACAAATACAGGAAGATTTAATAACTCAAAAACAGGAAATAAGAAGCATGCAAGAAAATATTACTAAAACAATAATCAACAATACAAATGAAAAATTTACAATAATAAAAAAAAAAAACTGATATGTTACAAACTAAAATTCAACAACAACAAAATATAATAAATACTTTATCAAAATAGTTAATTAAGAGAAATTTCATATTTTACGGAGTAGAAGAGCTGAACACGGATACCATGAACTACTAACAACTTTATTATACTGCATTAAACATAACATGAATATTACAATTGAACAATCAGAAGAAAAGAATCTATTAGAAGACTTAGCAAAAAGGGAGTAAGACTAGACCTATACTTGTAACTTTAACAAACTTTAAAAAATTTAACTTCTGAAGAAAAAACTAACACTGAAAGGCTCGCCCATTAACATTAAGGAGGACTTCCCAAAAGAAGTGTTGTTGAAGCGTAAGAAAGTACAAGAGAAAGTAGAAAAATAACGCTAACTTGGAAAGAATGCTGTATTAAGATATGATAAAATCATTATATTGCCGGGCACACAGAAAAATTGGAATTCAAAAGATGATGTCGGAAGACGGCAAAAACGAAATCTGTCGGTGTCCCCTACCGAAAAATGCATTTCGAACACAGATAATACTTCAAATCAAATACCCAAAAGAAATAGAACAAACAATATTACTTCCTATATACAGTATAAAACACTAAGTAAGGGAACCGAGCCTAACTCTACTGAAACGCTCTCGCCATCAAAAAACTAAAGAATAGAGCCCCTCTGCATCTCTCTCAATCTCCTCCAGTACGGCCGGTCCCTGTGGAGGAAGTAGACCGCAACCCTCCATGCCATCGACTCTACATTTGCACATACAATGCCAGATCTCTTTTATCTTATGAAAGATTAATCGATTTTAAACTAGCAATCTCAAAAATTAATTTCGACATCATTGGCCTAGCAGAAATAAGAAGAAGTGAATATAATATCGAAGAGAACAATGAACATATATTCTGCTCCTATGGCGAGACGAAAGGGCAATGCGGAGTAGGATTTCTTATTAAGAAAAAATTTAAGTTGAACATACAAAGCTTCATTGCACTGTCTGAACGAATATGCATTCTAAGCCTTAATTTTAACAGTAAAACATTATCATTAATACAGGCTCACGCGCCCACCATTGAATCTAGTGAACAAGAAATATTTAGTTCTACAAATAACTCCAAAATACATGTCATCAGTGTTACTAACATCAAATAATAATGGGAGATTTCAACGCGCGCGTTAGACAACGTCCAAATAGACTACATATTAACTAATCATGGAGAAAATATAACTAATATCGAAGTACTTTATAAATTACAATTTCCCAGTGATCATAGACTTATTAGAAGCACAGTACACAGTAGTTATGTCAAAAATGAAGAAAAGTAGTTACAAAAATTTAACAACTAAATTAATAACACCAGAAAATCAAGAACATTTCCTGAAAAATTTAAAAGAAAAAATTTATACTGCTAATTTGTACGAATGCGAAGATGTAGAGTATTTTTATAATACACTGAAAAAATGTATATTAGAAAGTCTAAATAGCATTAAAAATGAAACTCCCAAGAAACACACTATTATAACAGATGATATAAAGAGACTTATTCATAGAAGACATGAACTGACAACAAAGAAAAAATTAAATGAAGGAGAAAAGGAAGAGCGCAGTTATTTATATGCAAATAATAAACTAAGTTTTTTAAAGTAGTGTTATGTGCTAGATATTTAAATATTTTTAGAATAAATTATTTTGAAGTCTGATTAATTGTCAAATTTTATTAAAATGGAAAAATGTTAAAAGCAAAGAATATAAAGACGTACAAAAGATTTTAATTTAATACCATACTGGAGGAATAACAATAAACATAATTGTCGTTTCTCGTATTTACAGGTATAATAATATGTTATTTAATGTAGTTTTTAGTTTGTTAAAAAGTAATGTTTTTGATATCGACTTATAATAAACTCGTATTTACAGAGAAACAAAATAGTTTATTTTTCCTCCAAGATATTATCTTATAAAACGACAATCTTGCTTTTTGAAATGGAGAAATTACAATTTAAATTTACGTTGCTATCCGGAAACGGCGGAAAGTCAAATATACTCTCTATAACGTCGATAACCACGCAATGCAATAGAGAGTATTCTATACCTGAGGAATTACAAGCGGTAAGCCACCACAGTGAAATTATAATAACTAATACCTATAAAAAAGTCAGAAATAGCCTAAAAAAAAAGATACCTAACCAGAAGAGTTTGAATAAATATGACAGAGGTCCTAACGAAAATTTATGTAGATGAAGATGGTAATTGCAATTTGGAGAGCAATATCTGGAAGAATTAATTGATGAACAGGTAGCACAAAAAGGAAAAAAAAATAGATTTCAAGATTTATTTCAAAATGTAGTAGTAAACGCACAAGAACTAGACATTTTTGAAAACTTTACAACCAAAAATTCGAATGCAAACTTATGGTATGACACATTTGAAAGAGAATGTGAGCGTTTTGATGTGACATCTGATGAAGAGAAAATAAAGATTATTAGATTATGTATGGATAATAGTTGCATAGATTGGTATAACTCAATGATTATGACGCTAACATTAAACTCTGAATGGTCTGCCTGGAAATCAAAATTTTGCAAAACCTTTGCGAACAAAGGGTGGAATCCAGTTAATTTTGCTTTAACATATAAAAGTAAAGACGGATCTCTATTAGATTACGCTATAAGAAAAGTAAAACTTCTACTTTAAATGAGAACATCAATTGACGCAGGCACCTTAATAGACCTGATAGCAGTAGGCTTACCAGAAAATATATTGCATAAGATTGATAGATAGATCTTAACAGATACAATTGATTTGTTGAATGAGGTAAGAAGGTATGAACATATGGTACAAAAAAGAATATTCACTGCAAAGAGAACCTATAGATCTACCTACCGAGCCGAAGCTACAAGAAATGCATGTAAAATTTTCGAAAACTTAAATAAGGGGTTACGATACCACCCTAAAGCTTTATGCTGGTTTAAAACAAAATATGGTGATAATTTCAAAAGAAATTTGATTAGACCTGTAAACAATTCTGTAACTGAGGCAGAGTTAAATGAAACTGAGCAAAAAAACTAATAGTGACACCATTAACAACTGTCAAACTAAAGGTAAATCAAAAACTACAAATAAATGGAGTTTATGATTCAGGTTCTAACGTATCCTTGATAAACTCAAAGTTACTTAAATTAAAAAATAAAAGAAGTAATATAAATGAGGCAAGTCTATTAACGATTACTGGTGTCCAAAAGACGACTGGTTTGACAAAGTTAAGGATTAAGATTTTTGAAATGGAAAAAGAGGTGGATGTGTACATTATCGATGAAGAGAATTTCAAGTATGATTTTCTAATTGGATTAGATTTGATAAAAAAATTAAGATTAATTTAAACTGAAGATCTAACTATTATTCAGAAAAAATATTATGATGACAGTAATAAGATGATACAAAACGAAGATATAAGTATAGAAAAAGATAGAAATTATATTAAAGATATTAAAATAAATTTCAATGAACACGTAAATACAGATCTATGCAACCACTCCTCTCCTCGCCCGACTAAGCTTAATAATTTAATTAGATCAGCCGGTCTTCACATTCTATCTCTACAACCTACTCATCATAACTACGATAGTGATGACACTTGGCTCGATCTAATGCTCATCTCCGATCCTTCACTCGTCCACACCCATGGTCAACTCCCATTTTTTTTTTCAACACAAGGTTTTTCCCATCACGACCTCATCTTTCTCTCATACATGTTAAAGCCTCCCAGATCAACTCCTAGGTTCATATACAGACGTTGCTTTGCTCGGGTAGACAGTAAAAAATTATGCACGGACGCAGAAAAAATAGATTGGAATCCACTGTACGATGCCGTCTCTATTGACGAAAAGGTTAGGATTTTTAATGAAAATGTTATTGGACTTTATAATTTACATGCGCCCATTAAGAAAGTAAAGTTAAAGCATCCGCCTGCACCTTGGCTGACGGACTGCGATGAAACGTAGGGATCGCACTTTTCGAAAATTTAAGAAAAATCGTAGTGAACCCAATTGGGTTAACTTTAAAATAGCTAGAAATCGCTGCAACCAAATGATACGGAACGCTAAACGCCGCCATATTCTCGAAAATTTGCCTTCCTTTCCTAATGTTTGGAAATTTCTAGAATCCCTTGGTATAGGCAAGTCGCATCAAGTAGATCTTCCTACGACAATTATTAGTCTTGATGACATTAATTTACACTTCTCCACAACTCTCAAGCTTGATATTGACACTAAACGTCAGACCATTTATTATCTCAATAATTTACAACGACATATTAATATACCTTCTTTTCAATTTACACCAATCGACTCCGACGAGATCAATAAGACTATCATTTCCATAACATCCAAGGCTACAGGATGTGATGAGATTAGCCGTCAAATGATCACTGCCATCAAAGATAAAATTTTGCCCGTTATAACCCATATTATAAATTTTTCCCTTAAAACTTCCGAATTTCCTAATCAATGGCGTAAAGCTTACGTTCGTCCCCTACCAAAAATTACCAATCCCACTAACGCCTCACATTTTCGTCCCATTTCCATCCTTCCCTACCTATCTAAGGTGCTCGAGGCCTGTGTATTTAAGCAACTGTCCAGGTTTGTTCACCTAAACGATATTTTGTCTCCACTACAATCGGGTTTCAGACCTGGACATAGCACCACTTCTGCACTATTAAAGGTTCTTAATGATGTGAGAGTAGGCATTGAGAACTCTAAAATAACAGTCCTTGTTTTGATAGATTTCTCGAATGCTTTCAATAATGTCAATCATGACATTTTGTTAACAATACTTTCTAGACTTCCGCTCTCACCTGAGGCTTTAAATTGGATCTCTTCGTATCTTCGAGGGCGTCAACAGTCGGTACGCACGGATCAGTCCTCCTCTTCGTGGTGTAATCTAGACACTGGCGTCCCTCAAGGCGGTATTCTTTCTCCTTTGCTCTTCTCATTATTCATTAATTATGTTACTCTCAGACTTCGCAACATGTATCATTTGTTTGCGGACGACTTTCAGCTCTATAGCAAAGCAGGAGTTGATAGTGTGTCGAGTGCTATCGATTAGATTAACTATGATCTTAATTTCATAAAGGACTGGTGTAAAAACTTCGGTTTGACAATTAACCCAAGTAAATGTCAGGCTATTTTGTTGGGCAGTCCTCGTATTATGGCCAAGGTTGATGTAGGGTCGCTATCACCAGTTATCTTCGACGGCTCTATAATTAACTACAGCTCCTGTGTGAAAGATCTTGGATTACACATCGACAGTACTCTCAATTGGCAAACACAGACAGCTACCGTATGTCAAAGAGTTACCGGCACGTTGCGTTCCCTTTATCGACATAAAAACTTTTTACCGACACATATCAAAACCTTGTTGGTACAGTCTCTCATATTACCTATCATCGATTATGGTGATGTGTGCTATTTTGACCTCAATGCAGACAAGCTCGACAAATATGACCGACTACTTAATAACTGTATTAGATTTATTTACAATCTCCGGAAATACGACCACGTATCCTCCTTTCGCTCCAAGTTGCACTGGTTGCCTGTGCGCCAACGTCGCACAGTGCGAGCCCTGTGTATGCTCTACCCTTTCCTTAACTCACCCAATTCTCCTGCTTACTTAAAGTCCCACTTCCAATATCTTTCTAGTAGTCATGATAAATCCCTCCGCTCCTCAAATAATGCACTTCTCCTTTGTCCCCAACATAGTTCTAGTCTAGTCCATTCCTCCTTCCACATCCAGTCTATTCTACTCTGGAACGCTCTTCCTACGGAAATCAGAATGTCCACAACCAGAGATACGTTTAAGCGCAGAGTCCGACAGTTGTATTTGAAGTATTTGGCAGAATCATGAACTTTTTATTATAATTTTTGGTTAGTTAGTATCGTGTAATTATGCAGTATGGTATATTATGTATAATGTATATTATGTTTAATAAATCATTTATGTACTTGTATATTATAGTATAGTATGTAGGTATAATTAGTTTGATATGTATTATGTTTATTTTAGTAAAATTTATATAGTTTGCTACGAATATTATTGTATCTATTTTAATCATAAGTTTTACAAGACCTTTTGTATAGTTAAATTTTTGTATTTTTCTAGATGGAAAGCACCTTGGTATTTTGACTCTGTCACCACCCTATGGTTGACTGGTAGAAAATGCCCTATGGCATTAAGTCCGCCATTGTACATTGTGCAGAAAGTGTATAAATAAATAAATAAATAAAAGAAGATGATATTGAAATTAAAATGATTAATTTAAAAGAAGATGAGAAATATAAAATAAATAAACTGATTGATACATATAAATCTGTTTTTGTAAAAGATAAATATGATATTGGCACTGTAAGTGGATATGAAGCTAGAATAGACTTATTAGTAGATAGATACTGCAGCAAGAGGCCTTATATAGATGCACTATAGAAGACAAAAAGGAGATAGAACAGCAGATTGCAAAATTGCTAGATATTAAGCTAAAAGAAGAATCTTATAGTCCATTTGCAGCACCAGTAACATTAGTATTTAAAAAAGAAGATAATAAAAAAACAAGATTATAGACTTTAGAGACCTGAATAAAATTGTAGTACCACAAGCTCAACCTTTCCCGTTAATTGAAGATTTAGTGATAAAGACTACAAGACTGCAAGTATTTTACAACTCTAGATGTAAATTCAGCTTTTTGGTCTATACCGTTACGAGTCGAAGATAGAAAAAAAACTGGGTTTGTAACACAAAAAGGATATTACCAGTGGACATGCCTTCCCTTTGGCTTGAAAACGTCATCAGCAATTTTTCAAAGGGTACTGAGCAACATATTAAGAAAATATAAACTTACTGACTTTACGGTTAATTATATAGATGACATTTTATTTTTTTCAAAGGATTTCGATGAACATATCAATCACTTAAAGCAGTTGCTGGAGGCCATAATAAAAGAAGGATTCCGTCTAAAATTTACAAAGTGCACTTTTGCCTCAGGTTCTGTAAAATATTTAGGACACATAATTCAGAACAACTCCATACAACCATTAAAGGATAATATAATTTCAGTGCAAATTTTCCAATTCCTAAAAATCAGAAGAATGTTAGACAATTTTTAGGAAAGATAAATTTTTATCATGAATACATCCCAAGAAAAGCAATAATTTTAGATCCTTAAACATCAGTTACTAAGAAAAGGGCAGAAATTTTTTTGGTCTAATGAATGCCAAAAATCTTTTGAGATGATAAAAAACTTACCATGCTCAAAACCGATATTGGAAATTTTCGATCAAATTTTACCTATTAATATTTACACAGACGCATCTATAGAAGGAGTTGGCGCTGTTTTAAAACAGGTACAGCCAGATGGTAAAGAAAAACCTGTGGCTTATTTTTCGAAGAAATCAACTGAAACTCAGAAGAAAAAGAAAGCTATTTATTTAGAACTGTTGGCAATAAAAGAAGCGGAAACGTATTGGCAATATTGGTTAATAGGAAAACCATTTACAGTTTTTTCAGATCACAAACCTTTGCAAACATGAATTTAAAATCGAGAACTGACGAAGAACTAGGTGAACTATCTTATTATCTTTCACAATATGAATTTAAAATAATATATTCTCCTGGAAAGAATAATTTAGAGGCAGACTGTTTAAGTAGGAACCCAGTACTGAATTCTGATGAAAACACAGATGAACAACTAAGAGTAGTTAATATGATAAAGATTGAAGACATTTTAAAAGATCAAGAAAGAAATAAGAAATACAAGAAAAAAAAGATAAATTTATGAATAAACAAAACGTATACTACAAAAAGTTTGGAAAACGAGATAAAATAATTTTATCAGAGGAACTAAGTTCAACATTTTTTAAAAATATCTATGAAAATATGTGTCATATTGGAAGCAACCAAATGCAGAAGACTGTTGGTAAATTTTATTCAATTAGAATTTTATCCAATAATATAAAGAAGATTTGCAGAAATTGTGAAATTTGTATAAAAAATAAGTCAAGAGGATAAGTTAAATTTGGATACATGTCTCATCTAGGACCAGCCACTGAACCTTTTAATATAATGTCTATTGACACAATAGGAGGATTTGGAGGTTCGAGATCATCAAAGAAATATCTACATTTATTAGTGGACCATTTTACTAGATTTGCATTCATTCTTACATCAAAACTATTTTGATGTTAAACTATTCGCTCGGAGTTTTAGTAAACGATAAAAAAATAAAAAATATGAATTAAAATAAGAATCACAAAAAATATTTATCTGACCGGGATTAGAACCCACCACGTTCCTTTCCAAACAACGCAAAAATTATACTAATATAATATATATACAGGTTGTCCCGTAAATCGACGTCAAGCCGTAAACCCGTGATAGGCCAAGTTACAATAGTTATCAGAATTTTTTTTTAAAAAATCCGAGTAATGTGTCTCGAAAAATACAAAGCTTTTAAAACAAATCGAAAAATCGACATCTTGTGGTGGTTTTTAAGTTCCCGGCACTACAAATTTTTTACTTTTTTTGTATTTTTTTTTGTATGTAATCCTGAATAATGCTTTAGTAAACTGGTGCCTAAAATTTCTACCCGTCTCGCGTACTTGTGGCGTAATTATCTGTCTCTCTTACACACATTGAATGTTTCTCTCCGTCTCATCCAAATCAGAATATCACTTAGAAGAATGTCCTGGGTCGAAAAATTGTCGAAAACTGACTTCCTTTACAAAAATTAATATTGTCCAAAATTTAAGAAACAATCTAGCAAGTGTCATACCATTTTAGAATCCTTATTAACTGCGCCAACTTTTAAAATTATCTGCCAAACAAGCGTAGTACATTTTATTTCCAGTACAGTCGGTTAAAGTCGAGCAAACTATTTAATTCGAATCATTGTTTTGGACAAAAATCCTCATTTCCTTTCAAGTCGGAGTCGTTTGATTTAAATCTTAGGCACCAGTTTACTAAAACATTATTCAAGATTACATACAAAAAAAATATTAAAAAAGGTAGAAATTTATACTGCCGGGAACTAAAAAACCACCATAAGATGTCGATTTTTCGTTTTTTTTTAAAGCTTTGTATTTTTTGAGACACATTACTTGGATTTTTTTTTAATTTTTCTGATAACTATTGTAACTTGGTCTATCACGGGTTTACGGCTTGACCTGTATATATAATCTGAAGGCCGTGACTACACAGGGTGTTTTTGTAACTGTTCGATGTGACATTCTGTTTATCTTTAAATAAATCTATGTTCATATCTCCCATGATAATTACCTCTTCTTGTTTAGGAATGCTCTCTAGTATCCGTTCTAAATATTTCATAAATTCTATTTTGTTTTTATTTGGGGGTCTATATATCGCCATCAAATGTAGTGTATTCTTAGATAATATAATTTTTCCATACTTGATTTCCAACTCGGAGTATAGGTATTTTCCTCTATGTAATTAAGACAACTTTTTATAAAAATTAAAATTCCCCACTCCTTTTATTTATCCTTGTATATTTATAAGAATTATAGCCATCTATTCTGTACTGCAAAATTTCTTCTTGTTTAATATTTATTTCGGTTAATATCTCTACCTTTTGTTTTCCTGCTTCCAATATAGCTAATAACTGACAAAATTGCTTTTTTAATGATCTTATATTAATATGTATTAAATCCAGTTCATTATCCTTTTTCTTAATCATATATACACTCCAGTCTTTCATAGTCTCATACTTTTTATATGTATAATATGCATCATCACTACATTGAAACAGCTCGAATTATACGCTTAAAAGAAATCACCTTATGTGCTACCGGGTTAGGTAATGTTTATTTTTTATGACAACTATTTTTCACTGGCGCTTACTACTAGCCTCCTCACATCGTTCTCACATTTAATAGTATGAATCTTTTTCACACTTTCATTAGCTTTGATCAAGATTCTCGCGTCTTGTATCCATATATATTTATATGAGTCCTCAAGTTTTTTCTTAGCTAGCCAAAATAATTGCCTAAGATACTTCGACATGTCTTCATTGATATAAATTCTTTGTTTATTGCAGTTACTGTAAACATCATCATTTGTAATTTGCTGTTTGCGAAGCTTAAGCCATTGCTCTCGAGCTGTTTTTGAACGTCATTTTAAAATAACAGGCTGAATTCATGGCTTGTTGTCCACGTTTTTTTCTATACCTACCCTCTTCACTTCTAAAATTTCATTTGCATCCAAAGAAAATTTTATTGCAATTGTGTTTATAACCTTTTTCAGATCCTCTTTTTCTTGCTTCTCCAAACTCACTATCTCAATGTTTTTGTCCTTTTTTTTTGTTCAAGTATAATTATCCGTTCCTCTAATGCTTTGTTACATTTTTTCAAATAAACGTGGTGTTGTTCCAAGCTTTTAATTTTTTTCTCGGCCTGTTGTTTAAATTCGATCAATTCTTGGTATATCTCGGCATAAAAGCTGACTGAATTCTTAATTTCTTCTAAATCTTTATCTTCATAACTGTCCGAGATATAAGGAGATCGCACTTTTTCGTGAAATCGGCCCCTATACTGGAGCGAACGAAAAGACATTTCAAATGTGAAAATTTTTGGGTGTACAATTGACATGTATCATACATTAGTAAATATTGGTAATTATCCTGTAAGTATTAAGGTCTATGATTTTAAGGCAAAGCAGATAAGATCCAGTAAAATAAGTGAAAAAATACTCATTTGCCTACTAAAACTACAGACCGGTAATTGTTTCAAGTGTACCTATATTATAAGTGACACTTTATTCCCCAGAGGCCTCCTACGGCTCCTACACAATTAGTATGCTACTTAAAAAAGTTTCAAAAACGTTGATTTGACCTTAATTTAACTATTCCTTAAACCACTAAAATGAATCTGGCATTAGCGGCGCTGAATTTAATAGTAACTGAATGAGTATAAATTTAAAAAACGCGTTTGACGTCTTTTTTATCAAAACGTATCTAATTTTAAGTGGACTCAGACACTAACTTAATTTTTTCAACGGATAGCATGAAAATAATTGACAGCCTCAGCTATGGCTAGAGCTGACTAGATTTTGATTTTATTTCAGTTCTCACTATATTTTTACCTTTTCTGCACTCTTGTAGTAGCGCGAGAGCTACTAACAATTTTAGAGCAGGTATTTGTGGTATCCTGGCAATTATTTGTCCTTGTGGAGCTAGTAAATTGTCCTATATTAACACGGAACCGTAGACCTGGCTGGTCATTAATGGAGCTAGTCAAGGTAAGTCGTTTCAGATGATACCCAATTCGAGGAGTTTGTACATATATAAAAAAACCGCCATTTTATGACGGCAGCTATTTTGAATTCACAATCACATTGAATATTACACCAAATGTTAAAACTAAAAGCATGTACTAAATATAAGACCAGACTGTCAATGAAAAAGTGGTCAAATTATAGAAATTTATCTCCATACAAGACCGGTATTTTCGAAAGCAAGATTAAGCCCATGCTATAGTCTATGCACGTTAAGATCACAGTGAAATAAAAAAAAAATGACGCATGTAGAACTGTATTCATATTAACCATTTACAGTAAGCCATTTTGACGTATTATGTACGCGATGTTGTACGATTTACTGACATTTACTGTCTTCTTAACGCGAATAGATGATAGGTATACTTGTCTTTACTGCTATAGCAGTAAATTGAAGGCAATTACAAAGAATATCTAAATTACCAATAACGAGGGAGTTCATGTGTGTAGTCCACAAGAGCCTATTGATCACGTAAAAACGGGTCGGCGGGTAATTTCATTTACTAGTGTATGGCTGCTATCATTTGCAGCGCTTGTTTGGATACACTCAATTACTTATCCTATACAGAGTGTTTCGCTTTGCCACCGCTTCTGCCGTTCGCCTTTGTGCTAAATTCATCTGCTTTAGTTGGTTGGTAGTGGTTTAATCTATATCTGTGCCAAATTTGATTAAAATCGGTCCAGTAGTTTCGAAGCCTATTCGATGCAAACAATCAAACTTTATAATATGAGTGTAGCATAAAAATTACACTCTGGATAATATTGCTAAGAACCTCAAATTCTGCTTTGCTCGACATTGAATACCAAAGTCATTGGTATCTGACAATGGTCTACCATTTAACTCTTGCAAATTCAAATATTTTCATGTTGATTGGGATGTGGAGCATATAACCACCAGTCCTTATTGGTCCAGGTCTAATGGCCAGGCTGAAAGTGGAGTTAAAATTGTCAAAAATATATAAAGAAAGTGCAAGGAAGACAAATCTGATATACGTTTATTATTACTGCATTATCGTAACACTGCTAAGGGTGATTTAAGGTGAGTGAGTGAAGTGAGTGAAGAAGGTGAATTCAAAGTAGAAAAGTCAGTGTATTATTGACAGATGTTACAAGCACAGCCTATCTAGTTTATATTAGTTAGCCAAAAGGTTATATATAGTGTAGACGTATCTGTGTTAAGCGTCTCTTATATGTAATACGTATCTGTGTTAAGTATATCTCTCATATGTACCAATAAACAAGGATATCACAATTGTTGCTGTATTATTATGCTCACAATTTAGGCGTAAGCAGGATCTGTAAGAACCAATACGTCGCAGCCCACAACAAGTAGTATAGATAATTTTTGCCAAATATTATATTGACTTTGACCATTAATCAATTTCATTTTATAAATATTTTTTTTATTCAGATTCTAATTAAGACTATTTGTTGTTGTTGTTTTAATAACCTAAAGTACACTTAAACGGCAAGACGTATAACCTTAAAAACCCAGCATAAACCATATATATAGTGTAGACGTATCTGTGTTAAGCGTCTCTTATATGTAATACGTATCTGTGTTAAGTATATCTCTCATATGTACCAATAAACAAGGATATCACAATTGTTGCTGTATTATTATGCTCACAATTTAGGCGTAAGCAGGATCTGTAAGAACCAATACGTCGCAGCCCACAACAAGTAGTATAGATAATTTTTGCCAAATATTATATTGACTTTGACCATTAATCAATTTCATTTTATAAATATTTTTTTTATTCAGATTCTAATTAAGACTATTTGTTGTTGTTGTTTTAATAACCTAAAGTACACTTAAACGGCAAGACGTATAACCTTAAAAACCCAGCATAAACCATTTAAGCAATTTTTAGGTAACTAAACGTTTACTAAGCTCCTGAAAAATTAAAAGAAAGAGAAAATATTTGATTTCATTTCATTATAATGATTAATGTCGTAAGTTAAATTTACAACACCCTGTATATTTACGAGCGTTCGCTCAAACTTTCGTCGCGTAACAGAATTCTCATTTCCATAACCATCGGTGGTCGCTCGTAATTCTATTAACTCCTACTATAATGAACGACACTTACGTCGGTAATGAGACAGAATATTCTTCGTACGGAGTCGGTCTGTCCTTCTACGAGGACAAAACTGTAGGAGAGGGAAGTACGACGGTGAAAATATTGCTGACGAGTTTCCTGGGAATTTTCATGGTGTTCAGTTTGATCGGCAACATCTGCACGTGCGCGGTCATCGCACGAGACAAGAACATGCGGACCCCGACCAACTGCTACCTGCTGAACCTCGCGATCACGGACCTGATGATAGCCCTGTTTGTGCCCATCGAGATCTATCTAATCTGGGAGCCGGACTTCTATCCTTTGGACGAGGAGGGCTGTCGACTGCATTTTCTCCTCTGGGATCTGCTGAGCAACTGCAGCGTGCTCACGATTCTCGCTTTTACGATCGAGCGCTACCTGGTCATATCCAAGCCGTTCCTCCGACAGACTTTAGACCTAAATTCGCGTGTATTCAAAATCGCATCCATAAACTGGGCAGTTGCCTGTCTGTTTGCGATACCCAACGCGTTCTACGTCTACTTGGTAGAGAGGAAGCAGAATGTTTATTGTTTTTTCACGGTTCCGGATACGGAGAAAAATTATTTAGTTTGTATCGAGTTGCTGGTGTTCTACGTGCTGCCGATGACGGTTATTTTCGTCCTGTACGTGCTGATAGCCATGAAGCTCAGGTCCACGAAGTCGAGCTCGCGTCAGAACCCCGTGCACGGAAAACAGAAACGCAATAAAGCGGTCAAGCTTCTAGGTTTGTATAAATTTATATTGAAAGGGAACTATCCTCATTTGCGTTTTGTTTGTTGTCAAGTATATATGTTATGCCTATTAAATATGATTAATTAAAAATTAAATAAAATTAAAGAATGACATGATTAAAGTAAGAAAATAATAAGTAACAATTCAGCACCTTTACACAAGCGCCGCAGAGGTATTTGTATGGATTTGTCGACATGCGGCATTTCATAGCCGGCGCTGCGGCGCCTGTGTTAGCGTACTAAGTGATCTATTACTGCAAAAAGTGCTCGATAAATGTCCTTTTCCAGTACATTCCCACAACAGGAAATATATCTCAGGAAAAGAGCCTTTGGTCTCTTTTCAAATTGCATTATAATATAAAGGAATAAAATACAATATATTTTCCTTATAGAAATTTATGTGTTTACAACGTTTTTTCCTTATAGAAATTTATGTGTTTACAACGTTTTAGGTATCAATAATTCTTGGTTGGACAAGTTAGTCCTGATTGGACTTATTGTCAATATAAGATAATAATTAGTAGTATAAAAACTTATTTTTTGCTTTCGCTATTTTTGGGTTTTTTTGCAATTTACTCGAAATTGAAGGCTGGTCGGCCTAAACTGACTTGAAATTCGTATTCAGCGGGTCGAAAAATATGCCCGTAGATAGGTGGCGCCCTGTGTACAGACATTTTTTTTTTTGTGTGCCTGTGAATAATATGTGTATGACCATCTTGGTCCTCCTTGGTCCCTCATAGGATATAATTAGGTACAATTTTATTAAATTCACACGGCTTAGTTTATTTATAAATAATAATAATATTAAGTTGATTTATTCCAGTTGCTGTTGCCGCGTCGTTTTTCATATGCTGGTCGCCGTACTCTGCGCTGCGACTCATGATAGTGTTGCCTGGCTTAGATTATGATACATATTACAACGTAAGTAAACAAACTGAATCGCCATAATATATCGCTTTTAGCCTATGACAATAACTTTTACTGAAAATACTAATAAAACTTAGGTAACAAAAAGCTTTTTACTACAACTGGCTTTTGCCCGCGGCTCCGCTCGCGTAAATGAATTATCCCATGGGGACACTACTATTTCGGGATAAAAAGTAGCCTATGTATTATTCCAGAGCTAAAACTATAATACTACCATACCAAATTTTATCAAAATCCGTTAAGTATTTTTTGCATCCTTCCATCCATACATCCATTCATACTCACAATGTTTCACATTTATAATAGTACTAGGATATACTTGAACTGAATCTGACAGCAATAAAGTTTTCAAGCAAATTATGAAATGGACCACGAAACGTGCAGACGGATCGCCCGATGGTAAGAGATTGCCGCCGCCTATGGACAACACAAACAAGTCCTAAGTCAATCGCGTGAATGCGACGAAACAAAACACAAGCGTTATTTCACGCTTGTTTTTTTGTGAGGCCGTGGTATTTATCCGATCGAGATGGCCCATTCGTGTCAAAGCATGGCTCTCCCACGTTCTCCCAATATCTAAATAAAATAAAAACAAATCACCGCTTAATAATATTTTAATAAACACTATCTGGCCCGACACACATTGTTCTGTCATAACTACGAACTGGAATAATAATAATAATTAATAACCAAACATCTGAACTGAACGCACCTATAAATATTTGACGGTCAAGTCACAAAAACACAGTGAACAGTTAGAATGGGGAAATACAATCGTTCAAATCGTCGTTTTTAGTATTTTCCGCGCAATTTTTTAAACTCTTTCTGGCCATATCGATCCAGCCGTTCTCGAGTTTTAGCAACACATTGGATTTGCAATACATTTTTTAAATAAGAAGATTTTAGTAAATTACGTTTATGATCACAAGACAAGATCACATAGCTCTAGACGAAACGAATTAAAAGTTCGAGAGCGTTCCATTATACATTTTCCAAGACGTATGCACTCTATCTGCGCAATCACAATCAAAACGAAATTCTTCTCTGCGTTCTAGAGCTTTTATGCAGAGTTTGTTTGTTATTAACTATTTTATTTTCACCCCCACGGATATTTTAATGTTTTCCGATAAATTACTTTTATATTTACTCTTTACCTTTGAAATAAAAAAAAATGCGTGTGGCACTCGGGGACTGCCGCGGTAAAGCTATTGCATAGCATTTTTTATACTTTCTCACAAACAGCTGCTTACGTATTCGTCCGGTTTCGGAGCAGCTCGTCTCGATCAGTGCGAGCTTCGTACAGTCGTACCATATACATACACGTTAAGGTTCAACTAGTCGCGGGCTCGAACTCACTCGTGGACGCGGCCAAAAAGCACGCTGTCTCGCCTAGCATTGTCTCTAAAAGAGATAGAATTCGTTATGAGCAGTTAGCAGCTAGGCTACACGCATACGTCTAGTCGCACGCACACAAACACCGTGCCGAAGTCTGCTGAACTGAAACAACGTTAGACGAAGCACGGCTTTCAACGCCGTACCGCTGTGCCGGTCGGAGTGTTAGGTTTATTTTCGTTACGGAATTTCTTGATTCGGTCGCCGCGCTCAAAGCCCGCGATAAAAGCTATGCAATAGCTTAAAAGTGTGTGTGTCAGCTCTGACGCACGACTGGAGTTTACTTAAAAGTAAAATTTGGTGTGCAATGCAAAGCGATCGACGAATCTTCGGCTAACATCGTGTGACACCGTACCGTGTGACCGTGTGATATCGTGAATTAGATTTTACTCCCATAGATTTCCATACCCCGAGCTTATACAATATGAAAATCGTTCCTTAAGGAGTAAACTCCAAAAATACTTTGTCCAAAAATAGTTTTTCTATTTATAGATATTTTTTGAAATAGTCAGTCATATTTGCACATGTCTTCTTTTTTTTAGTATTAATTTTTATTTATTGCATTTTAATAATTGAAATACATTTCAAACACTTTGTCTATATTACTATAAAAATAAAAATTAGGGACTTTAGCCTTGTGATTTACTGAAGTTCGAAAATTCGGTAAATCACGTGGTTTATCCATACATTTTGTCCTTCAGGAACTTCGTTATCGTTCCTATATTGCACTTTATCTAAGGCCCCTGGGCCATGTCACTTAGTGACTACAATAGTTATATTTATATGTTTCCGTACATATAAATTTCTTCAAAATCGAAGACGGATAATATTTTTGTCATAGTCATTATGATCAGCGTATGTAAAGACGTTTAGGCAGAAAAATAATTAAAAAAATACGTGTGGCACTCGGGGACTGCCGCGGTAAAGCTATTGCATAGTAAGTCTACACGCATACGTCTAGTCGCACGCACACAAACACCGTGCCGAAGTCTGCCGAACTGAAACGAACGACGATGCACGGCTTTCAACGCCGTGTAACGTAGTTAACCGTAAACGTAAACGTAAAAGTAAACGTAGCTAAAGCGCCATCTATCGGCGCACGTCCTTACTAAAATGGCGTTAACCTTGCTTTAATATTTGGTTCAGAGATAGATTTTACTTCCGTCTTAAATCTTAAAAATAAAACGCCGTGTCGAAGACTGCCGAACTGAAACGACGTTAGACGAAGTGGGGAGCGTGAGGTTTTTTCGTTACGGAATTTCTGGATTAGGTCCCCGCGCTCAAGGCCCGCGATAGAACCTATGCAATAGCTTAAAAAAACTTAATATAATATCTTGTGAATAAATGATTTATTGATCACATTAAGCTCTTAACGGCGCTATTATGGTCATTGACCTCACTCAGCTGATTGAATTGATGTTATTTAGGCAAAGTTTTTGCTTCCTCATTGAACAACCCTGTTTCTGTAAGGTTTAAGACTTCAGCAACTTAGAGAGCACAATGCATTTTTAATTAAGTAGTAAGTATAATATATTTTTTTCGAAATATATTTTTAATTATTATTCTGCCTTTTCGTAAGTAATAGATCATGTTACCAAAATGTCCGTGATGAGGTTTTTTAAATTCGTGACATCTGATAGCTTTTTGATACGACAAGGATCGTCGGGCTACCAAGCGCTGCCTGGTGACAGACAAAGAATCGAAAATTCTTTTTAACCACTTACGCCAACTGATAACACTTTGTGTGAGTTGGATCTGCCCCCTAGCGGCAGAAAAATTTCAAAAATCGTCGATTTTGAACAATTATTCGTATTCCATATTATTATTATTTAATAATAATATACTATGTCTAGCGAATTGTCCTAATTGTTCCGCCGACAACATAAGGCTGTTATCGCCCTATACGAATAGGTACTGTGGAACATTCATAGGTATTATACCTACACATTAATATTAAATGTGAATGTGAGTTTGGTTGTTACGCTTTTATCGTGTGAAAATGTACGGTTGAATATAGTGTTTACGCTTTCATGTAAAAGTACTTCACCGATCATCATGAAATTTGGCACATATATCAAGCATACCACGGGGATATAGGCTACTTTTTATCGCGGGAAAATGGCACGGTTCCGCTTTCGCTTTCATGTAAGAACTACTTAACCGATCATCATGAAATTTTGCTCAGATATGGAGTAGACGCGGGCGGAGCCGCGGGCTAAGTACATAATAATATTGTGGGAATATTATCGTGGAGGCCCCAAAGATCTCCGACCGAGCGAGGCCAGGTGGTATGCTCGGTCAGGCCGAAGGTCACTAGTATGCATTTCAGATGTTATATTATATAAATTCCTGTAAAATAAATTACGGATAATTTGGGCATATGATCTACTGCTTATTTAGAGACGCTTAGGCTGAAAAATAATTGTCATACTCGAAAAATAAAATCTTCCTTTATACCTAGGTAACACTGAAAATGTTTAGAAAATGAAAAACGGCTTAATGTAGAAAGTTGTCAATACTTTGATTGTTTTTCGAAGTGCTCTCCGTTCCTCTCTACACATCGTTGCATTCGATGGAACCACTGAGAAAAGCAGTGGGCCCACTCTTCTATGGCATTTTCGTACGCTTTCACCGCATCTTCAGGGCTCGTAAAGCGATTATCTCGAATTTTATCTTTAGTTCTTTGGAATAAATGAAAGTCGCAGGGCGCCAGGTCAGGACTGTATGGCGGATGACTCATTATCTCGACATCTGCCATAAGCAAATATTCAACAGTCCGTTTTGCGGAGTGCGCTGAAGCATTGTCGTGGTGAAGGAGGATCCTGCTTCGAGGGCGCTGCTGTCGAATTTTTTCCAAGACAACAGGCAAAGAGGGATTGAAACACCAGTCTGCAGTAACTGTCCTTCCATCTTCTAGCATAACTGTCGCGAAATGACCTTTCCGATCAAAAAATGAGGCAATCATCTTTTTTCCTTGACTTCTTCCTTTCTTTACCTTAGTTGGCCGATCCTCGAAAGAAAATACCCACTGAGCTGATTGTCTTTTGGTTTCGGGTTCGTAGCAATATATCCAGCTTTCATCACCTGTGATGATGTTAGCATTTGAGTCACCGCCGTTGAACTTATCTAACATTTGGCGACACCAGTCCATGCGAAGGTGTTTCTGATCGTCGGATAAAGTATGGGGAATTCATCTGGTACAAAGCTTCCTGACGCCTAAATGTTCGTGTAATATTTTTTGAACTTGACTCATACTAATGCCTAGGCTTGCCCGTATCTGCTGATAGGTTATCTATCAGTCTCTTATCGTCGTCTATCATGCGTCGCACAGCACTGATGTTATCTTCAGTAGTCGCCGTTAAAGGACGTCCCTCACGGATCATCATTGAGATTGCTACGTCCACGCTTCAACTCGTTAAACCAATTGTAAATAGTGGAACAAGTTGGTGCTTCATTAAGAAATGCTAATGGCAGCCTATTATAGCTTTGTTGTTGAGTAAGCCCACAACGAAAGTCATAATAAATCATTATTTTCTCGCGTTAGGGTCATTTTCACGTGTAACAAGAGTTTTAGATTTGACGCCAATTCACAAAAACAAATGACAAATGAATGAAATATACTACATTAGGTTACCAAAGAGTTCTAAAATTCAAATTAAAAAAAAGTTTTCATTAGCAATGTTTCTAACTGGACAGTTTGTGTTGATCGGAGAGTCATTAGCCAGCTATACATGAGATGGTATGCTAGTAGTTTAGGCTCTGGAATAAAACATAGGCTACTTTTTATCCCAAAAACGTACGATATTCCCGTAGGATTACCGATACTATATTTACGCGGGCGAAGCCGCGGGTAAAAGCTAGTAAATAATAACATGAATACTTGGTTTAATACTCTAAGCGGGAATAGAAAGAAAGAAAATTGGAATAGGACAGATGACAATTTTTTTTTAATGCATTAATGCTCTAAAATAGTCTAAAATATGACTAAATTCTCAGAAGATACCACATATTAAAATATTACAATATTTTCAAAGGTACAGCGATCACTTTAGGTAGGTAAATAATTTCGTAAGTCTCATGAAAACGCTCCATATAAAACTCACCGAAACCTTGAAGTAACACTTCGCAAGTCGTATGAAATATACAACAATAAATAATTGCTGATTATATTAAATATTTAGAAATGTGTAAATTAAACAAAATATTTTACATATACTCATCGATTGCTGCGACTATACCTATTGTCCGGAATCCGGAAAGCCGGAGAAAATTCAGATCATTGAACTCTGGATTAATACAATAAAGTTGAAAATCGAACACCTGTGTCAAGTCAAATGTCAATGTCAAATCTGACAACTTGACACTCATGTGTTCGATTGAACACACGAGTGTTCAATCGAACGATCGAACTCATTTTATTCTATTTTAGTAGTACAGAGTTCTATTTTCAATGCTCTGAATTTTCTCCAGCCTTTCCGATTCCTGATCACAGAGTTTCAGCCTAATCTATTGGGCTTCCGATTTCCAGCTATGGCGTGTGGTCATATACCTGAGTTCCATCAACATCTACATGTCCACGGCCGTCAACCCCATTCTCTACAGCCTCATGTCCCATAAGTTCAGAAACGCTTTCAAAGTGAGTAGAAAGTGTGTTTATTATATTATCGACGGTTTTACTTTATATTTTTTTTCCACTTCACTTTTAGACTTCCAAAAAAATTAGGTGGTTTTACGTTCGGCTGTATATATATTTTTGTATGTTCAAAGATAATTCCGCCGTCTGTAGACCGATTTTCAAAATTATTTTTTCAATGTAAAGGGTATAATAATAATTAGAAATTGGTCCCATTGTTGCCTAAATGGTGGGATCATCATCATCATTACCTTATATGCAATACCTAATGGAAGCTTGGCGCATATTTAATTATATATTTCTTAAAATGTATTAATCGTAATATTATAATAAACATGACCAAAAAGGAAATAAATATTATTTGTAAACGAAAAATTAAACCGACTTTTAAAGTAAAGATGCACAAAATAGTATGAAATAAATTTTATTTTCTAAATAATTCTTCTAAGAAATTTCGGCTAAAATTTTAACAATCTTTATTATTTTCAAGTCGGAACCAGCTAACTGAAACGTGAGTTCTATAAAATGTTGTATTATCAGGATATTGTTTGGGCTGGTACTGACTTCAAAATAATAAATATTGTGTAGAGAAATAGTTTAAATTGTAACCAAATTTAAAAGGGAATTATAATATTTATTTCATACTTTTTGTGCATATATTTTAGTTTGGAAGTCGGTTTGATTTTGTGTTTAAAATAATTTTAGTAAATGAATACAAACTACAGTATTAATAATGCCATACCCTTTTTTCGGCCACATATTACAATTATTGTGTTCAGGATATTTATAAAGGACCATGCAAAAAACTGTAGGGGCAGCAGCCTTATTATTGACGTGATAACGTCTTATAAATCGACGGAGCCGGCTGCACGCACGAAAAAACATGACTCATGCGTTACCTGTTACCCGTTATCGTTACCAAGTACCAGCGTTACCTCGCATTGCTGGTACCTTATTATTATCATTCTTATTGTAGTTGTTGTTGTTGTTTTGTTGTTGTTGTTGTTGTTTGTGAAGTTGTTGTTGTTGACGTTGTCACGTTCAACTATCGTCAGTAAACCGACTTTACAGACAACCGATGTTTTTTTTTCTTATTTACAACATTTACTTGTATCGTTTAGCGCCAGTTTCATAGTACTTTCAAAATACATTATTTAAGGTTGCCAAATTGTATGTTACAAACAAAAAAAAAAAAAAAAATACATTTAGTCTTCTAGGTCTAGGTTTTGTAGTTTTTCGTCTAGGTCTTCATCGAGGAAGAGGTTTTCGTTGATGGGCACAGCCCCACCTGTGTCTGGAGTTTCTCCAGCTTGCTTTGTCTCACCATTTTCTAGACCTTGGCTGAGCTGCTGCAGTCTGTCGTCCATAGCTTTTGTGCCAGTATCATCACCACACACACACACACACCACGCCTCAACCTCCAATTCTTCAAGCTCCAGCTCGATATCTCTATACTGGTTTATGTCAGGTTCCTCTCCATCATCATATTTCGCCAGATCGAAGGTCTCACCACAATCCTCATCATCATCAGCCACCAGCGCTGGGTCGATGGAGAACATTTCTCTTCCGGACAAACCGACTGCTCGACCAGCCTTGAAGTCACTACGTTTCTGCTCTTCTGCCAAGAACAAAGCGTTCTTAGCTTCATGTTTTTCTTTGATCTTCTACTTTTTCCAAGCGAGGAAGGTTTCCAATGTGATCTTGGTTTGACCCTAGGGCGGCTCTCTCTCTTTCAACTAGATCCACTAGAGATATTTCATTCTTCTTTTCTTCCATCTTCTTCTTGTCTCTCTTCAGAACAAAGTCGGGTGGGCAGAGCGTGCCTGTATATACATTTTCCACCTGATGGACATTCCCAGAATCATCCATATTTCGATTTATCCACAGCCTCCACAAAGTGTTTGTAAATAATATCAGTGGTAGGTCTTTGTTTGTTTCCTTCTTCGTGTTTCTTCTCAACAACCTCTTTGAGTTGCACACAGTGTGCACAGTTGCACAGCACACATCACGATCGACGGATATTTTCTTACACTCTCTATAAATTGTTCCATGTTGTAACTAGTAATCCTAGATCTACAATAGAGAAAAACTACGACAAAAAAAATCATTTAGCGCCAGCACAAATACGTCTAAGGCACACAAACAGATCGTGTGCAGACACGTGTGTTGTGTCGCTCGTTTCGCTTGCGGGAAGGCCAGGGGTGAGGGAGGAGGAAGAGGGCGGCGCGCAATATAGCACAGCATGAACTCAGCGTATAATAAGTCAATAATTTATAGTACACTATATATATATATTTTTTTTTTTAAATTCAAAACCTATTTTAAAAGCAAAATTAATCGCTTTTCAGGATCTTCTAAAACGGGGGCCCAGCCGAAGTGTGATCGCAGCCTCGCACACGCAGAGAAGCACCTGCTAAATCACCGATTGAAATATTATCCAAGCTGCAGATATTTTGAGATTTATTTATTTCCAAATGAAACTTAACAACCTTTTTTCGGAAAGTCAACAGAAAAATCTACCACCGGCACAACGATGACTCGCCAAGAAGAACTGGCGTAAAAAACTCGCTCGGGGCCATCTATAAGTAAAAAGATGGAAAATTGTTATTTTAAAAGAAATATATATTTTACATTAGCTGACCCGACAGACGTTGTCGTGTCTTAACGTGACTATTTAATTCAAATTAGTATAAATAATAAAAAAAAAGTGTGTTTATTTTTCTAATGCATAAAGCATTGTAATGCAAGATATATTATAATATTCTTGGTTTTTTTTTTTGCGCGTATATAAATATTTTTGTTGGTATTCCGACACGGGAACAGGCGACATATAACTGGCCATGTGAAAAACGTGGATTTTCAAGATTGATGCCACAAACACTTAGCGACTGCCCTTGAGATTTATTTATCGACATTGCGAATATTATAATTGCGCTAGCCGCATTGGAAATTGCAACAGTTTAAATTCGAATGGCATGTCGTTCGGAATCAAATAAATCCGTGAAATCAAAACGTCTTCGCCTTTGTATTTCCCTTTCAAAATTGTGACGTCGATGACGTTGTTCATTAATTTCTTCACCGCAAGTCGCGTGCCATTACAAAGACGTGGCTGGTTTATATTCCGCAACATAATGATTACTGATCCGATTTTTAATTACAGATTATGAGGTGATAACCCAAGCAATTCCAGCGAATTTAAAATTGTTGGATAGTTGACAACATCATCTTGGTTAGTAACGGAATCAATCGATTTGTTTGTCATTAATTCGCCAGCTATTTTGTTTTGAATCTGAAAATTAATTTCGTTGACATCAACGTTTTTTGCAGCCAATATAACTCTTTCACTCAACCATACATGATCTGTGTAATTTTGAGAAATGTTTGGGAAAACCTCGATAAGTTCGGTCTTAGTATCAGTAAAGTGACAAAAATTGATAGGAAATATGATGTATCCAGACGATGAGTCAACAGGTATTTTGCCATTACCAATATCGAGCAATTGTTTGGAGAAAACTTATCCAGATTGGTCGTTCTGCAATTCGACTCGCATGTTCATATTTAATTTGAGCTTTTTAACGTCTTTCCATAAAATGGATGACTTTAAACATGCGTTAAGTTCGTCAGCTGACTTGATCGTGGTATTACTGGGAGTGTTTGGCGAAAATCACCTGCCAATAAAATCATTGCACCACCAAACCGGTTTTGGTTCTTTCGTAAATCTTGCAACGTGCGGTCTAATACTCCCAAAAATTTTTTGTGTGCCATTGTGCACTCACCCCAAACTATTAGTTTGCTCTGCTGCAACACATTGGCCATCGCACAATTTCTCGAAAGGTTGCAAGTTGGTGTTTCATTTATGTGCATGTTCAACGGTAACTTGAGTGCGGAATGATCTGTTCGACCTCCATCCAACAACATAGCTGCAATACCTGATGAAGCAAGTGCAAGTGCGATACCATTTTGCGATCGAATCGTTGCCAAAATCAATGATATTAAAAACGTTTTTCCAGTCCCACCAGGAGCATTTAAGAAAAAAAATCCGCCAGTTCCATCGTTCACTTCCTTTATTAGCGTTTCTTAGGCATATTTTTGTTGTTGTTGCTCATTTAAAAGGGGAACGTTTCTTACAACAGTTTCTTTTAATGCCTCGGAATCGTATTGGGTTTCGCGTCTCAACTCTTGATTAAATGCGTCGTGCATTCGGCGATTGGGCGTTGTCATTCCAAATTGTTTAAATCCTTTATTGGTAAGCATCAAGCACATGTCTTCAATTAAAATTAATGCTTCATTGTACATTTCTTCGCTAATTTGTAAATTTGCATTTGATGTTCTAAGACGCTTCTGATGTAATATATCTTCGGCCATGTGATCTTTACATTTGATCCATAAATCAATCGGTGTTGATGTATGTAGTAGCATGTAAATAAAATTATGGAAAACAATGTTCGTATTTGTTTAGCATTTGACGAAATTACAGCATCCTCAAGAGTGTGGTCCCAATGACTGTCATTCTCTAGCAATCCCAAACGTTGACAGGCTTCTCTGTATGTGCCGCATAATATACCATCAACAGTTCGCAGATGTTGGAATGATGTTGGGCCACGAACGGCTGGGATGGACTGTGTAAAGACGTCCTAGTGCATCGGTGGAAAATACTTGAGGGTAACCTGGAACTGGTTTTCCTTGTTTGCGTCGTTGAAATTTCTTTAACGATTGATTCCAGGTATAATATCGTGGCATTTCTGAATAAAGCAGTGTTGTAGCAAATTCATCATTCTGGTACATTTCAAAGAAGCTGGTCAATGTCGTAGATGGCGGCCTCTCAACTCGTTGTAATACGTTTTCCGATGTAAAGTACACCCTTTGACCATTTTCCAGATGTACGGCCAAGTGAACTACAGTGGGATGTCTTTCATGTATTGGAAATGAAAAAATACGCCACATCGCCTCGATACTACTGACATAGCGTCCCATTTGAAATTCAGTTTTCTTACATCCTTTTTGTGGGAAATAATAAATTAAATATTTTACATGTATTTTCTATCAATAAAATAACTTCGATCGACACATTTATTTTAAACTATATTCAGTTTATGATATTTGAGCACGCATTCTGTCAATTCTGTGTTAAATGTCATAATGTTACATTAAAAAAGTTTACATACTCCAAAGCGCTAAAGTTAAATTAGAAATAATATTATATGGTTTTTTAAGTATTCCTAAATTTTCTAATTATCCGCGCAGTTTTTTTATTTTTTTCCTTCATAAGAACTTTCTCCCAATAATAACAAACACAACAAAAAAAAAGTGAAATCGGTCCAGCCGTTCACGCGTGATGGCGTGACCAAGGGAAATAGGGATTCATTTTTATATATATATATTATATAGATTGTAACCCTAATCTATGTTAGACATAACAAATGTCAAAAAGAACGTACAATCCTTGATGAGCTTTTTCCCAAGGTTTGCAATCGTTAACAAAATAATTAACTTTAAAGACGTAAGCTTTATCACATTGTGTGTTCTTTGACTACTTTTATATGTAATATCTTATGTATCGTCTGATGGTAAGTAATTACCGCCGCCATAGACACAGGCAACACTAGTGTATGTACGTTCCAAAATCCCTTTTTATTTAAACGATATCTGAAAGAAAATTCTAGACTTACCTCTTCGGGGAACAGAGAAAAGTAAAAAATTAATTAATTTTATTTTTATTTGTTTATATAAAAATATATATATATATATTTATAAAATGTTGGTATTTTCTTAATTCAGGTTTTTAAATATGGAAAATTATGTACCTAAGTATACCTATATAAAATATAGGTAGGTAATTAATTTTCACGTATTTATCACAATAAAATATTTTTTAATATATAGTTCTTACATTCTACAGGGTTACATTTCATATTGCGATGTTTCTTAAAAAAGCGCCATGGTCGCCCTAGCATGTCTGTGAAGTGAAGGCAGGATGTTCTCGCAATATTGGGAAAAATAATCGTTACGCTTTCGCCGTTAAGCCGCCGCCGTCCACAGAAATTGCTTGCCCTTGATAATATTAAAAAAAATGTGTCCAATTATTCCCCCGCAGCATTTTTAAGATAGCGATTTAAAATTGAACTTTATATTCACTATAACACAAGAAGATGTTTGAACGTGAAACGAACGAAGAACGTGTTTCATTGCAAGAACGCACTAGCAGCCCGGTGCAGCTCAAAATTTGTATCTTCGAGCTGCACCGATGCACAAAAAAATTGTACAAACTTTTCTTACACCCTTTGAAATGATTCTAACGTATAACATTTGAATATTATACGGGAAAATTACACGGATTGCTCATTTTAATGTTCTAGTTTTCATAAAAAAATGGAAAATCGTAGAAAACCACACACCGCGACAGCTCGCCTAACAAGATAAGGCGTAGTTCCATTACATGTGTATGCGCGGCACTTAACACGGTGAGGCGTAGTTAAGACCGGCCGCAATGTTTGGTTCGCAGAACTCAGTCTTCACTTTTCTGTTTGGTCTGAGATATTTACTAACATTAATCCAGGCAGCCACTTGTTTGGCGCATATTTAGGTATAATGTCATATTTTGTTAAGTAAACTGTACTTATCTGCCCACTGACAGAAATCGAGATCGGATTGTATTTTACTAATTTCAATTTTATCTATAAAAAGGTATATTAATAAAATGTTGAAATCTTGGGTGAACTAGTAAAGCGCTGATTATAATTATTGTAATTCATCATACATAAGTACAAAGTACAAATTATAAATGAAGTATTTATGCAACGCCTGAAAAAATAATTAACAAATTTCTCGCACTGTATATTATTATTTTGAAGACTATGAGGTGTCAATTAATGAATTTATGCATGTTACTATAAATAAATAAATAAATAATAATCTTTTTATTCAGAATAAAAAACAAGGTTTTGTTTTCTGAACGTTAAACAAAGAAAAAAAAAGGACTACAATTTCTACCGGTCCGGAACCCTAACCCGGCGAGAAGAACTGGCGTAAGAAACTCGTGCAGGTGTTTAGTAAAAAGGATAGCCAAAATTGTTTTTTTAAAAAAATATGTATCATAAAATACAACGCTATATATACGATCAGCGCTATATATACGATATCTGAATTGCATACAACGGGGCTTCGGCCTGACCGTGCATACCACCTCGCTCGGTCAGAGATCTCCCCTTGGGGCTCCCACTCATTCCCAAATTGGTGAGCCCGACGTGATCTGAACACGCAACTACCAACCCCACATTGGTGACCCCGACGTGATACAACACCTGAAATGACTACAAGTGGGCTTCGGCCTGACCGAGCATTCCACCTCGCTCGGTCGGAGAACTCCCTTTGGGGTTCCCACTCATTCCCACAAGAGGTTATCGCACAATGTCCTTTGAGGCTGCCTATGTGTTAGCCAGTACGCCCCCATGGGAGCTAGATGCTGAAGCTCTTGCTTCATTGTGCTTGTATCAATATCTAGAATATATTACAGAACTGAAGTACATTGTTTAGTTAGTAAACTGAAATTTAAATTGCCTCATCTTATTCCCAGGGTGTGCTGTCCTCAATGAAATATTTAACTTTTTAATAACCTTTGGCACACTAATGTCTTTTAACTACTTTTTTTATTTATTTGTTTTCAATTTTTTGCCGTTTTCTTGGAGTTTATCATAGAAACGTTTACACTGACCTTTAAAAGAATAGCTTATTTTACTGAGTCTAGTCACTGGTACAGCCAGTTTGTGCTTATTCCTAGTATTTATGTTGTATTGGTCACATTTTTTATCAAATTCATTACTATATTTTTTTACAGACATAACATCAAAAATGTATTGAAAGTAGTACGTACAGTCAGCATCCCTATTTCTTTAATTTTTTCTCTCAGGGAAGCATATAGGGACATCTTATAAATAGATCTAATCGCTCGCTTCAGCGACACAAAGATAGAATTAATGTTGGTGGCATTACCCCATAAAAGGATACCATAGGCCATTCTGGTATGGAAATAACTAAAATACACTAACTGTACCGATGCTTCGTCTAAAACTTGTCTAATTTTTCTGACTAGAAATGCTACAGGACTGAAACTATTCGCTCGGTTAGCAACATGTGTACAACCCCACTGTAACTTAGAGTCTAATGTTATACCTAGAAATACAGTTAAGTCCACTAGGTCAAGACTAGCATCATTCAATAGTACGTTGGCTTGTGCATGCCTCACATTTGGTGAGCTAAACTTTTATATACAATTTGAATTGTAATGTTTTCTATTTTGCCGCATGTCTTCTGGCGCGGCGCCTCAGCACTAGGATTTGTATGTTATATTTTGCCGCAGCGCCGGTGGTGAAACGGTAGTTAATTGCATATAAACGTATGTATGTCGAACAGACCCTATGACGCTGCATGGACTAGTTTACAAACAGGACTTACAAACAGGAAATAGGCTATCGAATGAACGTACACGTGTATATTCTGACGAAGTGTAAAGTTGACTTGTTATTACACGCGCTTCAATTAATGTTACTCGGTAGAAACAAAGTTTTGATGAAATTAACTAAACGATAATCCAACTGAATACAACACTGAATACATCCTACCTATTGCAAAGTAACACTACATACAAAATACAAATATAAGGTTGTTGAAAATCATTTACGTATATTTTGGCTTAGCACAAAAATATTTATAAAATTCGCAAAAAAACTATATTATACTAAATAAACTATATAAAACTAAATAAAAACAAACATTTTCCTCATTCATTATCCTCACAGAAACAGGCAAAATTTAAAGCAAAGACTGCCTAAATAACTTCAATATAATCAGCTGTGTGAGGCCAGTGACATTGACAGTGGCGTAAAGAGCGTAATGTAGTTATATTTAGTTTTTTTTTTTTGATATTTCTAATTTCTATTTCAGCCTAAGCGTCTTGACATAAGCAGAAGGTATGCCGAAATATCCGTAATTGATTTTGAACATCCTTATATTATTATTCGGTTATCAGTTTTCAACGAATACCTACTTACCTACCAAATTCTCGTTATACTGATCAATAACATTTTACTTTTATGGTATTATAACTAGACTGATTTTTAGGCCGAAACCGAAACGGAAAACGAACGTTCGGCCTAGTCCGTAACCGAAACCGAACTTTTCTCAAACTTATTAAAATTTACTAATTTTATTCATGAAGTCTAGTGTATTTTTTAACCGAATTCCCAAAAAAGGAGGTGATTATATATTTATATATTTTTATAGATTATATATTTACTGTTTGTGGACCTATTTCCAAATTATTTTGTTTTTTAAAGGGTTTAATACTTCAATCTTCCTCGAAATCCTCGAAATTGGTCCTTTAGTCACCTAAAAGGAGACCAACCTAGCCGAACCGAAACCGAACTTTTGGTCCATCTTTTGAGCACCGCCGAATTCGTAACAACAAGTTATCCAAATTGTGAAAAAAATTGTAATCTGTTGGAGCAAGGTCCGGGGAGTACGGTGGATATCTTAGACATTCCAATTGAAGCTCTTCTAATTTGGTAGCCGTCTGTTGTGCAGTGTGTGGTCTAGCGTTGTCCTGAAGCAGCAGTGGCCTAGAGCGAATGACCAACCTCGGTTGTTTAGCAGCTAGCTTTTCCATCATGATCTGCAGTTGCTGGCAAAAGACATCTGCCGTAATCGTCTGGTCAGATTTAAGAAAGCTGTAGTTAACGACACCGGCACTAGTCCACCAAACGCTCACAAGTAACTTTTTTGAGTTAATTTTCGCTTGGAGCAGGCTTTGGCTGGTTCGCCAGGGTTCAGCCATTGCGATGAGCGTTTCCGATTATCGTACAGGATCCACTTTTTATCACAGGTAATGATTCGATTTAAAATCCCTTCATTATTGTGCTGGTTGAGTAATGTAACGCAGTAGTCTCAATTAAATTTTAATTTATTGTGTTGTGAGTGGATGTCAAAAAAGCAAAGTTGGCCAATCGAAAAGGTGACTCCATCCAACTTTACTTTTTTGAAATCTACAGTGACTCAGCACAAGGACCAATCAATTCTCACAAATTTTATTTAGAAAACGTCCCATTCGGAGTGGTACATAGAAATATAGTATATTTCCTTGTGTTTTATGTATATATATTATTTATCAAATATATAAATTATTACACTTATAATTATTATTGTTTTAACAGTCGTAATATAATTAAAATTAAACACTTAAATTATTATAACGTAATGTAACTTCACAATGGTAATTACAAAAAAATAAAATTTTAATGAGATGGATGTACTTGATGGATTGACAGCAAATTATAAATATTTGGCTTGAGTTTTGTAAGGAATAACCGCAAATCTCCCCGTTCTGTGATTATCAATCTGTTTCATTTTTTGTTAATAAGTTTGTTACGGCACTAAAACTTTTTTCGACGAGATATGACGAGGGAAACGCTATCAGAAGCTTTTACGCGATTCCCCACAGTCCAGGATATTTTTCAGGTATTTCTGCCTGCAGCCAAAATTTTTGATACCCTCTTTTGGAGGTATTCCCATCGACAGAATTTCTTCAAATCTGATTTTGAAATCATCATGCATGGCAAACATATGTTGAACGTATGTCTGAATATCTTCATCAAGGTATTCTACCTGCGATAAGTTTCCTTCATAAATTTCAATTTACCAATAAAAGCTGAAATTAAACTCTCTGTTTTTATTAAATTAAGGCTGTCCCCTTGTAATTGTTATATAAGTTATATGTATAATAAGTTGAGGTCATTAAATTTTTTGATTAAATCTGTCAAATACGCGATGTCTGCTTTAAAATTGATTATGTTTTTTTTTAAATCAGGATATTTACTTTCCAGAAATTCTAAAACTGAGTCAAAAAGTGAAAAAAATCTTGATAAACATGCACCTTTCGACAAACAGCGTACTTCGGTATGTAACAGCAATCGTTGGAAGTTTTCATCATTTTCATCACACAATTGTGCAAATAAGCGCGTATTCAAAGCATTGCTTCTAATTTTGTTAACTGTACTGTACTAACGACACTTTTTCTTAGATTCGGTCATGTTTCGTATCAATTACCTACCTGTAAATAATAAATTAAAAAATTCAAGTTTTAATACAAAATGTTGAAAAATGCGCCCTTTTAGTATTAGGCACGCGATATTATATTCTAAAGGCAGGTAGGTAGGTATACAAATAGGCAGGTAGGTACTTCCTTATCCGACACTGGTAATCACTAATATCGATTCACTTTTCTTTATGAAATTTCGGAAACAAATGAGTAACGTTTATCCTTGACATTCGTATTTATATTGGTGAAAAATTAAACACGTTCATACAAGATTGCAAGTCCATACACCACAAGTCGTATTAATTTGCATGTTTGAACACGCATCGCGGACGAGACGGCGGTGGCCGGCGCGGCGCGGCAACAAGTCTCGACGCGTTGTACTGAATATGGAATAAGGAATATGCAAGTTTTTACAAGTAACAGTCGCTGAGCTTCTTAAAATATTATCTGCCTATATTGATAGGAGATAATTGTCTTATTGAGAAGGTTTAATTTAGGTATCATATTGTTTGTGTTGTTGTATTACCGTATGATGGACGGTGTGGCTCAATAAGTTATAAAATATGAAATTAAAAAAGGAAAGTGTCATAGGGCCGGATAGCTCAATTGGTAGAGCACTCGGCGCGATACCAACGTGGTCTGGGTTCAACTCCCAGTTCGGAACTATCCATCTTTTTCTCAATTTATTTATAAATTGTCTTATTGAGAAGGTTTAATTTAGGTATCATATTATTTAAAATAACAAGCTAACATTTTAGTTCTTCACTATCGAAACGAAATTAATATGAGAAGGTTTAATTTAGGTATCATATTATTTAAAATAACAAGCCAATATTTTAGTTCTTCACTATCGAAACGAAATTAATTTTCATGCACCCCTGCTTACGATTGTAGCCCCCATTTTTTGTCACGTACAACGTTGACCCCCGTCGAGTCTCCCGGAGGAATTACTGGTCTAGTCTTTAGTCAAGATGCATTCGATAATACGATAAGTTCGAAAACTAAATGTATGGGATTTGACATAAGGCATTCCAAGCGACACGTCGCTTAACGATTACTTATGCCAAATCCCATACATTTTTGATTTCGAACATCACCGTCGAAAATATCGAATGCATCTTGACTAAAGGCCCAGGTCCTGTTTGATGAACCATTTTATAGCGTCGCTAGTGATGGACAATTTCTGTAAAGTAAATGCGCGCGAGAAAATTAAAGGAAGCAAAATTTTTAGCATTTTATTTTTCCCCATACCTCAATAATTCTTCAATGTATGAAGAAGTTTATGAAAATACAACACTTTTTTTAAATTTATCTTTGTATAATATTACTTTCCAGAAGTTGTTCATTACTGCCACGGATAAGATTAATGAGGTTGGATTGGCAACCGTGATACTTTTACTTGAAAACCAGCGTCGCCGCCTTTCTCCTACCAATGCACTCCACTACTTAAGAAATAATAATACGTACACGAATTACGCACACTAATTAACAAATCACACCTAGAACAGAGGGCTGCGATTTGGTACTTACACTACGTTGAGTCGGTAACGTTACGACACAACCACATGCTCAAAATTCACACGCACGCTAGGGCTTGCTATGGTCGATAGGAATTTTCGATAATGAAAATGGTCAAACTTGAATCTTGAAATCATCTTAGTTTCAGTTAGATTTACGATTTATGAGCCCTAACTTTTGAATGCGGCGGGGGGAGTAGCGGGGCAAGTATGGTTGCGCGTGTACAATATGTGCATCCCCACTAGTTTTGCCGAGGGCTCATCGTAAATCGTAAACCATCCTGTAGCTATAATAGCTATGTAGCAATAATTGGTAATTGAATGAAAAATTTTAATAACGGGAGCACTAGTAATTTTATACTAACTAAAACATTTTGTTTAAGGCGAATTTAATTGGTATTGGGATAGAAATGAAAAAAAATATCAACATGTATTACCTTTATTTGTAATCAAAAATAATTAGAAAATCAAAGCAAAAAAAGAAGTCGATGGTGGATAAATATTTTGTAGCAAAAAAAAAGGCTAGCAAAATTTTACTACCGAGAACAGTAGTAACTCTTTCTTAAGAAAAATAATTTGTCGATAAATCGTCGATCACTGACTGTACTATCCAGGCGACCGAAGCGGACGTGACGCGTACAAGTCGAAAGGCGCGGTAATTTGGCTCGCTTCGCAACCCATGCGCGTCAGATGTGTCTTCTCGCGAAATATTTGCGTACTTTACCAGCAATGTATATTTTCTGTGATTCTTGGCTTAATTGTCGTTTCTACTTAGAATTTCATAATTCGAACTAGTTTTTTGGGAAAAATACTAAAAAACTAAGGTTTTCATGCTTACCGATGAAAAGAAATTCCTCCTTGTTTCATATTTGATGTCTGACTCTTTAATTTGCACATAACAATCGCACAACACGGCATTTTCAAAGGATTTTAGCGCTGCTCCGTACTGCGAGGCAATCAACAAGCGACTAAAAAGTATGAACGCGTGGTTCGGTTGGTGTATGATTGTTTAATCATACTTGTGGCGCGTCTGCCCCGCGCACATTGCCAATCCAACCTCACTTATCCTATCCGTGATTACTGCTATAAACGCTGTCTAAGGGTGACATAGGTAATACAGGATTTTTTTTTCATTATCTAATTTTGTAAATTGTTTTGCTATGGTATCTTAGTGTATAGGCTGCGGGTGGCTACTGGCTACGTTCCGCTGCGCCGCGAGGCGTCGCGTCATGCTGTCAATAATTTTACGATGCGCCACGCGACGACGCACGGCGCAGTGTACTGTACACTGTAGTCACTGCTCTCTTCAAGCATCGCCTCATAACGTCGCGTTTCACTGTGAACAGAACCTTCATATTAAATGAGACTAATATTAGGTCTTTACCTATGAAATTGCCGTTTTTTATGAAAAAAATTAAACGAATTTTTTTATGTATTTTTTATTTGTATTAATCGAAGTAATCACCCATGCAATCAATGCATCTTTGCCAACGCAGTGGCAGTTTATTGATGCTTTTCTTAAAGACATCAGCTCGACGGAAGGCCACCCTCCAAGCTTCCAACCCCAGTTCTTGCAACTTGGAGACCGTCTGCTGTGCAGTATGAGGTCGCGCGTTGTCGTGCAGGAGCAGCGGAGTCGAGCGATTAACAAATGCTGGTTGGACATGTGCCAGCTTATCCAGTTCTTCATAGTACACATCTGCAGTAATGCTCACACCGTTTGGTAAGAAGCTGTGATGAATCACACCGGCGCTAGAGCACCAAACAGTGACCATCACTTTTCTAGGGGTAAGTTTTCGTTTAAAGCATTGTTTAGGTGCTGTCCTGGATCAGCTTCCAGCCCAACCAACTTGCTGAGCGCTTGCGGTTATCAAACAGAATCCATTTTTCATCGCAGGTAACAATGCGGTTCAAAATTCCTTCATTTGTGTGTCTGTTGAGCAGTGCAAGGCACGTCTCGCGTACTTCGCGCTGGCGATCATTGAGTTTGTGGGGCACCCATTTGTTAAGCTTTTTTACCTTTCCAATTTGACGCAAATGGACCAATATTGTTTCGACGCTAACGTCGAAAGCTGCTGCTAATTCAGCCATAGATTGTGTATCATCAGCTTCCACAATCGCCTTTAATTCGTCATTGTCGACCAAAGTCTTCGGACGACCGCGGGGTTCATTTTTCAGATCGAAATTTCCAGAACAAAAGCAAGCAAACCAATAACAGGTGGTGCGTTGGTTTGTAGTGTTAGCTCCGTAAACGTCGTTGATGTTGCGTGCCGCTTGTGCCACGTTGCTGCCATGACGGTACTCATATTCCATAATTGCTCGAATTTTTAACGTATCCATGATGACGAAAAAGATTGAAATGCGATGAAAATGTAACACTAATCAATAAAAAAATGACTAATTTGGAAAAAGAATTCCATGTTTTTAAAATAAAATTAATTTGAAATTAGAACTCTTAGCCAAACAAAAATTATTTTGATTTGAAATGGCCAGTACTGCAGAACGGAAATTTCATAGGTAAAGACCTATAATTATTATATAATATTTATATTACATAGTCTGACATTATAATGAACTAAGTACGGAATTTTCTATAAAGACTAATGAAATTACATATTATGACCTTCGTAGGGCTGCAAACAATTTGATGCTTGTTTGGTCAGACTGAGTCATTTATATAAATGGTGATCCTTTTGATTTAACTAGCACTACCCCATAGACGTTGTTCTGTCTTAACTATGAACTGGAACTATAACTACATATACCTTCATACACTCAAAGTTTCTACACCAAAAACTACGCCAATAAACTGCATCTGCCAACACTAACCTGCATCTACCCCTACCACCTACTGCTACCCCTATAATCTGTACTGGTTACATACTACTTTACTACACACCAGGTGGTGTGTGAAAGACTTATCGACCACTGCGGATTAAAGATTCGTACAGTACTTATTTTATTATTAAACCAGGGGATTGGTTGGTGTTAGAAGGATGAAATTTGAGAGTTGTATGTATGTAATGCCAAATCATAAAAATAAAAATTAAATTGGGGTGGGTCACTGGGTATCCCTTAAATGTGAAAAAAAATTTTTTTTTTCAAATTTGAAACGCATACTTTCCAAATTTTTTATAAAGGCTAAAACAAATCTAAATATGATTTTTTATCCTTCTGGGATGATTGCAACCCGTGCCGCAAAGTGTACAAAAAAAAAGTGTACAAAAAATCGCGTTCGGTTCTGATATTTTGTTCTGCTACAAAACCAATATAAGTACAAAAATTTGGTAAATTAGGATCAAAATAAAACGAGGCTGACATGAATATATTTTATTTAAACTCATAAAATAATAACAACCAGTTTGGTTAACTTCTCTTTAGGTCAGTTTTTACAGGCCTAAGTACTTCAGGACAGATACAAGTTTCTACGTTGACGACACAGCGCAATAAGAACCTTCTTCATTTTATTTTTTTAGCCGTGATTTATGTACCTTTATATTAAGATTCCTGTCAAAGAGTGCAGTTAAGTGGTTTTAAGCTTGATCTTTATCGATAAGCCCCCTGGTTTTTTAAGTCCAAGAAGCTGTTCTGTATCGTCAAATGTAGCAATAATTGGAAAATTTTCTCCTTTTCAACTTCGTCGATATTAATTAGGTAACAGTTTTCCACCCTGATAGACTGAGATTACTTCAGATAAGTTGTTCTGAAAGACGACATTTTGATTGCTTCTGTGAATTCGTACATAGACGAGAAAATCTTGTCTGGCATGCTGCGTCCAGAACTCAGAATCTGTTATATGACCGAATCTTTAGAATATTCCATGTTTAGAAAATGTAGAAACAACTAATAACTCTTTTTTGTAAAACATTTGATATTGCACATTCTAATGCCTTCAAATGATGGAAATTGAGGAAGAAGATTGTCGAACGAAACCATTTTTTAGGTGGTGTAGACAAAAATATTAAATAATAAAGAAAAGGACAAGAAGTTAACTTTCTTTCTTCTTCTTGTAATCGGTTTTGACTAAGTTTTTTTCTTTCTCGGCAATTTTTTTGTCTAAACCACCTGAGCAATGGTTTGGGTGACCTTGCTCTCTTTGTTTCTTTGAAAATATTTTTTTTCCTCAATAATTGTATTCCTATACAACTGTCAGAATATGTTTTATAATCTTATTAAGAATATAATCTTATTATTTTTACATTTCTTTAACTGGCAGTCAGTTAATACTTCATACTTCCCCATGGGCGCCACGCCGATGTAGATTTAAGCCAATGGATGTGTCACATCTGCGAGACACTAAGCAATGGTTAATTGGTTTTTATTAATATGATACCAAAAACTATTAACCTCTTATGAGGTCACGGGCGTATCTATTTTCATCACCCGCAGTCGCTCAGCGCAAGGCGTACTCCATTCCATGCTCTGTTTTTAACAGAGCAGGCTACGATATTTATCTGATTTATAGTGCCAACAATTCGGCATTGAAATCTTATTCTTTTATAAATCATGAAAGTCAGTATAGAGAAATTGAAATAAACTGCTACAAATAGCTATGAAAATAAGAGCATGCTGTATATCTATCGAGCTCCGCTATAGCAGCGGTATGTCGGCGTCATTTTTCTCCTTTTGCGCTACGCACGATTCGCGGGCTCTAAATAAACAAAATGGTTTCCAACAGTAAGAAAACAATCGAAAATTATACATATGAAAATACTGAGTTTGACGGAAGTATAAACAATATATTATTCGTAGAAGAGTCCGTAAAAGTGTCCATCGCAACATTCCTGAGTGTGTTTCTACTGTTGAGTGTTGTGGGCAATGTGTGTACGTGTGTCGTGATCATGACATCAGCGTGAAAGGAAGTACCGGTCTTCTATTCCATTTATTCATGTTCGACTTTCTCAGCAACTGTAGTGTTTTGACAATCTTGGCTTTTACCGTCGAGAGGTAGGCTAGGCGAGGTCTGGCTCGTTTTCGTGTTAGAATTTATATTTGGTTTACAAAATAAAGAAGAGAGATTACATGTCTTTTTTTACTACATATTTCAACGAGTTCCATAGATACTATATGGGTGTTTTGTTGACTGTGTTTTTTGTTTTGCCGATGTGTATTATAACTGTTCTCTTTGTGCTCATCGTGTTGCATATGAATTCGCCTAAAACCGTGTTGAGAACTAATAGTTCGCGTAACATCAAGAACAAGAACAAAGCTATACACATGTTAGGAAAGTAACAACATTTAAATATACATATACAATATACATATATAATAAAGAAACATTCAAAACTATATGATAATCTTATCTTAACAAATAAATTGAAGTGTCTGTTTGTAATTATAAATTAACAGCTATAATATAATTAAAAACAATTTTTTAAATTTTTGTCCGTCCTGTCTGTCTATTTGTTAAGGGCTAATATCTGGAACAGCTGGACTGATTTCACGGGACTTTCACTGGCAGATATCTAAGGATATAAGGTGTAACTTAAGTTACTTTTATTTAAGGGTTCCGTTTAAAAAAAAAAGGCTCCGTTTCCGTCAGTTCTACGCAAACGAAGTTGTGGGCAGCAGCTAGTTTAATTGAATGTGACGTTTACTCCAATTTCGATAAAGTTACTCGTAGCTTTATATTATTTTGTTTTCATATTTTTATGTCACATAATATTAATAATATTTTCCCTCGCTCTTTGCTGTATCTGAGCTTGATGATATAGGTAAACATAATATATATATATTATTCGCTTATAGTTCGCTTCACCGGATAGATTAGCCGGAACAAACACGGACAGAAAAATGTTAACAATTTATATTTTATTGTAAGTACCGATAATACTTTTAAATGCATTAAGTGAAAATAAAAGCTGTTAATTTGAAATTACTAACAGACACTTAAATTTTGTTTATCTGTATAGACTTAATATATTATATTATACAAAACAAATAGTTGAGCTAAGTATATATAGTGCGCGCGGAACTAGTTGGCCCCGCCTTAAGTAGGGACAGGGGTGAGGGGGCGGGTTGCTTGCTGCTCGCAGTGTATGTGCATGCCGCCGCGAAGTCCAGCTCCGTACTGAGTAATAACATCAAGCGCTCCTGAGTTGCAAAATTTTACATTATTGTCAAGGTGATAAGGTCGTTTTTTGTATCATTCTTAATAGTCGTTATTACATTGTGATTTCGAATGGCAAAAAGTGTCGTGCCTATTATACGTCCAGCCTTCATACAATTTAATAAATTCATAATTGATTTAATGAGGGTTTTCGATATTTTACTGCCGCTAGGACGCAGACCCGACTCACACAAAATTCTATCTAATGGCGGAAGTGATTTCGAAGACTGTTAGTAAGAATTTTCGACACTTTTTCTCCCACCAGGCGGCGCTTCCTAAAAGTCGGGTCCTAGTCGTGTCAAACTCTCAGATGTCACAAACTTAAACACCCTCATTGTTAAGATTAAACTGTCTATTGAATGTGAAAGACAGAAACCGCAAACGGATGGTACTTAGTGCATGTTATTGATGCTCTTTTTATTAAATTCATGTATTTTAAGCATTCTAAATTATTTTTTAAAAAATTGTGCGGAACACTCCTCCATTATAATATAAACTTTTACTGTGCCTAATTTCGTACATTAGCATAATTTTCGTCAAAGGGGGTACAAATTTTTTTCATGACGATTTCATGTATCTTCTATTGTTACGTAAAATTAAATGAAATCTATTAAATGAAATCTAATAATGAAATAAATAAAGTAAAAAATAAATAATGAATAAATTAAATGAAATTAAAATTAATTGAAAATCTATGTGCATTTATTTCAATGATTAAAGTACAATATGGAGCCAAGTAATAAACTAAAATAAACCAAAAGTTAATACTGCAAAAAAGAAGACTTATCTACAAATATACCTATACCTATCTCTAAAAATATCTATAAAAATCTATTAAATATTATTTTAAGAAATCAAACCAACTCACTGATAGCCTTGTAATCTCACGGAAAATTAAACGCTTTTAAGCCACAGGTAAATAAAGCTATACAAATCTCACTTCGGTACATTTGAGCTCATAATCCTATATTTAACTGGAGTACGTGTATTTAATGGGTAAGTATTTAGTATTACGGCAAACTATTGAATTAATTTGTAAAACTCAGTAGACTATGAATATGATAAATTTTGTCTCTTGAATACTGACTGTTATAATTTTAAAACTTAAATTATTCATGTTAAATATGACGTGTTCCATAATATTTAGTATTATTATAATAAAAAAATATATTCAGTAGCATTCAACACGTTCTATTATCTATTAATTTTAATAACAAAAAATAGTTCTCAATATTTTTTTCTCCAAATTAATAAAAAATTGAAATCCCCCTCGAAACTATAAATGAAATTCCACTACCTGAAATCCGCTCTACTGTCCCATAAACTTAACCCTTCTGGGATAAGTGTATTTCTAACTCCGGGGGCTGTTATATATTAGTCCTGTATATAATAGTGCCTAGAATCAGCCTTACCTATTGATATAATATAATCCCTGTAATCGGCCCTACCAGTTAGTTCATCTCCAGTCCTCATTAAGACATTTTCTCAGTAACCATATTCCTAAATCACTTGAACAGTCTCAACCCCAAAATACAATTCACTATGAAGTTAGAGAACAATAACTCTTTAGCTTTCTTGGACGTATTAGTAATAAGGAATCCCAATGGCATCTTAGGTCACACTATGTATCGCAGACCTACACATACTAATAGATATTTAAATGGTGAGTCCCACCACCATCCTTCACAGCTATCTACCATTGGCAAAACTTTGTTAAGAAGAGCAAGAGGAATCTGTGATCAGCAGCATTTGGATACCGAGCATCATCATGTCACACAAGTTCTACGTGACAATAAGCTTCGAGTCTCACGTTTGCATCACAGTGACCGTGTGAAACCAGCTATTGTCGAACGAATACCTGCAGTTCTACCGTTTATGAAAGAAGTCACTGATAAAGTTGGCTATATTCTAAGCAAAGTTTCTATAAAATCATATTTCAAGCCGCCCAAAAAGATAAGTCAATTTTTACTTACCAGTGAAATGTAACATTCCCCTTCAAGATGCAGGAGTCTACAAGATCGACTGTGACTACGGTTTCTCCTATATAGGGCAAACTAAAATCCAATCAAAACTTGTGTAAAGGAACACATCGCAGATGTTAAACACTGTCGCAACAATAAATCTGCAATTTGCGAACACACACTGGATCAACCTCGCCATTACATAAGATTAGATAAGCCACAAGAACTGGCAAAGGAATACCGTTATCGCCCAAGAATGAGACGCGAGGCTATCGAAATTAAAAAGTACCCTAATTTTAACCGAGAAGATGGCTGGCTTAAAATTATTAAATTCAAATCACCGCGGCTTAAAGATACTGTTAGTATGTTTTGCGTGGATCGGAACACAAATAATAATTGAAGAATCTTCGGGAACGTCGAAATGTCGGGAAAAAGAAAAGTACACCGCGACACGATCCGTAACTTTTTAAAACAATGAACAATATTCGCGTAAACATAAGAAATCTTCGGTGTGTAATAAAAGTTATCATTTTAAAAGTTATTTTCAAAATATTCCATAACAGTGCGCAACAACTAACAAGGAACCCTTGTGTTTCAGTCGTCCATTGTAGCTCTAACACGAAATCTTTTTATTGAAACTGGCTGACCCGTACTCTCTTCGTTGGGCGTTCAAATTTTTTACTTGTGAGTGTTGTTCTGAGTACTGAGTGCTGTGATTTATTTACTGACTGCCAAAAGGAGGGCTATATTTTTGTATGTGCGTATGCCACTTCGCGCTATATTATAAAAAACCCGGCCAAGTCCGAGTAGCTCAAAGGGTTCCGTATAAAGCGGCAAAAAATCACGTTTGTTATAGGGAAATAAATAAAAAAAATATATTAAAAAAAAAAAAAATATATAAATATTTATTTTATTCTTTAAATAATTGAATACATCATCTGTAAAATTTTCAACTGTTCAGCTATCACGGTTAAGGAGATACAGCCTGGTGACAGACACATGGACGGACAGACAGACTGACAGGCAGCGAAGTCTGTCCGTCTGTCCATTACCAGGCTGTATCTCGTGAATCTAAATATCACCATACAAAACTTTATTTTTTCGCTGTTTTTTGCTCGATATTAGTACATACTAGTAGTTTTATAGACAAAAGTACGGAACTAGAAAATATCTTTTCATTATCTATTAGGTCTTTACCTATGAAATTGCGTTTTGTATGAAAAAATTAAAACGAATTTATTTTATATTTGTATTAATCGAAGTAATCACTCATGCAATCAATGCATCTTTGCCAATGCAGTGGCAGTTTACTGATGCTCTTCTTAAAGAAATCAGCTGGACGGGAGGCAACAAATTCTTCAAAGGCATTTTGTGCTGCCTCTCGGGTATTGAATTTTTTTCCCGCCAAGAATATATCCAAATTCTGGAAAAAGTAGTAGTCTGTAGGCGCAAGGTCTGGTGAGTCGGGCGGATGACGGAGAGCTTCCAACCCAAGTTCTTGCGACTTGGAGACCGTCTACTGTGCAGTATGAGGTCGCGCGTTGTCGTGCAGGAGCAGCGGAGACGAGCGATTGACCAATGCTGAATGGAGATGTGCCAGCTTCTCCATCATTCTCTTCAGTTCTTCACAGTACACATCTGCAGTAATAGTTACCCCGTTTAGTAAGAAGCTGTGATGAATCACACCGGCGCTAGACCACCAAACAGTGACCATCACTTTTCTAGGGGTAAGTTTTCATTTAGGGCTTTGTTTAGGTGCTAAACCAGGATCCAACCAACTCGCTCGCTTATCAAACAGAATCCATTTTTCATCGCAGGTAACAATGCGGTTCAAAATTCCTTCATTTGTGTGTCTGTTGAGCAGTGCAAGGCACGTCTCGATACGTACTTCACGCTGGCGATCATTGAGTTCGTGGGGCACCCATTTGTCAAGCTTATTTACCTTTCCAATTTGACGCAAATGGGTCCATTTGCGTCAAATTATTGTTTTGACGCTAACGTCGAAAGCTGCTGCTAATTCAGCCGTAGATTGTGTATCATCAGCTTCCACAATCGCCTTTAATTCGTTATTTTCGACTAAAGTCTTTGGACGACCGCGAAGTTCATTTTTCATTCACAGGTGGTGCGTTGGTTTGTAGTACTACGCTACGTAAGCGTCGTTGATGTTGCGTGCCGCTTGTGCCGCGTTGCTGCCACGACGGTACTCATATTCCATAATTACTCGAATTTTTAACATATCCATGATGACGAAAAAGATTGAAATGCTATGAAAATGTAACACTAATCAATAAAGAAATGACTACTTTTGGATAAAGAATTCCATGTTTTTAAAATAAAATTAATTTGAAATTAGAATTCTTAGCCAAACAAAAATTATTTTGATTTGAAATGACCAGTACTGCAGAACGGCAATTTCATAGGGAAAGATCTATTATTAGCTTACTTCTAACACGTTCCTATCTCATTAGCATGATTAATTTGTGTGGAACTATTTTATAACTTTGTGTAGCTTATTTACATTTTGGTACAAGCCTTATGTAATAGGATGATACTATTTCGAAGACGGACAATTAAAAGGGTAACGAAGACACTACGGAGATTTAATTTAATTTAAATAAATAATAAATTAATTAAATAAACATTAAAAAATGAATAAATTAATAACTTTTATTCCAGGCTGCAACCAACGAGAGTGGTATTAAAATATGGGCCCATATTCTAAATACCACTCCCGTTGGCCAGAAATAAAACCTCGAAGGTCGACAGTAGATGCGTCGGTACTCTCACCACAAAGGAACTGAAGTTGACCTTGTGGCAAGACTAAAGACGCTCGACCCTTAAGGCGAGGGACGTTTTCTTATGGATGTAATCCACGACGTCCTCGACCTCCATAGACCAGTGCAGGCGGAAGACGCACAGCGGCGTCGCGGGTACTTCACATCGCAGTCGCAGCTCGAGTACGTAGGTTGCGGTGCCGCAGTGGTTGCGGACGGCGGGCTTCTTCTTATTTTTTTTTCTCCACCAGTATGAAGCCCTCCTCATCGCACCCCTGCTCTTGTACTTGTCAGGTCGAGGTGGCTCAGCCTTGCAGCTCTCCGTAGCCTTGCAGCTCTCTTTCTCCCCCTTTGTCTTCGCCCGCGGGGGAGTTCCGGGGCGAGCAGCAACTTGCAGATCTGCATGATGTTGACCTAGTCCATGGTGCCGATGGCGTGCTAGATGAACGCCAGCAACTCGTTGGCTATCAGCGGCATAGTTGACGTGCAAAGTCAATCAGCCACGCGACTCGCAAAAAAAAAAAAAATTACTTCGTGAATATGATGCGGAGCGCGACCGTTGTACAGCGCTCAACGCACGACACTGAATGAAACTAAATGAAAGAGGAATTAATTGTATTTGGTGTTGTAATGTCACGTTATGGTCAGCTCACACCGAAACGAGACGATACGCAACGCGGCGCTGCATTTTACAAATAGTGACTGAAAATTGAACTTTATTCAGTACACAAGAAGATAGGCCGGTAGACAGACCCAAGTCACACAAAGCGTCATCTGGTGGCGTAAGTGGTATCAAAAACGGTCAATAAGAATTTTCGTTTCTTTTTCTGTCACCAAGCGGCGCTTGGTAGCACTGCAGTCCTTGTCGTGTCAAAAAGCTGTCAGATATTGCGAATTTAAAAACCCTTTCTTTCTCATTCGCTAACGTTCTCATTCCCAACATACCAGACACATTGTTACCGTATTGAGCGTGTACAGAAACGTTTCGTATACTTTTTGTGTTACAATAACCATAGGTGTAATAAGCTTTTTACCTATGAAGCTAGACTATCTCATTTCCAAATCTCGACGCTAAAAATGCGCCACAAATTGCTTGACATAATGTTTCTATACAAAGTTACACATGGATTAATTGATTGATGCGGAGGACAAATGTAGGATAACATGGTCTTTTGTACCGCATGTGCTCCTCATATAATGCTATCAATACAGTTTTTGATATATTTGCTGGTTCTGTCGTCTCCTCTAAAAGGACTCTTAAAGAGATCCTTGCGTGATGATTGATGTGCCTGCTAGGCCATTTGACTAAACAGTCTTTTCGACGCGATGGTATTTAATATTAAATAAGCGAAAGCACATAAAGGAGTGCACATAAATAAGAGAATGCTCAGAGAAGGAAGAAGAAGAAAGAAATACGAAAGATCATTCCCCAAAATGTTATACATTTTAAAATAATATAAATTTCCAAGGCTATGTGCACTCCAAGTGGGAATGGTACGCAAAATATGAAACCATAAGAAATACCCAAAAATAGAAAAGGAGCATTTTTCGCTAGTCTTTACCTACCACAACCTACTTGGAAAATAACCCTGTATGTACACTTACGGCCGGTTTCAATAACCTATCTACCAGTAACTATTTGTTAAAAACGTCGTCATTCAACCATATACCAGTTTTTTGCGATACAAATGTGACGTTTCTAACAAATAGTTATTGGTAGATAGTTTATTGAAACGGACGGCCCGTCATCATCAGTCATCGAATTCGATCATGATATTTTGAAACATGAATGTATGTACACTAACGGCCCATTTCTAATTTTTATGTACACTAAAGGCCTCCACAGACGAGAGGCCGATCGTTTCAGTTAGAACTGACGTCAGTTCCACCTGAACGGATTCGAGAACATACACGGAAAAAATCGCATCCGACCGAACTGACGTCAGTTCGGCCCTTAGATTAATAACGCCTAGATAGTCTTCAAACAAACGCATCGTACAAAGTGAAGCAAGCAACAGATAGACAGTAGGCGTAAGCATTACATACCGACACGCACACAAACAAAACTTTAAAGTTGTGGAGTGTGTACTCTTAAAATTGGAATTATTGTATATTTTGTTTTTCGTAATATCGTGAGATGTAAAAATATAACTTATATTTCATTTTAAACCATCTAAACACAATTTATGAAATTTATTTATATTAAGCTGATAATAATGGATGGAATATATTAAATATTATCTTAATACTGGCAATGCTTTAATTTGATAGTTAAAAAAATCAGAAAATATTATAAAACTTTCTCATAGTTACAACTATTAGTTAGGCATGAAAATTTTCAAATAAATTTATTTTTACTAGTAACACTGTCACAATTCACGATAGGGCAGCAAGATGGCGATTTAATGTGATTTTATTTTAAAATGTTTTAAATATTTGACTTAATACAAGTCAAATTGTTCGGAATCTTTGTTTCCGAAACATTTTTAAATCCTTTTCCGATGCATTGTGACACCCAACAACGACACAGACCGTCATAATGTTTTTAACATTCGGAGATGTATGCACTAGCGCTTGACCTTGACAACTGACGGGTCGTTCGAACAAACTGAGCCGATATGGCTCAGTATGATTTACTTCACTTTTCATGCGCGTACCCGGATTCTAGGCGTTTTAATCTAAGGTTCGGCCTGAACGGATCCTAGCACATACACGGAAAATTGCCGCGAGCTTCGGTCGTGTTTGTAGGGTTTCGTAATACTTAAGGAACCCTTATGATTTCACTCTGCCCGTCCGTCTGTCTGTCTGTCTGTCCGCCGCTCTCCTAGCTTCTGTAATAACTTTATGACACTAACTTTTTTAGTAATTCAAAGAAAACCTATTGCGCGTTGACAGTTAAGGAACCCCTTCTTAGACATGTCGTGACATGCTCTTGGTCAGTTTAGGCTATTATTTTATTTATTAATTGGATTTTGCTGCAATTGTAATCACGCTATCGACGAAACCGAATTATTGTGTCATACATTTTTCCAGTTATATGTAATAGAAATAATTTCTCTTTGTTTTTTGTCTTTAGATTTTATCAACCATAGCGGCTCTAAAGTTTTAAATACTTCAATGAACTTTAATAAATTTCTTTAGACCACGTGCCATTATTAGGGTTCTGTACCCGGGACCCTATTACTGAGACTTTGCTGTTCGTCCCTCTATCGCCAGGCTGTATCTTAACTTTCTTATACCGTAAAAGCTAGACAGTTAAAATGTTCACAAATGTATGATGTAGGTATTTCTATTGCCGTTATAAGAACAAAAACTCAAGAGAATAAAATAAAAATTTGAGACTCGCATACAACAAACGTGATTATTTCCGTTTTGTACGGAACTCATCTAGCCGACTCGCACTTGACCGGTTTTGTTTTACACTCGAATTTTATTACCGTTCAGTCCAATTTTATTGCCATTCAGTCCATCCGTACAGGTCAGAATAAATGTTGCCAACACAGTTGTTTTACAAAGTTTTACTACTCAATTTTGTTAAATTATTCCCTCCTCAGTAGGAATTTAGTTGTTAGTAGTGGTTTTGTAGAAAATAGCTAGGCAGTAATCATAATATGCAAAATGACCTGCTTCTATGTGCTATTATGACACCTTATCATAATACGAGTATGTGCTATTATGATCCGTAAGTCTATACTCCTACTATATTTTTTGTTAGTAGTGGTTTGTAGAAAATAGCTAGACAGTAATCATAATATGCAAAATGACCTGCTTCTATGTGCTATTATGACACCTTATCATAATAGCACACATCCGTAAGTCTATACTCCTACTATATTTTTTTAATTAAAGGGTTAAGTATTAAAACTGAAAATGTATGTATGTTCGTAAACACAAAATCTCTAAAAAAACTTTCAGGGATTCCTAAGTTTAGTAGCTTTTTTATAGTTATCGGTACTCTTTTGGTAGTTTTTAGTATAAAAAGACGCGAGTTTAGAAGTTTCGTAAAAACAGACATGGCAACACTGGAACGAATCGGTTCGGTCCATACGGCCGACTGATGCGATCTCGACATTGCACACAGACGATGCGATTTTGCATCCGTTCAGGCCGAACTGAAGGAAAATCGGACCGTGTATGGGCCCTAACACTAACGTTTGGTATTTTTTTTGCCGGTTTATTACGTTTCAATAAACTAATTTAGAAATAGGAATCTTTGTCTGTGACAGCGAGACCGCCGACAGCGATACCAAATGTGACGTTTTTAACAAATAGTTATTGGTAGATAGGCTATTTAGTAATTACAACTTGTATCCGCATGAAGTCATTGGATTAGTCATTACCTGCACTATACGCCATCAGCTTTTCACTGAACATCTGCTCCATCACTCTGAAGTTGGAAACTCCTATTACAGGGGCTATGCCAAAAGAAGAAGAAGAAGAAGATAGGTTATTGAAACGGGCCGTATGTCATCGAATTCGATTATGATATTATACACGATTATTTTACTCAACATTATGAGGTTAGACACTTACGGATTGTGTCGCGGTGCACTTTTCTTTTTCCCGACGTTTCGGCTACTTTCCAGCAGCCGTGGTCACGGGAGGACTGAGGTGTCAATTGTCCTATTTGTTGAAGTTGTTCAAACTACCCGAAGATTCTTCAATTATTATTTGTGTTCCGATCCACGCAAAACATGCTAACAGTATCTTGGAGCTGCGGTAATTTTAAATTACATTTTATTTTGTTAATTATTGGATCCCAACCAGATGACAGCACCCAGCCATCTTCTCGGTTGAAATTCGGGTACTTTTTAATTTCTATAGCCTCGCGTATCATTCTTGGGCGATAACGGTGTTCCTTTGCCACTACTTGTGGCTTATCAAATCTTATGTAATGGCGAGGTTGATCCAGTGTGTGTTCGCAAATTGCAGATTTATCTTTGCGACGGTGTTTAACATCTGCGATGTGTTCCTTTACGCGGGTGTTGATGGATCTTTTAGTTTGCCCTATATAGGAGAGACCGCAGTCACAGTCGAGCTTGTAGACTCCTGCATCTTGAAGGGGAATGTTACATTACACTGATGGTAAAAATTGACTTATATTTTTGGGTGGCTTGAAATATGTTTTTATAGAAGCTTTCCTTAGAATATAGCCAACTTTATCAGTGACTCCTTTCATAAAAGGTAGAACTGCAGGTATTCGTTCGATAGTGGCTGGTTTCACTCGGTCACTGTGATGCAAGCGTGGGACTCGAAGCTTATTGTCACGTAGAACTTGTGTGACATGATGAAGCTCGGTTTCTAAATGCTGCTGATCACAGATTCTTCGTGCTCTTCACAAGCTTCTCGTGTTCAAAGTTACGTCGTTTTAGTCGTTTCTTGCCGTCGCGCGTAGACTGCTCTCGTTGACGTTATTTTCTTTCCCTTGAACTACTTACGCTGTGTTAACTGGACTTTGTTTTGCCTCACGATCGTGCTTGTGTTTCGGGCCATAATTGACTAAGAGTAACCTATGCTTGAGTGTTGAACCTTGATTTGCCTTAAGAACAATTTGTCCTTGAGTTTTGGATTTTGATATGGCCTACGAATATCCTGTGCTTGAGTGTTGGATCTTGATTTGCCTTACGAACTGTATCGGACTATGACCTCTTGATTGTAAGTCCTTCTTGCGCTCGTGTGGTGATGATAAAAATACAGCAGCAATTCTTATACTCTCCTTTATTGGTGCTTACCACAAATACGTATTACAATATGTAATGACATATGCTTAAAACAATATATACGTCTACAATATGTATAGCCTTTTGGACAACTAAAATAAACTAACTCGATAGGCTTTACTTATGACATCTGTCAATGTCAATAATGACATTGACAGTTACATCTTACTGTTGATATATGTAACACCTCCCTTTTCGAGTATAAAAGCAAACTAATAATATAGGTACATAAGTAATAACAATACATTACTTATCTACTCAAATTTCTCATGCATATACAATTTAGGACGCTTTACACTTCTACCAGACCTGGTTACGTAACCGGTATTTTCTAGACTCTCCATAGGAACACAGTTATCATCGTTATTGCAATTTTGAACGGGACCATTTCCGAGTTGTGTCAAACTCATGGGATCTATACTCTCCTGCATGGGAAGCATATAGTCAGTGCTGCCGTTGCCATAAAAAGAAGGTGGAGGATTTATTTCTTTTAAATTCTTTTTTCTAGGTCTAATGTGTCCCCTATTCCTCCTATACACAACACCGTTTGGGTCCGCAACATAATTCGATCTAACACATCCTAATTTCTCTTTAATTATTCCCGGAGACCAGAACGATTTAGGATTTTTTTTAAAGTAAATGTCATTCCCCGGCTGAAATTCATAAGGTGTATGCTTCGCATTCCTGTCAAAATAAAAAGACATCTTGTCTCTGCTATATTTATGACATCATTCAAATGTCGAAAATTTTACAATTTTAGGTTTTAATTTTTTGTTGAGTATTGGTAAATTTACTCGCATGTTTCTAGACATTAATAATGCGGCCGGACTGGGAAAATCTCCCTTCGCAGCGTTGCGATAGTGTAATAACGCCAAAAGTATATCCGAGCCATCTTCTTTGCATTTTCTTAATATGTTTTTGACAATTTTAACTCCTGTTTCAGCTTGACCATTAGACCTCGACCAGTACGGACTAGTGGTTATGTGTTCTACATCCCAATCAACAAGAAAATACTTGAATTTGCAGGAGTTAAATGGTGGACCATTGTCAGACACCAATGCCTTAGGTATACCATGTCGAGCGAAGAACGATTTGAGACTCTTAACAACATTATCGACAGTGTAATTCTTATGCAAAGAAGCTAACTCTATGTACTTGGAATAATAATCCATGCAGACAAGGAAATTTTCTCCATCAAAATATAATAAATCTATACCTACCTTCTCCCATGGAAGATAAGATATCTCATGGCATTTCAACGGTTCATGGGGTGGATTTGATCTGTATTTAGCACACACGGAACATTGATCAATTAAGTTCAGAATATCCGCGTTTATATTTGGCCAATAAACTGTTTCTCTAGCCATGTTTAGTGTCTTATTAATACCTAAATGACCATAGTGTATTTTATCTAAAATCTGTCTTTGCAAGGACTTTGGAACAATAAGCCAACAATAATAACAATAATAACAATAATAAATATTAAGTCATTCATTATATGTATTTCATTTTGAATGTTCCAATATGGTTTCACAAGAGAGCTTACTTTGCCTTTGCTTTTTGGCCAACCATTCTGAATATAAGACTTGAGCAGATTTAAAGATTCATCATTTTTGCTTTATAATAATATAAATTTTAAATAAGGTTTACTCACTGAGAGATTAGAAAATACTGAATGAACATGATACTGTAAGTCTTGCTCATACTGAGGTGTATATGTATCACTAAGTGAGGCTCTTGACAAAGTATCTGCTATATACATATATTTACCAGGTACATAAACTACTTCTAGGTCATAACCCTGCAACGATAACATCATTCTTTGTAGCCTAGCAGGTACTTCATGAAGAGGTTTTTTGAAAAGGTAAATTAAAGGTTTGTGATCAGTATGAACAGTTGTTTTACTGCCATAAATATATTGGTGAAATTTATTACATCCAAACTGTATGGCAAACAATTCTTTTTCAATCTGGGCGTAGTTTTGTTGAGAGGGGGTAAGTGTTCTTGAACTATATGCAATGGGTCGTATGTCTTGCATCAAGACCGCTCCCAGTGCATTCTTTGATGAATCTACCGACAAAATCACAGGTAAGTTGCAATTATAATTAGTTAACACAGGTGCTTTAGATATGACTTCTTTTAACAAATCAAAGCACTTTTGACAATTTTCATCCCATAACCATAACATATCTTTTTTTAACAAATTTCTTAGGGTATTAGTTTTTTCTGCTAGATTTTCTATAAACGGTGCTAAAAAATTAATCATGCCTAGAAATCTCTGCAAATCCTTAATATTTTTAGGTATGGGCATATTTTTTATCGCTTTAACTTTTTCTGGATCAATTTTTACACCTTCTTTACTGAAAATATAGCCCAAATATGCTATTTCTTCTAGAAGAAACTTGCACTTGGCTTTATTTAATTTTAAATTAACCTGCCTAGCCCTGTCCAAAAACATTTCTAACCTTTTATTGTGTATTTCAATTGTTTCACCGTATATTAAAATGTCATCACACCAAATTATTATACCTTCTATGTCTCCGAAACGATCTATCATGGTTTTATAGAAAATTTCTGTAGCCGTGTTTATTCCAAAAGGTAATCTTAAAAATTTGTATCTGCCAAAATATGGAGTTTGAAATGTACATAGATCACTACTTTCTTTAGTTAATTTTATGTTATAGAACCCAGAAAACGCATCTAAATGTGAAAAATAAGAGGCTTTGGACAATTTAGACCTGACTTCATCTATATTTTTAATTGGATAATGACATCTCAATAAATTTTTATTTAAATTTCTAGGATCTAAGCAAATTCTCAATCCACCATTCTTTTTCATGGCCATAACTAAACTACTCACCCAGAGAGTAGGTTTGTTCACCTTCCGTATGACTCCCATGTTCTTCATGAGTTGAAGCTCTTTCCTTAACGGTTCAACCAACGCGAAGGGTACCTTTCTAGGGGGATCAACGCACGGAATAGCATCCTTTTTTAGCACGATGCTGTGTTCGTATGGGAGGCAGCCTAGACCCTGAAACACATCATTATATCTGGTCACAATTTTCTCACAAGTTTTTTGATACATATTATATACATTTTGCTCAACATTTTTTTTATTTTCCATTGATAGAGAAAAGTTTTATGTTATTAAATTTAGCTTTAAACAAGTGGGTAAGCCAATCACAGTTGGACAATTTAATTTTGTTACAACAAAAGTAAATGTTTTCTGGTTTTGTTTTGTTTTCAACTAAACAACAAATGTTTAACACTGAAATTATCGGTATTCTGTGCCTACTGTAGGCAAAGATATTAAATTTTTTACACATTTCTTTACTCTGCTTGTCAAATTTAAGATTCAATTCTTTAAATACTTGATAAGACATCACATTTATGTCTGCGCCAGTGTCGATTAGGCAATCTACATTTTTGTTGTTTATCTTAATAGAATAATGCCATGACTTGTCTGTTGTGCTTATCAAATTTGTACTAGCATTCTGTGACTTTATGTTTTTAATGTTGAACAATGCCCCAATTGTAAATCTCTCAGCCTCAGCACTTTTGGGGCTTGATTCATCATCGAGATTTGTGCTACCTACCCCAGTAACAACAGTCCTGACACTATTTTTCTTGAAACATAAATGAATAAAATGTCCATATTTAAAACATGACCTGCATCTGCGTCTCCAAGCTGGACAGTTGCGGCGACCATGCGATGTGTTGCACTTTACACACGATGTTGTTCTTGATCCAGGTGAGATCTTGCGTTTTTTCTTTTCTGGTATGAGGGGGAACTGGCCCGACGACTTTTGTGTAGCTTGTATATTGTGGCTTCTCTTCCATCTGCTGCATTGATTGATTCTTCACTTTTCTGCGCCATCGTCAGTGTTCTACAGAGGAGTTTGGCTCTTTCTAGGGAAAGATCTTGCTCTTGTAGGAGCTTTTGACGAAATTGCGAGAAGTTTGTGGCCATATTAGCAATGAGAATTTCCTTCACAAGGGAATCACGTAGCGAACCAAACTCACAGGCATGACTTGCGTTTTCTAATTCCATTAGAAAATTTTCCAAGGATTCGTTCACACGCTGTTTCAACGTAAAGAATTTGTGCCGCGCCACCGTCAAATTCTTTTTGGGTTCAAAATACTCGACGAATTTTGCCTTGACTTCTTGGAAAGTAGCAGAGTTTAGGTCCAAATTGAAGGAATTGTATATGTTTAAACCCTTTTCTCCCATGGAATGCAGCATGATTGCAATTTTTCTTTTGTCTTCCGTTTTCTCCATGCCCGACGCCAGTAGAAATATCTCGAATGACTGCGTCCATTTCTTGAAATTTTCAGCATTATTGTTGATAATTTCTGTAGAGATCTCAAGCTTCTGTACTCCGTTGCCTGCCATTGTTAAATTCCCACACTCAGATTGTCTCGAAGCTTCCGGAGTTTTCGATGTACCCTCTTTTGCGTTCATAATTTTCGTTTTCTTTTCAATTTTTTCTTCTGACACCATGTATCGAGCTATGACCTCTTGATTGTAAGTCCTTCTTGCGCTCGTGTGGTGATGATAAAAATACAGCAGCAATTCTTATACTCTCCTTTATTGGTGCTTACCACAAATACGTATTACAATATGTAATGACATATGCTTAAAACAATATATACGTCTACAATATGTATAGCCTTTTGGACAACTAAAATAAACTAACTCGATAGGCTTTACTTATGACATCTGTCAATGTCAATAATGACATTGACAGTTACATCTTACTGTTGATATATGTAACACCTCCCTTTTCGAGTATAAAAGCAAACTAATAATATAGGTACATAAGTAATAACAATACATTACTTATCTACTCAAATTTCTCATGCATATACAATTTAGGACGCTTTACACTTCTACCAGACCTGGTTACGTAACCGGTATTTTCTAGACTCTCCATAGGAACACAGTTATCATCGTTATTGCAATTTTGAACGGGACCATTTCCGAGTTGTGTCAAACTCATGGGATCTATACTCTCCTGCATGGGAAGCATATAGTCAGTGCTGCCGTTGCCATAAAAAGAAGGTGGAGGATTTATTTCTTTTAAATTCTTTTTTCTAGGTCTAATGTGTCCCCTATTCCTCCTATACACAACACCGTTTGGGTCCGCAACATAATTCGATCTAACACATCCTAATTTCTCTTTAATTATTCCCGGAGACCAGAACGATTTAGGATTTTTTTTAAAGTAAATGTCATTCCCCGGCTGAAATTCATAAGGTGTATGCTTCGCATTCCTGTCAAAATAAAAAGACATCTTGTCTCTGCTATATTTATGACATCATTCAAATGTCGAAAATTTTACAATTTTAGGTTTTAATTTTTTGTTGAGTATTGGTAAATTTACTCGCATGTTTCTAGACATTAATAATGCGGCCGGACTGGGAAAATCTCCCTTCGCAGCGTTGCGATAGTGTAATAACGCCAAAAGTATATCCGAGCCATCTTCTTTGCATTTTCTTAATATGTTTTTGACAATTTTAACTCCTGTTTCAGCTTGACCATTAGACCTCGACCAGTACGGACTAGTGGTTATGTGTTCTACATCCCAATCAACAAGAAAATACTTGAATTTGCAGGAGTTAAATGGTGGACCATTGTCAGACACCAATGCCTTAGGTATACCATGTCGAGCGAAGAACGATTTGAGACTCTTAACAACATTATCGACAGTGTAATTCTTATGCAAAGAAGCTAACTCTATGTACTTGGAATAATAATCCATGCAGACAAGGAAATTTTCTCCATCAAAATATAATAAATCTATACCTACCTTCTCCCATGGAAGATAAGATATCTCATGGCATTTCAACGGTTCATGGGGTGGATTTGATCTGTATTTAGCACACACGGAACATTGATCAATTAAGTTCAGAATATCCGCGTTTATATTTGGCCAATAAACTGTTTCTCTAGCCATGTTTAGTGTCTTATTAATACCTAAATGACCATAGTGTATTTTATCTAAAATCTGTCTTTGCAAGGACTTTGGAACAATAAGCCAACAATAATAACAATAATAACAATAATAAATATTAAGTCATTCATTATATGTATTTCATTTTGAATGTTCCAATATGGTTTCACAAGAGAGCTTACTTTGCCTTTGCTTTTTGGCCAACCATTCTGAATATAAGACTTGAGCAGATTTAAAGATTCATCATTTTTGCTTTATAATAATATAAATTTTAAATAAGGTTTACTCACTGAGAGATTAGAAAATACTGAATGAACATGATACTGTAAGTCTTGCTCATACTGAGGTGTATATGTATCACTAAGTGAGGCTCTTGACAAAGTATCTGCTATATACATATATTTACCAGGTACATAAACTACTTCTAGGTCATAACCCTGCAACGATAACATCATTCTTTGTAGCCTAGCAGGTACTTCATGAAGAGGTTTTTTGAAAAGGTAAATTAAAGGTTTGTGATCAGTATGAACAGTTGTTTTACTGCCATAAATATATTGGTGAAATTTATTACATCCAAACTGTATGGCAAACAATTCTTTTTCAATCTGGGCGTAGTTTTGTTGAGAGGGGGTAAGTGTTCTTGAACTATATGCAATGGGTCGTATGTCTTGCATCAAGACCGCTCCCAGTGCATTCTTTGATGAATCTACCGACAAAATCACAGGTAAGTTGCAATTATAATTAGTTAACACAGGTGCTTTAGATATGACTTCTTTTAACAAATCAAAGCACTTTTGACAATTTTCATCCCATAACCATAACATATCTTTTTTTAACAAATTTCTTAGGGTATTAGTTTTTTCTGCTAGATTTTCTATAAACGGTGCTAAAAAATTAATCATGCCTAGAAATCTCTGCAAATCCTTAATATTTTTAGGTATGGGCATATTTTTTATCGCTTTAACTTTTTCTGGATCAATTTTTACACCTTCTTTACTGAAAATATAGCCCAAATATGCTATTTCTTCTAGAAGAAACTTGCACTTGGCTTTATTTAATTTTAAATTAACCTGCCTAGCCCTGTCCAAAAACATTTCTAACCTTTTATTGTGTATTTCAATTGTTTCACCGTATATTAAAATGTCATCACACCAAATTATTATACCTTCTATGTCTCCGAAACGATCTATCATGGTTTTATAGAAAATTTCTGTAGCCGTGTTTATTCCAAAAGGTAATCTTAAAAATTTGTATCTGCCAAAATATGGAGTTTGAAATGTACATAGATCACTACTTTCTTTAGTTAATTTTATGTTATAGAACCCAGAAAACGCATCTAAATGTGAAAAATAAGAGGCTTTGGACAATTTAGACCTGACTTCATCTATATTTTTAATTGGATAATGACATCTCAATAAATTTTTATTTAAATTTCTAGGATCTAAGCAAATTCTCAATCCACCATTCTTTTTCATGGCCATAACTAAACTACTCACCCAGAGAGTAGGTTTGTTCACCTTCCGTATGACTCCCATGTTCTTCATGAGTTGAAGCTCTTTCCTTAACGGTTCAACCAACGCGAAGGGTACCTTTCTAGGGGGATCAACGCACGGAATAGCATCCTTTTTTAGCACGATGCTGTGTTCGTATGGGAGGCAGCCTAGACCCTGAAACACATCATTATATCTGGTCACAATTTTCTCACAAGTTTTTTGATACATATTATATACATTTTGCTCAACATTTTTTTTATTTTCCATTGATAGAGAAAAGTTTTATGTTATTAAATTTAGCTTTAAACAAGTGGGTAAGCCAATCACAGTTGGACAATTTAATTTTGTTACAACAAAAGTAAATGTTTTCTGGTTTTGTTTTGTTTTCAACTAAACAACAAATGTTTAACACTGAAATTATCGGTATTCTGTGCCTACTGTAGGCAAAGATATTAAATTTTTTACACATTTCTTTACTCTGCTTGTCAAATTTAAGATTCAATTCTTTAAATACTTGATAAGACATCACATTTATGTCTGCGCCAGTGTCGATTAGGCAATCTACATTTTTGTTGTTTATCTTAATAGAATAATGCCATGACTTGTCTGTTGTGCTTATCAAATTTGTACTAGCATTCTGTGACTTTATGTTTTTAATGTTGAACAATGCCCCAATTGTAAATCTCTCAGCCTCAGCACTTTTGGGGCTTGATTCATCATCGAGATTTGTGCTACCTACCCCAGTAACAACAGTCCTGACACTATTTTTCTTGAAACATAAATGAATAAAATGTCCATATTTAAAACATGACCTGCATCTGCGTCTCCAAGCTGGACAGTTGCGGCGACCATGCGATGTGTTGCACTTTACACACGATGTTGTTCTTGATCCAGGTGAGATCTTGCGTTTTTTCTTTTCTGGTATGAGGGGGAACTGGCCCGACGACTTTTGTGTAGCTTGTATATTGTGGCTTCTCTTCCATCTGCTGCATTGATTGATTCTTCACTTTTCTGCGCCATCGTCAGTGTTCTACAGAGGAGTTTGGCTCTTTCTAGGGAAAGATCTTGCTCTTGTAGGAGCTTTTGACGAAATTGCGAGAAGTTTGTGGCCATATTAGCAATGAGAATTTCCTTCACAAGGGAATCACGTAGCGAACCAAACTCACAGGCATGACTTGCGTTTTCTAATTCCATTAGAAAATTTTCCAAGGATTCGTTCACACGCTGTTTCAACGTAAAGAATTTGTGCCGCGCCACCGTCAAATTCTTTTTGGGTTCAAAATACTCGACGAATTTTGCCTTGACTTCTTGGAAAGTAGCAGAGTTTAGGTCCAAATTGAAGGAATTGTATATGTTTAAACCCTTTTCTCCCATGGAATGCAGCATGATTGCAATTTTTCTTTTGTCTCCCGTTTTCTCCATGCCCGACGCCAGTAGAAATATCTCGAATGACTGCGTCCATTTCTTGAAATTTTCAGCATTATTGTTGATAATTTCTGTAGAGATCTCAAGCTTCTGTACTCCGTTGCCTGCCATTGTTAAATTCCCACACTCAGATTGTCTCGAAGCTTCCGGAGTTTTCGATGTACCCTCTTTTGCGTTCATAATTTTCGTTTTCTTTTCAATTTTTTCTTCTGACACCATGTATCGAGCTATGACCTCTTGATTGTAAGTCCTTCTTGCGCTCGTGTGGTGATGATAAAAATACAGCAGCAATTCTTATACTCTCCTTTATTGGTGCTTACCACAAATACGTATTACAATATGTAATGAGATATGCTTAACACAATATATACGTCTACACTATGTATAGCCTTTTGGACAACTAAAATAAACTAACTCGATAGGCTTTACTTCATGACATCTTCCAATGTCAATAATGACATTGACAGTTACATCTTACTGTTGATATAACAATTCTTGAGGAAGGTGAGTCATAAAAAGTAGGTACCTAAGTTTTCAATATTTTTTTTTAAATATATCCCTTTTGTACACACCACGTTGTAACCAGTTAACTTGTGATAGGTACTTATCGGTGTTTTTTGTTTGTTCACAGAAGGTTTTCACGCGTACCACACCCAATGCGTTCAGCAGCTCCAGGAATCCAACTACCCAAGAAGAGTGGCTTTTTGTGAAATAATGATCCAACGATCTGAAGAAGATCCTAACTTTTTTAATAAAATACTATGGACCGACGAGTCCCGATTCGAAAGGGCTGAAATGTTAAACCTTCATAATTATCATAGCTGGGCCATCGAAAACCCACATTTGGCAAGGGCGTCAAACTTCTAAACGCGCTTTAGTGTCAACCTTTGGTCTGGGGTCCTAAACGGAGAGTTAATTGTACCCTTTGAATACCAGCTAGGTTGAATAGCCAGGAATATTTAAATTTTTTGCAAAACAATCTTTGTGAATTGTTAGAAGATGTTAACCTTTATATTCGACAAGAAATGATTTTTCAACAAGATGGCGCGCCCTGTCACTATGGAATACAAGTAAGAGAGCATTTGAATACTTTTCCAGAAAGATGTATTGGACGTACAGGGCCGATCGAATGGCCTGCGCGTTCGCCAGATCTCAACCCCATCGATTTTTTGTTTGGGGATTTTTCAAAGAGCTGGTTTACGCGAAGGTAAACAACAATGAAACAGAATTAAGACAAAGAATATCAAAAGCGGAAAGAAAAATAAAACAAGAATATTCGAATAGCTTCAGGCAATTAAAGCATAACTTTTTAAAACTTTGTCGGTTATGTATTCAAGTTGGAGGAAGGAGTTTTGAAAATTTATTATAATAAATAGTTTTTTCAGTAAATTGTGCCTTTTATCTGTTATTAAAAAACAGGTAATTACATTCACAACTAGCAATAATAATTTCGAATAACATTTTGAATTTTGAGTGGTAAGACCAAAATTATTGTAAGAATTACACGAGCAACAATTATTTTACGGGTATTAAAATTAATCAAAATAGATCTTGAAGTTTAATTTACCATAAGAAAAATAAAATTAAAAAAAAAAAATTATGCTTCAATGATTTTTAGCCTATCCACCTTAAAAGGCCGATTACAACAAAAAAAGATCAATTAAGTACCTTTTTTTTTTCTACGATTTTGGTAGCTTAGAACCCTGCGGAGTTTTTATACTTAGACAAAAGCTATGGAAACTTCTTTTTGTATTTAAAATTGATGTCGAATATTTGGGAAAATCCAGCTAAAAACTAACTTCTAACTTTAAAACCTTTATTGAGTAGCTTTAACTAATTTTAGGAAGCAGAGATTTTTTTTATTTTAACAATATTTAAGACAATCATTTCACAGAAAACAAAAACTTGAATGAGTGTCAAGGGATTAAGGAAGTTATAATATATATATTATAATATAAATATATAGTTGATAATGAAGAATTGAAGCCGAAAGAAACAGAGATTAGCCGGAACAAACACACAGACGGACAGAAAAATGTTAACAATTTATATTTTATTGTAAGTACCGATCACACTTTTAAATGCATTAAGTGAAAATAAAAGCTGTTAATTTGAAATTACAAAACAGACACTTCAATTTTGTTTATATGTATAGATATAATATATTATATTATACAAAACAAATAGTTGAACTAAGTATATATAATGCGCGCGGAACTAGTTGGCCGCGACAGGGGTGAGGGGGCGGGTTGCTTGCTGCTCGCAGTGTTGCCGCCGCGAAGTCCAGCTCCGTACTGAGTAATAACATCAAGCGCTCGGTTAGCTATTCACAATATGTGACAGTCATAACAGTCACAATGTGTAATTGCAAAATTCTACATTATTATCAAGGTGATAAGGTCGTTTTTTGTATCATTCTTAAAAGTCGTTATTACATTGTGATTTCGAGTGGCAAAAAGTGTCGTGCCTAATCAATCCGTCTAGCTTCCATACAATTCGCAACGCGCTATAAGGAACTACGTTCCAAAAACTGAAAAATACCTACAAAAAAAAAGATATGAATTTTTGAAACCTCGCTGGCAGAAAACATTCAAAAAACACAAAAAAAATGTAACTCGAAAACTACAAAAAATCGCGGAACATACATGGGGTATTTTCGTACACCCCAAGGTGTGAGGAATCTAAAAAAAAAATATTGACGTCACTAGTTGAACCACTCTGTATAGTAATACTTGCAGCTGTTTTCGAGAAACCGGTTATATATAAAATACAAGATTGTCTCATTTAAAGTACACACACCGGCATATTTAGCGGAACATAAAATAAAGGTTTGATATCAGTATCATATAAGGTTGCTGGCTAGTTTATACGTCATTTAATTTATAAAGAAATATTTTCAAATTAAGAAAACAACTAAACATCACATTTTATGCAATTGTTTTAATTTTATTCAAATACACCTTACCTGGAGCGAACTTCGAGTATTCTTCCTTCTGACTTTGATTTAAAATTTCATTGAAATACTATTTTTTGTTTTTTAATCGCGTATCTTTTTGGAGTTGAGGACTGAATTATGCCTGACTTAGCCCCAACGGAGATTGCCAGGGCACTCGAAATGCGAAGAAATGGTCAAACCTACAGAGTGATATCCAGAAATCTTCGTCGACCAGTTTCAACGATCCATCGCAGTATCCAACGGTTCAGGGAGAACGGTACTTATGTGAGAAGAGCAGGACAAGGCAGAAAAAGACGCACTTCGAGTAGTGATGATCGTTTCATTCGGCTTCGTGTACGTAGGAACCCCCGTTTGACGGCCGTCCAAGCTCGACATGAGTTAGAAGCAGTGCGGGGTGTAACCGTAGGTGAGCGTAAGGTACGAAGAAGGTTCAAAGAAGCTGGTTTGGTTTCATTTGTGCCCGCCAAGGCTCCAAGGCTCGAGGTAAATCATCGTAGAAACAGGTTAACTTTTGCTCAGGAACATCGACTTTGGAACGCGGACCAATGGAGTAAGGTATTGTTTAGTGATGACTGCCGAATTCTCTTAAATCAAATTGACGGCAGGCAAAGAATATACAGACGCAAAGGAGAACGATACATTCAGACAAATTTTGAAACTACAGTTGCATACGGTGGTGGATCAATAATGGTTTGGGCGGGCATTTGTTTAGGAGCTCGCACAGACTTGGTAGTGATTGACAGAGGGAGTCTGACTGCAGACCGCTATATCAGAGAAGTTTTAGAAGAAAATGTCGTACCGTTTGCCCCATATATCGGTGACGATTTTGTTTTTATGCAGGGTAATGCTCGGCCGCATACCGCTCGGGTAACTCAAGCTTATCTTAATGATATGAATATCACTGTTTTGGAGTGGCCGGTGAGATCACCGGATATGAACCCAATAGAGCACGTTTGAGACTTGCTGAAATGAAATGTTAAGTCCAGAATTCCAGCTCCTGCCAACGTGGGTGAACTGCGAATCGCCGTAGTTGAGGAATGGCGGAGACTATCCCAGGAGACCATCGATAATATCATTCTCAGTATGCCTAGACGGGTAGAAAGTTTAATAAGAGCACGTGGAGGAAATACGCGATATTAATCACCATTTTTCTAATTTAATTAATTGTTATTTTAATATTAATTTTCACTTTTCCCGATTACATGAAAAGTTCAAAAATGTACCATTTTTCACAAATAGCATTTACTCGCAAAATCTGTTTTGTAAATGAAACTTTAAATAAGAAAAGAAGTGTAGTAAGTAGATTTTAAAATAAAACCATATTTTTTTTAATTATGGACCTTTTTTTGTGTTCCGCTAAATATGCCTGTGTGTTTATAAGATAAATAGAGACAATGTATGAACTCGACTATACGATACGATACGACTTTTTTACTATTTTCAAACTTGACTATTTTAAAATACTGATTAATTCAACTAATATAATATTATCTTCTTAATTATATTATACCTTAGGGAGGGCAAATTTGTTATACGTAACAATTATAGTAGTAGGTACATAATATTATTTAAGATTCTAATGTAAAAGAGATTTAGCTTTAAGTCAGAGTTCAATAATTTCAGTATAAGAAATCGAAAATTCCTACGATACAAAATATGTTGTTCAATATTTGTAATAAGGACTGTCTACTGCCTAGAACACTTGAGGTGGTCCTGAAACCTACTATTTGGCCTAGCGGCTGAGGACTATTTTTCTAGGACTACTAGGTGTAGGTACTAGGTAGTAGGCGTATGTTTAGGTAGTAGATGTAGGTTGTAGGTGTAGGTTGTAGGTGTAGGTTGTAGATGTAGGTTGTAGGTGTAGGTTGTAGGTGTAGGTTGTAGATGTAGGTTGTAGGTGTAGGTTGTGGATGTAGATAGTAGGTAAAGACAGAACAACCTCGAGGGGGTCAGCTAGTAAGCATCATATTAATATGAATCGCACATTTCTTTCACATTCTTTTTTTTTTTTTTTTTTATTTACCAAAAATATAAAATTACAATTCTACTACAATATAAACAGCATTAAAACCACTGAGGTTTGTCCAATGCTGCATACAGCCTTATTCGCAATTCTAGTTTAAATACACAGTTGCTTACATTTTAACATAATTTTTTGGATATTAAAACAGTTTGGAACCAGATAGAATTTCTTTACATGTTTTAGGCATTCTACATTAGTGTTTTAATTTTAGATAGTTAAGTAATATGATTTTAATTTGCATTTTATATTTTTTCAGTTAAATTATTTATTACATCTGTAGGTAAATCATTAATAAGACGAGGAGCTATGTAGCTAGTCATTCGCTCGCCATATCGGTTGCAGGCTCGAGTCGTCACTAGCCGGTTTTGTGCGACGGCTCGAGTGCGTACAGGGTGTTAAGTTAATACTTTTAAACTTTCGTTAAAATATTGTTCTTTTAACAGGGTAAATTTAAATTTAGTAAATACTGGTAAAACTTTACAGTGCTTAAATAATTCATCATCATTGTTGACGAGTTTTTGTTTTATATTCGGGGAAACTATTGATTTTAAAATTCTAAGTTGTAAGTTGTAAATTTGATTTAAATAACTTTTATAGGTTCGACCGTAAGTACATAATCCGTAATTTATATGCGACTCAGCAAATGAATTATATAGCATAAGTTTCACTTTAAAAGGAATTTTATGTTTTAAAATATTAATACTAGCCAGAAACTGTCTTAGTTTATCGCATACATTTTCAATATGAATACTCCAGTTGATTTTATTATCTATTGTTATACCAAGGTATTTTTGTGAGCTTACTTCCTCAATAGCTGGGCATCTACACGAATCAACTCTGGTAAGATGTAAACAGCTATGGTCGTGAGCAATTAATTTAGTGTTTAGAGATTGACGCCGAAGGTAAGGCAACCTGATAAATAATAATTTTGTTTTATTCGCATTCAGTACTAATTCTTGACACCAGCGTTGAATCATATCAAAGTCAGTTTGTAAGCGCTCACATTAAAGCATCTTATGCTCACATTAAAGCATAATTTTTTAATATTTACTATTTAATGTACCTAGGTATATCGTCAATATGTTTGATTCATAAAACTGTCTATGATGACTTTCCCCATGATAATAATCATTGAATTACAATGTTTAAAACTATTTCCACTTCTAGTTTGCTTAGCTTTTGTGATAAAAATATCTAATTACAATCACTTTCGTATGTGCTAATCTATTTGTGGCACTATAACTATGTTTGTGTGTATTTTATTGAACAGCGCGTTATGATTTCGTGCGTTTCGTGCGTATGTTTAATGACTACGAAATTTTATGTTTTATTAATATTATTTACTAGGCGTCCAAAATACCAACACAAACAAAAATCATCAGCAGCTGCAAGCTATAAAATTTGAGTACAAAGAGGAAGAGGGAGGACTGAAAATTATCGAATAATAATAAAGCTCTAAACGAGTTTGAATGAAATGCGTATACAGAAAGTTTGGGTTTAACTTATTGTCACACAGCGCTCCTTTTTCGCCCTGGTAAATTTACAGTTCCTGGGGGGCCGGGATAGGCACATTTATAAAGTCAACCTACACTTTACTCTAGACCAACGGCATCGCGGCGAAGTGCTCTAATACAATAATAAATATGGATCAAATAATATTATCCTTTCTACATTGGACTACGATTATCTTATTTTATTAGGTATTTTAAACGAGACGATCTTGTATATATACAATCGGTATCTCGATAACGGCAAGTATTACCATGAAATTTAGTATGCCGGAAGTTTTGGGGAGAAAAATCGATCTAGCTGGGTCTTATCCCTTGAAACTGCGCATTTTTAAGCAATATATGTTTTTTATTTCATCGTGCAATAATATATCAATAATTTCCACTCTCTTACGTCAGTCTGATTGGCAGCTTGGTATGCTACGTACGGTACGTATGGTACGTATAATTTTTTGCATTGTTTGGAAATTCGTGTGTATTCGAAAAGTTGTGGTGGGTTCGAATCCCGGTTAAATAAAGATTTTCTTTCTCTTTCACTCTTATTGGTGTTTGTCGTTAATGTTTTGTGAGACAGGTAGGTGCGTAAGCTGGGGCTATATGATCCGGAATCCGTCGGCCCCGGGAAAATCCAGAGCGCCGAAAATAAAACTCTGCGCTAATACAATAGAGCTGAAATGCGATCACACGAGTGTCAAGTCAAATGTCAATATCAAATCTGACAACTCAACACTCGTGTTCGATTTTAAACTCTACTATATTAGTCCAGAGTTCTATTTTTAATACTCTAAATTTTCTCCGGCATTCCGGTTTCCGGACAATATAGTCCCAGCTTCCTTACGGCTTCGATTTTAGTAGTCCTTCAATGTTTTATTCTTCTTCCTATGGATAAGCAAACACGACGAACGTAATTTGGATAATGTAATGGCATACTTCCGACAATAACGCCGACCTGCAATTTCAATTCGGCGCCCATAGTACATCGAGTGTAAACATTATAATTTTTGTTTGCATACACTACACTCATTTATCTACATGGTGTTTTTGAAACTTATGCGTTAAAAACAATTGTAATAGTAACGTTACTATAGTATATAGTTTAATTTTGAATAGCTTACATAAAATCACTTCATTTCGGTGTAAATTGACCCTTATAAGTATACTTTTAAAATTTTAATTATATGAATCATATATGTTTTTACGCCTGTCTTTTACTTTCAGTCAGCAGGTTCAGCAGGAAAGCAGTGCAAGTACCTACGTAAGAAGCAGTAATACTAATTGATAGTGACTTGAAGAAAATTAACTTTTAAAATATACAACTCGGACGGACACCTACTCTGAATGTTTTTACACGAATTAAGGGCCGAAAGCCGTTTTACGGAGGTATTCAGATAACACTGCTAAAGTGCTTTAAACAGATTTAAGGACTGTAACATACCGCCTTTTAGGTGGTTTTATAATTTATAATACGATTCCTAGCGTTTCCAGCACCTTGTTTCATCTTTACTATGAAATGGAAAAAATAAACAACTACTCCTATACGTAGGTATAGGGCAGGTTGTAGAACCTACACCTATACCAACATATACAACATGGGTATTGTTAATGTGTTACCTGCCTAGTCTTCTTTTCTCTGCTTATATTCTGAATTCTGTTTTATCGTGTCAAAGCTGTGGACAAATTAACTGCCCCCGATTTTATGGCCAGTAAAAAGATAATACGTAGCCCGCTGCAAGCAGATTTAAATAAGATCCTTAAATTTTCTTATCATGTTCTTATAAAATATATTACGAGACTTTATTGCGTCTATTACACCTTCTTTTAACTTTACGTTCTTTCAGCTACTCTGGGTAATGCTCAAATATAAATTTGACTTAAAAACTGTGTATAAAGCTCAATAAATTTCAAAGCAAGTCAAATGCCAAAATTAAACGTTAGTAAACAATGATTACTATGGTAACTGTTTTTTTATATATTTTATATAATACCAATACCTAATTAATATGTGTTATTTAAAGTAAGTTAGAAAAGCGATATTATTAAAAAATTCAAGCGATTTCTTACCAATTTATGGAGGCAGAGTTCATGGTTTTTTAGTAAGTGGGTCACAACAGATACGTTTGTTCTGATCATTTAATTTATTAAATTGATTAAACAGCCGCCACACGTATATTTGTACCGCATTCCAACTCAATCTACGCCGATATTTTACAGCGAACGAACCGCTTATAAATGTTATTTATAATGCCAATGATTGTGAACGGATTTAATTCAGATTCAAATATATCAAAAAGCTGTACCAGCACTTATAATTGTCGGGTGTAAAATTCAAGTTAAACGAAACATTCCGTATCGTGGACTCGCGAGCTGGTTGCAGTGACACTACGCACGCGTCATTTCTTATTCTTACGCAGAATATGGAACATTACGTGTGTTTTTGAAATTAAATTATTGTAAAAATATCCGGAAATTATACAAAACATATAAAAAAAATAAAAAAAACTTGAGAGGTGTTAAGGGACACCCGGATGGAACGAAGTTATAATGACTAACACAGACTAACTAATACAGACTGACAGAGGGACAGAAAAATGTTAACAATTTATATTTTATTGTAAGTACCGATCATACTTTTAAATGCATTAAGTGAAAATAAAAGCTGTTAATTTGAAATTACAAACAGACACTTCAATTTTGTTTATCTGTATACAGGTGACCTGAAATTCGATACATTCCTTTGAAAGATAGAAACTTATGAAAGATGTGACTTTAAGAAAAATGTGAATTTATCTTAAAAGAAAATTCTGATTCATGTCTCATAATGAAAAACTATCGCTTATTTTGTCCCTATTTATTCCTTAAAAATATTATTTGACTCATTGACGGTTAAAATACATAAAAAAATCACTAAAAAGACAAACATTTTTAAAAATACGTCATGTCAAAGTCAAAAAGTCGAAAATAAAGAAAAAAATTTGAAATTTCAATAACTTTGTAAATATCAACTTTCGGATAGGGGATGCCATGAAAAATATTACTGTAAATGAGGTCTACTTTCTGTCTTTCAAAGGAATGTATCGAATTTCAGGTCACCCTGTAGATATAATATATTATGTTATACAAAACAAATAGTTGAACTAAGTATATAATATAGTGCGCGCGGAACTAATTGGCCGCGCCTTAGGTAGAGACAGGGGTGAGGATTGCTTGCTGCTCGCAGTTTTTTTTTTTTCATCTCCCTAACGTAATCAGGGCTGTTTATTATTTATTTTTTTTTAATTTCTTTATAATTTTCTTTCTTTTTACATTTCTTACATTATCATTACACTTTAGTTTTTTAACAATCATTTTCAATAATCAACATTTTTCTTACTTTGGTATCATTAGATTTGACATGTATGTCAATAAATAATAGTTCAATTAATAATGATAATTCCACAATAATAATAATTCCAATAAAATCACTCAAAAATACAATTAAAATATCAACAATAAAACGACGGCACAAAATATAAGACTAACCTAGTATCACAGCTAACTTAGTATACAATAGAACCTTACTAATATCACACTAAAATATCACAATTTTTCTTACAAACTACACCCACTATCTTTTTACAATAAGCGAGGAAGATGTCCCTCTTTTTGCCTCCCAGGATGGAAGGCAGATTCTCACCCGTTATGGATGTGCCCATTTCTGCTCAATATCATATCTATTGCTAGCAAAAATTGGGCACTCCAGTAACAGGTGAGGAACCGTCTCCTCAGCTCCTGGCTGACACGAACACGACGGATCCTCCTTCAGCTTGAATCTGTTCAAGTAGAAGGCGAATCCGCCGTGTCCGGTCAGAATCTGTGTGGTGTAGTTTGTGATGTCTATTTTATTGACTATCTTGTATGCAGCGACAGCGATTGGGAAAAAGAGCTTCGTGACTCCGGCCATCCCTCCCACTTCGTATCTCCTGTCCCATTCCTCAACCGTATCCTCTCTTAAGATACGCTTGATGAATGAAACAGGACACAGATCGTAGTCAGGTTTCCTTTTCAATTGCAGCGCAGCCTCCTTGGCTAATTCGTCAACCCTCTCATTCCCTCTCAACCCTGCGTGCGCCTTGATCCAAAACAGGGAGACCTCCTGCCTCTGCGATGCAGCTTTTCGGAGGGCCTCCCTTGTTTGCACTGCCATGGGATGAGGGGAACTAAGGGTGACTGCCTGGAGAGCCGATCTAGAATCGCTAAGGATACCAACCTTCGCCATTCCACTCTTGCAGGCTATACTTACTGCTCTCTGGAGCGCTAGAAGCTCGGCTTGGTAGACGGTGCAATACGGCGGCAGTGCAAGCTTGACGGCCTTCGTCTCGGCCTCACCCTTCCATACGGAGAGTGCGGCTCCGACTCGACCCTCAATCTTGCTGCCGTCCGTATAGATCCTATGGACGTGGCTGTTAACCACGTCTGCATACGAGTCCTCGTCTACCAACCCGAACCTCAGCTCTTCCTGCTCTGCCGGATGTGGGTCCTCAATCGCAGGAGCCATTCGCTCCACCTCCCTGTCTCTCAACACCGGGTGCGGTACCCCCTTCTTGATCTCATAGAGCCTCGAAGCTTCGAGTATCCTGAGATCAAGAGGGAGTATCCCAGCCAGCAGCATCGCAGAGTTCAGGGAGACGGTCCGATATGCTCTGCAAATCTTCTGGGCAAAACCCCGCTCGCAGTGTTGCCGCCGCGAAGTCCGGCTCCGTACTGAGTAATAACATCAAGTGCTCTTCCGTCCCACCCCGCTCGCATACCTAACGCCTGGCTAGCTAGTCACAATATGTAACAGTCATAACAGTCACAATGTGTAATTGCAAAATTCTACATTATTGTCAAGGTGATAAGGTCGTTTTTTGTATCATCCTTAATAGTCGTTATTACATTGTGATTTCGAGTGGCAAAAAGTGTCGTGCCTAATCAATTCATCTAGCCTCCATACAATTCGCAACGCACCATAAGGAACTACGTTCCAAAAATGTTGATCTATATAATGTTCCTGAGATATTTGGATTGAATGTGTCGATCGCGACAATTCTGAGTGTGTTCCTGTTAAGTGTAGAGGGAAATGTGTGTACCTGTGTCGGTATCATAAGGAACAAAAGTATGAAGTGATCGAAAGAGTGAAAGTGATCTAATATTTTCTAGTTTTATTCCTGTATAAATATGGATTTATTGCATGCCAGACTTTACAAGTGGTGTTTCTTTACTTCTCGCTCACTTTTTCTTCTACGAACTTTTGGGGAGTTTTAGTGCATTTTCAATACTCGCGTTCACGATCGAGAGATATTTGGCTATAAGTTTTCCTCCCACAAATCGGCGTTAACGTCTCGACTTTTTAAAATAATATTGGGTTATATCTTTGTCATTTTCGAGTTTCACTACCGACTGGATTCACAAAAAAAAAAAAACTACTCAGCCTGGTTTATGTAATTTTTTAACGAATTTCACAAGTATTACGTTGGTGTGTTGCTGGTCGTATTTTTGTTCTGCCCATGTGTGTTATTGTTGTTCATTTTATACTCATTGTGTTACATTTGAACTCGTCAAAAACAGTGTTGAGATCAAACAGTTAACAGACTATACGAAATAAAAAGAGGGCAACGAAAATGTTAGGTAAGTAAGTAAAACTGGACATTTTGAAACATTACGATAAATATATTTTTATGCTGTTTGCTTTTATTTATCACCAATATATTTAAAACATACATTCAAATAATTTTGTAACCGATTTCCAGAAAGAAAGGCGGCTTTATATTCGGCTGTAGTACTAAGGCGGGTCAATAAGTCCGTGACTTTTTGAATTTCTAACCTCCTTACTGAAAAAGCAATACTACTCCTGTCAACAGGCATCTGTCAGTTGACTCCTATCAAAATTTGAACTTGCTGCGTCAGTTAGTTTGTGTTTTACAGCTATCTTTATCAGACTATCCAGTAACTTAAGGAAACAATGGAAAAAAGTGAATTTCGTGTGCTTATTAAGCATTATTTTTTGCGAAAAAAAACCATTACCGAGACCAAGGCTAAGCTTGATAAATACTATGGGGACTCTGCACCATCGATTTCAATGGTAAAAAAGTGGTTACTGAATTTCGTTGTGGCCGTACAAGCACTGAAGATGCCGAACGTCCTGGACGCCCAGTTGAGGTCTCTACACCCGAAACAATCGAAAAAATTCACGATATGGTGTTGGCCGACCGAAGATTAAAAGTGCAAGAAATTGTGGAAGCCATAGGCATCTCGCATGGCTCAGTGGTTTCAATTTTGAATGATCACTTGGGCATGAGAAAGCTTTCCGCAAGATGGGTGCCGCGTTTGCTCACAGTCGACCACAAACGCAATCGTGTAACAACTTCACAGGAAGGTTTGGCGTTGTTTAATCACAATATGGAGGAGTTTTTTAACCGTGGACGAAACATGGATCCATCACAACACACCAGAGACCAAACAACAGCCAAAACAGTGTGTTTCTAAGGGTGAATCGGCGCCAAAGAAGGCCAAGGTGGGTTTGTCAGCCAATAAAGTTATTGCGACTGTTTTTTGGGATGCACGTGGGATAATCCACATTGACTATCTTCAAAAGGGAAAAACAATTAATGGGGAATATTATGCCAACTTATTGGACCGCTTCAATGAGGATTTGAAAACAAAACCGACCTCATTTGGCCAAGAAAAAAGTTCTTTTTCACCAAGACAATGCAAGGGTGCACACATGTGCAGTTGCCATTGCAAAAATCCATGAATTGGGCTATGAATTGCTCCCACATCCACCCTATTCTCAAGATTTGGCTCCGAGTGACTACTTCTTGTTCCCAAACCTGAAAAAATGGCTCGGTGGAAAATGATTTGACTCCAATGATGAAGTCATCTCGCAAACAAAGGCCTATTTTGAGGACCTCGACAAATCATATTTTTTGGAAGGGATAAAAAAATTGGAGAAGCGTTGGACAAAGTGTATAGAGCTCAAGGGGGACTACGTTGAAAAATAAAATGATTTATTTATCAAAAAATCTGTGTTTTATTTCAAAAGTCACGGAGTTATTGACCCGCCCTCTATATATATTATATAAGTACCTATTTTTTTCCTAATATCTCAGTATGAGCATAACATTGGTTCTACGCATAATACCTAATATTATGTTGTCTTTTACATTTTAATTATAATAATAGCTCCCAACACCGTTTCAGTGACGGTGGCTGGTTTTATTGAAACCAGCCCAGCTACGCAGAAGTTATATTTATAGTGCCCAAGTGTGTGCTATAATAAATATAAATTAATTATAGAACTTTTAGCACAGGGGCGATACTTTCTACAAATGACAGCTCAAGCACCGGCGAATGTCAGCCACGTAAACCTAAGGTTGACACCAAAATAATTTGGAACGTCGCGTCAGATATGTCTATTATAAATATTATGAATTTATACTGTCAATTATGTCAAAACACGAAACGACCAGCCGTCAGCCCCGTGAACGAAAGTCCTGGCTGGATAAAACTCACGCATTCGCCTAGCCACGCACGCATAGCCGCGAGCTGTCATTCGTGTAAATCGGTGGAATGACGATTCTTTACATTAGTAATATATTATATTCTTTGCTTTTAGTGGCAAAAGTTGCTTGTTACAACTTTTGCACAAGAAATTAAATTTTCTAATTATTGATTACATTATAATACAAGCCTTTAATAATAAAACCTGTTATTTGCCCCACACTTGTTACAACTTGCCCCCAAAAAAAAATTTTGAGGGCCACCATATAGGGTCCGATTTACCCTCAGATCGCCCTGAACGGGTACAAAATTGTATCATCTGTGTGCAATTTTCGCATTTCATTCGCATCAGTCGACCGGATAGACTGAAGCGATTTTTTAATGCCTCCACAGACGAGAGGCCGATCGTTTCATTTAGAACTGACGTCAGTTCGGCCCTTAGATTAATAACGCCTAGATAGTCTTGAAACAAACGCATCGTACAAAGTGAAGCAAGCAGCAGATAGATGTAGGCGTAAGCATTACATACCGACAAACACACAAACAAAACTTTAAAGTTGTGGAGTGTGTACTCTTAAAATTGGAATTATTGTATTTTTTTTTCTTAATATCGTGAGATGTAAAAATATAACTTATATTTCATTTTAAACCATCTAAACACAATTTGTGAACTTTATAATAGGTCTTTACCTATGAAATTGTCGTTCTGCAGTACTGGCCATTTCAAATCAAAATATTTTTTGTTTGGCTAAGAATTCTAATTTAAAATTAATTTTATTTTAAAAACATGGAATTCTTTTTTCAAAAGTAGTCATTTGTTTATTGATTAGTGTTACATTTTCATCGTATTTCAATCTTTTTCGTCATCATGGATACGTTAAATATTCGAGTAATTATGAAATATGAGTACCGTCGTGGCAGCAACGAGGCACAAGCGGAACGCAACACGAACGACGTTTACGGAGCTAAGACTACAAACCAACGCACCACCTGTTATTGGTTTGCTCGCTTCCGTTCTGGAAATTTCGACCTGAAAAATGAACCTCGCAGTCGTCCTAAGACTTTGGTCGACAATGACGAATTAAAGGCGATTGTGGAAGCTGATGATACATAAACTAAGGCTGAATTAGCAGCAGCTTTCGACGTTAGCGTCAACACAATATTGGTCCATTTGCGTCAAATTGGCAACATAAAAAAACTTGACAAATGGGTGCCCCACGAACTCAATGATCGCCAGCGCGAAGTACGCGTCGAGACGTGCCTTGCACTGCTCAACAGACACACAAATGAAGGAATTTTGAACCGCATTGTTACCTGCGATGAAAAATGGATTCTGTTTGATAACCGCAAGCGCTCAGCAAGTTGGTTGGATCCTGGTTCAGCACCTAAGCAATGCTCTAACGAAAACTTACCCCTAGAAAAGTGATGGTCACTGTTTGGTGGTCTAGCGCCGGTGTGATTCATCACAGATTTTTACCAAACGGGGTGAGCATTACTGCAGATGTGTACTGTGAAGAACTGAACACAATGATGAAGAAGCTGGCACATCTCCAACCAGCATTCCAACCAGTCAATCGCTCGTCTCCGCTGCTCCTGCACGACAACGCGCGACCTGATACTGCACAGTAGATGGTATCCAAGTTGCAAGAACTGGAGTTGGAAGATCTCCGTCATCCGCCCTACTCACCAGACCTTGCGCCTACAGACTATTACTTTTACCAGATTTGGATAACTTCATGGCGGGAAAAAAATTCAATACCCGAGAGGCAGTACAAAATTCCTTTGAAGAATTTGTTGCCTCCCGTCCAGCTGATTTCTTCAAGAAGGGCATCAATAAACTGCCACTGCGTTAGCAAAGATGCATTGATTGCATGTGTGATTACTTCGATTAATACAAATAAAAAATATATGAAAAAAAATCGTTTAAATTTTTTCATACAAAACGGCAATTTAATAGGTAAAGACCTAATATTAAACTGGTATTAAGGAATATATTAAGGATTATCTTAATACGGGCAATACCTACTTTAAATTGATAATTAAAATATCAGAAAATATTATAAAATTTTGTCTTAGTTGCAACTATTAGTTAGCCATGAAAATTTTGAAATAAATAAATTTTTCTAGTACTTAACACTTTCACAATAAGGCAGCAAGACGCCGACATAATATGATTTTATTTTAAAATGTTTTTATCAAATTGTTCAGACATAACATTTCACACTTACATATGATATGTTACGTCTGAAGCTTTTTTAATTATTTTCCGATGCATTGTGACACCTAATAACGACACAAACCGTCATCATGTTTTTAATAGTCGGAGATGTATGCACTAGCGCTTGACCTTGACAACTAACGGGTCGAGCGAACAAACTGAGCCGATGGCTCAGTATGATTTTCTTCACTTTTCATGCGCGTACACGGTTTCTAGGCGTTTTGATATAAGGTTCGGACTGAACGGATTTGAGCACATATACGGAAAATTGCCGCGAGTTTCGGTCGTGTTTTTAGGGTTCCACAATACTTAAGGAATCCTTATAGTTTCGCTATATCCGTCCGTCCTTCTGTCTATCTGACCGATCTCCTAGCTTCTGTAATTACTTTATGACAATAACCTTGGAAGTAATTGAAGTTGATAGTTACGGAACCCTCCTTCGAAATGTCGTGGTATGCTCTTGGTTAGGATATTATTTTATTAATTAATTGTATTTTGCTGCAACTGTAGTCACGCAATAGACGAAACCGAATTATTATGTCATACATTTACCCGTAATATGATAAAGAAATTATTTCTCTTTCTTTTATAGTCTTTAGATTTTATCAACCAGAGTGGCTCTAAAGTTTCAAATACTTCAATAAACTCTAATAAACATTCTTTAGACCACGTTGTTACGGATGAAATTAAAATAAAAGAAAGATTTCCCGTGACAAATATATAAAAAAATAGGGGTCTTGGGCAGAAGGCCGTACGGTCTGGTCTAGCCTCTTGGTGTCTGAAGGGTATCTAAGGGGCTTTAAACCACGTGGGAACTTAGCTGAGGAATCCAGGTCTCTAGCACGTGGCGAGAAAGCGAGATGGGGCTCCAACTTCTGGTAGCTTCTCCGTCACCGCTGCGTCCGATCGACTTCGATAGATCGTCCAAGAGGGTGGTGCAGACTGATTACAAAACAAAGTCCCAGTCTAATATCTAGCAGCACTCAGAACTCCAGCTAGGTGTAAGTCCTTTTAATCTAAAAGCTCCCTGAAAAAATCACGAAAAACGTGTGGGTAGGAGTCCCGTCCCACAGCCAGTGTGACTTTAACCCCAAACGATCAAAAATTACGGGCTGTGTGGCCATTACAATATATTCGATGATATACAGAATAATTAAGGCATGGGTACAAATATCCTAATATTTTAACAATGCAAGAACGTGAGATGAAACTACAAATGATAGCACGTGGTATGGCCAATCAAATAATTCACAAGATGATAGTTTACATGAGAGAATAATGCGTTTTAATATAAGCATGATTTTCCAAATATTCACAACACAGATATACTAAATTACTCACCGTGAACACGGGGTTAAAATATAATTATTATAACGACTACATCTTGAGTCTATAGAAAATTTTATTCAAAAAGGAATTGTCATTCAAAGAAGTGCCATATATACCCTTCCTTACTCTTTTTTAAATACTTTTGACAACTATAAACTAAAGCGTAAAGATACAAAATCCAGAAATTAAAATAAGAAGATATTATATCAATAATCAATATATTATGTAATATAATATTACAAATCCACTGTATTTTCATTATTATTCAAAATTAAATTAGTATTTTTTTAAGGTTTAAGACGGAAAAATCGATCTACGAACTAAGTATTAAAGCAAGGCTGACGCCGTTTTAGTAAGGACGTGCGCCGATAGATGGCGCTAAAGCCTCTAAAAATGACTAAATAATTAATTATACAAATCATAGGTGACGCGAGTAACGCCGAAATAATCGATTTTATGGAAAGGAAATGTAACTACGTTACAACGTTGCCTTCCCGTTCGCCTCGAAAGATAAAATTTTCACAAATGTACGATGTGGGTATTATTTCTTTTGCCGTTATAACAAATAGTAAAAACAGAATAAAAAAAAATTTATAAAGAACTTACCTGCAGAAGACTATAAATGATAGGTGTAACAAAAACTATATTTTTAAATATCAGAATATAATATTATATATAATATAATATTATTATTATAATACAAAGTCTTGCCATAAATACTGAAACAAAGAAAAAAAAAATTCTATTGCAAATAACATTTATTACTTTTACAGTGTGTTAGTTTAATACATAAATATAAAACAATTTTTATTTTTTTTAAATTAATATAAAAAGCTTATTCGAAGTGGTCTCCATTGGCTGCGATACAGTCCTTTAAACGTTGAGTCCAGTTATCAATAGATAATTAGCCTCAACGTTTTACTTCTTCGAATTCTTTCCCTTACTGCTTTGACCACCTTTTTCGGACGAACACTACGTGGACGGCCAGGTATGTTTCTATCACAAACAGAGGAGGTCTCATTGTACCTATTAATAGCCCGGTACACAAACATTTTACTAATACCAAGAGCGTATGGAGAGTTTTAAAAATTGCATTTGGCTCCATACCTACTTTGTGTAATGCAATCATAGCGATTCGGTTCTCTTTAACACCCCACTCCATTTTAATATCGCAAAATATTGTACAATGTATTGGCGCCCAAATGAGAAAATCAATGAACAATCATATAAAAATGACAGATTCCAAATTCAAATGTAATATTTTGTTTATTTTAAATTTAAAAATTAAAAATTAAATTCGGTCAATTAAACCTATTGGGTGTGAAATTATATAAGAAAAACACATAAAATGTTGACGGAATAAAGCGTTTTTAGAAGGGTGTTGCTTTTTTTATTTATTATTTCTATTCCTTATATTAAAGTTCTACATAAAATAGATATTCTTAATTGACAACCTATGTGGCTCAGTGGTTACTGGTTAGCGTGTTATGTCGTCGTCGCAATAATTATTATTGAGGCGTCGCGGGTACGAATCCCTCCAAGGACCAAAATGATTCCTGGATCATGGATGTGTCAATATTTTTTAAGTAAAAATAGCTGTTCCTAAACCAACACAAAAGTTATTCGGAAACTTAGCCCGGGCCCAGATTGACATGGACTGGTGTAAAGGGACCATATAAATATTTGCTTCTAAGCTTAAGCCATGTTCATCGAAGTAAATACACAATGAAACATTAAGAATTATTTTTTTTCAGGATTTACTCGGTGTTACAGCGACAAGATCAGTGAAGTCAAGCAAATCGCACTTAAGGTAAAATCCTGGAAATATTGCATGGTGTCCGTAATGAATTAGAGAAAATGATCCACGCGATTCAGAGATTTGAAAGATTATGCCCTGAATTGAAGAAAACTAAAGGAGGAGACAAGATGTACATAAATAGATATGAAAGAAAGTCAAGTCAAATACCTCCTTCCGTATTTTTGCTGCGAAAACGTCAATCAAGAGAATACCTATGCTATAAAATGTACCATTGGATTTAATTTGTGGAGAAAAGGCCATGGTTGATAATATTATATTGATAAATAACAGAAATAATATCAGAATTAAAAAAAAGGAAGAAAAATAATAAAAATAAAAGATATATACGTAGAAAACATCGTACCTCCTTTAGAAACCAATTGATAATAATAAGGCTTACCAGATAGGAATCAATCAAACCTCTAAAAATATAAAAATAAAGGGCCGGCATAAATTAAACGCAAAATTTGGTGTCATTCTGATATCATTTTTAATATTGGGACCAAACCTTAAACATAAAGAAAGAAGCCCGTGTCTTTTAAATAAAGTGCTAAAGCCTTTACACACGCGCCCTCGCCTCTCTCGCTCGGATAGAGTATGGATTGTCTTGTAGTGAGGGTTTTTAAATTCGTGACATCTGACAGTTTTTTGACATGTACTATGACGTCGTGCCACTAAGCGCCGCCTGGTGACAGAAAAAGAATCGACAATTCATATTGACCGCTTTTGTACCACTTACGCCACCAGATGACGCTTTATGTGAGTTGAGTTTGCGGCAGAAATAATATCAAAAACCCTAATTGAACTGCGGCGCATGTGTTAAGCGCGATACTCATAGTCCAGCCGGTACTAATGGCCGAGCTTAATAAATTAGAAAATCATAAAGGTTATGCCTTCACTTTTGTTGCATAGTATTATCAAAAGTAGCGAATTATTCTGAAAAACTTTTATCGATGTTGTTACAAAAGAGCTCAAAAGAGTTTCAAGTTAGAGAGTATCTGTACTTAATGTTTTTTATTTAATCCACATCAAACTAGCTGAACGTTGAAAGTTACAAATAAAAATACATCAAATTAGACGATATTTTTGAATGATGGTAACACAGTAACTAGCCCTAGCACATTCCAGTCAACTGTAATAAGAGCTTTTGTAGATTATGCGGCACGATATCGCTTATACGCACAAGAACATAAGAGGCACCCTCTTGTCGTTTGCACATTGATTAGGTCCGATATCAATTCTGCTAAATAAAACCTGTAATAATACAATTACAATCAAGTCTCGACACGCTGAAACTGTGAAACCGGTATTCTCGTAAGCGTTAAAGCGGCGTCTAATGCCTGTTGATTGGTTCAAACATCACAAAATCAGTTTACGATAACAAGTCGTTTCACTTATAATAAAATCAAAGTAAAATGAAAGTCTACTTCTAATACGAGAATTGAGGTTCAAATATCGCACCGATGTGTCATTTGATAATAAAGACAAGTATACGAGGGCGGCACTGAAAATTTCGGGAATCAAGGAAGTGACACAATATTACTATTTAAAAATGTATTTATTGCTTTTCGAAGTATTCTCCGCGACATTAGACACATTTTTCCATACAATGGAACCAATCATTGAAGCAACCATTCCATTCGGAAGTTGGGGTCTCCAAAATAGCCGTTTTGTAGGCGTCCACAGCTTCTTCAGGTGATGAAAATCTCTGACCACGCAATTTATTCTTTATTTTAGAGAAAGTATAGAAATCATTAGGGCTTAGGTCGGGGCTGTACGGCGGATGGTCTAATAATTTCATGATTTCTTGCTCTAAAAACTCTTTTGTTCTGTGCGCGGTGTGAGAACTCGCATTGTCGTGATGGAGGATGATGCGGCGGTTGCAGTTCTCTTTACGGAGTTCAGAAACGACCTGTGGCAAACAAATGTTAGCATACCATTCTGCATTAACCGTTCTTTGTCCCTCAAGAGAAATAGTCGCAACATGGCCGGTTTTGGAGACAAACGTGGCCACCATTTTTTTTGCAACACTCCGTGAACGAACAATTTTTGTTGGCTTTAACTCATTTTCGAACACCCAAACTCGTGACTGGTTTTTTGTTTCGGGTTCGTACGCGTATATCCAGAATTCGTCACCTGATACGATGTTGTATACAGCATTTGAGAATCCTGCGTGGAATCTTTCGAGAGTTCTGACGCACCAAGTAACGCGAGCCACTTTTTGCTCTTCACAGAGCAAATGCGGTATCCATCGGGAAAACAACTTTTTTACACCTAATTGTTCATGCAAGATTATTTGTATTTGACTCATGCCAATGTCTAAAGTTGCCTGAATTTTGCGGTGTGTCACATGTCGATCTTCCTCAATCAGCTTACGCACAGCATCAACGTTTTCTTGGGTGACTGCAGTTTTTGGACGACCTTGACGGGGATCATCACTGAGCTTGACACGTCCATGTTGAAATTCAGCAAACCAGCGATAAATTGTGGTTTTGGATGGGGCTTCATCACCAAATGCAGAAATCATCCGGTCAACATACTGTTTTTGTGTTAAACCACTTCGAAAGTCATAATAAATCATCGCTCTAGAATTTTCTCGAGTAAATTCCATTTTCTCAACGACTAAACAAGTTTGACAAGACCTTGTGACAAGACCGAGAATCTTTTCTTAAATAAATAAACGGTATTCGATTTTTAAAACCAAGGAGTTTTAAATTAAAAAGATTTTAATATGACAGGAACAGTGGAAATATTCCATTCCCGATACTTTTAGTGCAGCCTATGTATTATGTTTGTATTTAAAACATATTATAGCCGCCTCTCACATTATCGCGCGCGATAAGCGATATCGTATCGTGTAATGTGAAAAAACTTTTAGTGTAACGGTCGTACTTTTATTAAATTATCAGGCTTTTAATTGACATTTTGTCCCTGTTATATTTCTGTCAAGCAGAGATATTGCCTGTTAGAGCCTGTGAGTGATGCTCAGTTTTTGAGATTTTTTGACGGTAGTTTATCAATTCAATAGCGCTTTTATTAGTTAACGCATTTGCATCATTCAATTAAATGCGGTTTTGAATAGATGAACTACATACAAAAACCTCATAAATCAGTCATTAGACCGTTTTCCCATTATCAGATTCAATATCCGATATCGGACCGGAAAACGCTGTTTTGTCGTCGCCATAAGTGTGATTACCAATATCGGACCGATAATTACAAAGACAAGTATATATTTCGTATTTAAATAACATATACCTGTATACAACTATATCTCATTTCTTTGTCGCTCTCGGTTCGTCATCAGGTAAGCGGATCGGATAATGAGAAAAGCTCGTAGGAAGCCCTAAGCTTTAATAAGCATTTCGGAATTAGGGAGACTCTATTGCCCTATATTGATTCCAGGTGCTAGCTGCATGCAGATTATGTGTTATGTAAATAAATAAATAGGTACGACATTGTAATCAAAATTTGAATCCAACGAAAAACTCATTTGATACTGAGCCGTCGATAAATAAAATATTTTCCTGTTGTTATAGTAAGTATTACATTTGACGCCTGAAAATTCTCTCAACTGTGACACGTGGATAAATAACATTCTTCAAATCTATACGTACATAATATTGTGTATTATTCAAGGTGAAATATTTCATCTCTGCATACTCGTAGTAGGTGAAATCCGAAAATAAAAAGAATAGTTTAAAAATGCTAGAATGAGTTACGAACCCTATTTTTAGGGTTCCGTCATACATAAGGAACTCTTATAGTTTCGCTCTGTTCGTCCGTCCGTCTGTCTGTCTGTCCGCGCTTCTGTAATTATGAATATAAATAGATATAATTTTGTATAGTAGTAGATTATGTAGAGGTCTCAGATTTGGCATCAAATAATAATAATGATTTTATATTTTAGGGGCAGCTCTCGTTCTACGTGTGAAGTGGGGATGAAAAATATTTTTTCATTCTACCCCATCGTGTTGAGTATCATTGAGTAGGTATTTTAAAATAAAGACAAGGTTTCATACATGACATTTTTTTAAAGTCATCCATTTTCGAGTAATCGGCCTCCAAAGTGGTTAATAAGTTGGCATTTCTAAATTTTAAAGGGTAGAAACTTGGAACTTTCCATGCTGATAGGTAATGCTATCCAATTATTTTTTTGTAAATAATCTTTAGGAAAATCATTCTATTTTAAATCTAGTAATTCTAAAATTTGAAGAAGGATATTTGAAAAAATCGACATTATTAAGGAATTCGCAATATGATTTTTTTAAAGTAACAGTAAAACCACTAAGTGCGAGTCGGACTCGCGCACCTAGGGTTCCGTACTATTATCTAAAATCATAGAGTTTTTAACATATAATACCGTAGACCAATGAATCTAAACATTGAATTTAATGATAAAAATATGATAAAGAATTGGTAGAAAATAGTTTTGTTTTCGTTCTTAATCGGCTAAGAAATACAAGCACCAAAGAATCAGCGCTTCTAGCTTACCACGGTTACGTAGCCTCAGCTTTAAGATACGGACTCATCCTTTGGGGCAATTCGACGCAGTGCGAAAGAGTGTTTATTGCACAGAAAAAATGCATAAGAGCGCTATGTGGTGCGAAAAATGAAAGTTGCAAACCACTTTTTAAACAAAACAGTATTTTATCTTTGCCATGCATGTAAATTTATGAAATGACAATATTTGTTAAAAGTCAAATGTATATTTTCGAAAAAAAGAAAACAACACGAACAGGCCTTTGAGACATAAAAATAAATTATGTATACCTCTACAAAAACTAGACGTACCTATTCAAAAGAAATGCTTATTGTATGGGAATAAAGTTATACAATCATTTACCTGACGACATGAAAAATACAAATATGAGAATATTCAAAATAAATATATATTTAATTTATTATTTAAAAAATGTTATTACTCTATTGATGTTTATGTAAAAGATAATGACTTAAGGTTATCTTGATAAAATTAGCTTAATACAATTAAAATTAAATGTAATAAAGTTGTCATAAAGTAAGTGACTCAACAATTAATGTTTAATTAATATTTTATATTCATTACAATTACTATTATTTTTATTTTTTTAACAATTGACAATACTACATTATAACCAAAAAAAAAATTATCATTCTAATAAAAAAAAAACTAATAATGACATCACTAAAAAAATATAGTCATAAATAAAATTGTTACTAAGAGAAGACTTATAGAACGCATATTATATTTTTGGTTAGTATTAAAATGATAATAAATTAAAATTTCATACTATGACTTAAATACCTTATAATGTTATCTATGTTTTTGTTTTAAACAATAATTGTTTAAGTTGTAAAATAGCAACATGAACATTTACACGCCGCATCGAAGGCAGAATAAGCAATAACAGAATTTACAATTATTGTAACACATTGAAATTGTACCTTATTTGAGCAAATAAACATTATCTATCTATCTATCTATTAAATATACTTCCCGTTGTCTGGTACCCGTAACACAAGTTAGGGTAAAAAGGCTGCTAGGGTAAAACCAAGATAGTTGCCCCAGGAGTATAGATGCCCCGATTTAAATAACTCTAGTTTTGCGAATAAATTGTATACTGTTTCAATTATTTATTGAAATACTTTTCAGCTACCACTAAGTTGACTCTGTCGTAAGTCTCTATGTAATTGCATGGGAAGGCAAAATGCGATCATAGTTTTCCAGTGATACTTGTCTCATATATACGTGGGATAGATGTCACAAAATTAAACGGTCTGCAAAAATCGCTAATACTCTTTACTAATAAATTTTACTTTTTATAACTTGGTCAATGAAAACACGAAGTACCAGCTGGTTAAATAAATAAAGCAATTAACTTGATTTTATAAGAGATATGAAGTGACATCAAAAAGTGGGGTCACTATCCTGGTCTTCCCCTATATAATATAAATGCCACTTTGGTCGAATACAATGTTTTTGCTTACGCGTAAGTTTAGATTAAATTGGATCGTAACAATCGCCTTCTATAGAATTTTGAGTTACGCAGCAGTAGTGTCCCACGGGAACAATGTACTTTTTCTGGATAAAACGTAGTCTATGTTTTAATCCGGAACCTAAACTACTACCATACAGAATTTCATCGAAATCCGTTCAGTAGTTTTTGCGTGAAAGAGTAAGTAAACCTTTTCATACAGATGTCAACATTCAGCAATTTGCCTCACCTGTACCGAGCCTTATCATGCCTATCTTCTATTGTAGGTTTACCGTTTAGTTTTTACTTTTTAAAAGATTTAGGTAAAATATTCGCGACATGGGCAGAATTTATTACTGAAGTACATATTAGGGAAGAAATATTTTTAAAAGTAAGTACAGAGGATACTAAACAATTAGTATAATGTAATTGTACCAACTAGATAATATTTTTGTACCTTCGCTAGAAGTTGGTAAGTAACAACGCGTACCTACCTAATAAATATTAATTGCTTGTATTAAAAATATTTTGTAAATTCTTAGAATTGTTATTTTGTAATTAATTTTTTAATGCATTATAAGGCGAATAAAATAGATAATTAAAAAAATACAAAACCCGACTGCAAAAAAACATACCTAAGCAACGCATATTTCAGCTCAATCTTGTTATTTTTTTTTAAATATTTTTATCACTTATTTTATTTTAGATATTTTAGTTTATCCAACACACACTTCGGTCGATCTAAAGCTATACGGCTATTTGAATGCATTGTTTACAAATAATTAAATTAAAATGGTTGTAATTGTTCGTGATTAAATTTAAATACATGGCATATGTATATTTTCGAAATCTCATTTCCATTTCCTTTATTTTCATATCCTAATCGATATGTTTAGTTGAAAAAAAAAAAAAAAACTACTTACAATTTGGCGCCAAAATCCACAATTTTGTATTTAATCCTTCAAATTAGCTAACTAAGAATACTTGGTTTGATGTCTAGCTATAAAACCTGAAATAATAAACGTGTAGCACGGCTCAACTGGTGGGGCGACGCGTCACTACGTGGCGAATAGCCGGGCGGCACGGACGTTCCTAGTTAGCCTGTGTTTACCTACTTACTGAAAAGTGTGTTTCATTGTTAACCACCTTGCAAGACATAACATTGGCGACGAGTAAAAAGCGCAGTAAGTAAAACTACAACAAATGACCTTACAGAAGTTGGTCAAAAAAAAAAAGGGTAGTGTGGTGTGTGTATGCGCTAAATCTTGAAACATTATAAATTATGCTTTGTTGTTTTGTTCGTCTATCTGTATTGTAATTATAAACAAAATATAAGTTGCCGCGCATACGCATATTTACCTACCTACATAATTAAATTCTAACTGAATATGACGTTTAATTAATATTCGTTTAATGACCATAACTGTCTGTAAATGCTATACGCTTGTACCTATCGAAGTATTCGATCAAAGTTTCAACGATAATAGTATCGTTAACAATATGTACCTACCCGTTTTAATAAAGTCTTCTACAAGTATTTGAAGCTTAAAGCAATATAATATTTCAAACTGGGTAATTAAACAACAAACAAGTGTCACAAAATCGTTAAGACTAAATACAGGTTACGCTGTACTTTTGAATATCTGTTTATCGTTATTATCAAAACAACATAGCCATGTCTGAACTCGCTTCTCACCAGAGCGGCTCACTATACAATATACATATGTTAGCGATTAGTGTAATAGATTTTGTCGTTAATATATTACGGAAACTAATACTATAATAAAATTATGCTATAGTAAATTATTAATATAATATTATTTACTATTAAATATATTATTATTATTTACTAAAATTATCACATACAAGCGCAATGTACATTCAGCATGTAAACAATAACTAACTAGTTTTGACATTAAAATGATTGTTTAGGGACGTAAAAAACTTTATTAACGACTTCAGATTGTATATTTTAGCGTTTTCATAAAACAGAAAAGCTTATGATGAGAATATGATAATATTTTAGTATTAGTTATTTACCACGTAGAATAATAATTTTTATAAACGTTTTAAACATTGTCTTTCCCTTAATTACAGATCGTCCAATATGTCACAGCAATTACCAGTTCCGACAATAGAACCGTTTGATTGTGAGTGTGAACCACATTCATACCACCATAGTATTGCGTTGGGTAAGATGGAAACGCGCACTAGTAATATATTTCATAGCATCAAACATAGATGATCATAAAAAGAAGCGCGCAATGCTACTACATTCTGGTGGCATGGCATTACAAGATATACATTTTAATATTCCCGGATCACATGAAACCGATTCCAACGCGTCAGATGTGTATGCAAGTGCGATAAAAAAATTAGATGAGTACTTCTCACCAAAGCAAAGTTACTTATTCGAGAGGCATGTTTTTCGCTTAATGAAACAAGAACATGATGAGAAATTCGATAAATTTTTGATCCGGCAAAGACAAAAAAGTTCAAAATGTAATTTTGCTCGGGAAGACGAAAATCTGATCGACCAAATCACTGAAAAATATTTTGACACTTGGTGATACAGCCACAATCGAAAAAATAATCGCTGAAGCAAATTCTTTAGAAACCGTAGAAAGACAATTAACCGACTTCCACGATAAGCAGAGCAAAAACATAATAAGTTCTAGTCTTAACAAAATCGACACAAAAAACAAGACATGATCTAACAAGACAGAAGTTGATTCCTGCTGTCGATGTGGCAGTAAATATCATAAAAGTGATAGTAGTTCTTGCCCTGCAATAAATGCAAACTGCGTAAAATCTGATTTTAAAAGTCATTTTCAGAGACACTGCAGAACAAGGGCCAATAAAAGGAAAGGAGGTACTAATCTATTGCTAAATGACAGAAAATCTAAAAAAACTAAACCGGAAATCTCCAAAAGCAAATAGCCTACATCATTAGACTATTTTTCCACATTGACGATGATGCAACAATAGACTGCCAGGTAGGTGGAACTAATATTAAAATGTTAATCGATTCTGATAGTAAGTCAAAAATTATAAATGACAAAACATGGAAATTCATGAAAAAATGCAGTCATAGTTTCCAACCAATAAAAAACCACGGACAAAACTTTAATAGCCTACGGTACTCAACAGCCTTTAGAAGTATTGGGCTCGTTTGATGCATACATAAAAATTGGTAAAATGTCTCGCATAGAAAAATTTTATGTCATTAAAAATGGTTTAAGGAACCTTTTGGGTAAAGAAACAGTTACTTTAAATGTTTTAAAGTTAGGGCTAGAAATAAATTCCGTGGAACAAAAACCATTCCCGAAACTCAAAAATGTTGAATTGAAAATCGCTATTGACAAAACAGTACCCCCAGTTTGTCAATCATACAGACGAATCCCAATTCCTTTGGAATCAAAGATAAATAGTAAAATAGATGAACTGGTAAAATGGACATAATTGAACCCGTGAATGAGCCATGCAGTTGGGTTTCTCCGATGGTTCCAGTCCTAAAGCCTGATGATGATGTTCGTATTTGTATAGACATGCGCGCGGCTAATAAATCATTATTCGAGAAATGATTTCCTTTTAGCGACTATGGAACAACTAATGCCGAAATTTGGGAAAGCAACATATTTTTCAAAATTAGATATCAAAAATGCTTTTGATATTACAAATTCTACATGATTTGTAAGCAATTGTAATTTGATATTACAATTGCTTACAAATCATGTAGAACTTAAAGAAAGTAGCAGAAACATTACTACTTTATTATGGACAGATGTCTTTATCGTTACAAAAGATTAATGTTTGGGATATCATGTGCGCCTGAACATTTTCAAAAAATTATGGAAAAGATGTTGTTCTCATGTGAGGGACTTGTAAATTTCATAGATGACATTGTTGTATTTGGACGTGACAAACAAGAACACGATGCCAGGCGTATATAAATAGTCTATCAAAAATTCCAACACTAGGTTACTATGATCCAAAAGATCGTACCCAAGTAATTACTGATGCAAGTCCAGTAGGATTAGGCACCGTACTGATTCAGTATGATAGCACAGGACCCCGTATTATAGCTTTTGGAAATAAAAGTTTGACAGACGTACGAAATAAAAGTTTGAAAAACGATATTGTCAAACAGAGAAGGAGGCACTAGCTTTGGTCTGGGCAATTGAGCATTTTCACATGTACCTATACGGCAAAAAATTTGAGCTCGTCACAGACCATAAACCTCTTGAAGTTATATACGGTACCAGATCAAAACCATGTGCTCATATCGAAAGATGGGTCCTTCGATTACAAGCATATGATTATAAAGTTATTTACAAACCTGGTAAGTCGAACGTAGCGGATACACTATCGCGTCTATATACATGTCCTCCACCTCAGAATAATCCATCTGAAGACGAGTACCATGTGAACCAGATTGTTGGATACGCATGACCAGTAGCACTGACACTGAAGTCAATTATCGAAGCGTCAAATGATGATGAAGACTTTAAGTTAGTCAAAGATGCTTTGATGAATGATAACTGGAATGCTGCAGTTATTCATTATAAGTTATTTCGACACGAACTTTGGTTGCATAATGGCGTCTGATTAAGAGGAAGCAAAATAGTAATTCCCACCAAATTACGCAAAATCGTGCTGGCGTCCGCTCATGAGGGCCATCCAGGTATTGTCAACATGAAGGCTAGATTACGAACTAAATTATGGTGGCCTAAGATAGACGGGAGACGCTGAAACAACAGTTAAGAGCTGCAAGGGCTGCACGCTTGTCTCAGCCCCTAACCCACCAGAACCCATGAAAAGACGCGTACTTCCTTCAAAAGCTTGGATAGATACTGCTGTTGATTTCTTAGCAAGATTTCCATTAGCGCGTACGGAGTCGCGGGCAACATCTAGTATTTATATAAGTCAATAAATATTTATCGTTAACTTTTATAACAAAGTATGGGACGATCAAACTGCTAAACACAATTTTTCCGCAACTAGACGCACTTCCAACTAACATTAGCAGATGAATTTAGCACAAAGGAGAACGGCAGAAGCGGTGGCAAAGCGAAACACGCTGTATAGTAATTATAGATAGTAATTATAGATAGTAATTATAAAAATGTAATTGAGTGTATCCAAATAAGTGCTGCAAATGAGCCGCCATACACTAGCAAATGAAATTACCCGCCGACCCGTTTTCACGTGATCAATAGGCTCTTGTGGACTACACACATGTACTCCCTCGTTATTGGTAATTTAGATATTCTTTGTAATTGCCTTCAATTTACTGCTATAGCAGTAAAGACAAGTATAATACCTATCGTCTATTCGCGTTAAGAAGACAGTAAATGTCAATAAATCGTACAACATCGCGTACACAATACGTCAAAATGGCTTACTGTAAATGATTAATGTGAATACAGCTCTACATGCGTCAATTTTATATATTTTTTTAAATTTCACTGTGATCTTAACGTGCATAGACTATAGCATGGACGGAAAATCCCGGTATGGAGATAAATTTCTATAATTTGACCACTTTTTCATTGACAGTCTGATCTTATATTTAGTACATACTTTTAGTTTTAATATTTGGTATAATATTCAATGTGATTGTGAATTCAAAATAGCTGCCGTCATAAAATTGCGGTTTTTATATATATGTACAAACTCCTCGAATTGGGTATCATCTGAATGCCCAGTATAAAAAAACCTTACGAGAAAGTAAAAACCGAAAAAGTTATGGCCGAAATAGTGAAAAAAATTGAATTTTTTTCGAAATTTTGATTTTGGCGCTTGATATGTTGATGACGAAGGATAATATCAAAAATTAAAAAAAAAATGCTCTGGACAATTTAGTCAGCTAAAATTTAAGCTTCAAACAAATACGATCGAGTTGGCCCTGTAGCCCTAACCTTCTAGAAAAAAAAATTATATATCTTAAACTTTAAACGAGACACGAAATTTAGTACGCAGTGAGTTTTGGGGGAGAAAAATCGACCTAGCTAGGTCTTATCCCTTACAAACTGCGCAATTTTAAGCAATATATGTATCGTGCAGTTATATATCAATAATTTTGACTCCCTTACGTATGTGTGATTGGCTGCTTGCTATGCGAACCTATGTATAATTTTTTTTATAATTAATGTCAAAGGTGCGATAAATTAATGTTACCGATGATAATAATATAATTAATGATGTCAAGATTAAAAATAAAATATTTGAATAAATAAAATAAAAATTATTACAGAATTATGGCACAATTAAGTAACATCAGTGGATTCATAGTACTTGAGGATCTTTGTTTTGAAATTGCGAAAACGATCATGGTTTACGTCAAGATCCGTTATCCTCGATGATAGCTCATTGTATTTACATGTAAGTCTAGTTAAGGGGCTATTTTTACCCAGGTTAGTTCTTTGGTAATTAGGTCGAAAAAGGGGCGCTTGTTTCCTAAAAGATCTCACGGGGAGGAAAAAATTTAATGAAGAAAGGAGATGCATACAGTCTATTTTATTGTTTAATAGCTGATAAAGAAATGACATGTCTAAAATATGTTTTCGTGATTCTAATGTTACCATACCAAAATGCTGTAGTTTTTTCTCGTATGAGCAACCACGCAAAGAGTTACAGAATCTATAGGACAGATGACGGACAATTTTTTGTTGAACACTTTCAATTCGATCAATGTGCACTTTGTAATATGGATTCCATACGGTAGAACAGTATTCTAGTTTACTTCTTACGTAACTATTATACAAGGTCAATATTGTAGAGGCTTTGCGAAATTCTCTAGAGTTTCTGATCACGAAACCAAGAGATCTTATGGTAGAGCTGACCGATTCCTCTATGTGTGGAATAAAACTCAACTTTGAATGAAGCACAACTCCAAGATCCCTAATAGTTTGTACTTGAGATATAGTTGTATTTGATATCGTGTAGTCGCTGATAGTAGCTACCCTTTTTCTTGTGAACTTAATATGATGGCATTTTTTCGTATTAAGGTACATTTAATTGCTGGCACACCATAAGACAAGACTATCGGCATCATCCTGGAGCTTTTTTATGTCAAGTTTTGTTTTTATTCTCCTAATTAATTTTAGGTCGTCTGCATACATAAATACATTAGAATTTATTAAGATATCGTTAATGTCATCGATAAAAATGTCAAAAAAAAAAGAGGTCCAAGAATTGATCCTTGATCCCCCCCGGAATAAGCGATAAAGACGTCAGATTATATATAATATATATAATCGATAACCATCAAAGCCAACATAGGATGGTCTTTGACTCAAGTAAGAAGAGCACCAGTTTAATAAAGAGCCAACAATGCCGAAAGACCTTATCTTCTGTAAAAGAACGTTATGATTGACTTTGTCAAAGGCCTTTGAAAAGTCAGTATATATAGCGTCAAGTTTATTACCATTTTCAATTGCATTGATTAAGAAGGTTGCGTAAGATGTTAGGTTAGTATTACATGATCTACCGGATAAGAAACCGTGTTGGTTACTATTAAGAAGCTGATTTAGATGTTTAGAGAGATTTTGGTAGATCAATGACTCAAAAACCTTTGACATCGACAGACAGATATAGGTCTATAATTGTTAATAAGTCTGGGATCATCTCCTTTAGGAATGGAGACTATACGGGCTTTTTTCCATGCAGTGGGAAAAACGCCAGTTCTAAGCGATATATTAAAAATAAAGTGAAGAGGCTGAGACAACTCGAGAGCACACTTATGCAAGAATATTGGAGGAATTTTATCCGGTCCCGCTCCCTTAGTGCAGTCAAGTTTCAATAGTTTCTTATGTACATCACGTTGAGAAATAAGAAAGGTGCTCATGTAGGTTTTAGGTTCTATTACTGCATAGTGAGATTGACTATTGGTATCAATTTCATACACCGAAGAGAAACTCCTAGCGAAGAGGTTGCATATGTCAGGGCCATTATTTGCCTTAGTATCTCCCAGTTCCAAGGGCGATGGGTATGAGCTGCTTTTCATTCTCATTTTTTTTTTTATTATTATTAAATAAGGGGGCAAACGAGCAAACGGGTCACCTGATGGTAAGCAACTACCGTCGCCCATGGACACTCGCTACATCAGAAGAGCTGCAGGTGCGTTGCCGGCCTTAAATATTCTTTATATGTGTCCAAAAGAATTTGGGAGTGCCAGGAATAGTATCTTCAATAGTGTAAATATAAACTTTATAACACTGCCTAATCATTTTACTACAGTCTTTTCTAAGAAAGTTAAATTCAATTTTATCAAGTGGGTTGTCATATTTTTTAAATCTTTTATGACAGTTATGCTTCTTTTTCAATAATTTGATTAGAGTTTTTGAAAACCATATAGGAAATTTTGAATTTGATTTACTTTGTGATTTAGGAACATGCTGTGTAATGACATCATCGAGAGTTTTATAAAGGTGATCAGTCATTTTATTAACATCGTCATCATATTGATTAAATTGCTGTACCCAGTCAATTGAATTGAGTGAAGTTGAAATTTTTTGATAGTCAGCTTTATGAAAATTTAATTTGTAAAAATTTTGGGTTCCTTTTAGTTTAGAATGTTGCAATTGAGCTTCAATTATTATATCCAGTGCGGGATGATATGCATCCACAGTTCGTATAGGGAAATGCAATTCAGAAACTTTTACTGCTGGTACATTACTTAAAACAAGATCGAGAAGACGTTCTTTATTATTTAGAACATTATTTAATTGATTTAAGGAGTTTAAATCTAGGAAATCATACAGAATATTCTGCAGTGGATTATAGTTTCGTTGAGGATTGGACGGCGTCTGCGTGACATAATAAGGTTCTTTTATGTCTGTAATGTTAAAGTCTCCTAATATTAGTATTAAGTTATCAATAATATTGTTAATAGTAAGAATATTATTAGCCTTTTCTATAAAAGTAGCAAGTATGTCGCGAGTCAGAGGTGGAGGAAGATAAACTGCGCATAAAAAAAGAGTAAGCGGTTACATTCCTGACATTAAATCTATAGAAACCCAGAGATCCTCACAGTCGCTTTCCAAGGAAGTACAGCGCATCGTATTAAGTTTTTTAGATACAGCGATAAGGACCCCACCGCCTCTGTTCTTATGACATGAAAATTCAGACGATTCTCTATCGCGTCTATAAATAATATACCTATCATAGAGAATTTCGGAGTCAAATACGTTACTTTTGAGCCATGTCTCAATTAACACAATTATGTCATAATCATTATTTAATATTTCTTGTCTGACTTGGGACATACATGTATTCAGGCCTCTAACATTTTGATAGTAGCAGCTTAAGGAAGTGAATTTATTTACTAAAACGCAAATGCTTGCATATAAACAGCGTATGAAATTTCACAGATACAAGAAAATTTTTCCTTAACTTCACGCCGGGTTGAATCGGATTTATAAAATTTTCCGTTTTTGACACAACGGAAGTTACCTTAATTTTTTTACTTTTTTTTTGCAAAAAATTTACATATTTTCCTTGTGTGTGGCACTTCATAGTGTCACTTTGTAGTATAACTATGTCATAAACATTTTATGATATTTTACCCAAATCGTTTCATTTTATAACTTCACATAAAATATTATAATATTCCTCTTAAGTCTTAATTAAGACGATATTATAGTAGATAAATACGAAGCATTATCACAATTTTAACTAAATCTAACTCTAAAACCACATGATAACAATAAATAACTAGTGGGTAATGTACCGTAACATGTCGTAGCCAATTATTACGTATAGACAACACCGCGAACGCGCGAAGTTATTAATTGCTTTGGCTTCGTTTATAAATATAGTATATACATACACCCAAAAATCCTTGGCCACGCGGTTATGGTTTGGGAACATACCCACCTGTTTAGGGGGGGACTACGGTACGGTAAGTACGGTAGGTACGGTAAGTAGGAAAATCTCGCGCGACGCCAATTACTACGGTACTACCTGAAAAGAATGAATGGTCGGTCTTGGCACTCTTGGCATATACTACGAATGTTACGGATGGAGGGGGGTAAAAATGGGTACAAGTGGTCACGTAGCATACTACGTGACCCATAGGTCAAAGTCAAAAGTCAAATTTTTAATTGAATGTTGGTATTTATTATACACTTTCTGAACGTGGGTATGTTCCCTTTACGCGTTTGACGTACATTACGGGCTTACGATATCCGATATCGCGCGCGATAAAGTTTATTATGTTTTATAATATTGATACTAAATATATCTGTCTTTGTCAATATCACCTGATATATTGATGCGATATCGAATATCGGACCTAATCAATGGGAAAACGCTCCTTTGCCGACGACATAAGAGCGTTTTCCGTATAATTATATAATCTATTGATAGTGATATGTAATCTAGAACCACGATGCGCTGGCCTCTGAGAAAGTGATTACATAATTATATTAATTTCCTGACAGAGCGTATATACAACGATATTTCTTCTTTGGCCTCACTGTGGAATCGGTCGTGCGATCCATCTCCCGTCCTTTTCACTCTCTTCTGGATGATGTCAGGAGAGACCGTCTTCAGATCGTAAGCTCAGCCGATCTTTGACATGCCATCGATGAAAATTTTCGAGAAGTTGAGCGAGTAGTCACCCAGCTCAGCGGTTTTGTAGTCCCAGGGGAAGGTGTGGTGGTAGTTGTGGAAACCCTCGCCCAAAACGACCAGAGAGACGGTTTTGGTTTCGACCGGGTTGACGTTCTTGTCGTAGGGCTTGCTGCCCCACAGGTGGGCTGCGGAGTTGACCAGCCACGTGACGTTCAGGACGTAAACATATCAGAATATCGCGCAGACGTAGAACGCATTCCATACGGTCTCGCCCCACAGGGTGGGGATGTAGGTGGTCAGGATAAAGCAGCATAACGGCATCAGGTACAAGTAGTGTCTGGGACAATGCAAATATTTGGTCAGTATTTAATAGGAAATAATTAAAAGTATTACTGTTAAGTAAGCAATAGTGATAATGTTACTAGTAAAACTAGCATGATATTAATTTTATTATTGTAATTAAGGTACCTACATCAGGAATGTAAATATAATGTTATGATAACAATTTTTAAATAAATGCCTGCTATGGCGGCTACTATACTGAAAGATTTCAAAACTAAAGATAGACTATGGGTAGTATACGTAGGTACATTTGACAGAACAAATTTTCATACAAGAAAAAGTTACATCATGAATTCACAATTACCTCAAATGTCAAAATAGCCCTAAGCAACCCCAAAAGTGGGGCCATTTAAGTGGGGACAGTTTTTGCCTCGAGATGCCTCGTCTATAATATAATATACGTCTATGACTATAATATAACGAGTAGTTCGATTTTTTACATCGTAGTTCGGATAATGTTCAACAAAGGGCAATACAAATTCCTTGTATGTAGAATTTTTTTTGCTAAATGTTTACGATATGTATAAATCTATGCTTATTACAATTATTCAACACATCGCCAACTTACTTCTTCTGGAAGCGCAGAACCGGATCAGCCTTCAGATCACTCAGGTCGATGGTGTGTCCCTTCACCTTGATCTCTGGGTGTTTCCTCACCAGCAACCAGCCCACGTGGGAGAAGAAGAACCCCCTAGTTGTGTTATGGGGGTCCGCATCGGTCTCCGAGTACTTGTGGTGCATGCGGTGGTCCCGAGCCCAGTCCAATACGGAGTCCTGGAAACGCAAAAAAGTTACATAAATATTATTATATTTACACGTGAAGCGAAATCTTTCAGTATAGTTTCGCAAGAATAGTGCCACTGGATGAGTATGAAATTTGACCGGTAAATTAAAGTTTACGTGGAGGTGTGCAGAAAGCTAATATTTTTTTTAATAATGCAGATTGCTTAGAAATACATAAAATTAATAAAAATCGCAACACACATTGGCACTGGCGTTCTTTGGGAATATTTTTTTGGCGCATGCGCAAGAATGATGTGCGCGCGCATGTTCATAAACGCGCCGAATTTTTTGATATTCGAAAATTTATGCGAAGTTTTGCGCACGCACACTGCGCATGCGCTAAAAATTTTTTTCCCAAAGAACGCACCCACTATCTTAGATTATTAACACGCACTACTGTGCGTTTGATAGACAATTTATTACGTCATGTTGACGTTTGTAAATCTGTCGCAACTAACAAGATCTACATTAACTTTTGTTTTTTCTATAAAGTTCGAACTTAAAAATTATAATTTCAATTCTTATTGTTATTATTATGAACGAATTTCGACTACAGAGCGACCTCTAGTTTTTATTATCGTGGCTTTATCTGATAGCGTGGCAGCGCTATCGCCAAGTCTTTAAGCGGCGTTACTATCTTTTCTCGAAGCATTTCGCGGCTTTTTCATGGCCCCATATTTTTGTTTGTAATAAAGCTAGCGGAGCTTAAGAGAGAAACAGAAAACCGATGGAAAATAGCACTTGCGTTGTGTTTTGCTGCGTCAGTAAGGTACCTATACCGTTGGCCTGGAGTGTATTTTAAAGATCGGAAACGCACTAGTAACTCCTCTGGTGTTCAGCATGTCCACGAGCGGCAGTAATTATTTTAATTATGGAATAGATCTGGAAACGAGCAAACAAACAGATCGCTCTTAGGTATGAAATTGTATTAAGTTTTTACTAATTAATTTAGAAACGAGCAAAACGATTGGCTGATGTTTAGAAATTGTTATAACTCTGGTGTATCAGATGTCTAAGTGTGCAAACAGACAGCCTGATGATTACCATAAGGCGATCCGTTTGCTCGTTTCTAGACCTATTTCATAATTGAAGCGGTTACTACCGCTCATGGACATCTGCAACACCTGAGGAATCACAAGTGCGTTCACGATCTTTATAAGCACCAACCACTGATGGTAAGAAATTACTACATTATCTTACCATCAGGCGATCGGTTTGTCTGTTTCCAGATATATTCCATAAAAATATGAAAATTATTACCATCGCTCATGGACATCCGCGTTACCAGAGGAGTTATAAGTGCGTTCACGGTTTTTCAAATCCCAAACCCTCCATGGGTTATATTTCAGCGCATGTGAAGAGTATCGGTGGCCCAAGAGGCAGTTGGTGTTAAGCACCGGGAGCGCACTTGTAGCTCCCCTAGTGTTGCGAGTGTCCACGAGCGGCCGGTAATAGTTTTATTAATGGAAGAGATATAAAAACAAGTGCATTATAGACTTACAACTATAATATTCATGTGAATACTAAAGTATGCTGAATACAACAAACTTCCTTTTGCTCACTCGCGAGAAACTTAAATAAAAACTTAGTAAATTATACACCTAAACCTTCCTCAAGAATTACTCTACCTATTGGTGAAAACCGAATGAAAATTCGTGAAGTAATTTTCGAGATTAACGCAAACAGACAAAAGTGACGGAGGACTTTTTGTTGTACAATATGTAGAGATTAACCAAAATAGACCTAACCTATCTAAAAAAAGAAATGATATCCTACAAAAACCATTAAATGAAAAAGGTTAGGTATCAGGCGTCAACTGACGTATTGTATTGTATTATTATAAAACGTGCAATTTGTATCAGTGAATATTAGATTAATAATAATATTATAATCCCACAAAAACCATTAAATGAAAAAGGTCCAAGTGTTTTTTACGTAAAAAGTTTGGAGATATCGTAGAAATCAAGTCTAATTTAGGTTAGTCCCTAATTATTATTAGTTATTCATTAAAATTTTGTGACTGTATGTGGATAACTTTATTTTTTAAATAATTATTATAGCGACTTGGCAAGGAGCACCATAAATTTATCTATGTATAATATGGTTACCATATCATATACTACTTACGTCAAAATGTGCTGAAAATGAATGACTGATGTTCGTTATATAATATAAAGAGGGTAGAATAGACTCTTGTTCATTGTACAATAGGTAATTATAGGTAATATGACAATACAGTTCAAAAGTGGTACACCAAAAATACGTGAGCGTACACACAACAAAATAAGTTACTGGACATTTTGCATTTTCAGTAAAAAGGAGTAAATAATAATCGAAAAGTTAAAAACTATCACCGAACTACGCAAATTATAATGAATGATGTGTTATTTGATTCGTAATAATGGCCCGGTAATATATAAGCTAACTAGCGACTAACCTAAATTAGACTTGGTTTCTACGATATCTCAAAACTTTTTACGTGAAAAACACTTGGACCTTTTTCATTTAATGGTGTTTGTGGGATTATAATATTATTATTATTATTATTATGCTTATAATATTATTATTAATCTAATATTCAATGATGCAAATTGCACGTATTATATTATTATTTATTACAATACAATACGTCAATTGACGCCTGGTACCTACTCTTTTACGGGCAATTTAAATTGAACATTCTAGTGACTAGTCAATTCTGATTGTGACGTCACAAAATTATATATTCCATTGTCAACTAATAATTTTAATTGCTCCATTGTTTTTCATCTCTCTAATATTTTTTTTAATTATGGACGCCTCACACTAGCGGGCATAGCATGAAAATAATTTTAAAGAAGAAATATTCTATCCAAACAGTTCGTTGCAAAATAATTTTTACTCCATGGTAACAAGGTCGTCAATAGAAGTCAACTTTTCTAAATAGCCTTATTTTTAAAATGGCTTCCGGGAAATCTTCTGTCAAAAATGATGACTGAACGAAAAGAAACTATTTGTCTTGCACTGCCATGATGTGGAGTAGTTGACATTATTGTAAGACTATTTGACTTTGAAATAAGAAAACGTTTCTACTTTAGCTGTCAAAAGAGGCCATTTTGTGAGCTCATGCTCGGGAAGAAAATAAATTATGTTTCTCATAACCACGACGCATCGACCTTGCTGCCTTACAATAAGAACTATTTTGCTCCGAATAGTATTAATGTTTCTTCAATCTGTCATTTTGTCGATTCTTCGGTGTTTCTAGGTGCGCAAGCTAAGCCTGCACATCAATCTGGCCCCGTGCGTAGTAATTATTTAGTAACATGTACCCGTGCTAAGTAACCGAAGAATTTATGTTACGAGGACCAGTCAACGGGAAGCATATTTAATACCTTTTTACTATAGGTACATATATTTAAGATTTTTATTATATTAAACACTGTATATTTAAAACACATCCATAACCCAGGAACACAGAAAACCTTTTTTGCTCCTTCGGTGGGATTCGGACACGCGATCCCCGGCTTGAGAACGCGCTAACCACAGCTACAGAGGTCGTCAATTGCTACCATTGTTTGAAAGTTACTTCTAGATTTGTAAGGACGTGACGACGTGTTACATCGCCACGGCACGTGCCGATGGTCCGATCAATAAATAAACAAAATAGCGGTCCACATAATATGACACGATAAGCGTGACATTGAGGAAGGATGCGCGCATCGCCGGAAATTATGTAACTAACGTGCAAATCACGCCTGCCCTCTGACTCGAAAATCTCGAACGAGACTGATATAAACGGTTTATAAATAAATATTTTTCCTTTATTGTAATAATAATGATAAGGCGTCTGTAGCCGAAAGGTAGAGATGTAAGAAGATGCAGGTTCGATTCCGGACAGCATGACATTGTTTCTAAGTATTATGTCGTAATATAATTTGAAAATTAGGATCTTACCGAAAATCCTAGGATTATTACAAAGAGCCAAATTATTTGATTCTGAGATAAAATTACGTCATCTTGCTTACAACTTTCAGGATCTTCGCAAAAAAACCCGCCTGCCATCGCGGAGACACCCGTGGGCCAAGGCCGGTAACTATTAGGGTCAATCACACCTACCGAAACGATACGCGATGATGTCATATGAAACGTGTATCTTTGTGTGTAGTGTATAAAGTTGAATTTTCAGTAGCTATTTTTAAAAACCGGCCAAGTGCCAGTCGGACTAGCGCACGTAGGGTTCCGGACCATGTTGTACGAAGTTTTCCAACTAAGCGAATTTTAAAAGTTAGGCATCTATGACTCCCAAAAAATAAAATAAAAACTTGAGAGGTGTCAAGGGACACCCGGATGGAACGAAGTTATAATATATATTATGTTAAGGACAGCGGCCTCGTAACGTAATACATAAGTGAATTTAAATCTGAACGATAAACGAATGATTTAAAACAGTACATAAAACTATAATAGTGAATACTCAGTGACTATATGTATAAATTTATATGGCATCAGTGTGTAAAAGTCGTGTTAAAATGGTGTTTTTTCAAGTGCGGGTTATTTTGCTTATATATTTTTAACTTGATCTAATTTTAACGTAGCTTCTTTTAATTTACATAAATAAACATAGTACCTAACGTGTAGTATAATGATTAAGATTACAGAATAAATGGTTAAGAAATTATTACGAAAATAGTGGTAAAAATGTACAACATTTCATATATGGTGGACTTTAAGATGTAAATAACTTTTGTATAGAATAAGATTTCTAGTATATAAGGATTTATGTATATGGTCATAACAAAAAAGTATTTCACACAGCGCGATTTGCTTCACCTGGCTCATGAAAAATGGGGAAAATTATGGAAAATAGCCGTAAAGAGAGGTAAAAATGAGATAGAAGATCGGCCCAAAAGAGGCGTACGGGCGGGGCTCTCTATACGGCATTGCCATGAGCCAGGTAAGCTAAACCAAAAAGTGAAAAAACGTTCTCCTCAAAAATAGTGTTTATTATCGCCCCGGCTCTGCCCAAATCGGTGTAACCTTGCTATCTTGGAGTCTAATCTGAGCCGGCGGTTGAATCCCTGTGGAATAATACAGTCCCCTACATATTATAATCTAAATATATATTTATATTACATTGCATTAATTGAAAATAAAAGCTGTTAATTTGAAATTACAAACAGACACTTCAATTTTGTTTATCTGTATAGATATAATATATAGATATAGTATATTATACAAAACAAATCGTTGAACTAAGTATATATAGTACGCGCGGAACTAGCGCCTTCTAAGTAGGGACAGGGGTGAGGGGGCGGGTTGCTTGCTGCTCGCAGTGTTGCCGCCGCGAAGTCAGGCTCCGTACTGAGTAATAACATCAAGCGCTCCTAAGGCCCGGCTAGCTAGTCACAATATGTAACAGTCATAACAGTCACAATGTGTAATTGCAAAATTCTACATTATTGTCAAGGTGATAAGGTCGTTTTTTGTATCATTCTTAATAGTCGTTATTACATTGTGATTTCGAGTGGCAAAAAGTGTCGTGCCAATATAATCCCCCTAGCCTCAATATCGCAACGCGCCATAAGGAACTTCGTTCCAAAAATATAAATAATGTTACATATATATGCCGATATAGTTTTCTTTTAAAGTTCATTACATGGACTACCATCATGACGAAACCATAAGGGTTCCGAGACGTAAACTACGGAACCCTAAAAATGCAGTGCTGTGTAGCGGCGCGTATCGTCGCGGTGTGAAATGGCCCATAGTAGATACTGTTAGATGTTTACTGTATAGGTGAGTATAAAGCAAGGCTACTCTTGGAGCAAAGCGGATACTAACAACTCATGTCCAGTTGAATGTATAGGAAAAAACTGTAGCAAGTGAAAGCTGATCATGATAATGAAATTACAATATTATACTTGAAGTATTTAATAAATTAAAAGCCTTTTATCCAAACATTTAAGGTATATTCTAGTCATTCCAAAAATAGATTTAGGTATTATATTTGACAAAATTTAAATAGAATTCTGTATCTATATTTGCACTAAATGTTCATAAGTCAAATTTTAATTACACAATGCTGAAACATATTATTAATGAACGAGTCAAAGCTACAAGCACATCGGTTCACGGTTACGCGGTTGCGTCTTATCAGTGGGCTTAGCACGAACAATTAACAACAACGTATTCGTTACGTTATCGAAAGAGAATTGAACGAAAATCATCACAGCACCTATACAGTTTTCATTCGACAACGTTACGATTTTACGAATACGTTGTTGTCGAATATACTTTCCCCGCAGTAGTTGTAGATAGTGGAGTTTCGTGTATAACGGAACCTCACAAATCATATTAATATTAAAAGAACTTAGGCCCTTTCATCCATTATTGAATGATTTATACTGTATTCTCCGAGCGAGGTAACCACTCTTGAAATACTGTAGTGTCTGGGACAGTTGGTTTTTAAATGTCGTATGCTTTCCCAAGCACATACGGCATTCTCACAACATAGTCAGCCTAGTCCAGAGGAATGACTGGTCAATACGTCTGGGGCCAACCATGTGCGGGTTTCCTCACGATGTTTCCCTTCATCGTTAGAGCGTCCGTATCATTTACTTGAGATCTGAAAAAGTCTCATTGGTACACGCCACAACCTGAGAATCGAACCTGCACTCTCTCGAGTGCGAATCAAACGGTCTATCCACTAGGCCACGAAGCTCTTCATAATATTAAGTTATTTGATAAAATTTAACTGAAAGCTATAAATAAATAAAAAACATGACGTGTACAGAGTACCTACATATGGCAGAAGTAAAACTTAATTCATCATTTAAAAACCAAAAATACTCTAACAGTGCCTAAAGCACGTCTCTTCAAAAAAAAATTTAAAAAATCTATAACCCGACTACGTGAAAAAGAGGTCTAAAAAGGCCGAAACAAGAAAATAATTCAGATAGAAATCCAGAAATGCATAGGTAAAAAAATGGTCAAGGTAAAGCCGTGGTCGCAGCTACCAAAACCTTTCTTTTGATACCAAATGCGTGATGGTTATTTCGGTTATTATTTTTTTTTAATTTAGAATCTTAGGTTCAATTTTTAAAGTACCAAATTTTGAAAAAAATATCTACCTAGCATAATATGTTACCCGCGGCATCATTACGAACCTATTGAAACCTCATTTATTAAAATCTGACCAGTAGTTTAGACGCTACGAGGGAATTAACATACATACATAGACTGCTCAAAATCATCTTCCTTTTGGCTTCGCCGTAGTCGGGTAAAAATTATAGAAAAATTAAAATTTGTATACAAAACTTATTTTAGGTTTCAATTTTGACTATAATGATCTAAATATTCCCAAACTTTACGAACATTGTTTTAGCAACGTGACACCAAAACCGATTTATGAAACTTTTTTTATTTAATATTTAGAGAGTAATTTAGCAATTTGGAGCAATAAGTAGAGCCATTGCTCACGAATTTCTAATCAACCACCACTAAGCCTAACGTAATATTTCCGTTTCCGTTCCGAAAAAAGATTATCCGTCTAAAATTTGTTATTATAAAATTATTGTTAACGAAATCGATCAATAACTTTTTTAATTAATTTGAAATAACATATTAAGCGTTAGCAAAGTGAAAATCAAAAATTGTTATTCAAAATTGGTATTTTTGTACTCTTTCTGAACGTCGGTCTACTGATGCCTACCACCGGTTCGGGAACTAGCCCGGCGAGAAGAACCGGCATAAGAAACTCGCGCTCTTTTATCATAACGGTGACGGAATCCTCCTTAGACCTGACACGCTTGTGGAGAATGTAGATTCTCCGAAGGAAGATCTCCAACCAAACGGGTGGTATGCTCGGTCAGGCCGAAGCTGACTGTAGTAGTTAACAGATGTTATATAATTATAATATATAGAGTCGAACTGTGAAAACTTCGATAGCGCGATTCAGGATTGTGGCGCTATTTTCTCCGCCACATGCTCTTGGTTAGGTAATTTATCATAATAATTCCCAAATAAATTATATTTTAATTACAGTTTTGCTCGAATTTAAATAAAAAAAGGTGTTATACTCGAAGTTTTACCTGGAAGGCTATAGTGTTGAAAAACGTTAGGAGTATCCTCAACGGCAGACGCGCCTTGTACGACTTGTGGGCCCATAACCTATGCGCGCCCGCTGTGATGCCCAGCCCCGAGCACAGGTACAGCACCACCGCTGTAACAAACACACTAGATTAATGTTATTTACAAGTGAAATTTCAAAAAATAATTATATATTAAGTAACAGAGTTTTATTTTACGAGGGCGGGTCAATAAGTCCGTGACTTTTGGAATAAAACACAGATTTTTTGATAAATAAATCATTTTATTTTTCAACGTAGTCCCCCTTGAGCTCTATACACTTTGTCCAACGCTTCTCCAATTTTTTTATCCCTTCCAAAAAATATGATTTGTCGAGGTCCTCAAAATAGGCCTTCGTTTGCGAGATGACTTCATAATTGGAGTCAAATCTTTTTCCACCGAGCCATTTTTTCAGGTTTGGGAACAAGAAGTAGTCACTCGGAGCCAAATCTGGAGAATAGGGTGGATGTGGGAGCAATTCATAGCCCAATTCATGGATTTTTGCCATGGCAACTGCACATGTGTGCACCCTTGCATTGTCTTGGTGAAAAAGAACTTTTTTCTTGGCCAAATGAGGTCGGTTTTTTTTCAAATCCTCATTGAAGCGGTCCAATAAGTTGGCATAATATTCCCCATTAATTGTTCTTCCCTTTTGAAGATAGTCAATGTGGATTATCCCACGTGCATCCTAAAAAACAGTCGCCATAACTTTATTGGCTGACAAACCCACCTTGGCCTTCTTTGGCGCCGATTCACCCTTAGAAACCCACTGTTTTGACTGTTGTTTGGTCTCTGGTGTATTGTGATGGATCCATGTTTCGTCCACGGTTACAAAACGGCGCAAAAACTCCTCCATATTGTGATTAAACAACGCCAAACCTTCCTGTGAAGTTGTTACACGATTGCGTTTGTGGTCGACTTGCGGAAAGCTTTCTCATGCCCAAGTGATCATTCAAAATTGAAACCACTGAGCCATGCGAGATGCCTATGGCTTCCACAATCTCTTGCACTTTCAATCTTCGGTCGGCCAACACCATATCGTGAATTTTTTCGGTTGTTTCGGGTGTAGAGACCTCAACTGGGCGTCCTGGACGTTCGGCATCTTCAGTGCTTGTACGGCCACAAGGAAATTCAGTAAACCACTTTTTTACCATTGAAATCGATGGTGCAGAGTATATGCAGAGTATAATAGTATTTATCAAGCTTAGCCTTGGTCTCGGTAATGGTTTTTTTTCGCAAAAAATAATGCTTAATAAGCACACGAAATTCACTTTTTTCCATTGTTTCCTTAAGATACTGGATAGTCTGATAAAGATAGCTGTAAAACACAAACTAACTGACGCAGCAAGTTCAAATTTTGATAGGAGTCAACTGATAGATGCCTGTTGACAGGAGTAGTGTTGCTTTTTCAGTAAGGAGGTTAGAAATTCAAGAAGTTAGAAAGTCACGGACTTATTGACCCGCCTTAGTAAGTTATTTCAAAAAGTGAGGCACCTGTCAGGGACTTACCCTAATTTAATCTTACTTATATTTTGGATGTAGGTACAGTTTCACTGTTAAATTAAATCACAAGTACGCTGTATATTGTTGATAAAGATTAGCTTCATAATCTTATACTTAGTTTGACTTTGAGATAAGTTGGTCTTCGCAATTTAAATTATAATGATCTAAGGTCATAAAGAGGTGCTAGGTCTCAATAGTTTGAGTGTTATTTACCACGCTAAGCTCGTGTTCACATTGTTTAAGGAAATTTAATAATAATTAGTTTAAAATCAATTTGTATATAAACAGAAGCCTCGAATTATGAAAAAAAAACCCCTGGGTTTGAGAGTTACTGGTTGACATATTTTTGTAAGAATTGGATTGCAACCATAACATATTGTATTTAATCTGTGACAGAGTTCAAAGTTTTTACTGCTTTGTCGAGATATCGCCTCTACGTCTACGTCTATGGTTTATTGCTGCCATTCGTTTGGGACCTATAATGCCACGGACACACAGACTTCAAACTTATAACTTATAACGGAAACCACCCCATAGTTTCCGTCGGGGATTCCACGCGTTAGTTCCGTATTTCCATATAGAAAACAATAATATCTTATACAAGTCAGGTCGAACAAACGATAGCGCGATGTAGAATGTTTTGTCTCAACTACGCCTACATTCACACCTACTAACTACTGGGGCTGGCCAATTTTTCTGAAATAACACAAACAGATAAACTGAACACTTATTAATATTTGACAGTCAAGTGATAGTTGAACACGTTGAACTATTAGTATGGGAAAATTTAACTGTTGTTTTTATTATTTTCCTCGCCTTCTTTTCAATATATCTCACCTTTTAAACTTTCTCTTAATGTTCACAATTATTTCAAGACGAAAATGAGCCAAGTAGGTCCAGCCACATTTCATCAATCGAGTTCATTATTACAGACACTAAAAGAGCGAGCAGACAGACAGGGTGACATTGTTTCGCACGTAGATAAATGGCAACGCGTGTTTTACAATACGCATGAAAGAGCTTGTTAATAAAATATTAGCTAATTAAACTAGTTAACTAGGTGTCGCCCCGTGGTCATAATCTGTCCATCTTTCATAAGGATTTTCTTAGGGAACTTTATAAGGATTCTCTTGCGGCTTGACTCTTAGATACGAATTAAATATTCAAATGTTGTCTATTGAATGTGAACGGCGGTGTGACAAAATTGTATCAAACGCTACCAGTGTGAGTTATTAATCTGAAGTGTGTAACGTTATTTTTGTATTTTTTTATTTTTTTGTGTATTTTTAATCTTTATTGCAAAAAAAATTGTTATCCATATAAACTATATTTGAGCAAAATTTCATACTTCTCTTTAGCATAGTATAAGGAAAGCAAAGATTTTTCTTCACATATTAATTTATACCATTACGGAATGTATTAATTTTTTATTCTTTTTTTGTACGAAAATCTCATATACCTACATCAAAAACAAACCTTCCTACGACATGTGCATAATATGACGTGTCTAGCACTTTTATATACTTTGGAACGCCTGGGCCTTTAGTCAAGATGCATTCGATAATTTCGACGGCAAAGTTCGAAATCAAAAATGCATGGGATTTGACATAACGCATCACTAAGTCGTCGAAATTATCCAATGCATATTGACTAAAACCCCTCAGAATACACATAGGTATTGTTTTATACCTTTGTAAAGTCTCGCTTAGTATTTTACGACGTTTAAACGCTGCACTGCGCTGTAAGGCATTTCATATGGCCAGTGAAGAAATAGCGCTTTAAAGTTGAATATCTCAAACGGATACGTAAATAAAATAATGTTCTTAGAAGAGCTGTCTAATGATACCCAACATAATCTCCGCTTTACGTGTAGAGGAGGTACCCGAAAAAAAAAATTCTTCTTCATTTTATTTTAGCACTTTGCCGAAGTAGTATATACATATTATATCTATGCAAAGTTTCATCTTTCTAGCACTAACCGTTCGGACGGTAAGTAAACGACGTACGGACGGATGGACGGACGGACATGACGAAACCATAAGGGCTCCGAGGCGTAAACTACGGAACCTTAAAAAAGTCATCTCGTGTAAAGTCCGACAGGGGTAAAATACGAAACAATTTTCCACAGCACCGTAGTTTCAGCGCAGTTAGTCTCTACAGACTTTTGATATATTGGCCTTTAGCTCTACAAAAATAAAATAACAAAATGGTCTCAATTCTTGTGGCCAAACAGAAAATGGATTGAAACGGAAAATATGGCTCAAACCATAGATTTTATTATTATACTTCCTCTATGTTTCAAAGTAATTGTACCCAGTACAATGGAAAGTTAAGTAAATACGTTTCTTTCACTGGTATCAATTACACTGGTCTGCAAAAAACAAAAAAAACCCTCCTTGGTTTTCATGCACGATAACATCGTATTAGGTGAGCCGACATGTCGTTCAAAATATTAGGTGAGCCGACTTGTCGTTCAAAATATTAGGTGATCCGACTTGTCGTTCAAAATATTAGGTGATCCGACTTGTCGTTCAAAATATTTTGATGAGTTTAGAACAAAGTTTATATTCTATAATCTATACAATATTTTTGTTAAGTATTTTAAAGTGTACGTATTTTTTATGAAAAGAGCTATGTATGAAAATCGATAGAATGGATGAAAAAATCGTGCGCCGCGTGCGCGCTGCACACACGCCACACGGCGGCAACGCGCGACGCAAATTATTTATTCTGAGCGTCGACAGATCTGTCCGACAATCTGTTTCTGATTTTTGTAATAATGCCACCGAATAAGGAGATCACTCTCATCGTTATATACAGATGTCGGTTTAATTATGTTTGGTTTTATAAAGTAGTTCCAAACTTTTTGTACTTTTGCCGATTACTTTAAACAACTCTTTTTTAATGTTGCTCTTGTTTTTTTTTTGAAGATCGGGTACATTTTCTTCGATATATTTATTGCTTGTTCCATTTGATTTAGGCTCGCTATGTACTTGCAGCTACTGGTACTAAGTTCAGTGCCCATTATTTCCACATCAGGTGTCCGGATACAGGGATATTTAAGAATAGCCTACAAAAAGTTCTTCCACAATTCATCTCGAGTCTCGACCCGAAAGTCCCTCGAGGACTCGAGACAACTAAAATTACGAAAAATCCCGGGACTTAGAGACTCGAGACGTCCTGGGACCCAAACCCTATAGGTACAATTATAATAATCACTTATCACAGGGAAAAATGTATAACTACACACATAGAAAAATTTATGAGATTCGACATAAGTCATGGCTAAGTGACATGTCGCTTGCGATGCCTTAAGTCTAATCCCATACATTTTGTTTTCGAACTTCGCCGACGAAATGATCAAATGCATCTTGACTAAATGCCCAGGCCCATTTAATCTAAACGTTAACAAACATACAATAGAGTACTTTAATGTTACCAATTTAAATATACGTATTAAAAAGAAATACAACGACACAATGATTTGGTCGAGTTTAATATTTTTGTTTACGTTATGATACTAGATAGAACATCTAGTAATCATTGCGAACGTTTACACGGGTATTCAGTAATATCAGTTATCTGTGACGAGCTGGGCAAGTGGCGTGATCCAGACGATCTGACAATCAGAACACATAGCAACAACAGTCAACAAGCCAACAACAATGGACAGGAATTGAGCAACAATCGTCTATCAGCCAATTGAAACATTTCTCTCGATCATCCCAACGGAGGTTTTGCGTGTTTGCGAATATACTATCGGGGCTATGAGCTGTGACAATCAAAATCTACATCGGACTATTCATTAAATCTCGGTCGATTATGTTTGGATCAATTTCACGATTTTCATTTTCTGGCAAGATAGGATTAACAGGATAGCGAGAAAGTGTGTCGGCTGCTGAATTCAATTTTCCTTTTTGATATACGATATCATATTCGTATTCTAAGAGTTGGAGACGCCATCGTTGCATTTTGCTACTTGGGTCCGTATGATTGAATAACCATTTCAATGGACGGTGGTCGGTTATTATTATTATTATTATTATAAGCCTAAGCTGTCCCACTGCTGGGCAAAGGCCTCCCCCAAAGACTTCCATCTGTCTCTCTCCTGTGCCACCGCTGGCCAGCCTGGCTGGTATGCCTCCAGCTCATCACGCCATCTTTTTCTAGGCCGGCCTTGGCGGCGGCGTCCGTCTTCAGGTGCCCACTCTGTTGAGATCTTTGCCCAGCGGTCGGAATGCATACGGCCAACGTGACCCGCCCAATCCCACTTCAGCTTGGCAGCCTTGACACCTACATCCTTGATACCTGTTTTGGAGCGCAGTGTGCTGTTCCTTATTTTGTCCAGAAGTTTTACTCCTAACATACTGCGCTCCATTGCTCTTTGGAAAACCCCGAGTTGGGACTTTTGTGAAACGGTCAATGATCAAGTTTGTGCACCGTAGGTTAGTACAGACAGAATGCACATGTCGACGAGTCTGCGCTTCAGGGAGATCGGTAAATTTCCCTTCATCAGCGTCTTCATGGACCAGTAGCTCTTCCAGGCGTTTTCGATTCGGCGATCGACGTCCTTCCCTTGTCTATTTTCAAAAGAAACTAACTGGCCCAAGTAGATGTACTCGTCGACATATTGCATTTCTTGCTCGTCTACCTCGACCCTACGCTTCGTGCTATTGGTCGGTTACAATGGTAAATTTGCGTCCAAACAAATATGGTCTGAATGTTTTGCAACCCCAGACTATGGCTAACAGTTCCTTTTTTGTAGTACTATAGTTGGTTTCGCATTTATTAAGAGTTCTTGATGAATAGGCTATTGGATTATCCTTACCAACAGGGCCCTGGGATAGAATAGAGGATATTGCGTGATTAAAGGCGTCGCAGGTTAGATTTACTTTGGACATTTAGGGGTTGGGAATTCTTGTACAGCCTTGACTTTGTTTGGATCAGGTTTAAGTCCATTTTCTAAGATAATGTGCCCTAAATAGCCAACTTCCTTTCTCAAAACTCACACTTATCTGGCTATAGCTTGAGATTAAAGGAGCGGAGTCTTTCAAAAACGGCAGTTAGGTTTTGTATATGAGTGGGCAAATCAGGAGAATATATGACGATGTCGTCAATATAAACAAAGCAACGTTCTCCCTGAAGGCCAGTGAGGACTTTGTTCATAAGGTGTTGGAAGGTTGCTGGTGTATTCTTTAATCCGAACGGCATCCTTGTAAATTCGAAGTGACCTTGCGGGACACTAAACGCGGTTTTGCATTCATCTTCTGGCGACATATTAATTTGGTGAAAACCGGACGCTAGATCAAGGGTGGAAAAGTATTTTGAATTTCCTAGTTGGTCAATAATTTCAACTATATTAGGGATAGGGTAAGTTTCGCCAATAGTAATGTCGTTGAGGCGACGGTAATCGATTACTATTCTCCATTTTCTTTGACCTGAAGCGTCAGTTTTCTTTGGTACTATCCAAATTGGTGAGGACCATGGAGATAGAGACGGTTGGATGATTTTTTGATCAAGCATTTTGTTGATTTGTTAATTTACTTCCTGTTTGTTTACTTCGGGAAATCTGTAAGATTTGACATTTATAGGTTGGTCAGAAGAGGTACAGATCTCAAGTTGGATGGCATCGGTTGAAGTAAGTATGTCGCTAGGTAAATGGAAAACGTCGGAGTATCTGGAGCATGTGTCATATAGGGCGTTGCATTCTTCATGGCTTAAATGTGAGACACGGAGTAATTCCAAAACTTCATTGGTTTTGGAATTACTTCTAAACAGGGTTTGTTAGAGTAGTTAATTTGATTGGATTGCGCTGCGTAGTCGACGGGATACAAGGTAAGTTGAAGATCAGAGTTAAGGGTTACTGGTTCCTCAGAGGTATTGAGTATAGTTAAATTTATACTTTTATTTTCCTTTACTTTAGTTAAATTAGATACATACAAATTTTCGTTCAGATGTTGGTCGAGGATAAGACCTTCCTTTAATTAAGGATTATTAACTGAGCATTCAATGACCATTTCGGTTCTGGGAGGTATAATATAAGCACGTTCAAAGAAATGTAATTGTAGGAACGTGTTCTTGTAATATAGTAAATTTTTACTATAGTTAATACTGCAATTATTTTCATTCAACATGTCGGATCCTATTATGCCATCGTATGGTAAGTTGATTTTATCTATTACATGAAATTTATGAGATATAATAGATTTTGGTAATTTAATTTTAATTTTTAGGTGTCCTTCAGTTTGGATTGATTCAACTGAGGAATCAATACCTTTTATATTGATAAATTCTTTTTCCAATTTAGGTTTCTGGGACAAAGAGGAACGTTTTGGTAAACTAACCAAGGACCCTGAGTCGACAAGCAAGTGTAAGCAAATATTAAAAAAAAGCATTACAGTATTTATTAACATTATTTGGACACTAGACATCCGGCGTAGACCGGATGTCATTAATTTAACAGATTAGACAGGAAATGCATAATAATAATTATTATTTTAGTCCCGGAAGTCCATAATGTTGATGAATAATATTTACACCGGAAGTCAAGAATACTGGGGGTGGAATTGATGGCGGGCTTTGGTTCTGGGACGAGCTCATTCGTTTTTCGGACAGCCAAGCTGTTAACTTGTGTAAATTCATACTGAGTGTTTTACTCGTATATTCTAGCAGTTAAATGCTAAGTGTTTGAATTATTATATTAAGTGTTAAGGTGAATAAATATAAAGTGATTTTACTAAGTGTGAAATTATTATTCCGGCCACCAAGGATCCTTATTATATCTCAGAAGTGAGATAGACCTACGATAAAAGGTACGTAATTGCAATTAAATTACAGTTCTTCCTATTGTAAATTAATATATAGCATTAATCGATAGTCGCACTTTATCAGTATAACGTAAAAGTTTTTGTTTTTTTTTCTGTCTCTTTTTTTTAATATGTAATATTATACTAATGCATGAATTTAAGATAATGGTTGCCGAATTCATTTGTTAAAGACTAACATAATTTTAATCAAGAAAATTACAGGTTATTATACAATAAGATTTAATACAATAAAAGACACATAATAGGTACATTTCGGTATGATTAATTCTTATTGTTTTATAGCTCATACTCGTTAGAACGAATCGTATTCCAAGCAATCATATATTTTTTTAGTAAAATATATCTAAAATAAAATACTACTACTTGTCCAATATTTTAAGATTTTAATAGTGTTGTGTCATGTACGTAAATAAAAGACGTTTTATGTAATCAGCATATATTTTATCGCCCAATAAGAGCAGATATTCAGGATATATTATGACAATTTAATTCTTATTAATTGCCTTGGTTTTATTTATTTATCTCATTTAAATTGATTTGTTTTTATTTCCGTTCGAGGTAATCCCGAAATTCCAAAGCGCAAGCGTCGTGACAAGACCCCAAGTGTGCCCCGAGGTCGCTCCCGAGAATCCGAAGGGTCACCGGGTACGCGACGAGAAGACATGAGCAGACTAATACAAGAGGCGGCAGCTACCTTGAGTTCAGACAGCGAGAGTCGAGGTCAAGTCGGCGCCGCGTACGCCGCAGTTCGTCGGCTTCCGGTGAAGGACACTCTCCAACTGTTGCTCCGAGGTATGCAGAGTCACAGCTTGATTTTCTTCATAAATTCATCAACGCGATGAACAATTTTAAAAGCAGTTCGGAACGTGAAAATTTTCCAGTTCTCAATGTTGTACCCGAGTTTGACCCACTAGGTAAAGAGCAATCGATTGATTCCTGGTTGAATAAAGTAGAAGAGTGTGCTGAAATATATAACTGGGACGATAAGCATATTATTCATTACGCCCTACCAAAATTAGCCGGAGTTGCTAAGACCTGGTACCAGGGCCTTCCTCCAACTTTACTTTACTCCTGGGCAGAATGGAAAATAAAGATTAGGGAATCTTTTCCATCTCGTCAAAATTAAGCAGAGTAGTTGACGGAAATGTTACAAAAGAGAGTCCGGTTTGGTGAATCACTCGAACTTTACTATTATGCGAAAATGAATTTACTTAACAGATGCGAAATAAATGGTAAAAGAGCAGTTGATTGTTTAGTATTTGGAATAGATGACAGAGGTGTTAGGTTAGGAGCACAGGCAGCGGAATTTAAAGAACCAGAACAAGTACTACATTTTCTAAAGTCTGTCAAGGTCGGTCAGGACAAGGTATCGAGTGAAGCTACAAATAGTAAGGATAGGCGTAGTAAAATAGTATCTAATGTGAATTGAACTAACCAATATAAATTGCAAAAAGATACTAAATTTGATAATGTTACGTGTTATAATTGCAACGAAAAGGGGCATACCTTCTACCGTTGTACTAAACCTAGATTGCGATGTAATAATTGTAAATTAATTGGACATTCGGCTGCTGACTGTTCTAAGACGACTCAAGGTAACAACGAGAGTAGTACCAGTAAAAATATATTAAAGGTTGAAGGTCTCGGGGATACTAGCTCAAAATATAAAATGCCTATAAAAATTAACGACGCTTTATTGGATGGTTATGTGGATTTGGGTAGTGAAGCCACCTTGATCCGTCTAAGTAATGCTCAGCAACTGAAACTGCATTGGGACTCTACAGCAGGTTCTATGTTAAAGGGTTTCATCGGGAACCCTTACTGTCCGATTGGCAAAACATTATGCACGCTAAAAATTCAAGGCATTGAAGAAGAAGACGTAGAGATACTTATTGTAGATGATTATCTATTAAACGCGCCGTTGTTAATTGTTGACACACGTTCACTGAAAGGCCAAATATTAAAATAATTAAGACTGGTTCCGATGTCATATTCCAAAGAATTCAACCTAATGACACAATTAAGCTTCATCTTATTTGTTCTACTAGTATTATTGTTAATTCTGGTGAGCTTAAGGCATTTCCAGTTAAGTGTAATCCAGTTTACACCGGCCGCGTTTATGTGCAGGGTAGCTTGAGAGGTCGTAAAGGTAGAGTATTATTTGCTGCCGGGTGAATATATTTTAACAGACGGAATAGGTTTTGTATTTATTCAAAATGTTAGCAATGATATTATTAAATTTGGCCTGAGCGACATTTAGTCAGGGGAATGGTCAACGAGATGCTAGATAGTGGTATAATTAGGGAAAGTAACTCGCCGTATGCTAGCCCAATCGTTTTGGTTAATAAAAACTCGGGGGAGAAAAGACTATGCGTGGTATACCGCGCGCTTAATCGTAAGACAGTTCGCGAGCACTATCCTATGCCTCGAATTGAAGACCAGCTTGACATGCTTGTAGGTAGTTCTTTATTTATAACCCTTGACTTAGCGTCTGGTTATTACCAAGTGCCTATAGCTGAGTCTTCGCGGGACAAGACGGCCTTCGTCACACCGGACGGCCAATACGGAATGTAGGATGCCATTCGGTCTTGTCAATGCACCTTCAGTATTCCGACGGACCATGAATAAAATCGTACAAAACTCTCCCGTGCGGTCTTACGTGCTGCTGTATATGGATGATATTCTTATACCGGCAAAATCATTTGAAGAGTCTATGATTCGATTGGAGGCGGTTTTATGTCTATTGACAGTAGTGGCCTCACTCTAAAACTAAACAAATGTAATTTTTGTTTTGAGAAAATAGATTACCTAGGTTACGAAGTTAGCGCTGATGGCGTAAGGCCAGGATCCATTAAAACAGATGCGATTTCTAAATTTCCCACCCCAAGCAGCGTTCATGAAGTAAGGAGATTTTTGGGACTTGCTGGTTTTTTCCGAAGATTTGTGAAGGACTTCGCAATAAATGCACGTCCCTTGACTAACTTTCTGAAGAAGAACGTTGCTTGGAGATGGAGAACTGAAGAATCTCAGGCTTTTAAAACTTTACAGTCATGCCTAATAGAAATACCAGTTCTTGCAATTTACAACTCTCAGGCTGAAACACAGCTGCATACAGATGCGTGTAAATTCGGAGTGGCAGGAATTCTCCTACTAAAGGATAAATCGGGTTCATTTAGGGCTATTGCTTATTATAGTCGTCAGACTACAGTTGACGAACAAAAGATGCACTCGTTCGAGCTCGAAACATTAGCGGTTATAGCTTAATTAATTAAATTCAGGGTATACCTATTAGGGATTAAATTTAAAATATTAACAGATTGCAACGCGTTACGTACGACTTTAACCAAACGTGATTTAATCCCATGAATCGCGCGTTGGTGGATACAATTTTTAGAGTTTGATTGCGATATTGAGTATAGGTGCGGAGAAAAGATGGCACACGTAGATGCTCTGAGCAGGGGAGCTATTGAGGATGATCAGAAGGAATTTCATGTACTTGACATATTAAATTTTAATTCGGAAGATTGGCTAACTACTTATGTTGGCTAACTACAACAGTCAGATGATGAAATAAAAAAAATTGTTAACGTTTTAGGTGATTCAAAAACTAAAGAAACAGCTGATATTTTTAAAAACTATAAAATTAAAAATGGTCGTGTCTATAGGATTATTGATGATAAAACGGAGCTGTGGGTAGTCCAAAAGGGTGCCCGATAGCAAATATTAAAAAGCAACCACGACGATGTGGGCCATTTTGGCTACGAGAAAACTTTGTCACGTATAAGATCTTATTGGTTTCCAAAAATGCGGCGTTTTGTGAAAAAGTATGTCTCGGCTTGTTTGGGTTGTGCACATTATAAAGTTCCCAGTGTCACTTTGGCTAGCGAACTACATCCTATACCCAAAATAGACATACCTTTTCACACAATTCACGCGGACCATTTGGGACCATTTATTAGAACTAGACGCGGAAATACGTACATTCTGGTCATCATCGATTCTTTTACTAAATTCATCAATATTACGGCAGTGCGGAATACTAAATCTTCTACTACTATAAGTGTCACGCGAGCACATTAGTTTTTTCGGTTCTCCTAGTAGATTAATTACTGATCAAGGAACAAGTTTTACTAGCAGAGATTTTAAGTCATACATTAAGTCCATCGGGGTTAGACATGTATATAATGCGGTAGCGACACCTCGCGGCAACGGCCAAGTTGAACGATATAACCGAACAATTTTGGCCGCACTCGGTGCAATGAATCATAGCAACAATTGTAACAGTGTTTGGGATGAACATTTACCACAAATTCAGTTAGGCATAAATACCACCGTACATGCTATCACAAAAAAGACTCCAACCGAATTATTGTTCGGACGTACAGTAACAAACCCATGTCAAGGCTTTTTAAATGAGGTAATAAATGTCGATCAATGTAACTCGAATAATGAGGACTTGGCCAAAATTAGGGCCGAGGCGAATGACCGTATTAAACAACAACAAGAGAGAGATAGAGAAAGATTAAATAAACGTAAATTAAGGAAAACTAACTTTGCTGAGGGCGATTTAGTAAGAGTCATCAAGGCTAATACTGGGGTAGCAGGACAGTCTAAAAAGCTTGAACCCAAATGCCAGGGTAATTATATATAATATATTAATATATTATATATTATAGAATTAAGAAAGTCCTTCCAAATGATCGGTTTGTAATAGAGGATACACCAATCACAAGGAAGGGAAAACGCTACGAAGCTGTCGTAGCCATCAATAAAATGTTTCCATGGTTGGTCTTTCAGACTCCATCTTCGGAATCCGATAATTCAGAGGACGACGACTGATAAAAACGATAGATTGCTCTATAGCTATTATGGGTTACTACGGTAAACATTAGGGTAGTATTTTCATAGAATTATTTTGTTTTGATATATTTTATGTTGAATCATTTTTAGAAGTTCAAGAATTTGCATTAGGTAAGGTTACAGTATTATAGAATTTATCTGATGTACTGGCCAGGTAACAGACTGTTCTCAGTTTGGATGTATTGAATTATAAATAAGCTGGGATCAGTACTGGGGTGTGTACATCGGAATGTGATTAAAGTTACGCCGGTTACGGGCTATTTAACAAGTATGTTTATACAATGCCAGGTCACGGGCTAAGCCAGGTCACGGGCTATTTGTCAAGTATAACTGTATAGTGCCATGATACGGGCTCAGCCAGGTTACGGGCTGCTATACATTTTGTATATCACAGCTAACCCAGTAACAGTAAAATTTATACAGTATTACAGAATAGATTACAAGATTAAAGCCTAATATTATTATTATTATTTTTTTTTATATACAAGTTCTGAATAAGGATTTATGTATAATTTTAGTAAAATTTCTATATAAATTATATTCTTAATTGTTTGTGATTAAACTAGTTAATGTTTGGAGAAAAGTAAATTATAACTTTTGTAATTTTAGATTATACATGAACGAGAGGACTCGTCTCAGAACGGATGGCCGAGTAGTAAGCAAATATTAAAAAAAAGCATTACAGATATATAGTATTTATTAACATTATTTGGACACTAGACATCCGGCATAGACCGGATGTCATTAATTTAACAGATTAGACAGGAAATGCATAATAATAATTATTATTTTAGTCCCGGAAGTCCATAATGTTGATGAATAATATTTACACCGGAAGTCAAGAATACTGGGGGTGGAATTGATGGCGGGCTTTGGTTCTGGGACGAGCTCATTCGTTTTTCGGACAGCCAAGCTGTTAACTTGTGTAAATTCATACTGAGTGTTTTACTCGTATATTCTAGCAGTTAAATGCTAAGTGTTTGAATTATTATATTAAGTGTTAAGGTGAATAAATATAAAGTGATTTTACTAAGTGTGAAGGTATTATTCCGGCCACCAAGGATCCTTATTATACAAGTTTAATGGAATATTTGATACGGATGTTTCGACCAACACATGAGGTAATAGAGTTTTTGTTGGATTATTTGTTATTTTAAATACTTTTAATTCTGTATTACTTGTAGTTTTCTCTATAGATTTAGGAAATTCGGTGACTAGGATATTGAATTTAGGAGATTCAGTGGATTCAGCGATTGCAATTGTAGATTTGGGAGAGTTGGTAGATTTAGTAGATTCAGCGACTGCAGTTGTAGATTTGGGAGATTTAGTAGATTTAGTAGATTCAGCGACTGCAGTTGTAGATTAGGGAGATTTAGTAGATTTAGTAGATTCAGCGACTGCAATTGTAGATTTGGGAGATTCGGTAGATTTAGTAGATTCAGCGACTGTAATTGTTGATTTGGGAGATTTAGTAGATTTAGTAGATTCAGCGACTGTAACTGTAGATTTGGGAGATTTAGTAGATTTAGTAGATTCAGCGACTGTAATTGTAGATTTGGGAGATTTTGTAGATTTAGTAGATTCAGCGACTGAAATTGTAGATTTGGGAGATTTAGTTCATTTAGTAGATTCAGCGACTAATTTATTAGTTCGCTTGAATGGTCTGGTGTCTGGTATCACATATTGTCCCGTCCGACACCGTAACGAGACAGTGTTCAGTTTTTTGGTGTGTTAACTGTGTCGTAGCCTTCTTCTTCAGGCATTTGGACATTGAAAGGGGCTTGTAAATTTTTGCCAACATAGTTGTTGTTAAATTGGATTGGCCTGATTCTTGGGTTATTAGTATCCTGATTTATTCTGAACCTATTATTGTTAAACTCCCGTTTGCAATAGTTTTCGATTGTATGGCCCGGGTTTTTACAGTATCTACAAAAATTTGTTTATCACATAGGAGGATGAATACGTTGAATTGGTTTAGATTGTTGGAAACTGTTTTGTTGGACTGGCGGCGTAGGGATTTTCTTTTGGAACACCATATTTTGGATTTTTTCTTCGCTTAGTGCCAGGTTTATGGCTTTGTTGAGGTTTTGAGGATCCCTACACCTACACAACACCTTTAAGTCCTAATAAGAATGTATGTAACGCTAGATCTTCCATAGAAGCTACTCTGCCCGGAAGTTCCTTTTTGTATTTGCTTGAAATTGAGATTTCGGTTAATAATTTAGAAAGTGATGTTTCAATCTTAAGTATAGTAGTATGATGTATTGGTTCATTAGGTAACTGCTTACAATTTTGTAGTTCGGCTAACAAATGTTTCTTTTCCCCAAATTGTGTTTGCAAAAATTCCCTTAATTGGGGCCAATTACTAAATTCTTTTATGGAAACTGCTGTTTCCGCTTTTCCATCTAGTTGTAATTGAATAAATTTAAAAATTATGTTTTTTTTCTTTTTTTTTTCATTTTCATTACCTAAACTAATCGCGTTATCGCAATTTGTTATGAATGACTGGAGTTTATCGCGGGACCCATCAAAGGGTTTGATGTATTTAAATAGAACACCTGTAGGAATTGCGTCATTATTGTCTTCGGCAGCTGCGCGTGTATTTGAACAGCAAGGAGTTTTGCTTACCACCTTTTTTGACCGCGTAACAGGGCCAGACGGAGTAGGAGGTGGACAGAGACAATCCTTATTGGACTCGTCTTCGTCCAGCACTACTTCTGGTTTTGGACTCGGCGCTCGACTCTCAGACATTACGTACTATTCTTAAATTTAATGTACCTACTTAACTTAATCTAGAAATAATATGTCAATGCGTCTTAATCTAGATATTTTATATCAATGTTACATCGATGTACTAGAGTCACGTCACTTACTGGGACAGGAATGCGGTGATAAGGATGGCTCGTATAAACATCCCGTCGGCGGCTGGACGTTCTCGAAACTCGGAGCGCTGCGCTGGACCCGGTGAGATTGATGTAATATCAATCTTTTGACTGCTCCAAACTTCGGGAACCACCGATTGTCGCATTTATTCGCGGACAGGCGGGTTGTTTAAGGATTTTGATTTGTATAGATCACGCACAGATTTTCACGGACTTAGTAGATTTTGTACAGATTTTGTATGTAACACAGGTTTGCACTGATGTTCACGGATTTAGTAGATTTTGCACAGATTTTACACAAAACACACCTTTTGGAAGGATTTAGAAATACTTAGTTCGTGAGGCGTACCTGGGGCTTTTACTATCCCCTTTAAGCTGCTACCATAAATATTATAAGGCCTTTTCTGACCCCCTTTTAAAAAAAAGGATTTTATTTAAACACTAGAAATAGAAGTTACAAATTAAAACACGATTTGAATTTGGAACACGACCGTCATGGATTTGGAATGGAAAGAGACTGATGAGGGACGGTGGAGGATGTTTATATAAGGGGAATAGGATTGATGACTACAGTGGAAGGAATATGGGTATGACTTAGGTAAAGAATATAGGGAACATTGGAAGGATATAACAGTTGTGTTTCATGTTTTTTTTAAATGAAAGAGCATAATATATTGTAGATCTATTAAAAGCGGATATATAAGTCAAAGTCAATTTTTTTTATTCAAAATAGGTATTTTTTATACACTTTCTGAACGTCGATCTACATGATGCCTATCACCGGTTCGGGAACTAGCCCGGCGAGAACTGGCGTAAGAAACTCGCGCGGGGCCATCTTTTATCAAAAAGATGGAAAATTGTTCTTTTAAAAATATTTTTTTATTATTTCGGGTATTTCTATTGTGGTTGTCACTTTTCTTTTTGAATAGGTTTAAATTTTTGTAACATATAATACATTTGATAGAACATACTGCAAAGCTACAGTTAAGATTGCAGTTTCTTTAAACTTCTCTCTTAATGACGTGTTGGGGGCCAGCTTGTAGATTGCCTGATAGCTCGCTTCTGCAGCACAAATATAGTATTTATATCGGCATCATTTCCCTACAGTAGAATGCCATAGGACATTTTACTGTGAAAGTAACTAAAATATACAAGTCCTGCTGTGTTTTCGTCTGAAAATTGTCTTATCTTACTTACTGCAAATGCTGCTGAACTGAGTCTGTCGGCCAACCCAACAATATGAGGGCTCCACTGTAGTTTTGCGTCTAAAGTTATACCTAAAGAGATAGCTGTATCTACAAGTTCCATACCTTTTCCATTCAATAGAACATTGGTTTAAGTTTGCCTTACATTTGGCAACGTGAACTTTATACATTTAGTTTTTTTGCTATTTAACAAAAGATTATTAACACTAAACCAGTGTACTATTTTTGAGAGAGCATTATTTACTTCGTCATAGACTGAGTTTTGGCGATTAATATTAAAAGTGAGTGACGTGTCATCGGCAAATAAGACTATCCCGTTTTTTTCATTAATAAGGTATGGTAGGTAATTTATATAGACCAGAAAAAGAAAGGGTCCTAAAATGGATCCTTGTGGGACCCCCATCTCAATTTTGGTACCTGTGGATCTTTTTCCATTTAGCTCAACCCTCTGAGTATTTGATAAATAAGATTTTAAGAGGACGAGTGCTGGTCCCCATACTCCATAGTGGCATAGTTTCCTGATCAACGTTGTGTGCTGCACGCAATGCCCTAGAGAGATCGCTAAAAACTCCTAGAGCTTCCTGCAACCCCTCCCAAGCATCAAAAATATAACTAATCAGATCAACGCCAGCATCTGTTGTAGAGCGACCCTTCGTAAAACCAAATTGTTTATTATGTTATATTTTATTTATATTAAAGTATGCTAGTAACTGAGTAAGTATTATTTTTTCATATATTTTACTTAGTGTTGGTAAAATAGATATAGGTCGGAAGTTAGATGGATGCGACTTACTACCAGACTTAAACAGAGGTGTAAAACTTTACTATGTTTCATTAGATCAGGAAATACGCCACGTTTTATACAATCATTAAAAATAGTTGCTATGTAAAGTGCGATAATATCGATTATAGATTTAATAACTTTCATTGATAGGCCCCATAAATCTGCAGTATTCTTAATATTTAATAAATTAAAATTTTTAATAATGTCTTGCGGTCCTATTTTTTTAAATCTAAATTCGATTTCACACTCTTTTAAATTATCTTTAAGAAGTAATTACTTCTTAATTTGTATGCTGAATTCAGCATCAGCAAGAGAGGCATACAAATTTTGGTAGTTGAAACTGGAATGTCAGCAAAGAATTTCTCAAAAGCAGTTGCAACTGCTCACTGTCGGATTTAAATATTTTATTATCTATATTCAATTTAAAATATGTGTTGCGGCTGGTGACTCTTCCAGTGTCATTTGTAATGATTTGCCAAGTTGTTTTAATCTTATTTTTAGAATTCTTTTAATGTGATGAGATTTTGCTGCAGAGCAAACTTGCTTAAATGTTTTTGAATATAATCTTACATCATTTTTAAATTCTTCACTTTGATTAATTGTTCTTTCATTACAAAGTTCATACAATTTTAATTTACTTTTTAAATTTACCTGCCGTTGCCAATTCACTGAATTTACTTTTATCGTTTGTTCTCACTGTCTTAGGGATGAAATTAGTATCAAATTTATATTTTATTAATTTAAACAGTTTACCAAACGACATATCCGGGCTACTATGATACTCTAAATGTCCAATATTAGCTACAATTTCACCTCTAAACTTCTCAATATATTTGACTTTTATTGGTATACATGTGTTTATTCCCTCGTGTAATTCTTTGCAAATATTATCTATAGCGAAAATGGCCCGCTGTCCACAGTGATCAGAGCTTAGTATGTTAATGACTTCTTTATTTAATGGATCTATATTAATAAAAATGTTATCAATGCATGTAGCAGAGCTATCACTGATCATTGTTGGTTAAAAGAATAAATGAGTTAAGTTATATGATTTTAACAATGAAGTAAATGTAACCGTGGTGGAATTACTTTCTAAAATATTTATATTAAAATCACCACAAAAATATATGTTTGTTAGATACTAAGTGTATCTAACAAACATATATTATTTGTGGTGATTTTTATATAGTATTTTAATATATTGTCTTATTTAATAACGTTTCTATTATTTTTTCAAATGAATCATATGACCCTAAAGGAGGCCTGTATACCTACGCTATCAATAATAAAGTGTCCCACCTCTATACAGGCTATTTCAGTTGTTCGTTCTGTAGAGAGGCTTAGTATGTCTTTATGTTCTTTATATTTTAAATTCTTCTTAATTAATATAAGTGAGCCGCGTCTTATGGCTCTTTCTCTGCAGAAAGAACTAGCCAGCTGGTGCATACCAAGATTTAACATTATTTAATTTTTCTTAAACCAATGTTCGGTCATACATAAAATGTCTAAATGATTGTTTAAAAACAACTATATTTCTAATTCCTTACTAGACATACCTTGTATGTTTTGATGCACCAGCGTAAGTTTACATAATTTATTATCTTTAATTAAAATATTATTTTCATGATAACTTATACCTACAATGCTAGAGACTTCCTCTGTTGTCTTACAGGCTAATTTAAATTATTATTATTTGGAACATTTTACGAGGTATTATAATAAGTCATTATATTATGACTAAACTGCTCAATAGAAGCAATTATTGTCTTACTAGCCAAGTACTTGGCCGAGTTAAAATATAAAAAAGTTAATGGCGTACTTGCTATAAGTCTTGCAAAATAAAAGGATAGATAATATCTATCTAATGTCAATTTACATAATTTATAATTTATAATATTATTAATGTCGATTATATTTATTTTATTGTCATATTTATTTAATAATATACAATTATTATTAACAGCAGTATACAATTATTGGCTGTTAAGATTATATCTAATTTTGTTTTCCCGTGGCAACCGTTTTATGTAAGGAAATGTGAATAATATAATCTTATTAATATTTTGCAGTTTGTTTAATGCTTCTATATAATATTCTAATTGGTTACTATTCGCATTTCCCCGTCTCTCCACTAATATTATTAGTGTTGTATTGGGACAGTGAGTTGAACTTAAATTTAAAAAAAGTTGTAATTAATTATTGTTACAACTCTATTTTTTTTAGGGTTCCGTAATACTCAAGGAGCCCATATAGCTTCGCTTTTTCCGTCCGTTTGTCTGTCTGTCTGTCCGCGCCTCTAGCGTCTGTAATTATGAATATAAATGGATGAAATTTAGTAAAGTTAAATACTGTGTATAGATCTCGGTTTTGGCATCGTAAAATATTAATAAATTTACATTTTAGTGGGGATGAAAAATATTTTTTTGTTCTACCTCATCGTGCAGGGTATTGTTGAATTGGTCTATTTAAATAAAGGCAAGGTTTCATACATGACTTTTTTACAAAGTCAACCATTTTTGAGTAATCGGCATGTAAAATGGTTTATAAGTTGGTCCCCCCTCTAGCATTTCTAAACTATGAGACTTAGAAAATTGCAATTTTTCATGCTTATAGATTATGATAAATACTCCTTAGGAAAATTATTTTGAATGAAATCGGACAGTAACTTTTGAAGTAATTTGAAAAAAAACGTATTACGCGTTTATATCCTCGTTACGGAACCCTCCTTAGACATGTCCTGTCATGCTCTTGGTTAGGTTATTAAGTTAAGAGACTGATTCCAAATAGTGGCCCTGATGGTTGCAAGGCCATTTGAAGGAATGGATAATGGAATAGGAACTTAATTAAACTTAAGTTTAATAAGTAGTGTTTAAAGCTGGGTTAAAAAAAAAGTAATTTCTATGGTACACAATGAAACAAAGTATTACTTAATATTTTTTTCTGTCATTTATCCAGCAAATAAAGGAATAAAAAGCGTTTACTCGTTAGAGTGGCCTTCGATGGTCTACCCACCTTAAAATATAGATTTTTATTTCGGTATTAATAGCACCGAATGCGGTCGTACTCGCACACGTATCTCACTCTCGCTGCACCTGGAACCACACTGCGAATTTAACGATAATAATGAAGTGTGTAATTACTCACCAGTGTTTTGGTCACGTCCAACACTGCACCAAAATATTTTATTTTTTATTAAATTACTTACAGCGCTGCTCTTAATTATGTGGGATGGTCTCCCGAGCTCAAACTTTTAAGTGAAACTTATATTTTTAATGATTTTTTATTTAGTAGGTATGAAAACCACCCTCGATAACACCAAACGAGCTCACGATCGAAAGAGAAAAGAAAAACTCACACTTAGCACTCAGGTCTATTGGCGCAAAACCAAGACCAAGACTGGATAGTGGCTAAGTCTCGTCTTGTTCTTGCTTTTAGGCAACACTAATAATTACTAAAAGCTATGTTGGCTTCCCAAAATAAATGAATATTATATTATATTAAGCAAATAATAATAGAGTGTATTTTATTGGTAAAAACATAAAAGGTTTACATTACAACATTATAAGATACAGACTTAAAGTACATAAATTATTATCTAAACCAGCTTTTCCCAACTGCCGGGTCGCGACCCGGTACCGGCCCTTCAAAATAAAATACCAACAATCCCGCCTTGTTTTAAAAACAATACCTGCTATCAATCGGCTTATCTTAAACACTCGTAAGAGGGAAGCCGATACCAAAATATGTAGTATTAATAAACCATTTTTACTATTAATATTAAAGCTTATGGAACCATCTTGGATTTTAAAGTATTGAGTGGGCCACGAAGGGACAGTGTGAAAATTACGCCATGGCAGAACGATGTTTGGGAAACACTGGTCTTAACTATACAATATAAGCTGTTATTGTCTAAATGAAAATAAATATGAAAAAAGGACTAATGGGTAAAAAACAAAATCTAGGTCGGAGGCAGCGGGTAAAGTACCTAGGAGGCTGGCAGCATCACCTCGCTGTATGGCTAAACTGATCTGATGAATTACCTCATCCAACGTGGATGAGGTAATCGCCAGCCTTAGGGTCATTCATTTTGTCGACCAGTCTTTTGGTCAAATCATTATAAAGTTAGTTGGCACTCGGGCCCCACGGTCCCATAGTATCGATGCCAAATGGCAAAAAAATGTAGCCTATGTCACCTAGTCACCTATGGATTCATATTTCGGCCTTTTGTGGGTCTCTGCGTGTGCAGCTGCCGCCCCCGCCACCCTTGCAGTAGCCGAAAAATAATTTTAAAATAATTTAAATATTTTCTAAGGGTAATTTATATATAATAATTTCTAATTTATAGTTTTTCTTTTTTTATTATAAACATTCAGCGTCATTATTGCGTGGCGGTAAACTTCAGTAACTGTGTAACCTACTAGGTACTATTAGTGAAGTGTTGTGTAGTGTAGGTATTTAATGAGTATCTACTTAGACTTAGTTTTATTTAAGTATTTGTTTATGCCATCACAGCATGTATACATGTAGTCGGACCAAACTATATCTTCTGGGTTAAAAGGAAAACGGTCCTTGTCACTCTGCGGTAGGGAGAGGAAAAGGGCCTTGGTCCTCTGCGCCCGGATCACCCATGAATTAGCTATGAACGGTTCCATACAGTCCTGGATGAAATGAAGTTTCCTCATCAGTTTCATGTTCCTAAAAACAATTTTACAATAGGTGCCAGACTGGAGTGATCATTAAAAATATTATCTTAAGAACAGTCAACAGGTGACTTCTACAATGAACTAATAAGTAAATAAATAAGTAAATAAGACACATTTAAAGTAGAAGGGCGAAAATACAGAAATAAAACTATTTACAATTAAACCTAAAAAAATATTGCAATGTTTCCAATTCAAAACAGACAGCTTTTATTAGAAGTAAAATTCAGTAAAAAATATTTTTGGACACGGTGTAATCCTACTACTATTATAAATTAATGAAAAAGTTAGTGAGGAGGGATGGATGTTTGTTACTCTTTCACCCATAAACTACTGAACGGATGTTGATGAAATTCGGTATGGTAGCAGTTCAAGCTCTGTATTAACACAGCTACTTTTTGACTTGAAAATGAATGAAAATGAAATGAAAGTGTTCTCTCGAAATTCTGTATTTACGCAGGCAGATCCGCGGGGAAAACTAGTAGATGCATATCCACAAGAAGTAAGTAAGAAGTAAGTCGGTTGGAGCTTGGAACATAATGCAAACTAATGTTCGTCAATATTCAGGATTCCTGATTTTTTTTAAATTCTTACAATCTTTTTTAAGAAATGTCCAAAATAGATGAAATATTTAATCAAAAATAAATGTTACGCGCTATGATCTTTTGTAGAAACTCTGAAAATTCAGAATGTACTAAAGCCTTTTGTGAATAAATTTTCTTACCTTACTTTATATCCTTTTAAGTATAATTTTACGTCATTTAAGTACACGGGTAAAATTTCTTTCCAAAATTTTAGTAAGCAAATATTGAGGGATGACGTACTCAAGGTCACATTCGGGTTTGGGCGTCTATCTAAACACAGAAAAATGTCAATTATTTTAATATAATGTACCTAAAGCTTAAGTGATTGTAAGTACCATAGCAAAATTGTACTGGACTGCACACAAAAAATAATCAAAAATAAAACTGGTATCTCATACAAAAATATCTAATAAAAATTGTATCGGGTACCAGTTATGTTTTTGAAAAAACTAACGTTAAATACGTTGTAACATCAAACTAAAAATAACTTTAAGGTACCTAGTATGTCAGCGATATCATCAATAACTTACATATTTTATTATCATTGCTGTGGCCGACGACATACTCGTTCACCATTTGCAATATGATCGGGTTCAGTTCACTCGAGCCCATGTTGTACACCGACACTTCGTCTGAACTAAAACAAATTGGTCCATTTGTTAGTTGTATCCAGAAATAGTTCAAATTGAGATATAGATTCAGTTTCAGCTTAAAGTTAATTTGAGATTTGCTTAAGTTTAAATTTTTCTTCTAAGTCTTAATTTTTTTTTTTTTTCTAAATAAAATTATATTTCGGTGTGTAGTGCCAAAAATTGGGTATTTTATCGGAGTTGTAATCTGAAGCTCGCTTGTTGTAACTATTTGTGATCATAATCATGTTTCGATCCGAGTGGTGTCACATTTACACACGCATCTATCGCGCGTGAGCGAATGAGACATCGCGCGGACCATTGGCTACCCCATAACATATAAAAATATTGCGTATTAGTTTATATGCTTTTTACTCGATAGTAGATACATAATTATGTTTTTTTTTCTTATTTATTTGTGTATAAATGAAGGGTGGTCAACACAGAGTATGTACCTGCTTTAGATCTTTTGAGCCAATAATTTAGGGGGATGCCAACAATACGTAATCTTACCCTATGTCCCTACCACAAAATATATTATGTAGGTACTTACAAATGACAACTATCCGTGGTAGCGGCGACGATGGTGAGGTTGATGACGTAATCGACCGGTATGAGGTCAGTGACGTGGCTGTACTTGCCGCGCATGACTCGGATCAGTCCAAGCCCTATAGCGTATATCACGTAGTTCGCGCCCGACCAGCTGTCGGTCCAGCCCGCCAAGGGCTCGTTTATACTTGATACCACTGAAAAAAATATAATTGACTTTTAATATTTATGGTAGAATATTCGGCGAAAACACGGTCGAATTTTCATACGCTATTTTCAAAGCCAAGGGGTCTTTGAAAATTATATCCCAATCAAAAACATTTTCATGTAAAGTGAAGATCGCACTGTCAAAAAGTTATAAGATCTCATGTAAAACCAAGATTCTGAATCTATACGTCTTAACTCTACAAGCCTAACTTCACAAACTCTATACCTACGTCAAGTTATGTGACCTGGCCATTTCCTTACGTTTGGGCGTAAGGTGATAAATTTACCGACTGTTTTTCTTTTATACTATTCTTGTAGGAACGAAACGGCCAAGTCACGTTACTCGACTAAGGTTAAGAGTTTGTGAAGTTAGGCTTGTAGAGTCAAGACGTATAGAGTCAGAAGCTTGGTTTTACATAAGATCCGATAACTTTTTGACAGTGCGATCTTGGCATAACTTTACATGAAAATGTTTTTGGTGGGATTTCACTACTTTTTGTAAGTTGTTATGACAATATTTTTATTTTATTTCTCTTTTTAGGGTATATTTCTTTCACAGCAGAGGTGCCTTTTTACTGCCCACTTTCTTGTCTTTGCCTTTTTTCTTTGTTAGCTTCATCTTTATAATAAGTGACAGATAAGGGCGATTCTTGGCTCTTCGACTATTTCGCTTTTATACTACTAAAGTCAATATTTATATGGTGTACACCTTGTAAATTAGTCACTGTAGAGAGTGCTACATAATCGCGCAGGATTATTAATATATATATGATACAAGAGAACCTAGATGACCCAATGAATTATTAGATCTGTTAAGTAAAATTAGCCCATACAGGTAATGAAAAAACGGTACCGCGATTCAGCAGGACATATATCGATAATTGATATCTATCGGCAACATTAACTTAACTGGATCTCTACATCCATTAAATAATGCAGTATCATCAAAGCGCCATCTATCGCGTGATATGTGACGTAGAAAAGAAGCATGAGGTACTATGTACTAAAGGCCGGCAACGCACTTTTTTTTTTTTTTTTTTTTTTTTTTTTACCATCATGACCATAACATGATCAGGGATTGTTCATTTCTGTTTTTTGGTTTTTCATTCTTTTTAATTTTTTATTTATTTTTTCCCTTACATTATTTATAGTTACATACATATGTACATGTCAGTTTTTTACAGTGTAAAAAGTCAAAATTATACAGAATATGTTTAAAAAGCCAATACAATTTTAATAACATAAAATCCAATAATTTAGAATAAAATCCAATACAATACAATAATGTCCAATATAATAATAATAATAAAATTTCACGATAATAATAATTCTAATAAAATAATAATTCAAATATGTAATAATTTCCAATAAATTGACTCAGTAAAATTACAATTAAGATGTCAACAATAAAACGACGGCACAAAGTAAAAGACTAACCTAATATCACAGCAAAAACACATTATACATAGAACCGAACTATTATCACACCAATTTATCACAATTTTTCCTATTGACGTATACAACAATGTTCTTACAATAGGAGAGGAATATTTCCCTCTTTTTTCCCCCCAGGATGGAAGACAGGCTCTCACCCGTAATCGATGTGTCCAATTTTTGCTCAGTATCACATCTACTGCTAGCAAAAATCGGGCACTCGAGTAACAGGTGAGGAACCGTCTCCTCAACTCCTGGCTGACATGAACATGACGGGTCCTCCTTCAACTTGAATCTGTTCAAGTAGAAGGCGAACCCGCCGTGTCCAGTCAGTATCTGTGTAGTGTGGTGTGTTATGTCTATTTTCTTGACTATCTTGTATGCAGCAGCAGCGCTTGGGAAAAAGAGCTTCGTGGTTCCGGCCGTCCCTCCCACTTCGTAACTCCTGTCCCATTCCTCAACCGTATCCTCTCTTAAGATACGCTTGACGAATGAAACAGGACACAGATCGTAGTCAGGTTTCCTTTTCAATCGCAGCGCGGCCTCCTTGGCTAGTTCGTCAACCCTCTCATTCCCTCTCAACCCTGCGTGCGCCTTAATCCAAAACAGGGAGACCTCCCGCCTCTGCGATGCAGTTTTTCGGAGAGCCGCCCTTATTTGCACTGCCAGGGGATGAGGGGAACTAAGGGTGACAGCCTGGAGAGCCGATCTGGAATCGCTAAAGATACCGACCTTCGCCATTCCACTCTTGCAGGCTATACTTACTGCTCTCTGGAGCACTAGAAGTTCGGCTTGGTAGACGGTGCAATACGGCGGCAACGCAAGCTTGACGGCCTTCGTCTCGGCCTCACCCTTCCATACGGAGAGTGCGGCTCCGACTCGACCCTCGATCTTGCTGCCGTCCGTATAGATCCTATGGACGTGGCTGTTAACCACGTCTGCATACGAGTCCTCGTCTACCAACCTGAACCTCAGCTCTTCCTGCTCTGCCGGATGTGGGTCCTCAATCGCTGGAGCCATTCATTCCACCTCCCTGTCCCTCAACACCGGGTGTGGTACCCCCTTCTTGATCTCATAGAGCCTCGCAGCTTCGAGTATCCTGAGATCAAGAGGGGGGAGCACCCCAGCCAGCAGCATCGCAAAGTTCAGGGAGACGGTCCGATATGCTCTGCAAATCTTCTGGGCAAAACCCCGTTGGACGGAGTTGTGCCTTTTTTGGATCCCCATCTTTTCCACGGTGGGTGCCCACGCTGCTGATACGTACAAAATAGTCGGCTCTATCACGGCCATATATATCGTCTTAACTATCTGGGGGTTAAGCCCCCATCCTATTCTTGCAGCTTTTGCTAACTGGTTATATCTAATTATGGCTTTCTTGCATACATTGCTTACGTGGGCGTTAAATGTGAGGCCGGTGTCTATTGTCAGACCCAATACCTTGATGTCATCGCAATACTGAAAGTAAACACCCCCCATAGTGAGTCGAGGCACGTCATATTTAAGCTTACGCGTAGTTAATAATGCACATGTTTTGTGGGGGGCGAATTTCAGTTTGTTCAGCTTAAAAAATTAATAAGTGGGGGGCACTTATTAATTTTTTCTAAAACCCCATTTGCCTTCCTCTCGATTTCGAGAGCCGTTTCTCCCTCGAACACCAAAACAATGTCGTCGGCGAAAGCCTGGCTAAAAACATTCATCTCCTCTAACATCCATAGCAGGGGGTCCAACAAGAGGTCCCACAGGATTGAACAGCCTATGGATCCCTGCACGCACCCCTTGTTGGTCTCCCTGCTCACTTCCATACCCGCATACCTTACATTCACTCCTCTTTCACTCAAGTAGCTGCTGATCACCCGTCTCAAGTTCCCTGGACACCCAACCTCAGCTAACCTTTATGGCCGGCCACCAAGCACTGTCGAAGGCCCCCTCTATGTCCACTACAGAAATTTTCTTCTCCTTCCTCTGCTTTCTGACGTGGTTCACCTACCTATAGAGGGCGTCTTCGGTGCTCCTTTGGGGCATGAAGCCATATTGGTTAGGGCTAATCTTGGGCAGCAGGTAGAACCTGAGTCGGGCGACCAGCATCTTCTCGAAGATTTTGCCGAGAACAGGCAGGAGGCCGATCGGTCGATAGGCTTTTGGTACCCGGTACGCTTCCTTGCCCGGCTTCCTTAGCACCACCACGGTCGCCCGCTTCCACTGTTTGGGGAAGCAGGCGACGGTGAGGCACCTATTCAGCAGAGCAAGGAACCATTCCGGGTCACATTCCACAGCGTGTTGGCAGATGTCCGACGTGAGTCCATCCGCCCCGGGGGCCTTTTTGGGGTTGAAGGACCTTACGGCTATCTTCAACTCCTCCATGATGAAAGGAGGGTCGTCCGGACCCGCCGGTGGTTCGGTGTCCAAGGACTTCGCCCGCCGGCGTGCCCGCCGATGTTCCTCGCTTTCATCACTTTCCTGGTCCTCGGGGTAGAAGGTCTCCGCCAGCCATTCCGCAGAGCTTCGGGCGTCGAGGGTTTCACCGTCCCTCGTAAGGGGCAGATCCTCCTCCCTCCCTGTGACCCTGTTCAACACCCTGTAGATGCCCTCCCAGACCCCCTCCCTATCCTGTTTCCGGCAAAACTCCTTCCAGCTCTCAGTCTGTGCATCTTTTACTGACTTTTCATACTTCTCTTTCGCTTCCAGGTACAGTCCAACTACGCGGTTTCTGCGATCAGGCGCAGCGTTACGGATCCTGCGTTTCCTCGTGGCGACCTCCTTCTTCATCTGCGCGAGCTCATCATTCCACCACGACAAGGTGAATCTCTGTGGTGTGGTGTGGTGAATTTTTGGTCGGCATAGTGTCTTTGCATGTCTGTGTTATGACTTCCGTGTATCTGTCTATTGCCTCTTCTATTTGTTGTGTGCTGTGTGTTGTGTCTATGTCCTGTACAGTTAATTGTCTGTCCGACATCAGCTGGGTCAGTTTCTCACGAAACTGAGCCCAGTTTGCCTTCTGTGTGTTAAACATGCGTGTGGTACGTATTATGTTTGTGTCTGTGGATTTCTGTTGTCTGATGCCGAATGATATGCTGTTGTGGTCCGAGCTCGTCAGACCCTCATCAACCCTCCAGTCGCTCACTCGGTCCAGCAGGTCGTCGGAGCACGCTGTCACATCCACGTAACTGGAGTACCTTTTTCCCCCTCTGATGGTATCGAAAGTTGGGGTGTCTCCAGTGTTGAGTATATGTAAACTCATTGCTTCCAGTACAGCAGACACTTCCCTTCCTCGCGGGTCTTCCGCATCGCCACCCTACCACGGGCTTTTAGCGTTAGCATCGCCTCCCAAGACCATCTTATCGGATCCCAACTCTCTTCCTATCCGCATAAGATGGTCCAGGTAGGGCTCTACAGGCTTATCGGGCTCGAAGTAGAAGGACACTACAACCGTCTCCCAGGCTTTGGTTCGGAGGGTGGTCACAACTATGTTGTTGTTACTGAGGCGTGTGTGTAGCTCGACGTCCACAGTGTCGTCGAATACCACAACACACGCCTTGACAACACCGCCCCCTTCCCCCTCGCTCTGGTAGACCCTCACTCCGTTGTATGTCCTCATACTCCGCGCCCCACCTATGTAGGGCTCCTGCAGCAACGCTACGCTAACCTTACGCTTGGTGGCCTCGAGTAATAACTCCCTTGTGGCGATTTGGCTCCGCTGAAGGTTGGCCTGCAATATTCGGTACTGGAAGTACTCACCGGGGACAACCTCAGCAATACGACACCGCCGATCTAGCTAGAGCGTCCCACCTCTTTCTCTCTGCACACTCTCTATCAAGAGAACTGTGCTCCGCGCTACCTCTCTTGGCCTTAGTGCAGTTTATGCACTGAGGCACTTCTCTCCGCAGCCACTTTTCACAAACAGTCCTCATGTGAAGACCTGCGCAGTGACTGCATCGATCCGTCTCCTCCCTATACACCCTCTTCGTGTGCCCATACCCGAGGCAGCGGAAGCACTGCACTAGCGGACTATGGTCCTCCACTCTCACTCTGCCTATACCTATATGGGCGTATGCTACGTTCACACACCTCTTCCATATCTGTGGGCTAACTCTAACTATGAGGTGGTTTTGTAGGGGGTTCCTCGCTCTCATCACACTACTTCCACCTTTCTCTCCTCCCCTTGCAGGCCCTCAAGGATGTTCGCGTTCTGATTAGAGAACGCGGTGACGAAGTCGGCTGTGTCGCACTTCATCACATCCCTGAAGGCCAGAAGGGGGTTTTTATTCTTTACGTCCTCTACCACCAATCCCTCATTCTTACTCAATCTTTCCTTGACCTTATTTCTTTCTTCCTCACTCACACAGCCGACGACTACCCTTTTGTTTTTAACTTTCCTAGTCCTTTCTTCCTTCCTTTCGACCTTCACCCACCCATCCTTCGCATCTACATTCTTTCTTATCTTTTCCATCAGTTCCTCTCCCGAATCCTGCGTGTCCCTGGAGGACACCACAACCGAATGCAGTGCCCTTGTCTCGGGGACTCGCTCAGCGACTCCTCTCGAGACAATGCTCGCATAGCTCGCTGGTTTAGCGACGGTTGTGCTGTTCTCCAGGAGCAAACTCAACTTCTCCATCCTCACTCTACTCTCTTCCATGCATCCCTTCATTTGAAATAATTGGACACATCAAAATGTGTCCAAGTCCTGTACAAATTGAAATCCTCGATCTGTTATATAGTGTTAATATACAATTCCAGTTTTATTGAAATTCACAATATGATATGACAAATAACATTCAACAGTAAGACGTAATGCTGCACGACGGTCATGGAAACATACTGTTACACCGCCTTATCTACATGCCTGTCAGATCCTACTGCAACGGAGTATACAAGGGCGGGTCAATAAGTCCGTGACTTTTGGAATAAAACACAGATTTTTTGATAAATAAATCATTTTATTTTTCAACATAGTCCCCCTTGAGCTCTATACACTTTGTCCAACGCTTCTCCAATTTTTTTATCCCTTCCAAAAAATATGATTTGTCGATGTCCTCAAAATAGGCCTTTGTTTGCGAGATGACTTCATCATTGGAGTCAAATCTTTTTCCACCGAGCCATTTTTTCAGGTTTGGGAACAAGAAGTAGTCACTCGGAGCCAAATCTGGAGAATAGGGTGGATGTGGGAGCAATTCATAGCCCAATTCATGGATTTTTGCCATGGCAACTGCACATGTGTGCACCCTTGCTTTGTCTTGGTGAAAAAGAACTTTTTTCTTGGCCTAATGAGGTCGGTTTTTTTTCAAATCCTCATTGAAGCGGTCCAATAAGTTGGTATAATATTCCCCATTAATTGTTCTTCCCTTTTGAAGATAGTCAATGTGGATTATCCCACGTGCATCCCAAAAAACAGTCGCCATAACTTTACTGGCTGACAAACCCACCTTGGCCTTCTTTGGCGCCGATTCACCCTTAGAAACTCACTGTTTTGACTGTTGTTTGGTCTCTGGTATGTTGTGATGGATCCACGTTTCGTCCACGGTTACAAAACGGCGCAAAAACTACTCCATATTGTGATTAAACAACGCCAAACCTTCCTGTGAAGTTGTTACACGATTGCGTTTGTGGTCGACTTGCGGAAAGCTTTCTCATGCCCAAGTGATCATTCAAAATTGAAACCACTGAGCCATGCGAGATGCCTATGGCTTCCACAATCTCTTGCACTTTCAATCTTCGGTCGGCCAACACCATATCGTGAATTTTTTCGATTGTCGATGATTTCGATTGTTGTGAGACCTCAACTGGGCGTCCAGGACGTTCGGCATCTTCAGTGCTTGTACGGCCACAACGAAATTCAGTAAACTACTTTTTTACCATTGAAATTGATGGTGCAGAGTCCCCATAGTATTTATCAAGCTTAGCCTTGGTCTCGGTAATGGTTTTTTTTCGCAAAAAATAATGCTTAATAAGCACACGAAATTCACTTTTTTCCATTGTTTCCTTAAGTTACTGGATAGTCTGATAAAGATAGCTGTAAAACACAAACTAACTGACGCAGCAAGTTCAAATTTTGATAGGAGTCAACTGACAGATGCCTGTGGACAGTTGGAGTAGTGTTGCTTTTTCAGTAAGGAGGTTAGAAATTCAAAAAGTCACGGACTTATTGACCCGCCTTAGTATAACGGAATCATTATTTTAATTCGATACCAATACCATATTTTACCAATATTTACAAATTTCAATAAAATATGGCACATATACGGCTTGTAGCCTGGATTAACAAAAATATTGTGTTCCGGTTCCCGGAAGTCTATCGCATAGACTAATTTCGCTTAACGTGAACAAACTTATGTGTACTTACAGCACTTAATCAAATGTGTATATCGTGATTCTAATAGCCCATCTGTTGGATATTTGGGTAATGAGGTGACTGACCGATTACTCTATTATAACCGACCGATAACTTATTTTTTGTTATAATGGTTGTTTATTAAAAGTTAAAGTAGGTAAGGTAGGTAAAATGTGTTTTTGGTAATATTTTCAAATTTGGACCTATTTGGATCGATCTATGAAAGCTGTTTCTCTATACGTAAGTATAGTAAGTAATATATATATATATATATATATATATATATATATATATATATATATATATATATATATATATATATATATATATATATATATATATATATATATATATATATATATATATATATATATATATATATATATATATATATATATATATATATATATATATATATATATATATATATATATATATATATATATATATATATATATATATATATATATATATATATATAGAATGTCCCAAAATTAGCACGTCACACTGACACCGGAGGTAGATGAACCCAAGACGCATTGAACAAGCCCAATATGCCCATAGAAAAGTTTCGTGGGTTTTGAGTTATGACCAGTTTTAGTAATTTTTTTAAAATCACCATTTTTTTGTAATGTTTGTTCGTATCAGAGACTTATTAAAATGCACTTTATTTTCCTTTTTGTATGTGTACAGACTAGTTACTTATTATGAAACAAATAATACTTAGTCGATAAGTAATGTGAAATAACGACAGTTGATAGTCTATCTCAATTTTATTCTCACATAAAAATAATAGTTTCGACTTTGAGCAGCTACCGTGAAAAAAATACTTCAAACATAATTAACAAATACCTATAAAAACTTCCCTATGCCATGCCGATTCCAAAATGGTGTAACACTTGCCCTTTGATTCTTTACACAATACGTGAGAGTGGGAATAAAGCTGTTGAGGCGAAGATGACGTCATACACATTTTACCTGCCATTTATTTGCCTGGGCGGCCCAACACGGGTTCTGAATAACAAAAGAAACGCTGTAAAACAAGTTTTAAAAAGAAAGAGACGGCGATATCAGATACTTGACCAAGTGACCAGCTAGCCAGACCAGCCCCAGCCAGTCAAGCCAGTTCGTTACCTTGCGTTTCGTGCTACCGACGTGTTCTCTGCGCCTCTGCATTTTGTTTTGTGATTTTCAACGTGTTTTTGGCTTTTCTTCTGGACTCTGTTTTGCTTGTGAATTTGGACTATTGTAAAGTGGAAACGACGACTCAGCGCTCAACCGGACTCTGATTTTCTTGGGAATTTTGTGAAACGGGCACGATGGCGAATTCCAACGTCTCTTACTCTCATAGCGAGTACACAGACATGCATCTAATATATTATGGTGAAACCAGGCGAGTTTCGACTCGCGGGAACGTAACTTACAATGCGAGGTTGGCTGCATGATTGTATGCGGAACGGTATACTAATCGTACGCCGACAAACTACGAAATTATTTTGCGCGTTGATAATGCATATCGCGAGGGTCGAGTACCAGGAACGAGAGGCCCAGGCGCTGGAAGACCCCGCACTGTAGATGATGATGTTGTTTTGGATGAAGTCCGCTAGGAGCCAGGTACTTCAGTGCGGATCATTGAACGGCGCACTGAGATCCCAAAATCGTCGGCACATCGAATTTTAAAGCGGCACAGATACCATCCCTACCACATAACACGTGTCCAAATGCTTCTAACCAGTGACTACCAACGGCGCGTTGTATTTTGTCAAATGATTGCTAAATGGCTGCCCAGCACACTACGCCCGCGCCGTACGAGAGCACCTCGATATTGTATACCCTAACCGGTGGATAGGGCGACTGGGACCGATCTTGTGGCCGCCACGTTCCCCGGATTTAAACTGAGGCTGAATTAAGGCAAAGGGTATTTCAAGCAGCCCGTGTAATATCGACCATAATCTTAATAAGAAGACTCAACCGAAATTTTATACGAAGGTGTCACTTGTGCATAAGAATGGGAGGAAAACAATTTGAACACTTGTTGTAATCATAATAAATGCAAAATTCATACGAAACTTTTTATTTTATTTCAACACCTACACCCACAAATCTCTGCATCTGGCTCGATGACGTCATTTGGCGCTCTAGCGTCAGGGAGAACGCGGGGAGATGAAAGAAGAAGTGAGATTAAAAACTTCATTCCAGCGAGCGAGGTGCAGAGATATTGTGTTATTCACACTAAACTGTTGTCCGCTCTGGCACTATTCAAATACTGTCCACGTCCACAACAGATAGCATTTCGGTGTTAACAGCGTATTATTTTTTATCACTTTCAGTCCCAATTACTAAGCCAGGTAAAAAAAAGACTACCTACTAAAAAAAGACCTACTAGACCAATTATTCTATACCTACTTGATCGTGGTAACTGCAGGACTTATTGGTTATAGCCAGGACAGGCTAACTGGTTTATTTTTATTAATTCCACTTACGTAGGGCATTGATGAGAAACAACTAAAATTTGATAATTTATCAATAATATACAATACAAGTGTTACACTTTACATTTTGGAATCGGCATGGTATAGGGAAGATTTTTAAGGTATTTGTTCATTATGTTTGAAGTAATTTTTTTTCACGGTGGCTGCTCAAAGTCGAAAGTATTATTTTTATGTGAGAATAAAATTGAGATTGACTATCAACTGTCGTTATTTCACATTACTTATCGACTATGTATTGTTTGTTTCATAATAAGTAACTAGTCTTGAGGGAGTACACATAAAAAAAAGTAAAATAAAGTGCATTTTAAAAAGTGTTTGATATGAACATTACAAAAAAATGGTGATTTTTAAAAAAATACTAAAACTGGTCATAACTCAAAACCCACGAAACTTTTCTATGGGCATATTGGGCTTGTTCAATGCGTCTTGGGTTCATCTACCTCCGGTGTCAGTGTGACGTACTAATTTTGGTACACCCTGTACATACATACATATATAATTTTTTTCAACTCAGTGGCACTAAGTCACGGGAAACATTTATTTGTAGATATAATATGGATGTCAAGAACATTACCTATAGAGGGGCGGACGATGATCGAGGGCACGTGATCGCGGTGCTCATTGATGTACATCTCAGCTATCGCCTTCGTAAGCGTGTAGCCGTTAGGCCTGCCGTCTGAAAAGGGTTGTCATCATCATCATGATCGTCATCAGCCTATCGCCGTCTACTGCTGAACTTAGGCCTCCCCCAATGAGCGCCAACTATCCCCATCTTGGGCAGCCCTTACTCTCGCTCGCCTTTGACTTCTTCTTTTCGAGAAGTGAACGATGCTGAGACTATGGTGAGTATTCATAATGCTAAAATAACTGCAAAATTGATAGCTTGAATTATTTCTAAAATGCAACGAGGAAAATCACCGGGTCACGATAGTCTCAGTATCGAACATTTCGAACATGCGGGGGTTTATCCATCGGCGAGTGTTGTAACTATTTATCACCCTGTGCCTGGATCACTCCTATTTACCAGAACCACTTATGCGTACTTTGTTGGCGCCTATAGTGAAAAACAAAACGGGTCTGATATTAACAACTTCAGTCTCAACTCTCTCGCTACTACCGCGGCGAAAGTACTTGACTGTGTGTTCCTTTTGTATTCTTTGTGGCTTCCTTTTGGAGCATGTTAAGGTACACAATGCTCAGTTCGGATTCAAGGCATTTGTTTTTTTTTTTTCAAATTTTTTTTTCACATTCACACACACACACACACACACACACATCACACAAAAACTCATTCAAAGAGATCAAGCATGCATCAAGTATTCAAGTTTTATCGACCGATTGTGCTATTCTTTGCCTTAAACATACTGTCAAGTACTACACCGCGGAGAGGATACCAGTGTACGCGTGCTTCCTCGACCTGTCGAAGGCCTTCGACCCGAATATAACACATAACACAAAAATTACCTACCGAGTAACTTTTTCAGTTCTTTTGGATTGAGACCACCGATTATCTGTGTATTTATTGTATTCAAAGATAATGGTAATGGATATATTTTTTCTTCTATAACTTCATGATTCGAATTTGAGTAGGCCGTTGAAACATAAACAAACTTCTGCAAACAAAATAATTATTGTGCAAGAAGACTTATATTAATATTAATTTTGTAATAATAAGTTTAGAACTCTTAATTTAGCCTATAAAGTCAGTCAGTTTTTTTTCGATATAAAATGTTTTATATTTAAATAATTTGCGGTTGCTTGTATGTTTGCTAGGGTGGCTCGATAAAATTTGTTTCAACTTACGGTAACCTAATAGTGAAAAGTTTGTATGTATGTAAACTATTATTTGATTTGATTGACAGTGACTGCCTCCGTCCGCAACGTTATAGAATATTAAAAATAACCTGATTTTAGAGTCTACTTTGATGCTACATTACTGTGTAAATAAATTAAATTGGCTCAATTTTTATTTAACAGAGTAGTTACTATTAAGGTCTATTTTAAAAATAAAGTACTAATAACACTTAACCTTGTATTTTAAACACGGCGAAGGAGTGTAGGAGCTTAGCTGCACTTGACGCATCGTCCGCCATCGCGCACTGCACTTTTGTTATTAGAACGCATCGGCCGCACGATTATTATTTATCGAATTTTAGGTTTTCCTTTCCATCCATCCATCCATCCATCTTTGCATACTTGCTACAAGCAAGAATGCAAAGATCTAGGGGTGTATTTATGACGTTTACAACTGAGACACCATCGGAAAATGTGAAAACTCTGGCTGCATTCATCATAAAAGTTTATGCACCATCTTGGTTTTAAATCAAGGATAAGTCGTCATGCGAAGATGGTTCACGCCATATTTTTAATATAATTAAAGCCTCCAGATACCTGCCAGAGGGGGAGGGATGAAGAAATCCAGCACGTCATTACGACTAGAGGTGAGGCCGAAATGCTGTTTCTGAGGCTTCCCTGTCATAGTCAAGCCGTTGAACGGGCAGTAAAAATATCAACTGAAGCTTCAACTTCCCAGTGCACAAGAAAAGCCCATTTGGGTACAATAACAGCGAGTCAAGGAAAGTAATGCCGAAATTTGACCCAAAAAGATATTTTCGGGCTAAATAAAGTAAAATAATTTTTAATTCTTAGAATTTTATTTTGTTTTGTAATGTTAATCATAATAACATTGAATTTTAATGACTAACAAAAAAAAAATCCTATGATAGTTTTGCTCAAGTAACACTTTTTTTTGTTTAATAAGAATTTGAGGTATGTGCGGAGGCAGAAGGAGTTATCAAAGAAAAAGAAAAATTGCATGTATTTTCACATCAATATTATGCACTGATCCACCCCTATTAGAACTTAATATTCGAAAAAAAAAGTCCCATACTAACGTGAGCCACCCTAATGTTTGCGCATTATTTCTGTATGTAAACATACGAGCAATTTTATTATAATAAAAATATTTGTGACAAGTGACTAAAAACTAAATAATGTATTCGAGAACTCTTGCTTTACCTTAAGTAAATGCAAAAGTAAAATATTTTGTCTTTCACTTTGGAAAAAAGAAATACAAAATTTTTTTTTTCGTATTTAATTGATTTAAATACCTGAATACTCTTCATGCGTTTGCACAAGTTCATCACTCGTTCTGTGCCGTTCACGTTGATGTTAAACATCAGCTCTATGGGAATATTGAAGTTCACTGTCGCGCCCAGGTGAAATACGTATGACACCTGAAATTAGTTGCTGAGATATTATATTTTAGATTTTCATCATGTTATACACATCCATGAGGTCCATGACCCAGGAACACAGAAAACTTATTTGTACCTTTGGCAAGTTCGAACCCGCAACCTCCGGCTAGAGGAGCCTCAACCAACATTTTACGACGAACTGAACGGATCAAAATGACATTTGGCATACACGCTGTGTACCGTACACACACACGTTCCGAGGACTGTCGTAGATAAAGTCTGAAGTTATAAACATTAATTTTAATATTCGACAAATAAATAAGTTGTCAGCGTAATAGTTTATCAAACTTGTTGGTGAAGTACCGACTTCTGTGACTCAGTGGTTAGCGCGTCGGCGCTTAAACCTTAGATTGCAAGTTGAAATTCCGGCGAAGGTTCAAAAAGTTTTTCTATGTCCCTGGTTCTTGGATGTGTGATAAATATATATACAGTGTAGTATGATAAAAATCTTAAATAATATGTATTAAGTTTTAAAATATTTAATACTAGATGTTGCCCGCGACTTTGTAAGTGCTAAAGGGAACCGTACATTTTGTCGCGACAAAATATAGCCTATGTCCATCCCCGTGGTATAATCTATATCAATATTCTGTATCAAATTTCAAAAATAATCAGGGCAGTACTTTATGAGCCTATTCAATACAAACAAACAAATACACAAACGAACAAATCTTTCCTCTTTATAATAATATTAGAATAGATATATTTCCGTTGTCAGGTACCTGCGATACGAGTTTTTCGGGAACTTAGTACCAGATTGACATGGTGTGAAAGCGTCCATGGATAGATAAAAAAAGATATAAAAAAGTAATCAATCACCTTTTCAATCACTTCCTCTTCATCTTGCTCCGACAGTCCCAGGTTCTTAGAGGTGAGGTTACCGTTTACGATGGTGACCTTTTCCATCGTCCATGGTTTCTCTTTTTGTAACCTCGAAAAAACCTGTGTCACCGTTTTATTACAACAATGGGAAAATTCATTTGTTCCATAAATGTCGGTTCATTTCTTTAATAGAAATGAAAAATAATATAATTGAATCAGTTTTAGGGTTTCATAATACTCAAGAAACGCTTATAGTTTCGCCCTGTTCGTCTGTCTGTCTGTCCGCTGAGTCCGTTCTAGATTCTATAATTAATTATGAATATAAATGGATGAAATTTGGTGTAGTTAAAGACTGTGTATAGATCTCGGTTTTGGCATCATTAAGTAATAATAATTTTGTATTTTAGGGGTGGCTCTCCATACATGTGAAGTAGGAAGAAAAAATATATTTTTTTCTACCTCATTGTGTGGGGTATCGTTGAATAGGTCTTTTAAAATGAACGCAATGTTTCATAAATGACTTTTTTTACAAAGTCAACCATTTTTGAGTAATCAGCTTCCAAGTTGGTCCGACCCCCTGGCATTTCTAAACTATTTTCCATGCTGATAGATCATGCTAAATGCTCTAAACGATCATGCTCTTTAGGAAAATTGTTTTAAAGAATTAAACTAAAACATGCTGTGTGAGATTGATCAATTCAATTCAAACATCAATTTTTGAGCGTTACTTAAAAAATATTAGGTATCTTCACACCTTCCCACACATAAACTTTTATTTACCGGCCAAATTTCGTACTCCCCTGGTTTCACAATTCTCGTAAAGCTGTACTTAAAGTTTTTAACTTACTGGTAACTTGAATAAGTCGTCGACTCTTTGCTGAGCTGTTCTGTTTGATTTGTCTCGCATCAAAATATATAATTTGTTTATCCCAGGGCAGCTGTACAGGAGTTTCTCTATAAGTACCTTTAATCAAAAGAAAGTTATTTAAACATCAATATTGTTTTTAACATAAAAATATCAAGCTATTTTGCCCAGCAACGAAAAACGCGAGAAAGTAAATTTATCAAATATGGACCGAACTTAGATCGTTTTAGTATTATACGATCCGATATTTAAGCTGATATACGGTATCGAGGCAAATAAATTATGTAGTATTTATCGGGATCCGACAACCGATATCAAAGCGGACAGAAGACAGGCACTTGGTTCATATATTTCACTTGCCTCGATAACGTATCGATAATCGATATCGGATCGCATAATGTAAAAAAACTTTTAGCCTATCACATCCACTTACAAAATTCCCTTCATTTTATTGCAAGACTTTAAATATCTCGCGAGTCGTGCTACGTGCGCCTCGCGTTATCCGTAGCACAGCTACAGGCGCGTAGCCGGCTAGGAAATTGTAATTCGTGTCTCGTAGCACTCCTACGTCTGGTACTTGTGTGGATTTTCAGTTTTGAAATTGGAAATGTCTTTTCGTTCGCTCCAGTATAGGCCCCGATTTCACGAATAAACGGTTTGCCCTGTAGCCTAACCTTTTTGAAAAAAAAAATTAACTTATACTTTAAACGAGACAATCTTGTTTATATATAATCGAAATCTCGGCAATGGCTACAATTATTACCATGAAATTAAGTATGCAGGGAATTTTGGAGGAGAAAAATCGATCTAGCTAGGTCTTATCCCTTAGAAACGACGCATTTTTAAGCAATATGTGTTTTTTTTTGAAGTGCAACTTCACATCAATAATTTCCCTAAAAGGTCGGCAACGCACTTGCAAGTTCTCTGATGTTGCGGGCGTCCATGGGCGACGGTAATCGCTGTCCATCAGGTGATCCGTCTGCTCATTTGCCCCTAATTTTATAAAAAAAACGACTGTTAAGTCAGTCTGATTGGCAGCTTGGTATGCGAACCTATGTATAATTTTTGCGTTTGGAAATTTGGCATGTGGTGGGTTCGAATCCCAGTCATATAAATATTTTTGTGATTCTTATTATTTCTTTTATATTTTTTACTAGGTGGTGCCCGCAACTTTGTTTGCGCAGAACTAACGGAAGCGGAATTCTATTTTTCTAAACAGAACCCTAAGATAAAAGTAGCCTAGTCTTGATTTTTTCCGACACCTTCAACAATTATTATCATAAATCAAACTATTTCCACAAAAACTTAACGAATTATACACTTTACTCTTTCTAAGGAACCACTCTGTCGGTAAATATAAGCTGCATGACAACCCTTTCAGTAGTTCTTGAGACTATCCCGAACATACAGACAGACAAAGTTGGCGGGGGAATTAAATTTATAATACATTTTAGAGAAAAGTAAAAAAAGTGTGCGTATTGACCCGCCCACGCTAGTTAACACGACTTTAAGCTGGGACTATATTACCCGGAATCCGGTAGGCCGGGAAAAAATTAGAGCATTGAAAATAGAACTCTGCGCTGAAAATCAAAGTGCCGATTGTCGAGCTGACTTAATATGTCACATTGACATCCTCGTATTTCAAATATAGTGCGCTGTAGGGATCCACGGAACATAAATCAAGCTATCAATATCGCTATTTCTGAAGAACGCATACGCCTGTATAAGCGACCTCAATTAGCAAATAATTATAATACATAGTAAATAATTCGAATGGTCAAAAATCATCATCATCACAACCCTTCCGACCATCAGAATCATCTCGTAGAATTCCAAATATAAATGAGTCTAATTTTAAACCACAAGTAAGACCTTATTATAACAATCAAAATCCTAGTTCATCATCATCAAGAGATGCACCATTTTGCCGTTACTAAGAAATCAGGGCATGTGTTAGAAAATTGTAGCCTTCGAGAATATAATAACAGTAGGAGGTCGCAAAATCAAGCATTTACTCCGATTAATCCGCGTCAAAATTTAAACTAGCTTCTGTTATTTAATATAAGTTATAAAAATAAACCGTAATAATATAATAACCGTACTTGCCTTACTTGTAAATAGATGACACGTAAAATATCATTACGATGAAGTCAAATTGGCCGAAACCGATACTAGATTATGATAGTATTCTAGTTAACCGAATAATATATATATATATATATATATATATATATATATATATATATATATATATATATATATATATAAATTATCTTCCAGGCTTGGTGCAACAAGCGTCTGCCTTTTTTATTTATTTATTTATATTATTTATTATACTTTATGCACACAATATGGTACAAAGGCGGGCTTAATGCCTTGTGGCATTTTCTACCAGCCAACCTATGGGTGATGCAGAGACAGTGTAAGGTAGATGCATAGTATTAAAAGGAAACATAGACTTAGACATTTTGAGTATATATAAAATATATAATAATAATAAATACTACCATATAAATACTAATATAACTCTTTATTTAAAATTAACCTACTTAATATTTTAAATATGTAAACCTAATAATAATTATATAACATAATAAGATATCTAAATAATTTACTTATTAATTCTAGTCTATTTCTAGTCTGCCAATGATTTTAAGTATAGTTCACGAACTCTGTGTTTGAATACATTTTTTGTCTCAGACATCCTAACTTCTTGGGGTAGTGAACTCCAAAGGAGGATGGACTGAATATGGAAGGATGAATGGACAAGGGAGGAGCTATGAGAAGGACAAAGAAGGAGCAAATTATTTGTAGAACGAAGATTTCTATCATGGCTACTGCACAGATATTTAAAATGAGGAGTTAGGTAGTGAGGAGCAGAGGGGGAGTGAAGAAGGGAATAGAGTGTACACAGAGCCCGTAGAGAACGACATTGTCATATTGGCAGCCAATGAAGCTTAGAGCGGAAGGAGGAGATGTGGTCGTACTTACGTACTTAAAAACAAATCTTATACAATTATTAAGGAGCCGGTCGAGTTTGTTGGGTAGGTGTGCATTAAGGTCGAAGTAGCAAATATCACAATAATCCAGTATTGGGAATATAAGGGCTTGAACTAGCATAGTTTTTATATTGGAAGGCAAGAAATTTTTCAGACGGTAGAGAGATCGCAAGCAACTGGTAACACTATTACCAATGTCTATGCTTCCGTCTTGTCTATGACATACGGAAGCGGAAAGGGCGCAATGACGCGCCCGCGCCGGCTGCCTGCCAGGCAGACGGCCATTATTAATATATCACCAACTACGTTTACAAGGTTAGCAATCTTTTATTTAAGTAAATACAGCAAGTAATTAAATTAAATAACAATAATTGTGCATTTCGGCGTGGACAATTAGTGGCGACCGTGATAGGACATCGAATACTACGTGAATTGGCGTGCGTTGAACATAAGTGTCGTAAGTACATAGACGCGGGCCGGTCTTAAAACAAAGGTATGAATATTTTGCCTTTTCCCAAGTAATTGCCGTACCTATTTCCCATTCCAATCCTATCTGTATTGTTCATTCCGTGGTGCATAACATATAATTTGTGAAATCTCGTGCCGCTAAAGGAAGAAAATCTGCTTCCCTTACACTGGAGGATGGGTCGCGTCACCAAACTGTATGAAGGCACAGACAGTATTTGCAGAGTTGCTGACGTTCATACCACAAAGGGCACCGTCAAGAGGGCAGTTCAAAAAATGTGCGTCATTCCCGTGTCAGCAGAAGAAGTGTTGGAGCCCAGTCTCCAACGGCCCCCCAGGATGTCTATGCTTCCGTCTTGTCTATGACATACGGAAGCGGAAAGGGCTGTTACTCAAATAGCTTATGCACAGTTAATAATTGACACATTTTCAGCAAACGATAAAAATTCTGAACATGGATCTGAGAAGTCACATCAGTCTAATTGTTGTCATGTGAGTGGTGGAAGTATGCCAGTACGGCTACCGACTATTAATCTACATACCTTTGATGGTAATTATACAAAGTGGTTAGAGTTCCGTGACTCGTTCAAGTCATTAATACATGAGAATGAGGCGATTTCACAGATTAACAAATTTCATTATTTAAGGCATTCGTTACAAGGAAGCGCCTCTGTAACTATTAAATCTATAGATTTTTCCGCTAACAATCATGAACTTGCGTGGATTAATTTATGTGAAAGATACAACAATAAAAACATTTTAGTAAATAATCATTTGAAGGCGATTGTAAATTTAAACCCAATTCAGAAGAAATCATTCAGTGCCCTTAGGTATTTAGGTGATCAAGTTTTTAAAAATTTAAGTGCGCTTAATAGTCTTGATATTTCCACGACGGGGTGGGACCCTTTAGTTTTATTCTTAGTCTCAGCCAAATTAGATCCCGTAAGCAGTGTCAAGTGGGAAGACTATAAAGGACACAATATTTCACAAATGGCCACACTTAAAGATTTTAAAACATTTATTCAAAATAGAGCGAATACATTAGAAAGTAGAAGTACAACCAATAATTATTATGACAATAAAATTAATAACATTAAATCTAATAATAACAATAAAGGCAATGGCAATTTTAATAAAAACATAAAATCATTTCTCGTTTCGGAGGTTTCCAAAAAAGGTTCTTGTCTTGTTTGTAATAAATTAAACCATTTTGTCCATCAATGTCACAAGTTCAAAACAATGAGTGTAGACGAAAGAATTTCTGTAGTTTCAAAACTTCATTTATGTATCAACTGCTTACGTTTTGGTCACACGGTAGCAGAATGCCCCTTGAAAGGTCGATGCCGCATCTGTCAAGAAAAACATAATACATATTTACATAAAAACAAAATTACAGTTAACAATAGGGTTGTTGAGAACACCACATTAACTTGTATTA